>OY821520.1:157859683-158509683 GCA_963682025.1 Cordilura impudica
TTAGCAGCAATAAAGCAGCATAGCGATACCCGAGCGTAAAACATTTGGCCGTTCATTTGGAGAATGACCAAAAAGTTTACTTCAATAAACACAATTTCCGCTAAGGAGTATCAACACCTCCTAAAACTAGACTAACATTCTTCGTAAAAGGCACGTAATTAACTCTGATTCTACATTTGATGATGACCCAACGCTAAACCAACGCTATAATTATCATTGAGGATAAGTTGATATCAATGGTGGGGAAAGATGTAGGCCAGTTTGGTATTCTGCGACCAGTTAGATTACCAAATATGGACGATAAGTTGTCAAGAGAATTAAGCTACAGCCTCCCTGCTATTAATGCAGAAATTGTGTAAAAAATGCCTAGATAACTCCCCGAACAAAAAATTATATTTGATCAATATTTTCCTTGGTGGCACAGGGAAAACACTTCTACGAAATCTTTTATTGGCATACATCAGTTAAGGCTCCAACATCGCCACAACAATAGCTATCGCAGGGATTGTGGCAACTCTTCTAAGCGGTAGTAGAACTGCACATTCTGTTTTCAAATTACCACTTAATTTGGCCCAAAGGAATGCCAAATAGTAGTTTGGGAGTTTCCCTATGAAAATGGTAATTACTGGTACGGAACGAGTGCACCATGTCTCATAAGCGTGCAGTTGAGGCCTTAAATAGGAGTTTGCAGGACATTCGCAGTCACGAGGCACTTATGGACGGCTTGATGGTGTTCCACGTAGCAGAATTACTAAAAATTAGAAACGGTGAACGGGTTAAAGACATCAATGGATAAATAGCATTTGAACCGGCAATTTGGTATACTCTGAAGAACAACATCTATCCAAATTCTAACCGGAAATTAACCGAAATACATCCTACGAATCCCGGTTATTCGGAAGAGAATGCTTAGCAGCATAATTTTTGATTTTCAACCTCTTTTTTTCTAAAGGCACCACTATGCGACGGTCTGCTGATCCAAGGCTTAGATCATTTCATTTTGAATATTTGAAAATATTTGGTTTGTATTACTGTTCGAGGAAAATTACATCCTCAGATTGCCTCCATTTTATACTAAACTAAAATTAAATAAAAACTGTTTTTTTTTTATTGTTTACTTTAGACTTTATTCTGTCTGCTTTAATTAATCCACTTACTGTACATTTAGACAATTTGTAAATAAATTTCAAAAATTATTAAATAAAAGTGGAAAAGGTTTAATCTGATCTTCCTGAAATTTTCTCAGAGTCTTATTGCAGATATGGGAAGTGCTATAGGCTATAACTTTTTTAATATTTTTAGTGGGCGTTGCACCTCCCACACAAAGTAAATTTTTAATATCATATATATTGGGTACTATGGTAGGGAGAGCTTTGTAAATTTGTGTGAGGTCACCTATTGCTAATATAAGTAGCTACGCCGGAAATGGGCGGGAGCGGATAAGTGGGCGTGGTACCTCCAAGTAATAAAACAAGTAATATTTCAATATAATATATCTCGAGTATTGTGTTAGAGAGAGCTTTTCAAATTTGTCTGATGTCACCTAATATTAATGTGAGTAGTCTGACAAAAAATGGGCAGTATCGGAACAATAGGAGTGGCACCTGCCATACAAAGTAAATATAAACTGCCATATATCTGGAGTACTGTAATAGTGAGAGTCTTGGGACTTTGTGTGACCCCATAAGTTGCTCATGTGATTAGTTAGACAAAAAATGGGCCTGATCGGAGCAGTGGGCGTGGCACCACCCGTACAAAGTTAATATATGATATCATATAACTGGTGTACTCAAAAAGGAAAGCTTTGACACTTTGCACGACCCCATCATATCTTAGTATGAGTAGTCGAACAAAAAATGGGCGTGATCGAAGCAGTGGGCATAGCACCGCCCATGCAAAGTAGATATCAAATATCATATAACTGGTATACTATAAAAGGGAAAGACATTTTGCACGAATCTGTCAGATATTAATGTGAGTAGTCCAATAAAAATTTGGCGGGATGGGATTATATAAAAAAATATGAAGTACTACATCTAGGCTATACTAATATAATAAAGAGGTGTTTGTTTGTATGTTTGTAGAAGGTAATCTCCGTAACTACTGATCTGATCTTCCTGAAATTTTCACAGAGTCTTACTGCGGGCATGGGAAGTGCTATAGGCTATAAGTTTTCTAAAATATTTTTAGTGGGCGTGGCACCTCCCATACAAAGTAAATTTTTAATACCATCTATATTGAATACTATGATAGGGAGAACTTTGCAAATTCGTGTGAGATTACCTATTATTAATGTTACTAGTATTATGACAGAGACAACTTTGCAAATTTGTCTTAGGTCATATCTTATTAACGATAGTAGTCAGAGAATAAATAGATGGGATCGGACAAAGGGCACCACAAACAAAGTAAACATTAAATGTCGTACATATGAAGTTCTGTAATAGTGAGAGCTTTAGGACTTTGTGGGAGCCCTTTCGTTACGACTCGGGGGGCCGAGGAGGATAGGAAGGCACACCGGGCTACATCTAGTATTATACTAAATGGTTTAGTGATATGCAATTTAGAGAACTGTATTTTATTTTTTGGGTAGAAAGACGGAAAATTCTTTCAAAATAATCTAACCCATAAAAACAAAGTTTTTATAAAAACTCTTTCTCTCCTTATGCATATGAGTTTTGAATATCTCCGTGACTGTGCGTGGCTGTGTGTGACTATCTTAAAATTAATCTTGGGCAACAACAAGTTTATGGACAAAGTTTCAGATCCATTGGATGAGGGGAAGTGGGGTTTTAATCTCTCCGTGACTGTACGTGCATACGCATGACTAAGTCAAATTTAATTTTTTTTCACAGCAAGACTATCGAACAAGTTTCAGATCGATCGGATAAGGGAAAATGGGTTTTAAATCACTCCGTGATTGTGCGTGACTATGTTGAAGTTGATCTTTCTTTACAGCAAGTATATCTACCAAGTTTCAGATCGATCGGATGAGGGTAAATAACATATAGATCACTCCGTGACTGTGCGTGACTACCCAAAAAGTAATTTGTAGTCACAACAAGACTATGGGCCAAGTTTCAAATCTATTGGATAAGGGAAAATGGGGTTGCCCCACGACAGACGGGCAGAGAGATTGAGTAAAAAGAAAGAGTTTAAAAAGTTATTTATTTATTTATATTAATTACAATACAAAGTAAATTTGTATTCTAATTTTGGGTCCAGGGATAAGCCGGGAGACAAAGACCATTTGGCTGGTTTTTGCAGCTACAGACCAAAGCCTCTGGTGGGAATCGAACCCACGACCACCGCATGATAGAGGAGCACGCTACCCACTCATCTACCGGGGGCGGTTAGTTTAAAAAGTAAAAAACTTAGTTGTTCATATAAATATTTTAGATAAACACTCATTATGAATTACATCTCGAAAATTCATAATTTAAATTTGATTACTGCTCTAAATTTGCGTTAAAGAGTTTTTAAAAATATTTTCGATATTTACTATTTTAGTGATTGAGTTAGAAACTAGTAAGGCCGGAGATCAAATATTTTTTTTTTTTAAATAAAAAAACATTGGCACGGTTGCTTCAAGAGTTGATTTTTATTCAGCAAGATAGGTTAAACAGCTGTTTCGAGTTGAGGCACCACTAATCAGTAACCAAATGCAGTAGATAGTTTGCTAGGTAAAAAGTTTAGTTCCTATAACTTTGATAAAAACAACCAAATGAGAATCCAAGCAAATGGTTATAGTATATAAATGTTTTCCAATATAACAAACTAAAATATATTTTGAAATGATTCTGAAGAAGATTATTCAAGGAAAAAAATTTCTAACAACTTTTGTCTTTGCTCAAAAATCTTCCTGCCTAACTTAATTCACGACTAACAACAGCTGCTATTTTGTTGACGTCTTATCTTTGACACAGGTTATAAATTAAACATTCATACTTTCTACTCCTACATGTTTATATGAGCCACTACTAGTAATTGTTTGCGCGTTTTACTCACAATCATTTTCATTTAATGATACCTTGTAAATAATATTTATTTTAATATATTAAGCGAACGCTTTCAACACCTGCAACTGGCCATTGTTGCGTGTGTTGTCTTTGATACTCTTAACACTGCATAGCAATTAAATATATGTACGAGTATTTATGTATGTATTTCTGTAGAAATATTTGTTAATATCTCGTTTTATTTTTACACTTTGTTTTTCAAAGTGCCACTAAAAGCATTTTGTTGTCTTTGGAGTACAATACACGTAATAACTAACACACATATACGAGTAAATTTGCATGCATATTATGAACGGAAAATAAAGTGTAATTAACATTTCCATAATACACAATTAGATATCTATTACTATTTATTTAGTTGAGTACAAAATAAACAGCACTGTGTTTAAAGTAAAGGTAGTAAAGTTATTAAAAATATTCCATATATTTTTAAACTGAAGGCTTTTGCATGATTTTTATAACATTTATTTTTTCATGCAAATAACTTTTTTTCTCCCAAGCTTGAAGTAAATTTCTGTTATTGACAACAAAATTGCTTGAATATTTTGCGTAAAAAAAGTTTTCGCTTAAACAAATTCTATTCACTACACCGAAACCATATAAAAAATACATTTTACTATTTATTGTGGTTTCTTGAGTTCTAAAGTTACGTAAAGTTAAATTGGCATAGTTAAAGACACACAAATTGCCAGGTTATTCCACGGTTAGACGCCTTTAATCAACCATTGACATTACAACAAAGGCTAAGGAGCAACTATTTTGAAATTCGAAGTTTAGTTTTAATTGGTACTCCACCACTCAGCAAATACTTAACCTCAAAAGAGGTTATGTCAAACGAAAGCAGAGGTTTTGTGCAAAGCCACATAGAACAGTACCAGAGTACAGTGATATGAAGTGCTACATCACAGAAGTGAGGGAATGAGAAGCATTCATTGCATCCGCAAGAAAGGCGTAAGATGTTTATACCCTATACCACTATTTTGGGTATAATGACTGTGTGCTGCTGTTTGTAACTAACAAAAATATTTGACCTAGACCCATCTTTCATTATACCAATCGACTCTGAATCACTTTCTGAGTCGATTTAGCGATGTCCGTCCGTCTGTCTGTCTGTGTTTCCATGTAAACCTTGTAATCAACCTACAGGTCGCCAATATGAATATATTTTGATGAAATTTGGTATATAGCTTCTATCGGCCATAGGATGAACGCTATTGAAATTGGCGAAATTCGTTGCATGTTCAGACCTGGTAACCATACAGATGACCCCTATGAAATCGACTTAAATTGCCATATGATCCAAATTATCATATTGATCTTATTACATCCATTAATCAATAGTCCCAAAATAATCCCTTTAGTACAATTCTTAGTCATAGGCTCCATATAGAGCTGCTTCCCGATCTTCACTTAAATCTATCGAAAAACAAAACAAGTAAGAAAATTATAGTCGGTCTAGACCGACTATATGATACCCTATAACATGCGTTTAGAGACCTTAACTCTCAGACCCAACTAACTGGATATAGATAATAAGCATAAACCAAATTTGAGTGGGATATTTTTCTTAATTTTTTTGGCTGCAGATATGGGGACTAGGCCCAAAAATGGACCGATCCTGACCATGTTTGGTAAGGTCTCTTGTAATTTGTAAAAATATATACAAACAAAATTTGAGAAGAATCAGTGCAATATTTTTGTTTTTTGATAGATTTAAGTGAAGATCGGGAAGCAGCTCTATATGGGGCCTATAACTAAGAGTTGTCCCATGGAGATCATTTTTGGACTACTGATTAATGGATGTAATAAACATATACAAACCCAATTTGAATAAGATTTATATGATAATTTGTATCTTATGGCAATTTAAGTCGATTTCATAGTGGTCATTTGTATGGGGGCTAGGTCTGAACATTGACCGATTCCCACCAATTTCAACAGCGTTCATCCCATGACCTATAAAAGCTTATATACCAAATTTCGTCAAAATGTATTCATATTTACGACCTGCAGTTTGATTACAAGGTTTACATGGACACACAGACGGACGGACGGACGGACATCGTTAAATCGATTCAGAAAGTGATTCTGATTCGATCGGTATAATAAAAGATGGGTCTAGGTCAAATATTTTTGGTAGTTACAAACAGCAGCACAAAGTCATTATACCCAAACAGATTTTTCTCAAATTTGGTTCGTATATATTTTTTCAAAATATAAGTGAATTTACCAAATACAGTCAGGATCGGTCCATTTTCCGACCTAGTCCCCATATAAATATAGCACTCGATATGAACTTTTTTCATATCCGCAGCCAAAAAAATTAATAACAATGCCATTCAAATTTTGTTTATGCTTACTTTCTATATCCAATTAGTTGGACCAAAGAGATACGGTCTCTAAACCATGGTATAGGATATCGTATAGTCGGTCTAGACCGAGTATAATTTTCCTATTTGTTTTAAATAAATAACGTAACGAAGTATGAGTTATCTGAACAAATGCAACTGCAAAACGTATCAATGAGTTTATTGCGTTCTTTAGCATATTTTTCGTTAAACAACTGAATTATTTTTCGAAAAAGTTTTATAGTTTTCAAATATTTTCAAATTCAGATTAATATAAGCAGTTATACTTAATTAATTGGAAAGCAATAACTACTTGTTTGTCATGGCTAAAAACAAATTTTTTGACGTCAGATTATTTCACGAATGCATCAGATTGCAAGCAGCCTGAAATGTTTCTGAAACCATGGTTAGCAAGAAGCATCCGACTACAGAGAAGGGTTTAAATAATGGTCTATATAAGAAGAAAGCTTTTCTTGCTTTTACAAGTACTTCATTAATGTGTTGATCAAAGTATAAAAATTTGTCTAAGTAAATACCTAAATATTTTACAATATCCTTATTTGGAATTTTACAGATAGACGCATTTGATTTAATTCCAAGCTGTTTCCAATTTTTCCTTATGTTATAATTACATTTGTCAACTGGTGGTCTATTATTGTGCATTTATCTTCATATTCCAGTTTATAGTGGTATTGTTCATCTAATTTATAAAGTTTTTGAACATTTGAATTATTATTTTCGATTTTGTTATCTGCTTGATATATAATAATATCATCAGCAAATTAAATTATATATTCGGCCTCGTTTAGTAGATCAAGTATGTATAAGTTAAAAAGACTTAGAGAGTTTACGGTCCCTTGTTGTAAACCTTTAAATATCTGGAACATTTTATTGCTTTTTCTGTTGTGGTGATAAACCATAAAGTTTTTATTACTTATCATATTATATATTAATATAATTTGATTTAATGGAAATTGGTATTGAAATAACTTATATACTAGTACAGAAATCCATACACTATCAAATGCTTTTTCCATCTCAATGTGGCAAACACTTGTTTATCTATAGCATTAATAAGCGAATGTCTATATTTAAAACCAAATTGTTTATCACTTTCAATATTTTTATCGGGACAAAACTTCAATATAGTATACTTTGCGAATACTGTGCCGATCTTAGGTAATTAGCTTACAGGACGAATATTTTTGGGATTATTCGGTACGTTATCTTTTTTTGGCAGGAGAATAACCATTGCTGTTTTCCATTTATTTGGGATATATGAATTATTAATCATAGATACTGTAAATAGTTTACTATAATCATTTAATATATTTTGAGGAATATCCTTTAATACACATGAAAAAAATATGGTTGGAGATCGGTTACCACTGGAATAATTTATTAAGGTAATAAGAATTTTTATTGTAATTCTTCAATAATTAAAAATACTATAGATTTTAATCAATAAAAATCGCACTAAAATAATCAATCTAAAACAAGTAAGAAAATTATAGTCGGTCTAGACCGACTATACGATACCCTATACCATGATTCAGCACTATCTCTTCGGTCCAACTAATTGGATATAGAAAATAAGCATAAACAAAATTTAAGTAGGATTTTTATTAATTTTTTTGTCTGCAGATATGAAAAAGTTCATATCGGATGATATATCTATATGGGGACTAGGTCCAAAAATGGACCGATCGTGACCATGTTTGGTGAAGTCTCTTGTATTTTGCAAAAATATATACAAACAAAAGAGAAGAATCAGTGCAATATTTTTTTTTTTTTGATAGATTTAGGTGAAGATCGGGAAGCAGTTCTATATGGGGCCTATGACTAAGAGTTGTCCCATAGGGATCATTTTTGGACTACTGTTTAATGGATGTAATAAACACATACAAACCCAATTTGACTAAGATTTATATGATAATTTGGATCTTATGGCAATTTATGTCGATTTTATAGGGGTCATTTATATGGGGGCTAGGTCTGAACATGGACCGATTCTCACCAATTTCAACAGCGTTCATCCCATGGCCGATAAAAGCTTATACACCAAATTTCATCAAAATACATTCATAGTTGCGACCTGCAGTTTTATTACAAGCTTTACATGGACACACAGACGGACGGACGGACGGACGGACGGACGGACATCGTTAAAGCGAATCAGATAGTGATTCTGAGTCGATCGGTATAATAAAAGATGGGTCTAGGTCAAATATTTTTGGTAGTTACAAACAGCAGCACAAAGTCATTATACCCAAACCACATAGTGGTATAGGGTATAATGAAGGTAACTATAAAAACAAAATTAGTTCCGATTACCATTCAAAGAACTTAAACAAATTATAAAACTTGTTTAATTGGGGCAACTTAATTAAATTAACGAAAACATGATTCAGTCCTAAACATTGGTGATTGCAACTACTAATTATATCATAACAAAATTTTTTAAACATAAAATGTGTTAAGAGATATTATAACAAAATACTAATTAAAGTGAAATTTGTATTTAGAATGATTTTTCGGTTATAGTAGCAAAAAGCCAAACTTTTAACATGTATTGATAATTGGAACCGAAAGGAATAAAAATACTATTGTTAATACCAACAAAAAAAATAATGGTTAGTCTGACTGAAGTTTTATTTATTATGTCACTTTTTAAAAATAAAACAAGTAAGAAAATTATAGTCGGTCTAGACATACTATACGATACCCTATACCATGCTTTTAGAAACTCTATCTCTTAGGCCCAACTAACTGGACATAGAAAATAAGCAAACACCAAATTTGAGTGGGATTTTTATTAATTTTTTTGACTGCAGATATGAAAAAGTTCATATCGGATGATACATCTATATGGGGACTAGGCCCAAAAATGGACCTATTGCACAAATGTTAATTCTGTGGTTTTCTGGGATAACCGCGTATGTCCATTTTTGTTAGTTTTGAGTTAACGATGCCAAATATATTAATTTTTAACGCTCTTTACATGTGTTAAATTTTTTTTTAAAATATTGACCATTTCTGAGTTTTTTCTTTAAATAACGACGTAACTAAAATGTTTATTAAATTAATTTGCAGCACTAACGACGTATGTCAACCTACGTTTGATCGCTGACAAATTATTTTCTCAGAAAACGACACATAGCGATATACGTTGTTATTAATGAAAAAAAATGCAAAATAATTTTGGATTAGTTTTCAGTTTATAACCACTTGTAAAAACTTTTGTGTTTATTTCTGTTATTTTTTGTCACTATTATTCTTGATACGTTATATTCTCATCCTAAGTCCCGTTAAATTTTTGTTGACGAACAAAAAAATCCATTTTTCAAGCAACAACAACTTATTTCTACATGCGTGGTTGCATTGATAGTTTTCTTTTTCAAAGAAAACAACGTTTGTCGACATAAGTTGTTTATCTGCACACACTTTAAGTGTAATTTACATATTGTTTTTTTCGTCCTTCTCTAGGATCTATTCCTCTGAAAATTTTTGACTAAAAATTTTATATAAAGTATTTATTGTCCATATTTGCAGGACTGTTAAATAAAAAGCTCAAAAATCTTTATATCGAGCCTATAATTTCAAATATAACGTTTTTTGGCTCCCCTGAACATTTTGATCTTATGACATACGCGGTTATTCTAGTAAACCACAGAATTTTAAGCGCTTTCATGGGTCCCTTACTATATTAAATTCTTAGTGGTTCCTTCTAATTGTATTTATGTCAATGTTATCATCGGAGAGAACTTTTCGTCGTGATGGGTTACATTTTAGGACAATTATAAACGAGGAAATTGAACCATTTCGGATGACGAAAGTTGATATCGTACGTGACAAGATTGATTTTAATATTGACGAAAGTGCAAGTGTACCTTCAAAACAAATCGTAAAAGATATAATACTGAAATATAAGCCTAACAAATGTATGACAACTAATGTTGATATGAGTATTATATTGAAGGAGGAGATTCCTATATCAAGATATCAAGACCAAGAAATTACAGTTGGGAGAAAGAAAAATTGTAAATGAACAAATCGATGAATGGCTCAGAGATGGAATAATTGACATGTCTGAATCAGAATTCAGTCGTCCGATGGTAATGGTAAAGAAAAAGGATGGAACGTACAGATTATGTGTAGAATATAAAAGAGTAAACAAAGTTATAGTAAAAGATCGATATTTAAAACAAGTAAGAAAATTATAGTCGGTCTAGACCGACTATACGGTACCCAATACCATGCGTTTAGAGACCCTGTCTCTCAGGTCCAACTAACTGGATAGAGAAAATAAGCATAAACCAAATTTGAGTGGGATTTTTATTAATTTTTTTGGCTGCAGATATGAAAAAGTTCATATCGGATGCTATATCTATATGGGGACTAGGCCCAATAATGGACCGATCCTGACCATGTTTGGTAAAGTCTCTTGTATTTTGCAAAAATATATACAAACAAAATTTGAGAAAAATCAGTGCAATATTTTTGTTTTTTGATAGATTTAAGAGAAGATCGGGAAGCAGCTTTATATGGGGCCTATGACTAAGAGTTGTCCCATGGGGATCATTTTTGGACTACTGATTAATGGATATAATAAACCAATACAAACCCAATTTGACTAAGATTTATATGATAAT
Source organism: Cordilura impudica (assembly GCA_963682025.1). NCBI lineage: Eukaryota > Metazoa > Arthropoda > Insecta > Diptera > Scathophagidae > Cordilura > Cordilura impudica. The sequence goes on from OY821520.1 coordinate 157,870,703, forward strand.
TTGGATCTTATGGCAATTTATGTTGATTTCATATGGATCATTTGTATGGGGGCTAGGTCTGAACATGGACCGATTCTCACCAATTTCAACAGCATTCATCCTATGGTCAACAAAAGCTTATCTATCAAATTTCATCAAAATATACTCATATTTGCAGTTTGATTACAAACTTTACATTGACACACAGACGGACGGACGGACATCGTTAAATCGAATCAGATAGTGATTCTGATTCGATCGGTATAATAAAAGATGGCTCTAGGCCAAATATTTTTGGTAGTTACAAACAGCAGCACAAAGTCATTATACCCAAACCACAGAGTGGTATATGGTATAAAAATTGAAATGCGCTATAAAATGAAATAAATTTAATTGTGTTTTTTAATAAGGGTTGACATGCGGACAAGTGGTGGTTAATATTTTTTTTAAATACAAGTCACAAGCCATCCAGTTCCATGAGTCAACCACTAAATGGGAGGGAGTTATGGAAAAATTTACCATTTCCTCACCATCAACTTCCCATTACATCTGGTTGCAAGAATTTAGTAAGCGTTGGAATATTTAAAACAATATTTTCGGGAATCAGATATAAAAAGATGTTGTGGATGCGCGAATTTAATGGGGTCTTGAATATCCTGCAGTAATAATGTATTCGTCCTTCAAATAAATTATGGAGAGTATAAGCGGTGATCAACATGGTAGGAAATCGATTTAATCAATTGGATGGAATACAGAACGGATACAAAATTAGCCGAAAATAAATCTTTTTTGACGTTCAAAATGGAGCTGGGAACTGTGTTGGCGGTATATTTTGAAGCCTCTGAATATGTTGAAAGATTTCAACGGCCAGAAAATGTACACGGGACCTAATACCGACCACATGATGCACCGGATGACATTAGATTTGATCGCTATGACCATTGGCCTGCATTTTCTTACGATCCGCCAAGAGCATGTTGTAATAATTGTGAAAGTCGCACAAGAGAACGATGCCAAAAATGTCTATCAGCCTATGTCTGGCAAAAAATAAAGACTGATTCAAATATGATGATAACAAAAGAATGAGAATGAAAATAAATTTAGTTTTAGTTGGAAAGAAGTTTTGAATTTATATTATTTTCCCACATCCCAAACAATTAACTTATTATTTTTTAAGTATTAAAATACAACAAAGTACTTTAATATGAATAGGAATATATTCTATCTGTTTTCTTATTATTTTTAGGTTATCTAGTTAGACCAAAATTTTATATAAATGCAATGAAGCAATAAAATGTGTTCTTATTTCATTAGCATTATTTTTCAGCTTATATCCTAGCCCGCACGTATTTTTAAGTAGATATTGCTAAAAGAATTTTTATATTGATGATATTACTATAATCGTTTTAATTCTCAGGTCTGAAAGGGTTACATGACTATTTTCGATGACTGCGGGATGAGGCGATTTTCGAAAAGCAGCTCTATATGGGTGCTATGATAAGAATTGTCGTATAGGGACTATTTTCGAACTATAGATTAATTGGTATAATAAACACACACAAACCCAATTTCAATAAGATCTCTATGATAAATCGACTCAGAAATTGATTTTGAGTCGATCGGTATAATAAAAGATGGGTGTATGTTAAAAATTGTTGGTAGTTACAAACATCAACACAAAGCCATTATACCTTAACCATAAATTTATCTCAAAATAAATAACTTTACCCAATATGGTAAGGCTCGCTTCATTTTTCAACCTAGTCGCCATAAAAATATATGGCATAGGGTATCATATAATCTTATTTGTTTTTTACTTGTTTATTTTATCTGTATATATTTTAGATATTGCTATAAATATTTTCATTTTCCACTATGCACAAACTACATATTCATTAAAACAATTTATTTTTATTAAAGTGGAAATCCATTAAAAATATTATGAAATATTTACAAAAAATCTGATATGTTTAGCTAATTTTCCAGCTGCTAAAAAAATGTTTTGCTGTATGTATATTGTCGAAAATGAGCAAAAAAATTTCGTGTTCTTATCTAAACATCACATTTTCAATGGATTTCCAAGTGCTAAATTAAGAAAAAAAATTGCATATATAAAATTTTTGAAGATAAAAAGAGAAAATGTTAAACATCCTTATAATGCCAGCAAGGTGTCTTGAACACTTGAATGTTGACTTAAACTTTTTAACACTGAGCGGAAAACAAGCACAACTTCTTGAATATTGAGAGAATATAAAGCAGATAAAGTAAACACCTGAAACATTTATTTAGACAAGTATTGATATTGCATGTTATTGATTGATATATTATTGTTTCCGTGAGTATTCAATTTGCATTTATTGGAGATACCTAATAAAGTATTAACGAAAAATTTTTAATAAAAATGCTGAAATGGCGATCAATCATAACAGAGAATAATACGAACAACATATTAAGGAATGTTTGTGTCAATCTATATACATAATATTATCATCGCCCAAATACTTCTTGTCAGAAACTTTGAATTTGCACGGGGTGCAAACAGCCAAAAAGGGCGAGAATGGTACCTTTGAATCTAGGAATATGAAAAAAAAATTGGCTCAGGCTTATTTTTTTTTTAATTTAGCCATTTAAACGGCAAAACAGCCAAAAAGTGTAAAAATTTTACCTTGTTATATCTTCTTAAAGCATTAATCTATACTAGCAGATTCCAGCGCTCGAAATTCGAGTGCAATTTCTAGGCAGCGTTATTTTTCAAAACGTAGCCAATTCACAAACCAACACTTTTATGGCTTATTATAATTGTGAATGAAGATACCAAACTCATTAACAAACATATTAACAAATTTAATAAAACACACATAGCATATGTATAAATTTATGTATGTGTTAGTAGCAACTTTAAATGCAATTTACTCTAAAAAAAAGAATAAAATTTATAAATCTGTATATCTGCAAAACGGCTAAAAAGAAAAACCTTTTAAATAATATACGTTTGGTCAAAATAGGAATAAAACGGAAGAACAAAACATCGGTCAAAATATGATTTTGGCAAAAATTACCAAAATGGGGAAAAATTTTACATATTGTATCTCCTAATCAAATAAATCTGGGGATATGAAATTTGGCATATGCATTCCACTAGAGATACAAACATCAGATAAAAAGAAAACTTTTGGAAATTTGTATGTTAATGAGGGTAAAAAACGGAAGATAAGCGTAAAATGTTACCTTTCTGTGTCTTCTTTATAAAGTAGTTTAGAAATTTGAAATTTGACATATAGATTCCACCAGAGATACACACAACACAGGCGAAGAATAAATTTTTTTTTTTATTTCTAGCCTTTAGAGGGTAAAAACGGTCATAAAAAATGTGAAAACTAGTACTTTTGAATAGGTAAATTTCCATTTGAAAGTACATTTTCTTAAAAAAAAACAGGTAAGAAAATTATAGTCAGTGGACTTAGAAAATAAGTATAAACTAAATCTGAGTGGAATTTTTTTGCCTGCAGATCTGGAAAAATTCATGTCGGATGCTATATTTATATGGGGACATAACTCACTTATTTTTTGAAAAAACATATACAATCCGAATTTGTTTTTGATAGGGCTATGACTAAGAATTGCCCTATAGGGATTTTTTTGGACTATTGATTTATTAATGTAATAAACACACAGAAACCCAATTTCACTGAGATCTATTTGAGGATTTGGATGGCAAGTTAAGTCGACATCATAAGGGTTATTTGGATGGGGACTAGGTCTGAACATGCAACCATTTTCACCAATTTCAATAGCGTTCGTTGTATGACTGATAGAAGCTCATATACCAAATTTCATCACAATATATTCATATTTGCGACGAATAGTCTGAATACAAAGTTTAGACGGACAGTGAGACAGATGGATGGACATCACTAAATAGACCCAGAAAGTGATTCTGAGTCGATCCATATAATAAAATATGAATCTAGGTCAAGTATTTTTGATTTTGGTCCTTGGTATATCCAAAATTTTATGTTTAACAAATTTTTTCCTTTCCATGTAACAAAATGCAAATTTGAGTTACATTCTTTCCACATTAAGCCATCGATATATATGGGGCGTTTCCTGTCAAGTGCCCAACTTTTGAAACCGATGTCTTCTGATCAGGATGAAATTTGCACCTATGTTAGTCCTATTGGATAGTAGTTTAAACATAATTTTTCAACAAGATCGGTCCAGAACTCTCTGAGTTAGAGGGCGTCAAAATTTGACATTTTGGTGTTTTTCCTCAATCTCTCGAGAGAGATGTTGAAAAATTATTTTTTTAACTCTATCTTTTAACTCATACTCTCTGTCTGTCTGTGTGTCTGTCTGTCTGTCTGTCTTGGTTCAACCCCATTCCCCCTTATCCAATTGATCTGAAAGTTGTCCCATAGTCTTGTTGTCACTACAGATTAATTTTGGGGTTGTCACGCACAGTCACACATAGTCACGCACAGTCACGGAGTGACCTAAATGTCATTTCCCCTCCCATCTATCTAAAACTTATTCCATACACTTACTGTGAAAAAAATATTAAGTTTGACTTAGTCACACACAGTCACGCATTGTCATGCACAATCACAGAGAGATTTAAAACCCATTTCCCCTCATCCTACCGATCTGAAACTCTGTTTATAGGCTTGTTATGGCTGTTTCGTAATTATATGAAGTACATATATGTACATAATGTCAAATTATGTTAAATTATTTCTTGCGGTGTATAGAATTGGCAACTCATATTATCAACAATCAATGCATCATAAATAATTTAATCAACTCAGTGGTAACATCGGCTGTAAGTTGTATAATAAAAACACAAAAAACTCAGCCAGGTTTTCGTACGTTTTTTTTCGTCACTTGCTTGTTCTGTACACCACAATCGGCATCGATTCATTATAAAAATTTAAATTCGACTTTTTATGAAATACACGTATACATTAAATAAAATACCTTTTATTAGTAAATAAACCTTTCAAAATTGAATAAATAAAAGAACGTGTTTCAATTCACAAAAACTCTTGTGTATACATTTTGGCGCCCAACGTGGGGCAATTAAAATTGGATTTGAAGTTCATCGCTGCTGGATAGATCTGGAGGAGTGTCGATAATTGTTGCTGCCGAATAGTGCTGCGGACTCTATTGAAAGGTATTAGCAACCAACAATCAGCCTAGCAAAGGAACGTTGGAACTTGAGTGCTGTTTACATGGAAAACAAGGTTGTATGAATTACATTTTATTAACAATAATAAACAAACAAGCTAACTAAACAAAATAACGAACGTCTCAATAAACTTACGTAAAAAAAAAAAAGAGCTATTGAAAGTAACAAAAGTTAAAGCGTTAAAGTGAAATAAATTAAATAAAAGTTAGTTGTTTGTTTATCAAACCAAAAAACATACATATCAATCATTCATAAAAAACCAAACATTATCCACACATCTCTAAATAATTGTCCCACTAAAATAAAAACCTGGTCGATTATTCTCATACGCTCTACATACGCAATTATTCATACATTCTACACACAATTATCCTCATACACCCTACACGCAGACAATTATTCTTATAACCCACATATCTCCCATCATTTTCATACATACCATTCATAAGTATTTCAACTTTTATTTTAACAATTTTAACAACTACAATTGTTGAAATCTTTTTTAGAAAAATCCTCGTCGTTCTGGTTGGAAATTATTTGGATAATTGGAAATCAACGCAGTTTCAAAAATTTTTATAAATGTGAATTATAATTGAAATTTCTATTAAATAAAATGTTGAATGGAATGGAAATAGTTTTTGGGGAAATTTTATAGAAAATAATTGGTAGACATTGACACAAGGAGAAAATAAGTTTGACGTCTTAAAATTTAAAAAAATTTTTTAACGTTGTATTAAAAAAAAAAAAAGTTTTAACACAACCTTTCTTTTAAAAAAAAAAACATGTCTGAAACAGAGAATCTTTCATCGTTGCAAAAACAACGATCGTCTGCAAAGGGAAATATTACAAGAATTAAGAAAATGTATCAAGATGGATCGGCATCTATGAACCTAATTGATGTAGAGTGTAGATTGGAAATCTTAAATTCTTATATAAAGCAATTAATGGCATATCAAACGGAAATTGAAAAGTTGTGTCCGGACGATAATAAGCGAGGTGAATTGGAAGATGTTTGCATAAGCACAAAATCTCTGTTGCTATCAAAGTTAGGTGGTAGCCGTCGATCCAGTGTACCTCATGATTACACTATGGGGGTACAATTGCCTCCTGCAAACCGTCTTCCTCACCTAAAGATTCCAAAGTTTAACGGAAAGTACTCGGAGTACAAGAATTTTATGACCTGCTTTAATAATTTGGTGAATGACGACCCAACCCTTTCGACTTTCGAGAAGTTTAACCATTTGGTTAACAGTTTGCAAGACGACGCTTTGTGTACTGTTAAAGCATTCCAGGTGAATGAAGAAAATTATGCCAGTGCTCTGCAAAGGCTCGCGGATAGATACGATAATAAATGTTTAATTTTTCAAGATCATATAGCTTCACTATTTAACCTCAGAAAAATGACAAAACCTTGCGCTTCTGATTTGAGACACATTGTCGATACTGTGTCAGCTGTTTTAGACTCTCTCTCCCATCTCGGAGAGGATAAAGATATCACCCATGCTATAATCATTCATTTGGTGTTATCGAAATTAGACTCAGATTCGAAATCAAAATGGGATGAGCAACTTAGTTATACTTCATTACCAAAGTGGAGTGATTGCGCATCAGTTCTGATCAGACGTTGTCAGTTTTTAGAAGTAAATTGTAATAAGACCACAAATTCTGAACAAAATTCTGACAGACAGATTAAAACAAAACCAAATAACCGAGAAAAGAGAAATTCTCATTATTCGTTCTCTTGTGCTCAGGGCCAATCGGAAGAATGCTCGTATTGTTTGGGAAAGGAGCATTTAATCGGTTCTTGCCCAATGTTTAAAAGTTTAAAAGTTACTCAAAGATTTGAATTTACGAAGAGAAAGGGTTTGTGCATTAACTGTTTGAAACTTGGTCACACGGTTAGAAAATGTAGATCTTGTCGTTGTAGTTTGTGTCAACGTCCTCATCATATTTTGTTGCATAATGAGGATTTATTCAGGCACTATGATTCTGCTGCTATTAATGAAAATAGTTCAGCACAATGGCCTTACAGTGCGAATATTGCTGCTAATTGCATTTCAGCACAACATTATCAAATGCCTGCTACAGTAAACCGTAGTTCAGCCCAAAGTGTGGAATATCCTTCATCGAATTCTCATTTAAATAGAGGAAATATCCAAAACGTAACTTCAATGTGTGCAAATAGAGATGACCAACAAATAGTTTTAGCCACCGCCATGGTACAGATTAAGGATAAACGTGGAGTGTATATACTGGTTCGAGCACTGCTAGATTCTGGTTCACAGATAAATTTAGTCTCAGAAGAAATAGCACAACGATTGTCATTAAAAAGGGTTGAAAATAATTTAAACATTTTTGGTATTGGTAATAGCATCAGGAAAGTTAGACATAGCTTAAACACACATATTAAATCATGCGCAAACGATTTCGAGTTTACGGCTGAATTTTATATAATGAAATCGATAACTAGTACTCAACCAAGTGAGTTGATTGACAAAAACAGTTTGGGAATACCTCATAATATAGTTTTAGCTGATCCACTGTTTAATAAACCGCGAAAAATAGATGTACTTATAGGGGCTGAGTCATTTTTCGAGCTGTTGTCAGTTGGGCAAATAAAGCTAGGACCCTCATTACCTATACTACAAAAAACGTTGTTAGGATGGATAGTGTCAGGTAAATGTGAGAGAAAATTAAGTGCACAATCCCAAATGTGTCAGCATATAGCAAAAGATCAAGAACAGAAGTTAGATTTGCTCAATGATATAGTTCAAAGATTTTGGGAACTCGAACAAGTTCCAATGTGTTTAAAGATGACAGATGAGCAACTTTTGTGTCAGAACCATTTTGAGAGAACTACGCGTCGAATTGACGACGGTAGATTTGAGGTTCGGCTACCATTCAAAACAGACCCTATGGTTCTAGGCAGCTCATATGATATAGCAAAGCGCCGGTTTCTTGCTCTTGAACGTAAAGTGTCTAAAGATCCTAATATGAAAAATATGTATGTAACTTTTATGAAAGATTATTTGAATCTTGGTCACATGTCTCCCATTGAAAATGTAATTCCAAAGTCGCCTCATTACTTCATTCCGCATCAATGCGTGATTAGAGCTCATAGTACCACGACCAAATTGAGAGTTGTATTTGATGCTTCAAGTAAAACGTCAACTCAGAAATCACTAAATGATACATTGATGGTCGGTCCTACAATACAACAGGATTTATTTTCGATTTTATTGAGGTTCAGATTAAATAGATTCGCCATTACGGCTGACATAACGAAAATGTACAGACAAGTCAGAGTTCATGAAAATGATCGCAAGTTTCAGCTAATTCTATGGCGGGAAAGTCAAGATTTACCAATTCAAATCTTTGAACTAAATACAGTTACTTATGGAACTGGTCCCGCGCCATTTCTTGCGATACGATGTTTGAAAGAAATTAGTGATATTTTTAAAGAAGTTTATCCTCTTGGTTCCAACATTATAGCCACTGACTTCTATGTTGATGATTTGCTCTCAGGAGCCGACGATATCAACACATTAAAACAAATACGAAAAGAAGTCATACAAATTTTAAGTTCATGTGGATTTAGCTTGGCTAAGTGGTACTCAAACTACAAAGACTACAGAAGCGATGAGCTCGTGAGGCAGCTAGATTTGAATGATTCTGATTCAACTAGAGCCCTTGGAATTATATGGAAGCCGAAAGAGGATCATTTATGTTTTCAATTAGAAAACAATTTTGGGAAGCTTCCCGCGACAAAACGAAATATATTGTCAATTTCTTCTCGCTTATTCGATCCTCTTGGATTGCTAGCTCCAATCGTAATTAAAGCTAAAATTTTATTACAAGAATTGTGGGAAAATAATCTCGATTGGGATGAATCAATCCCCCAGAATTTGGATACAGCATGGCAGAACTTTAAAATGGTTTTAGCGCAGATAAATTCGATTGCTATCCCTAGATTTGTTGGTACGACTTTAGACACGAGTATACAAATACATGGATTTGCTACATGCTTCAATGCGGGCATATGGTTGTTGTATTATCGTTCGGTGTAAAAATATCAACGGTATAACAACACGATTACTAGTTGCTAAATCCAAAGTTGCGCCATCAAAGAAAGTTAAAACTTTGCCTCGCTTAGAATTGTGCGCAGCACATTTATTAGTAAAATTATGGCAAGTGGTAAAGTCAAAACTTGGTAAGTTTACCATTGAGAACGAAATGTTTTGGAGTGATTCGGAAATAGTTCTGCATTGGATCAAAACTCACCCATCATTATTGCATACGTTCGTTGGCAACCGTGTAGCAGAGATACAGGAAAAATCTTCAGACAGTGTTTGGCGGTATGTACCAACGGCTCAGAATCCAGCGGATATTGTTTCACGTGGATGCGATGTTGGCGAAATTAAAGAGTCAATATGGTTTTCTGGTCCAGAGTTTCTTAATCATAATTCAGAAAACTGGCCTAAAAATAAGCACTTTGAACTGTCGCCTGAATCTCTAGCTCTGGAAAAGAAGAAAACTAAAAATTCCGGAAAAATGAACGTAATGTTAGTTAATACAGAATCAGGAATGTCGAAAAATGATAAAGCTAAAGAAAAAAGTTATGTGAATCGAGTATTGAAAATGGTTGATGACATCTCATCTTGTAAAAAGGTGATTCGAATAGTTGCATACATACTAAGAGTCTTTAGAGCTATGAGGAACAAATGGCGCTCTGCTGGAAAACTTGGGCAACAGATAAGTGCGTTGACTGTTGAAGAGATAGATTTAGCTTTTCTGAAAATTGTCGAAATGATTCAGCATAATGAGTTTAAAGAGGAAATAAGAATTTTGAATTTTGTCGTTATCAAAATCAAACAAGCTCCAAAAATTAAGCCCATTTATTCAGCAATATGATTCTGATAGCATAAAAATAAAAGTATTAAGAGTTGGAGGCCGGCTCGGTAAATCTTTACTTCCGTATGAGTCTAAATACCCTCTTCTATTAACAAGACACTCACATTTTATTCAAATTCATTTTTCCGACTTACACAAGTCAAACTGTCACGCGGGACCTAAAGCATTGCTCGGAATTTCTCGTGAAAAGGTCTGGGTTATTCAAGCACGTCAATTAGCTCGAAAAACGGTAAATAGTTGTTTACCTTGCTTTCACTTTAAACCAAAATTAGCGTCGCAGATAATGGGCGATTTACCTCGAGACCGAACGACAGCTTGTCGGCCATTTTGGGTGTGTGGCATTGACTTATGTGGGCCTGTATATACCTCCTTAAGAATCAGAGGCAGACCCCCTGTTAAGAATTATATAGCCGTGTTTGTTTGTTTCGCATCTAAAGCTGTCCATTTAGAAGCACTTTCAGATTTGCAAACTGATACTTTTCTTTCTACTTTAAACAGGTTTGTGGGCAGAAGGGGTCTTCTAAAGACGATATGGTGCGACAACGCCACAAATGTTGTAGGGACCGCCGGACTATGGAGCGTGAAGGACAAGCAACGCATTCAGCAAACGAATGCAGAACGAGGGATAGAGTTTCGCTTCATTCCACCTCGAGCGCCCCACTTCGGAGGGTTATGGGAAGCGGCGGTGAAGTCAGCGAAGTCTTTACTGATGCGAACGATGGGCAAGGCGAGCTTGTCGTTCGAAGAGCTAACAACCGTTCTAGTAGACGTCGAAGCCGTGCTAAATTCCAGGCCAATCGTGGCAAAAACAGAAGATCCAAACGACGAAATTGCTTTAACTCCAGGACACTTGCTAATAGGGTGCTCGCTCAAAGCGCTGCCAGGAGTAGAAGACTGCAGCAGCAAGGCCAGCTCCTTGAAGCGGTATCGGCTACTATCATCGCTCAAGGAACACTTTTGGGCCGTGTGGCAGCGGGATTATGTCCGGGAGTTGCAACAGCGCGTCAAGTGGACCAGCCCGAGCGACAACGTAAAAATCGGAGACGTCGTCGTCGTCCACGAAGACAACCTCCCTCCTCAGAAGTGGTTAATTGGAAAAATAATAGAGGTAGAGGTCGGCAGAGATGGCAGAGTTCGAGTAGCATGCGTGAAAACAAAAAGCGGTATATATAAAAGGCCAATTCACAAATTAGCCCCGCTTCCCTTCAATGATTCGCAGCCTGATAAGTCACAGTCTTGCAAAGGTGGCGGTGTTTCGTAATTATATGAAGTACATATATGTACATAATGTCAAATTATGTTAAATTATTTCTTGCGGTGTATAGAATTGGCAACTCATATTATCAACAATCAATGCATCATAAATAATTTAATCAACTCAGTGGTAACATCGGCTGTAAGTTGTATAATAAAAACACAAAAAACTCAGCCAGATTTTCGTACGTTTTTTTCGTCACTTGCTTGTTCTGTACACCACAATCGTCATCGATTCATTATAAAAATTTAAATTCGACTTTTTATGAAATACACGTATACATTAAATAAAATACCTTTTATTAGTAAATAAACCTTTCAAAATTGAATAAATAAAGGAACGTGTTTCAATTCACAAAAACTCTTGTGTATACAATGGCCAAAGATTAATTTTAAAACAGTCACTCAAAGTCACGCACAGTCACGGAGAGATTCAAAACTCATATGCGAAAGGAAAGAAAGAGTTTTAATAAATCTTTGTTTGTATGCGTTAGATTATTTTTTTTATTTATTTGTAATAATAATTAAATTAATATATAATAATAATAATGAAAATAAAAAAATTAATAATTTAATAAAATTTAATCTTAATCACATTAGCTGATGAAGTATTTAAGTTTTGTAAATTTTTAAATATCCAGCTTATTTATCGCCTTTATTTGCTGCTTTATTACCAATCTTCTCTGCGTTACTATGTTCAGCTGTTGATTAAACTGATGTTGAACGAAATCAACTTAAAGTACTTGACAGTTGATACGCCAGAAGATTTACACGATTACCGCCATTGCATTAAATTGACTATGTGTCCTAATGCAACAACTTCTTGCCACTTAGGTGAATGTTCAAACTGCCCGGAAACCACATTCATCAAAGAGAATTTATTCAACTCTTTCGATCGAGAATATATAGAGGAGGTCAAATTTGAATATTGGATTCAGACTGACAGATGCACATTGAAAACAATCATTTTAAATGTGGATAATTTTCTGGGATAAAAGTATTCAGGATTGTTAAACTTGAGAACTCGTGAATTTTTAGTGAAAGAGAAAGCTTTTTTGAGCAAAGACATTTTGATTTACCAAAGAAAAAAGTCAAAATAAAATTTTTATTTAAAAGAAATTTTTTTTTATTTAAAAAAATTTTATTAAAAAGGTTTTTTTCGAAAGATTGATGAAATATCTATCTAAACTATTAGGGACAAATTTTGCTAAGAACAATAGGTAAAAAGTTATATGGATGAGAAAAAATACCTGTTTGGCCAAAATGTCAAATTTTGACCCGCATTAACTGAGAGAGTTCTTGGCCGATCTCGTTGAAAAATTGCGTCTAAACTGCTATACAATAGGACTAACCTTGGTGCAAATTTCATTCCGATCAGAAGACATCAGTTTCAAAAGTTGGATCACTTGATATAAAACGCCCCATATGCTAAAGATAGATTTTTATATTTCTAGGAAACATCTGAACTATTGAACTTATCTTATTTATAAAACATAAAATTTTGTATAATTTTAGTTACATTATACGTTTAACTGTTTAAAGCTTTATTGTTGCTTATGATATAAAATATTTATAAAAACATTGATTCATTTTATTGATAAAGAGATATGATAGTTTCATTTAAACTTTATCTACGATAGAAATGTAGCGAAACGTTTAAAAATTGTGCAAACAAAAAAATCTTAACCGTTATTTATATATTCTGACATTTTCTTACAGTTATTATAAAATAAAAAGCAGAATAATAAACGAATTTTAGCAAAAGAATATTTGTAAGAAATATTCTATAGCAACAGAGTTTAGAAATATTCAACAATGTAATTTAAAAAAGTCATTATCAATCTGAAAGTAAAACTATGTGCTCGAACTGTTTCCCGACGGGCAACAGATGCTGATCTTGATTTTTATCCTGTAAGGAAACCACTGATATCAGAGAAAAATCGTCTTGCTAGAATTAATACTGTTGGCAAAAAGTGTTGGCGCAAAAAATAAAATATATAAAATTTGCCTATATGTGCACAAGACCAAACGCTTGGGGGGTTTTACTATAATAACCTAATATAATCGGCCGCTATAATAATCAGCCACCCCCAACACCATGACCATCATTTTATTCGACGGTGTTATTATATAGGTAGTAAAGGTTTCCATTGTTTTGTCAACAGCATAAAAATGAATACTTTTAAGTTTTGTTATATTTTTCTGAAGTTATGTTAATATTTCTTCTTTGTTTAATAAATAAAACATACAAATGTTTATCTATAATATAAATCGGCTGGGCGATTTCTTGTGACTGATGTTTTGTTCTAGCGTTTTATTCCGATTTTGACCAAACGTATATTATTTGAAAGGTATTTCTTTTTAGCCGTTTAGCCGTTTTGCAGATTTTTAGATTTTTTATTTTTTTTATTTTGAGTAAATTACATTTAAAGTTGCAACTAACACATACATAAAATAAAATTATACAATGCTGTGTGTGTGCTTATTATACTATGTGATTTGGGTATAATGACTTTGTGCTGCTGTTTGTAACTACCAAAAATATTTGACCTAGACCCATCTTTTATTTTACCGATCGAATCAGAATCACTATCTAATTCGATTTAACGATGTCCGTCCGTCCGTCTGTGTGTCCATGTAAAGCTTGTAATCAAACTGCAGGTCGCAAATATTAATATATTTGGATGAAGTTTGGTATATAAGCTTTTATCGGCCATAGGATGAACGCTATTGAATTACCAAACATGGTCTGGATCGGTCCATTGTTGGGCCTAGTCCCCATATAGATATAGCATCCGATATGAACTTTTTCATATCTGCAACCAAAAAAATTAATAAAAATCCCACTCAAATTTGGTTTATGCTTATTTTCTATATCCAGTTAGTTGGGCCTGAAAGATAGGGTCTCTAAATGCATGGTATAGGGTATCGTATAGTCGGTCTAGACCGACTATAATTTTCTTACTTGTTAAATAAAAATGAGTTTGTTTTTTGTGTTGATTTGTGAATTGGCTATAAATGATTAGCATACTTTTAGGGTCTTTATTTAATGAAAAAAATAAAATTTCCTAGAATTTGCGCTTGAATTTCGAGGGCTGGAATCTGCTAGTATCAATAAAAGAGTTTTTAATTTTATGATAAAATTGTTTTGTATTGACCGTCCAAGTCGTCACTCGCATCTTCAGTCGCACTATATTTCCTATAATTTTTATATATTATTATAGTTTAAATAATTAGTATAATATTTACGTTTACAACGTATCGGGTATACTGCTAATGGATATATATTCCAATATTGCATTTTATTTTTGACAGCAATAGGTGGATGTAATCGCACCTTATGTTTATATTTTTTGTCATCAAGGTTCTTTAATAATTTATATTGTCATATAGATGATTTAGGCAATCATAAAGGAAAGCTTCTAGCTTACGTGAACAGGTGAATCAATTCCATCCTAAAATTTTCTTGAATTTCACATAGAGCAATAAATTATTTGTCTTTTTCACATTTATTTTAATTTTATTTTTATTTGTTTGTTCTTTTCTCTATAAATTTTATTATTCTTTTTTACTGACTGTATTGTATATTTTAATACAACATACAAAATACAATACCAGTTGTGAATTGCCCATATAAAACCATCCGAGATATTATATACGGGCCAGAGAGTTCTCATCTGAAAGTAGATACCAAATTCAGTAAAAATGTTTTGGCAGTTTAGAGACCTTGTGTCCTATTAAAACGGTTAAATTTGCAAAGGAATACATTTTTCAACAAAAAAATTTAATATTGCCTATCTTAAAATATCAAGACGAAACGAAGAATAGTACATCTTTTAAAACTTTTTCCTTCTAGTTTCGAATAAATTTTTTCGAAAATATTACATACCAAAATTTTACGCTTTTATCGTTTATAGTTTAGCATGATTAGAAGTGTAAAGTTTTGTTGCACAAACAAATATTTAATACATCGGCCAAAAAAAATTATATTTTTTTCGTTACTCATAAAATGGATAAAGTTTGGAACGGACATTATTGTAATTATTTTGTCTTGATATGAAAAAATAATAAATATATAAAATGAGCAAAATGACGTTCTTTCATTTGAAACTTAAATATGTCTTGGAAATATCTAATCGATTTTAACATTGAAGTCCTTTTAAAAGAAAACAGTTCTACTTCGTTTGATCTCTAGTTTCATACGTATTTTATTTGGTTCAACTGTAACGATATTTTTTGTTCTTTGACGGACACTGTTGAATGGTTAAAAATTGTTCTAAAAAAACTCATTTGCACATTTGAAAAGAAAATATGAAGTAATATTTACCATATACTTCATTTCAAACAACTTTTATTATTCATTTATAATAAAAAATGTTAAAAATGCTACAAAAAAAATAAACACAAGTCAAATCCAATAAACACCAGCTAAAGAAGAACATCAACTACAAGCAAAACAAAGTCATTTGTTAAATGTCATTTCTCATTGCACATTTATTACATTTGGGGTTTTCTATAAAATACTATTCAGTGTTACTCGTACATACATATGTACCTACATTGATTTTACTTAACAACCTTTTGCTTGACAAGTTCGGTTCTTGCAACACATTTCGCTTTCCATAAATATTTGTTAAATAATTATATATACACATTAGGGTGACAGCCATTTTTTTTTTTTTTTGAATTTCAAGACATGCGGGTCGGCTTATTGTGACACTGGATCTAAACCTTAAGTGCGCAAAATTTGATCCAAATCGGACAATACTTTCTGGACGCGCATTGAGTTCAAAGTTCAAATATGCATTTATATGTAAAAATTATCAAAAAAAAATAAATAATTTTTCACAAAAATTTTGATAATAATAATTGCATCTCAATTAAATTAATTAATAAATCATAATCTAGAGTAAATTATATTTCTAATAAAATAACAAAATCTATTATCGGTTAAAAAACAGCCAAGTTATATCAAGTTATATCAAGCAATAAATGAGCCGCAGACCACTTGATTATGATAATCGAGCTCACATTTTTAAAGACATTGAAATATTTTAAAACAGCAATAATTTTGCATTCTCCTGATCCCAAAATAATCTTATGTAAAGTATTTTACATCTCGTCTATTGTTATGCCGTTCTAAATTAATTCAAAATCTCCAATATTACTTTTTCAAAAATTTTGTTAATGAAATATTTCGAAATCAACAATTGGACTTAAACGTCTTATTAACAAAATATATATGATTAAAAATTCCAAATATTGTACGTATCCCATTCTTAATTTGGAAAGGGCAGCGTGTTTATTTCAGCGGATTTGAAGAAAAATGTGATTTTTCATACTTTTTCAACTTTTAGGCGACATCTTTTTGGTGTTTTCGTATTTCTTATTTTCATATCTTTTGTAAAAATATTAAACAACATGTCATAAGTTCTCAATCTTGTAAATTAAGGTTAAATTGAAACAATATAAACTGTCCCTCTTTGAGGTCAAAAGTCAAATTTAAGGAGATTTACATTTTTTTTGAAACGAAATATCGAAATAATATATATTTGTGGAAGGATTTCGATAAAACTTGTTAACAATATTTTAGCAATTCTAAAAAATATTATTCTAGACTTATTTTCTGAAATTAACCCGTGGGGTACACTTGACGTCAAATTGACATCAATGTATTCATAAAATTCCTCAAATTTATTCGCTATTTTATGAAAATATCTTGATTAATTTGTTTTTATATTTAATTCTGTATAAACAAATTTGTATAGCGAAGGCTTATATTCAAAAACTGCTACCTGCATCAATAATTATTTTAAAGAGGGCATGTAAAACCAATTCATTAATAAGATCTGAGTGTATTTGTCGATCAATTTGCTACAATATATATTAGGAAATAGTTATACTAATCATGTATGATATCAAAATTAATATTATATTTGACAGTTATATCAGAGAGCAGTTTGAAATCAAAAATTTATATTGCTGTCAAATGTATATACCACTTTTTGAATATAAGCCCTCGATATACCTTTATGTGAATATAATAATTCTGAAAAAAAAAATTTTGAGTACCCCTCGGTTTAGTTTCAGAAAATAAGTCCAGAATATTATTTTTTTGAATTATTAAAATATTATCAACAAGTTTCATGGAAATCCTTCCATAAGTATATATTATTTCGATATTTTGTTTTAAAATAATCTAACCCACAAAAACAAAGTTTTTATTAAAACTCTTTTCTTATGCATATGAGTTCTAAATATATACGTAACTCTGCGTGACTGTGTGTGACTATCTTAAAATTAATCTTTGACCACAACAAATCTATAGACAAAATTTCAGATCGATCGGATGAGGGGAAGTGAGGTTTTAACCTCTCCGTGACTATGCGTGACTATGCGTGACTGTGCGTGACTATGCGTGACTATGCCAAAGTTAATCTTTTTTCACAGCAAGTCTATCGACCAAGCTTCAGATCGATCGGACAAGGGGAAATGGGTTTTAAATCACTCCGTAACTGTGCGTGAGATGCGTGACTGTGCGTTAGTCAAATTTAATCTTTTTTATAGCAAGTGTATGGACCAAGTTTCAAATCGGTCGGATGAGGGGAAATGACATTTAGATCACTCTGTGACTGTGGGTGACAACCCCAAAATTAATATGTAGTCATAACAAGACTATTGGCCTAGTTTCAGATCAATTGGATAGGGGGGGAATGGGGTTGACCCAACACAGACAGACAGAGAGTACGAGTTAAAAGAAAGAGTTTAAAACAAGTAAGAAAATTATAGTCGGTCAAGACTATACTATACGATACCCTATACCATGCGTTTAGAGACCCTATCTCTTAGGCCAAACTAACTGATATAGAAAATAAGCATAAACCAAATGTGAGTGGGATTTCTATTAACTTTTTTGGCTGCAGATATGAAAAAGTTCATATCGGATGCTATATCTATATGGGGACTAAGCCCAAAATTGGACCGACCATGTTTGGTAAAACTACTTGTATTTTGCAAAAATATATACAAACAAAATTTGAGAAGAATCAGTGCAATATTTTTGTTTTTTGATAGATTTAAGTGACAATCGGGAACCAGCTCTATATGGGGCCTATGAGTAAGAGTTGTCCCATAGAGATAATTTTTGGACTACTCATTAATGGATTTAATAAATGCATACAAATCCAATTTGAGTAAGATCTATATGACAATTTGGATCTTATGGCAATTTATGTCGATTTCATAGGGGTCATTTGTATGGGGGCTAGGTCTGAACATGGACCGATTCTCACCAATTTCAATAGCATTCATCCAATGGCCGATAACAGTTTATATACCAAATTTCAAAATATATTCATATTTGCGACCTGCAGTTTGATTACAAGGTTTACATGGACACACAGACGGACGGACGGACGGACGGACATCATTAAATCGAATCGGATAGTGATTCTGATTCGATCGGTATAATAAAAGATGGGTCCAAGTCAAATATTTTTGGTAGTTACAAACAGCAGCAAAAAGTCATTATACCCAAACCACATAGTGGTATAGAGTATAAATACGTACCGTTTTGGCATTAATTTAGAACGGCATAACAATAGGCGAGATGCAAAATACTTTGCATATGAATATTTAGGGCTCAGGAGAATGCAAAAATGGTATTGTTGTAAATTATTTCTATGTCTTTAAAAATGTGAGCTCGATTTTCTTGATATAACTTCACTGTTTTTTAACCGATAATAGATTTTGTTGTTTTATTATAAAGATAATTTACTATAGATTATGGTTTATTAATTAATTTAATTGAAACGCAATTAGTAATTTCAAAATCTTTGTGAAAAATTATTTTTTTGATAATTCTTACATATAAATGCGTATTTGAACTTTGAACTGAATGCGCGTCCAGAAAGCATTGTCCAATTTGACTTAAATTTTTCGCACTAAAGTTTTTGATCCAATGTCCCAATAATCCGACCCGCACACCTCAAAATTCGAGCAAAATTTTTTTTTCATACAAACCGCTCTCACCCTAATACACATATATACATTCAAACATATACATAAATATAACAAGGAATGTGAAACACTAAGAATATGAAAAGGTAGAGAGAGGTTGAATAAAATACAACCAGGTCATTGAATGAGCATGATGATAAACAAATCTAAAAGCCAGACAAACTGCTCCACTAAATATGTACACTCGTACATGTGGATGTATGTATGCATTTATATATGTGTCTGTAGCTATTTACATACGAGTACATACATATGTATGTATATGTAAATACTTTGGAAGGTTGATAGTCGGTTGTTTTAATGGTTGATGGTCTTTGGCTTTGTTTTTGTTGCTGTTGTTATTATTGTATTGTATTGTTGCTTTTGTTGTAAGACAACAACATATAAGACAATGTTGGCATACTGACACCATAGAGAAATAATAATCATAATAAAAACACATACATACAGACCCATTTATATATACATATATGTACATAAGAACATACTTATTGCCTGTTTGAATTTATACGGTCTTGTTCGGTATGTTTGTTTGTTTGTTTGTTGGTATTTGTTTATAAATGAATATGATGTCGACACAGTAAAACTCAGATAAATACGTGCTAATGCCATGATCTAACAAGACACAAAACATATACCAACACACAACAAATACCCTGGCATTGGGTATGTTTTTGGTTACAAGTAAAGTTACAATTATTATCCAACCTGATGCCGTATGGTTTTTTTCTAGCTACAAATATATGTACATATATAAGTGAAAAAATAAAACAAAACTTTGTACTCGTTGCTACTCTCCGGTAACATCAGTTGTCTGCTTAGTTAACACAAACAAATATAAAGTGTTGTTCTTGCCAGCATAAAAGTTACATAGAAAATCACCAACACCAAAAATATACATACATATGTGAAAGTTCCACAAAAACCCATACTGAGGGACAAAAGAAACGTGTTTAAACCACAGCACCAGTTGAGTTGTCATACTTTGTGTTGTTAGCTATCATTTTCAAATCCTATTTGGTATTTAGTTTTTACTATTTTATTACTTTTTATGTTTTGGGGTTTTCTTTCCACAGCACGCATCCACACTGTGTACTGTGTGCAAACAAAAATAGACGTTCTCCAAATGTTGAACTTTTTACTTTCGGAATGTTAATAGTTAAATCTCTGCTTCTGCATTTCGTCTGTACTATTAGAAGCATTTTAATGTGTCTAGTAGCAAATGTTGCCTTTAACCACATACAAGTAGTAACCACCGTAAATGCTGTGCTTAGTTTAATGCGTCTACATGCAATTGCTTGTTTTGTAAATCTAATTAATAGGCACATAATATTTAAGGATTTCATTTGAGATTTTTTGAAAAGTTTTTAAAATAGTTAAGTTTTTCGATTATAAGCAAAAACTTTAGAAAAACTTAGATTAATTTGCATTCTTTTGTATGATAACGACAACTGACAGTGCTTTGTTCCAGAGAAGAAAACTAAAAATAAAAATTACTGTGATTTTTTATATATTAACCTATCAGACATTTTGTCAAATATATTGGACATTTGTTTTTCTGTTTTTCAAGTCATATAGCGCTGGTGTAAAAAATGGATTTTGACAGTTAGTACCGTTATCAAAAAAGTGTTTTCTAAGTTTTACATATAAGTTATTTACACGGGTAATTTTACATTGATTGGCGTTAAATTGATTTGTTTTAAAAAGAGCTTTGTGACTATTTTAAAGTGATAAATATATTATTTTAAGTTCTAAAAGAAATACGTAAGTGTTACTTGAGTGGTTGTTCAGCCATTTGTATATTAATTCCATTAAATTTTGTACTAAAAAAGTCTTCAGGAGTATTTAGATGCATTTCCATTATATTAGACAAATTTACTTTGCGTGTGTTTGTTTTTTTTTTATTCAGTATTACTGCTTTATTTCATGAAATGTCTTCAAAACGACTAACGAGTGAAGAATATATCTGAAACACTTGGAAGGAACTTCAGTTCTAAGTGATGCAGAAGATGATGAAGTTGTCTACCAGTTTCCTCTTAGTTAACTTCCTGAACAAAAGGTGCAAGGTAAATGCCACGAAACATTGGCTGAAGAAATTGAAGATGGGGGAGCTTTAGAAGAGATTGAGGTGTCCAATATTTCGGAAATCGAATTTGCGACTCTAGTATTTTAACTGACCCACTTGGTGGATTTAGTACCAGAGAGCCCTTGCGAAATTTCTGAAAGCACCTAATCCAATTCATAAAAAAAGATATTGTATGAAAGAATAGGCTCATGCGAAATCAAGAACTTGTTACATTTGATCCGCCAATATTTTGGGAACGTCATTTCTATATTTCAAAAAATATGATGAATATGATGACGATGAATTTTTTTCACAAAGCCGCATATTATACAAGGTAAATCATCTTTCAACCAATCCAATGCTGATGAAATGCGTATATTTTTTGGGATTAATTTTATGATGAGTTGTTTGAAATTTCATCGTTGGGTAATGCCTTTGTTATACCCTATACCACTATGTGGTTTGGGTATAATGACTTTGTGCTGCTGTTTGTAACAACCAAAAATATTTGACCTAGACCCATCTTTTATTATACCGATCGAATCAGAATCACTTTTTGAGTCGATTTAACAATGTCCATCCGTCCGTAAGTCCGTCTGTGTGTCCATGTAAACCTTGTAATCAAACTGCAGGTCGCAAATATGAACATATTTCGATGAAATTTGGTATATAAGCTTTCATCGGCCATGGAATGAACGCTATTGAAATTGGTGAGAATCGGTCCATATTCAGACCTAGCCCCCATACAAATGACCCCTATGATATCAACATAAATTGCCATAAGATCCAAATTATCATATAAATCTTAGTCAAATTGGGTTTGTATGTGTTTATTACATCCATTAATCAATTCCAAAAAAGTGATTGAAACCACTATAAAATCCCTAATGGAAGTCTTTCCAGAAAAGGTTCATAAGTTCATGAATAGTTATTAACACTAGCAAAATTATATTTTTTGTCACTCTAGTATAATTTCAACAAGTAAAAAAATTATAGTAGGTCTAGACCGACTATACGATACCCTACACCATGCGTTTAGAGACCCTATCTCTTAGACCCAACTAACTGGATATAGAAAATAAGCATAAACCAAATTTGAGTGGGTTTTTATTAATTTTTTCGGCTGCAGATATGAAAAAGTTCATATCGGATGCTATATCTATATGGGGACTAGGTCCAAAAATGGACCTATCCTGACCACGTTTGGTAAAGTCTCTTGTCTTTTGCAAAAATATATATAAACAAAATTTGAGAAGAATCAGTGCAATATTTTTGTTTTTGATAGATTTATGTGAAGATCGGGAAGCAGCTCTATATGGGGCCTATGACTAAGAGTTGTCCAATAGGGATCATTTTTGGACTACTGATTAATGGATGTAATATATACATACAAACCCAATTGGACTAAGATTTGTATGATAATTTGGATCTTATGGCAATATATGTTGATTTCATAGGGGTCATTTGTATGGGGGCTAGGTCTGAACATGGACCGATTCTCACCAATTTCAATAGCGTTCATCCCATGGCCGATAAAAGATTAAATACCAAATTTCATCAAAATATATTCATATTTGCGACCTGCAGTTTGATTACAAGCTTTACATGGACACACAGACGGACGGACGGACGGACGGACATTGTTAAATCGAATCAGATAGTGATTCTGATTCGATCGGTATAATTAAAGATGGGTGTAGGTCAAATATTTTTGGTTGTTACAAACAGCAGCACAAAGTCATTATACCCAAACCACATAGTGGTATAGGGTATAATTAAACAGAAAATCTCTAAGATCTAGGTTCAATGGTTTCCTTAATGTTACGAGTACATTTTATGTATGTTGAGATTTTTATCGATCTCCTTTTTTTAATAAAACGCAAGGAACTCAGTAAGCAACTGCAAGTGCCAAAAAAAGTAAGCGTACATTTATAATTTGGAGAATCTTACGAATTTTGCAACAACGTATGTACAGGTCTGTTACACAGATTTTATTTTAGTAAGAGACACACTTTTTATACCCTATACCACTATGTGGTTTGGGTATAATGACTTTGTGCTGCTGTTTGTAACAACCTAAAATATTTGACCAACACCCATCTTTAATTGTACCGATCGAATCAGAATCACTATCTGATTCGATTTAACGATGTCCGTCCGTCCGTCCGTCTGTGTGTCCATGTAAAGCTTTTAATCAAACTGCAGGTCGCAAATATGAATATATTTTAATGAAATTGGGTATTTGATCTTTCATCGGCCATGGGATGAACCCTATTGAAATTGGTGAGAATCGGTCCATGTTCAGACCTAGCCCCCATACAAATGACCCCTATGAAATCAACATATATTGCCATAAGATCCAAATTATCATACAAATCTTAGTCCAATTGGGTTTGTATGTATATATTACATCCATTAATCAGTAGT
Organism: Cordilura impudica; assembly: GCA_963682025.1. Taxonomy (NCBI): domain Eukaryota; kingdom Metazoa; phylum Arthropoda; class Insecta; order Diptera; family Scathophagidae; genus Cordilura; species Cordilura impudica. The sequence continues at coordinate 157,894,543 of OY821520.1, forward strand.
CCAAAAATGATCCCTATGGCACAACTGTTAGTCATAGGCCCCATATAGAGCTGCTTCCCGAGCTTCACTTAAATCTATCAAAAAACAAAAATATTGCACGGATTCTTTTCAAATTTTGTTTGTATATATTTTTGCAAAATACAAGAGACTTTACTAAACATTGTCAGGGTCGGTCCATTTTTGGGCATAGTCCCCATATAGATATAGCATCCGATATGAACTTTTTCATATCTGCAGCCAAAAAAATTAATAAAAATCCCACTAAAATTTGGTTTATGCTTATTTTCTATATCCAGTTATTTGGGCTTGAGAGATAAGGTCTCTAAACGCATGGTATAGGGTATCGTATAGTCGGTCTAGACCAACTATACTTTTCTTACTTGTTTGCATTGACTTAATTGTATTTCTTTTGGAAACTAGTTATATTTTGAGATGAGTCCCTAAATTAAAGAAATCGGTGCGGATGAGAGAAAAATGATTGTAATGCTTAGAAATTAAGTTAAATCCTCAGAGCAGTATGTCGCTCAAAACTATAAATCCAACAATTTAATTTTATCGCCTGTCCAAACTAATTGAGCACATAAATCGCACTATTTTTCCGTCAGTAAATCATAATCCTCGAATTACTGGTTCCCAAATTAGTTCTGAAATCAAAGAATTCTTCACCAAAGGCGTCCTTGTATATAGTATTCGAAAATATGGGAAAACATCTGACTAGCATGGTCGAGTAGCACGTCGGAAGCCATTCATTACCGACACTATATCATAGGTCCAACTAATTAGATATAGAAAATAAACATAAACCATATTTGAGTGGCACTGTTATTAATTTGTTTTTCTTCGGATATGAAAAAGCTCATATCGGATGCTATATTTATATAGGAACTAGATCGAACAATGGACCGATCCTGAACAAATTTGTTAAGGCCACTTGTTTTTTCCAGAAATATATGGAAACCATATTTGATAAATATCTGTGCAATGTTATTGTTTTTTGATAGATCTAAGTGAATGTCGGGAATCAGCTTTATATATTGGCTATGACCAAGAATTGTCCGATAAGGTTTATTTTTGAACTACTGATTACTGGATCTAAAAACATTGACAAACCCAATTTGACCGAAATCTATATGATAATTTGGATTTCAAATTTCAACAAAATATACATGGACACGCAGACGGACAGAAGGACGGACATCGCTAAACCGACTCATAAAGTGATTCTAAGTCGATCGATAAATAAAAGGTAGGTGGTCAAATATTTTTGGAAGTTATAAACATCAGCACATAGTCATTATACCCTGGTATAGGGTATAAAAAGAAGGGAAAATAAAATAATTGTTCACAAATTCATTTAGTACAAATTCACGAAAACGGAAAATGGGTCTTAATTGGTATTATGGATTTGCTCGATATCTCTTTGGAAAGTCACATCAATAAATTTCCAATATATACAAAAATTAAAACAAAACAAGTAAGAAAATTATAGTCGGTCTAGACCGACCATACGATACCCTATACCATGCGTTTAGAAACCCTATCTCTTAGGCCCAACTAACTGGACATTGAAAATAAGCAAAAACCAAATTTGAGTGGGATTTTTATTAATTTTTTTGGCTGCAGATATGAAAAAGTTCATATCGGATGCTATATCTATAAAGGGACTAGGTCCACAAATGGACCGATCCTGATCATGTTTGGTAAAGTCTCTTGTATTTTGCAAAAATGTATACAAACAAAATTTGAGAAGAATCAGTGCAATATTTTTGTTTTTTAATAGATTTAAGTGAAGATCGGGAAGCAGCTCTATATGGGGTCAAAGGGATCATTTTTGGGCTACTCATTAGTGGATGTAGTGAACGCATACAAACCCAATTTGAGTAAGATCTATATGACAATTTGGATCTTATGGCAATTTATGTCGATTTCATATGGGTAATTTGTATGGGGGCTAGGTCTGAACATGGACCGATTTCAATAGCGTTCATCCCATGGCCGATAAAAGCTTGTATACCAAATTTCATCAAAATATATTCATATTTGCGACCTGCAGTTTGATTACAAGCTTTACATGGACACACAGACGGACGGGCGGACGGACGGACGGACGGACATTGTTAAATCAACTCAGAAAGTGATTCTGATTCGATCGGTATAATTAAAGATGGGTCTAGGTCAAATATTTTTGGTTGTTACAAACAGCAGCACAAAGTCATTATACCCAAACCACATAGTGGTATAGGGTATAAAAAGACAGCACAATAAGTATGAACAATGGTGTGACCTTAAACAAAATCTTTTCATATACCTTGCTTCATAACTACGAAACAAAACCAGCTTTCCAAGTCTTTTATTACGGGAATAAACCTTAGAGGCATTAATGATCATATGTATATATATTTTTTAACAATTTTAAAAGAATATGTTATGTTTTAACTTTTTATACAAAAACTCAATATGGGTATGATTTCAATTGATTTTATTGAGACTTCATACAAATTTCTTTTAGATTAGTATTTACAAATTATAAAAATATAGGAAACCTAAAACTTGTGAATTATATTTTCTTTATAACATGGCAATTAAGTTGATGCTACTTGCTTACCGAAGAAAAAAAACAGAAACTAGATTGTTAAAAATTGTTATAAAGAAGATAAACAGTGTTTGCTCCCGACACTTACATTACATTGTAGTGTAACATCTACTTTTTATTAACTTAAAACAAAACTTATAGCTAAACTTAAAATAACACTTAAAATTAAAAATAAGGAAAGTGATAAAAAAAGAAGAAAAATAAAAAAAAATTGTATCCTCCGTGTATGCCAAGATAGTTTGTATTGACCAACTAAACTTAACTTCGCTGGACAGAATATCCTGAACAACGTTTTCCTCAAAATAAGGTTATCTTTCAACAAATTTTATCATTAGATTGAGTACGGGCAATGAAGATAAAGAAGTCCTTTCATAAATAAAGTGATTAGAAAATCTTTTATTACGATATTTAAAGTTCCTTTCTATACATTTTCGTACAATATGATGCTCCAGTATCTCCATTTTTCTCATTACGGTTTGAGAAACGCTAAAACAAATTGAAAATGCACATGAAAGTATTGGATGAATACTTTATACAGAACTAGCTTAGTTTTTGCTCCTTTTACTATATTTGCATTGTTGATGTTATAATTGGTATGTTTATTGAATTCTAAAAGTTTGTTAATATTTACGACAAGGTACTTAAAACTATTATTAAATTCAATTTCATTATTATCTAAGACTAACTTCAATTCCATGCTTTCCGGGACAACACAATGTTTGCATTTCCGCGAAGTATTTCGTAAACATAATGCATTACTCTTGGAAACATTAATCTTAATGCCCCAATTAAAATAAAACTCATTTACATGTGCCAAATGCCATGATACTCATTGAAGACCAACCAGTGGGGATTCATCACATACATATATAAAAGAGAATCATCGACATAAAGTTTACCCTTGTAATCATTAAACCCGTGGGGAAAATCATAAATGAAAATGTTGTATAAACGAGGTGCCAGTATGCCAGTATGCCTTAAGCAACACCACAATTAACTACACCCAGAGGTAATGACGTGTTTTTAATTTGAACACAAAACTTCCTGTCATCGAAAAAGCTTTTGAAGAGTTTGGCAATTGAAAGTTTTAAGCCGATGGATATCATTTTGTATAAAATTCCATCATGATAGGAGATATCAAAAGCTTTTTCGATATCAAGTGATATTGCGACTGTGAATTGACGTTCACTTTTTATACCCTATACCACTATGTGGTTTGGGTATAATGACTTTGTGCTGCTGTTTGTAACAACCAAAAATATTTGACCTAGACCCATCTTTTATTATACCGATCGAATCAGAATCACTATCTGATTCGATTTAACGATGTCCGTCCGTGTGTCCGTCCGTCTGTGTGTACATGTAAACCTTGTAATCAAACTGCAGGTCGCAAATATGAGTATATTTTGATAGAGGTTAGTATATAAGCTCTTATCGGCCATAGGATGAACGCTGTTGAAATTGGTGAAAATCGGTCCATGTTCAGACCTAGCCCCTATACAAATGACCCCTACGAAATCGACATAAATTGCCATAAGATCTAAATTATCATATAGGTCTTACTCAAGTTGGGTTTGTATGCGTTTATTACATCCACTAATGAGCAGTCCAAAAATTATCCCTATGGGACAACCATTACTCATAGACCCCTTGTAGAGCTGCTTCCCGATCTGCACTTAAATCTATCAAAAAACAAAAATATTGCACTGATTCTTTTCAAATTTTGTTTGTATATATTTTTGCAAAATACAAGGGACTTTACCAATCATGGTCAGGATCGGTCCAATTTTAGGCCTAGTGCCCATATAGATATAGCATCCGATATGAACTTTTTCATATCTGCAGCCAAAAAAAATTAATAAAAATGCCACTCAAATTTGGTTTATCTTATTTTCTATGTCCAGTTAGTTTGGCCGAAGAGATAAGATCTCTAAACGCAAGGTATATGGTATCGTATAGTCGGTCTAGACCGACTATAATTTTCTTACTTGTTTTTATTTATTGATTAACGAACACTCAGGGGATGCCCCCTACAGATGTGTTGATCTCAGGAAAATAGGTTATGGTAAGGAGGAAAGAGGGGTAGTATTTGGGGATATTTGACTTAAATATTATTAGGATATAACAACTTAAGTTCTGTACGTTATCATGGCGACATTTTAAAAGCGCATTTACCATAGAGTTACCCTTTTTAATTCCAAATTGATACTGAGGAATATACGATCCATTCAAACCAATATTAACTTTCTCTCGAATTATGTTCTAAAAAAAATAATTAACATCACTATCTTGTTTTGGAATTAGAACAATTTTTGCGATATTCCAAGTCTTAGGAAAAAAGCAAATATTTATACAATTGTTAAAAATTACTGTTAAATATTCAAAAGCTTTCATAAGCGAGAAACGCACTTAAAAAATCTCGGTTAAAAAACTCGGTTACTGACTCATTTAAAAAAATCATGGTTAAATGCGTTACTGACTGACTTAACAAAATTCTCTCTTAGCTGCGTCCACAACTCAGCTATGGAAATGTAATTTAAATGAATATATTACTTATTTATTGAAAAGAAACAAATTTGAATTATATTCAATTCATATTAGTACATATTAAAGTAGTTTTACTGAAAAATAAATATATTTTCGAAAATATTATTTTAAGACATAGAGAAAATAAAATTCTTAAAATGTTAAAATTCATGCATAAATTTATTATCTGGCATTTATGTCTTGAGGAGAACATACATCGACTTCAAAACATCCAGTACAGAGTAAGCTTCTTTGAGATCATAATTTTCTTATTCTTCACTAGACGACAGCCCTTCGTTCTGCATAACATCTGCGATAATTTCTTCATCGGTAAGCGGTCCAACACTGGGTAAATCGTCATTAATGCTTACAAAATTTTCATATTCTTCTGATGATTCATAACTTTTCCTTTCTTGTATTATTTCAATTAATTCCGTTTAAAGCCATTATCAAACTAGCATAAAGAACTTACCTATTTGAAACAATTTTGAATTGCTTTTACCAGCCACCAAGCCCGCTTTGTTAAATGTAAGGGTGCCAAAAGTGTAAAAGGTTTTTTAAATTCCTCAATAGTTTTCCTAATTCGTCTGCTTTCAATTTCCTTCTAATTATATTTTGACGATATTCCTTAATTGATCTGATTATTCCTTGGTCAAGAGGCTGAGCTATCGGAGTGGTATCAGGAGGTAAATATTCTATTCGAACATGCAATAAATCGGCTTGCTTATGAGGTGCAGCGTTGTCAAAAAATAAGATAACGTTTCGATTTTTTCGAGGAATTTCTTCATTGAACGAAAAAATTATTTTCTCCAAGATGTTTTGTTTTATTGTTGGCTTTTCGATAACAAACACATTCTGGTACACGCCAGTTCATTTGTACATTTAACCGTTGAATTTTGTTTGATATTTTGTTTTTTGAACAAATGTATGACCCATTTAAGAGTGTAATAAAGTTAAGCGGAATGCAGTTAAAAGAAAAATATGTACACAAAGTAAATGGATCAAGGAAAATGTTTCACTTTAGAATTATTTAAGCGGGAAGCATTTATCCATGAAGTACTGTAAATAATTTTAAATACTAACCAAACCAGTGACGCGTTTCGGTATTTCTCGAAATCAAAAATTTTTTTACATGAAACATTCGAATTGAAACAAAAACGATAAGAATTGGTACAAAACATAGTTTTTCTCATTCTACCGTTTCTGAAACTTCGAATTGTGGAAACTATGTCACGTAGAGTTTTAATCCCACAATATTGGAAAAATGTGACAAAAAGTCTTTGTGACGGAAAATATTCTGTGTGAGTGTGTTATTTTTTGTTTTTTATTCGAAAAAAATGGCATAAACCAAAAAAGGTAAAATTTTGATACATTAATTTAGTTAAGGCTGTTTATTAGGTATACATATATGTATAAGGTTTAGAAAAAAGAAAAGATTTCAAAGCAACAAAAAGAAAAATTGGTGGAATACATGATGAATAATCTGTAGTTCGCAAGAAGATAATTTGGAGGAATAAATTGCAGCATAAATTTCAAAGAGCGTTGGAAATCTTTTACATCCACTTTAGACTCTATGGGAGGCATAGAGTATGTTTATTTGAAGCAACAGTTCCCAGCACATTCTGAAAGTTTATTTTCTACAGAAAAATCGTCACATTCTGACAACCTTTTCCAATAGAAAACTGCCAGATTTTGTTGCTTTTTCTAAAGATACATTTTGAGTTTTTAAGAAGTTGTTGAGGCTATTTCTAACTTTAGATTTTTTAGTGTTTGTTAGATTGGAAAGCGTGCGTGAAGAACCTTTCAACAGCAGAAGGTTGTTTATGAAAAAACTGGTGGAAATAGTTAGACCAACGTATCCAGAAATTTAAATACTCCGGAACAGTGGTGATTCACGTACCCCAGAATCGGGATTAAATTTGGACGATTATCTGAGGCAAATATTTTAATACTTCCACATTAAGGTGGAAGGACATAGCGATTTCTCGCAACAACATTTTACAACTTAACATAATAGAATTATTTTATTAATTTTTTAGGAATCTGGTTATTCTTATAAAATATTAGATAGTGAGGAAATGTACCAACCCAAAAAAAAAGAAAACTGAAAAAAACACCGCCAACTTCTTCTTCATCCAAACAAGCCAAACATATGAAGAAAAAAATAATAACCCCAAAAACATCAAATGTATCTCAATATACGGAAGCTTTGAAAGAAGCAAGGGGAATGCAGATGACTTTACTGAATAAAATGGAAGAGCTTACAAGTCAAAACCAAATTATTTTACGAGTAAACAAAATTTCGAAAGTAGAGGCCACTTTAATATAAATACCCATTAGAATCGCTAAATACTATTTATACCCTATACCGCTTTGTGGTCAGGGTATAATAACTTTGTGCTGATGTTTGTAACTGTCAAAAACATTTGGCCTAGACCCACATTTTATTATATATCTAGTGATGTATGTCCGTCCGTCCGTCTGTGTGTCCATGTAAACCTTGTAATCAAACTGCAAATTGGGTTTGTGTATGTTTATTACATCCCTTGATCATTAGTCCAAAAATAAACCCTATAGGACAATTCTTAGTCATAGCCCCCATATAAATCTGCTTCCCGACCTTCATTTAAATCTATCAAAAACACAAATATTGCACAGATTTTTCTTAAATTTGGTTTATATATGGTTTTGCAAAAAATGAGTGGCCTCTAAAAATATGGTCAGGATCGATCAATTTTTCGACCTAGTCCCCATATAAATATAGCATCCGAAATGAACTTTTTCATATTCAAGGGAAAAAAATTAATAATGCCACTCAAATTTGGTTTATGCCTATTTTGTATATCCTATTAGCTGGGCGTAAGAGATAGGGTCTATAAACGCATGGTATAGCGTATCGTATAGTCGGTCTACTATAAATTTCTCACTTGTTTTTATTTGTTTATGTTTTTAGTTGGAAAATTCCAACAACAGCGTAATCAGTATTACCTTTTTTCATATTGCTATACAGAAACACATTTTATTCACAATTCGAGAAACAGTGGAATTTTTTTTTTCATGTTTTATGTGAAAAATTTTTCATTTCGAGACGCACTACAGCAGATCTTTTGTTATTTATTATTTTTGATTTTTCTAAAGGAATAAAATTGCTATTGAACGTTGAAATAGAATTTGAAATTTTGGAAATAACATTAACAGTTGTCTCTTTTATATCCGAAATATGTCTATTTGGAGGAGAGCCTTGATAAACAGTAGTTAAATGATCTTTCAAAACATATAACTTCTGATTCAATCCTTAATATAGACACCGTTAATCTATATATCCTTAAATGTTGATCGGTTTTTTGAAAATTTACTTTTAAGCCATTGGTCCTGGTTTTGTTTCCATAATTTTATCGTTCAAAATTCTAGCTTGCTCCTAGCTTGTTTTTATAGTCAATATCTTTTCTCTAAACTAGCTGTTTTTACTCGGTCTTGCCCGGGATCAAAGGCCTTTCAATTTCAATTCAAAATTTTTTGATTTTTTAATTTAGAAGTTTTTTATAAGACGCTGCAGCAAAAATGCTTCAAGAATAAGTTGCGAAACCGCTTTAAGTTCTTCTTTTTAAGTTTATTTATAAACATCAAATATAACGGAATCGTTTGCAAATTAAAGGAATCAGAACTTTTAAAACTTCACTCAATAAGTGATCATCTTTAGCAGAGACGTCAAATTCATAGAAGTTTCAAAAATGAAAAATTAATGCGACGTTTAAAATTGTGCCGCAAGGTTTCTTTAAGCAACTGCGTATCACACACGTAGATAAAATTTATCATAAGATTTTTCGTGCTACCGCGCAGTTGCTGTCAACTTATTTTAATCGCCAAAATATATTTTTCAGATCATTCCGATATTATAGCTGAGCTGTGTTCCGAAAGCGCGTCGCGTCCGCGTCGCGCACCGCGCGTTTAGCGGCTACACCCGTGCTGCCGCGCAGTTCTTGTTAACTTACTTTAATCATCAAAATATATTTTTTGGATCATTGCGATATTTTAGTTGAGCCGTGATCCGCAAGCGCGTCGCGTCTGCATGTTTGGCAGCCACACCTGTGCTGTCGCGCAGTTGTTGCCAACTTATTTTAATTGCCAAAATATATTTTTCAGATCATCCCGATATTCCAACTAAGCTATGTTCCGCGTGCGCGTAGCTTCCGCGTACCGAAATGATGCTATTGAAAAGAATACTCATTTTAAATGCGTTTATTGCAGGACATATATTGAGAGCAGTATGCAAATTTTCACTAAAATAAATATTTAACAAAATTCATTAAACAAAAATATGTAAAAATTTATAATTTAGAAAAAATGGGGAATTTGTTCATTTCTTTTGGGGACCTTTTTTTAATTTGGGGAATTTGTTCACCGTGAAGTTATTCCGGTGTGAACAAAATTTCAGAGAAATCCGTTTAAAAATACAAATTTTTATAGGAAAGAAATATACCACACAACAAAAAATTAATTTTATATGAAAAGTTTGCTTAAAACTAGGCGTGGTCGGTAAAAATCGTATGGCGACCTTCCCTGGAATATATACTAAATTTCGGAGAAAGCCGTTGAAAGATAAAAATTACTATAGCGAACAAATATACCAAAAAACAAAAAATGAATTTTATAAAAATGTGGGCGTAAAGGTAGGCGTAGCAAGAAAGATATATAATGCGACGTTCGCTAGAGTAAAGAGATCTCATTTTCCAAATTTCAGAGAAAGCCATTGAAAAATAAAAGTTTGTATAGAAATCAAACAAAGAAACAAATAAAAGGAAAAAAAATAAATTTTATATATATAGTGTGCGCAAAGTAGGCGTGGCCTGTAAGAAGCATATGGTGACCTTCCTTGAGGTATAGAGATCGTGTGTAAAGAATTTCAGATACATCCCTTGAAAAATAAAAATTTCTATAGTGAGCAAATATACCAAACAACAGAAAATTAATTTTGTATAAAAAGTGGGGATAAAAGTAGGCGTGACCGGCAAGAATCATATGGCGACCTCCCTGGTGGACAGAGATCGTGAGATTTCAGAGAAATCCGTTAAAAAAAACAATTGTGTAGCGAACAAATGTACCAAAAAACAGAAAATGATTTGTATACAAAAAGTGGGCGTGAAAGTAGGCGTTACCGGTACGAAAGATATGGCGACCTTCCCTGGAGTAGAGGCATTGTGTGTACCAAATTGCAGAGAAATCCGTTGAAAAACAAAAATTTGTATAGCGAACATATATACCAAACAACAGAGAATGAATTGTATACAAAAAGTGGGCGTAATGTAGGCGTGGCCGGTACGAAGCATATGGCGACCTTTACTGGAGTACGTAGCTCGTGTGTACCAAATTTCAGTGAAATCCGTTGAAAATAAAAATTAGTATATTTGTATAGTTTGATCAAACAAACAAACAGAAAATGATTTTTATATAAATAGATAAGATCAAAAGGAATATTGAGGGGTGGCCACTAATTAAGGAGGATTTTTAGGCGTTAAAATTTTTTTTTTTGTTCTACTAGAGGTTTTAAAAAAATATAAATTTACACTCCAGTATTTTACAAATATTAATTACTAGATGTAACCCAGTGTGCTTCGCTGCCCTCCTCTTTTTAATAAAATGCCCTGCTTATATATACCTTATTCTAAATTTATGTTCTAAGAGAGAACTTACTAAAGTTCTCTTAATAAATAATTTTATTAATATAAGAGACAAATTAAAACTATAAATTGATTCAATATGTATTTTGGGCTTAACACATATTTTGTCATAATCGTCAGTTTTACTTGTGGCGTTCAACTTCGCTCTCATTTCGATTGTTTCAACAAAATGCAAGCGCAGCCGAATTCCAGAAAAAGTAATGGCTCGTGCCATTAATTGGAGTACACCCGGAAATAGATTATATGTATGCATGTCGTTTGTTTATACTTGTTGTACTTTCGTACTCTACTTCAGTCCCAAGGCTCTCACTATTACAGTACTCCAGATATATGATATTTAATATTTACTTTGTATGGGGTGCCATGACCCTTTGTCCGATCCCACCCTTTTTTTCCTGACTACTCTCGTTAATAATAGATAACCTAAGACAAAATTTGCAGAGCTTTCTCTGCCATAGTACTCGATATATATGATATTGAGTAATTACTCTGCATGGGAGGTACCACGTCCACTTATCCGATCCCACTTATTTCCGGCAAAGCTACTTATATCAACAATAGGTAACCTCACACAAATTTACAAAGCTCTATCGTAGTACTCAATATATGTGATATTAAAAATTGACTTTGTATGGGAGGTATCACGCCCACAAAAAATATTTAAAAAATTATAGCCTATAGCAGTTCCCATATCCGAAGTAGGGCCTGCAATACCGGAGATAATTATCAATACCGGTATTCGGTATTGAATTTCAATAAATACCGGTATACCGGTATTATACCGGTATTGGTGAATTATTTAAAAAATTAAAAACAAATTGTATAAATTGATAATTTTTTTAATTAATACAAAAATAAACTTTAAATTAACATTCATTTTAAATTATAATGTATATATTTCTCTTTCCTCTCAGTAATTCATTCGGGAAAAAATAAAAATAAAAAAAAATCAATTTTGCTTTGATAGTAAATAACTTCTTAAAAAGCAAAGTGTGTCCAGGGATTCATCACTTAGAGTTGACCTGATTTTGGAACAAATTTTTCGAGATGACGAAAACACTCCTTCAGCCTCGACGCTGGTTGGCGGAATAGTATTTAAATAATCATATGCTTTTTGCAAATTTAGAAAATAGCCATTTCTTTATTAATAGTTTTGTCCAAATTTACAGATTTGTTTGTTATAACTTTATGGTCCATTTGTTTTTCTTTATTAATTGCAAAATTTAATCTTTCCTGCATTGAATAGTTCATTTCTAAGTCCGAGGAATCTGAAGAAGATGATGATATGTTATGAGACGGTGAAGTATTTAAATTTGAATCTGAAAAACGTTTAACTATAGTTGATATCAAATTAGCAACCTCTTTTTTTGATAATTGTTCGAAGGCCAATTCATTATCTTGATGTTTTGATTTTATTTGTCCTTTGTGAAGATATTGAAGCAGACGTTCGCCTTTCGTTAATTCTACGTGCTAAAGAAATTTTAAATTCACCACTTAATTGTCCAGTTCCTAAATTATTAATCATAAATACAATAGTGGCATCTGCAGATAGGAGAGTCGCATCACGACAACACAATGATTTCACTGCTAATTTTATTGGCAACAATGTTGAAATAATACCAGAAATAATATCCATTTCTACCTCTTCAAATGATATAGTGGAACATAAGTCTATTAAAGATTTTAAAATGCAATTTCTTAGTTCCCAAAAGCGCTGTAGCATAAAATATAAGCTATTCCATCTAGTTTTTGTATCCAGAATCAGCGAAATTTCTTTGTTAAATTCAGCTTTGACATATTTTTGAAGTATATCGTCATTTTTTGTGGGGGAACGTCGAAAAATACTTACAACTTTTCTTACCTTATTTATAAGTGGACGTATTTCTGCTTTCAAGTCCATAGAATCATCATAATTTTCAGAAATTTTAAATCCATTTACATCGTTTTCCTCAACATCTGATTCAGCATCACTTTCGCTATTTATTTCTCTTTCTCCCTCAGATTACAAATTTGTTGCTTTTTTTTAATATTCTTGCAGTACAAAACGTCTAGCACCGCCAATTGAATACCATGGGCATAACAAAGCTGCTGATGGCATTTTACTATCCGTCCTACTTTTTTCATCATAGAAGCGCCATCTGTAGTTATACATACGATGTGTTCATCAAAAGATAGTTCATATTTTTCTAATTTTTTTGTAATAAGTTGAACACAACTCTCTGCTGGAAAGGTCCCAAAAATACGAATTAATCCTAAGTTCCAAAATTTATTTTGTACATGTAAATTTAAATTTAAATATCTTCTATTTTTACCAGACGTCCACTCATCAAATGTTAGACTTTCCTTCTTTTTTCAGATCTGAAAAAACTTTTACCATCTCTTCGCGAATATTTACACCATACCTTAAAACAATATTTCGAATTATATTCGCAGATTTTGGGACGTCAAGTTTTCGAGCCAGCAACGATTTTCTCAATTCAATAGAAGTAGTAAAAATACTAAAGGTAGACCGTCGACCGCAGTCATTTTTGATAATACTACACGAAGATCTTCGTTTTCATTTTTAAACTATCTCGATATTTTTTTAATTTCGGCGGTACAGCACTAGTAGATATATTAGATGAGATCGTTGAAGTTTCGGAATTTTCAGCATCTAATCCTCTTTTTTTCAACAAGTTGATGTCATAAGCAGTTCATAGATGCGTATGAAGCCCACTAGTTGATCCACCGCATGTTTTTATTTTATTGTCGCATTTGGTACATTTTGCCAAATTTTCTGATCTATCTCTCAGAAAATAATGCCAAACGGAAGTTTTGTCTGTAACGCCTTTTTTAACTGCTTCAAATTCCATATTAAGGCTATTGAAATAAAAAATATATCCCAATAATTAAAAAAACTCAAATTTTTACATTAAAATGTACCTCTGTATTAAATTTGAAATATAGAATATAATTTACTTACATTCAACAATATCAATAAATAATATGAAATAATATTTTGGGCAATATATATTTTTTTTAATCGCAAACTTTATTAATACAGCAACAGAACAATTAAACTGAACACTAACTAGCCACAAAACACCAGCACACTTCGATTTGTATTTTAAAATGTTTTTGTTTTTATTTAACTTTTCAGGAATTAAGAATTTTTTCCAACGATTCCTCAATATTTTTACTCAGCTTTGCAGTAAATAAGAAAATACCAGCACACTTCGATTTGTATTTTAAATTTTTTTGTTTTTATTTAACTTTTCAGGAACTAAGAATTTTTTTGAATTTTTGAAGATGACTTGATTTTTATAAGATATAAAAAAGTTGAAATATATGACATTTAATTAAATACCGAAATACCGGTATTTATACGTCATAATACCGGTATTTCGGTTTTAAAAAATAGCTCCGGTATACCGGTATACCGGTATTCGGTATACCAGTATACCGGTATTGCAGGCCCTAATCCGACTTTGTGAAAATTTAAGGAAAATCACCTGAGTAATTACGGAGATTACCACCTACAAACAAACAATCAAACAAACTCACATTACCCCTTTATTATATTCGTATAGATTAGAAATTTAATTTTTCAGAAAACAAAATATATGTTATTCCGATATTTAATTTATAAAAAAATTTCAACAACTACACTTTATATTTTTTTTCCTTTATTCCTCAGATATAAATTTTGATTACTATTTTAAATTTTCCATATGTTTCTCTTTGAAGTGCCTGAAGTTCGAATATATTTATAAGACAAAAAACCCAGGAAAGTTTTTATTATGGTTCGTTAGAATTTAAAATTTTATAGCGAAAAATGTATTCCAGCTCAGAAATCTACATCTTCAAATTACAATAAGGCTACAGTTTAAAACTTCAAATGAAAAAAAATCGATTTCTGCCGAAAGAAATCAACTCCCAGATATACATTGCCTTAGAACGATTAAACATTTTGGATAAATATGAAGACAAAAATATATAGAAACGGCTATGGTGCAAAATATTAAGCTGCAAAACTTAAAAAAAAAATAAGAAATCACTCAAAATTTTCATTCATGCGTCATAAGAATTAAGAAGTGTGAGTAGCATACAAAGTGTTTATTATATAGTACATATATGTACAATCTACATACTTAAATAAATCAATAGCATACATTTAGGTGTTTTTTAAAAGGACGCCTGAGGCGTCATACAACACCTAGTTTTTCCATATTTTTCCCCATTCATTTTATAGTTTGGTCACGTCTCGTGTACGTGTGTTTATTTTATTTATTAATCAGAAAACAGTAACAATATTATTATGTACTTATACGCACCATACATAGCAGCTTCCTGATAATCTTATAGAATTAAACATTTGTTCTGTTGATCCTATTAAGAGATATAATAATTTTAGCCACATCCCCATGTAGTAGTGATTACATTATCGATAAATTATTATGTCGATTAATCGGACAAAAACTCATTTTCAATTTCTCGATAAATCCCCTATATCAATCAGATTTATTAATTTTTTACCCTCCACGCCAGTGTGCAGAGAGTATATATCAATTTGTCATTCTATTTGTAATTTATCGAAATTAATTCTGGAGATCCCATAAACTATATATATAATATTAATAGGCTAGGCAATTTCTTGTGACCGATGTTTTGTTCTACCGTTTTATCCCGATTTTGACCAAACGTATATTATTTGAAAGGTATTTCTTTTTATCCAATTTGCAGATTTACAAATTTTTAAATTTTTTCCTTTATTTTGAGTAAATTGCATTTCAAGTTGCTGCTAACACATACGTAAAATTATACAATGCTGTGTGTGTGTTTATTAAATTTGTTAATGTAATTGTAATAAAAATGAGTTTGTTTTTTTTGTGTTGGTTTGTGAATTTGCTATAATTGATTAGCATACCTTTAGGGTCTTTATTTAATGAAAAAATAAGATTTCCTAGCATTTGCATTCGAATTTCGAGGGCTGGAATCTGCTATATTCGTAATCCCTGTAAAAGGAATAATGGATTTGGCGATATCTACCTGCCTGCCTGTCTGTCTTTCTGTTGAATTGATCAGGTGGGCGATACTATTTAGCCCTTAAATATTTGTCGTAATCTGGAGCGGAGTAGTCCTAAACCAGGAGCCTTTATGCTGCATATTAGAGAAATGTCGAATGAAAATATTGAATCAGAGAGAGTAATGAATAGATGGTTTATCAGTGAGAGTATAAATATCTGGGTCATACTCTTACTCTCATTAAACAAAGATAAATAAAATGGGTGCATGCATTGTTTTGAAAGACGCACACTTAAATACTTGGAAATATTTATAACCCTATTTTTATACCTTATACCACTATGTTGTCAAGTATAATGAGTTTGTGCTGATGTTTGTGACTATTTGACATAGACCCAACTTTTGTTAAACCGACCGATTCAGAATCTCCTTCTTGGTCATTTTAGCAATGTCTGTATGTCCATCTATCCGCCAGTGTGTCCATGTAAACCTTGTAAAAACTAAAATATTGCACATCGATTTTATATATGATCAGGATCGGCTCCATATAAATATAGCATTTGATATGAACTTCTTCAGATTTTCGACTACAAATATTAATAATAATTCCAATCCGATTTGCCCAATTAGTTGGACCTAACACCAGTTCTCTAAACGCAAGGTGTAGAGTATCGCATAGTCAGTCTAGACTGACAATATTTACTTTACTTGCTTTGGTAGTGATTCTCATTTACCTTATATTTCTTTTTATTGAGTACAATTAGTTTGTACACACATTATTATTTCCCTTTAGCTGAGTAAGAATGGGAAAGTTGGTGCAATTGTACCATAACTGCCAAATTTGACGATTTATCGTCATTTCGATGATTTTTTTTCCCCAGACAGCTTTTTACGTGGCGATTCTATTTTTGAAATATATATTTGAACAAATTTTAAAAATATATGTTTTTGGAAGTGGTTCTAAAATTTTGAGAATGACACATCCAATTTTTGTTAATTTAATAACTAATATTTTGATATCATGAGGGAATTTCTAACATTTTTAAAGTTTGGAATTCACGAAATAAAATTTTGTTTTTTTGGCATAAATCAATAAATATTTAAGCTAAAATTTCTGTTTTAAAACGTGGAAAGTCTACATATGTTTTTCTTACTTCGATAAAAATACGTCCAAATACTGGATGTACCTTATTCATCTGCGAAAGCAGAAAGACTTTGTGGTAAAGTACATTCTGTGAACCTTTTTAAAAATTTCAAATGTTATTTACTAAATCGATTCCATTTAAATGATTAAATAATAAATTAAATTCAAAGGTGGGGGGTTTGTAGTTAATAATAATATTTCTCTATATTTAAAATTAAAAGACATATAGTGATTAAGGATTTTATGGACTGTGTAGACATATTTTGCCATAGGTATTTGGTTATGTATATTCCTGCAGTTACCTTGCACTTACTTTATATTCCGAAAAATATAATCAATATGTTGATATTCAGGCAATAGTTGTACCCAAGATAGCTCGCATGCTACCTAATTTCTCTATACCTAAGTCTGACATTTTCCATAAAGATATCAAAGAACTCGAGTTAGCTGATCCTCAATTCCAGGTTTCTAGCCACATTGACTTGTTAATTGGTAGCAATTTTATTCCCAACATATTACTAAATGGAGTCAAACATGTATGCAGTTCTCTCATTGCCCAATCCACCATAACCGGTAGGGTTATAAGTGGACCAATCGAAATTCAGTCGGTTAGCTCTTTTTCTATTAAAAGAACCGAAATACAAGAAGATTCTCTTACCGAACAATTAAAATTATTTTGGAGCATTGAAGTAGTGCCAAATAATAGACCTCTCTCAAAGGAAGATGCTTTTTGTGAATCCCTTTTCGAAAAGACAACATATCGTAATTCAGAAGGCCGTTATGTTGTAAAACTTCACTTTAAACCACAATTCCCAAAAATATCAACATTGGGTCCTCAAGATCAGCAGCTATAGCCCCTTACCTTAGCATAGAACAATCACTCAAAAATAAATCGGATCTAGCAGGCCGATATAATGAAGTTCTCAAAGAATATCTCACGCTTTATCATATGGTACCCACTTCAGTTACCAAGGTCAGAAGTTGTATTTAATGCCTCTAAAAAGACAACATCAAGAAATTCCCTTAACGATATACTACACGTCGGTCCCACCTTTCAAGCTGATTTAATGACAATGTTTCTGAATTGGCGACTATATATACACATATGTGTTTAATGTGACATTGAGAAAATGTACCGACAAATTTTAGTTTATAAAGAGGACGCTAATTTCCAACGAATTCTTTTTCGTCAAAATCCAAATGGCCCCTTCCAGGATTTCGCGTTAAAAACGGTTACTTTTGGAGTAAATTGTGCCCCATATCTGGCAGTTAGAATACTTAATCAATTAGCCAGTGATTCTAAGGATGAATATCCTCAAGCATCCCATATTCTGACAAATGAAACTTATGTGGACAATATATTATCCGGATCTCATGATATACAATCTTCTCTTGATTGTTTATCTGAAGTCATTACTGTTCTCAAATCAGCAGGTTCCCTCCTCAAAAAGATCACTTCCAACAATCAGAAAATACTTGAATCAGTCCCTAGAGAAATTATTCTAGATTCCGATTTTCTTAAATTTTATGACAGCAGCGCTACTAAAACACTAGGAATTCAATGGAATGCAATGACGGATTATTTTTCATATAAAGTTGAACCACTAAATATTGTAAACTCGGTCACAAAAAGACAGATACTTTCCTCGGTTTCCAAACTATTCGACCCAGCTGTGTGGATATGCCCCATTGTAATTCAAGCCAAAATTTTGCTTCAGCAGATCTTGCTAGAGGGCACTGGTTGGGATGAATGTGTTAAACCATCTACCCTGTTAAAATGCAGACAGTTTGTTGAATATCTCCCACTAATTTATCAACTTAAAACCCCAGTTGGGTTAGCTTTGCCCTACCAAGGTTACCCATCTCCATGGGTTTTGTGATGCGTCTGAAAAGGCTTATTGCGCAAATATGTTTTCAAATAGAAAATGATGAATCTGTTCATACTCATTTGCTTGTCTCTAAGAGCAGAGTAGCACCTCTAGACCCGGTTAGCCTGCCCCGTTTAGAGCTCTGTGGTGCTGTGTTACTATCAAAATTGGTAAAACAAATCCCTTCAACGTTCCCAATTTACAACTACGAAATCCATCTCTGGTGTGACTACAATTGTACTGGGTTAGCTTGAAAAGCCGCCGATTTCCTGGAAAACCGTTGTCGCAAACCGAACGGCTCAGATAATAGGAAACGCGGGCAACATTTCATGGCGCCACGTTCGCTCAGCTGATAATCCTGCTGAACTTGGATCTCGTAGTTGCAGCACTCAAGATCTTTTAGCTAGTTCATTATGGTGGAAAGGTCCAAATTGGCTATAAAACTCCTCCAAGAAAGGCTAAAGTTCATGATGGCCCACAAGATCCTCCCGAAAATAAATGGGTAGATACTTTCTTCTTGACCACGAATCCCGAAAAAGAAGATGATCATGAAGAATATGATATTTTAAAAGATTTCTCAAAATGGGACAAACCTATCTGATTGTTATCTTATTCCTTAAGATTTATTAACACGATAAAAGGTCTCATATTAACCAGGAAACATAATCCCCAGTCTCAGAAACTTCTCAGTCATCCCGAAACCATCCCTAGTGCCGAATCTATATTATTATGGACGAAACATGTAACCCCAATTGATAAAAATGAGTTTCTCATCACAAAAAATCTCTTAATTACTCTCAACCAAAACAAATATTGCTATAGAGAACAATTGTCACTGAAAGCTTCAAAAATGGTCAACAATGGTCTCTTTACACTCTCAATCCCTTTCTTGACGAAAATAACATGATTAGAGCTAACGGAATTCTCGAATTCTAATCTGCCTTTCAATGAACGTCACCCTATAATACTTTCCGTCAGTTCAACTTATTGCAACCTCTACATATCTTTCATGCATAACCTCCTAATGCATGCAGAGATTAACTTAATGCTTAGAATGATCAGAAGTGAATATTACATTTCACGCCCTAGACCGGTATCAAATACTGCATTATGAATTGTAAAACATGTGTAATTTACAACAAAAAAAGCGTTAGAACCCAAATGATGGCCGCACTTCTGTTGGGAAGATGCACTTTTTCTCCCCCTTTGCTGTAACTGGATTGGACTCCGCTGGACCATTTTCCACAAAAACTTCCATTCTTCGAAATGCCCCTTTTCATAAAAGTTATGTTTGTGTTTTTGTGTGCTTCAGCACCAAAGCTTTACATCTCGAAGTCTGTTCAGATCTGACTTCTGGATCGTTCCTGGCCGCCTTCACTAGTCGATGAGGACTGCCTAATAAGGTGATGTCGGATAACAGAACTAACTTCGTCGGTGCTCTCTCAGAAAAGAGTACGAAGAGTTCCTCAAAACCGTTTCAACAGACATCGCAACCAAATACGCCTCTCATGGTTTTAAATGGTAGTTTATTCCTCCAAATGCTCCACATATGGGCGGCTTATGGGAGACAGGCGTGAAATCTTTTAAAATGCATTTAAAAAAGGTTGCCCAAACCCAAAAGTTCACCTTGGAAGAGTTCACCACTCCTTTAACTAGAATCCATCTTAAACTCTCGTCCTCTATCTCCCATGACAGATGACCCCCATGAATTATTGGGCCTCAATCCCGGTCATTTCATACGTGGCACCCCTTTGACTTCTATACCCGAAGTGCACGTAGAATCAATGTCACTAAGAAATCGTTGGGAAAAACTCAAACATATTCAACACTAATTCGCTCAGAGATGGAAAAATGAATATTTAAAAGAGTTGCAACAAAGATACAAATGGCAACATCAAGAGGAAAACGTAAAGGTAGGCCAGCTCGTTGTTATTAAAGATGATCTCCTCCCTCCCTATGAATGGAAACTTGGCCGAATAGTTCAAATATACCCTGGAAACGACGGTTTAGTACGCGTGGCAGACACTAAGACTCAAACGGAAATTGTCACTAGAGCTATTGTCAAACTTCTTCCCATTGACCCATCCCAAAATAAATACCTCACATATCCCTCCTTTTCACGATTACCCTACCTATTTTTTAAAACCTACTTTTTACCACATATTAATATTGCTTTATTCCGCAGGTCCCAAGAAACCCAGTAACACACCAATGCCTTATTTGCAGACACTACCATTCAGTGCCTCTGAAGGTCGCTCGAGTCGTACGCCAGCACGGGTATTGTAAAAGTTGTTTGGCTCGATCACACAGAAGCGCTGACTGCACTTCAGCTGATGTTTGTCAACTTTGCGGATGGGTGCATCACACCCTATTACATATTGGACAGCGACAAAATTTGCAACAACAACCAAATCGCCGCCGATCTGGGCAACGTTCACAAGCGCAAGTGCCACGACGCGGTTCAGTTCACCAGCGAATCTCGCAGCCACAACGTAACCAACCACCACCTAATCAGCCAGAAAGGCAGTCACGAGCGGAAAGACGTATCCAACCCTACAGACGGCAAATTTCTCCTAATCATCACGATGTTAGTAACGCATCAAACTCCACTCGGTATATCTTGCATAAAGCCTTACGCGCTCTTATTATGTTGGAAAAGGCTTTATAAGGCATCTATATTGACTATTAAGCCAAGAGCTGCAGAATGTTTACGATTGTTCACCTATTCTTCCTGTTACAATGAATTTTAGAACTTTATATCATAAATTTTCAATATTATTATTACTCAATAATTCAAACTTTGACATTTTTACATAGTTTATGATAAATAATATGGTATTACCATTTGAATATTTCCATTTTTTGTACGCTTTATAAATTACATTTATGGGCTTCTCCTTTCTATCCTTGTTAAGCGACATCTTTGGATCGTTTAAATCTCAACGACAACACTTTTCAACGTCTACGCGCTTATCGACGAAAGAAAGGAAAATCGCCATTATATTTCATACTTACCTTGGATTTCATCATTTACTACGATAATTTAAAACAAGTAAGAAAACTATAATCAGTCTAGACCGACTATATGATACCCTATATATATGATACCCTATATCATGCGTTTAGAGACCCTATCTCATAGGCGCAACTAACAGGACATAGAAAATAAGCATAAACCAAATTTGAGTTGCATTTTTATTAATTTTTTTGGCTGCAGATATGAAAAAGTTCATATCGGATGTTATATCTATATGGGGACTATGCCCAAAATTGGTCCGATCCTGACCATGTCTCTTGTATTTTGCAAAAATATATACGAACAAAATTTGAGAAGAATCAGTGCAATATTTTTGTTTTTTGATAAATTTAAGTGAAAATCGGGAAGCAGCTCTATATCGAGCTTATGAGTAAGAGTTGTCCCATAGGGATCATTTTTGGACTACTCATTAATGGATGTAATAAACGCATACAAACCCAATTTGATTAAGATCTATATGACAATTTGGATCTTATGGCAATTTATGTCGATTTCATAGGGGTCATTTGTATGCGGGCTAGGTCTGAACATGGACCGAATCTCACCAATTTCAACACAGTTCATCCCTGGACCGATTGCAGCTTATATTCCAAATTTAATCAAAATATATTCATATTTGCGACCTACAGTTTCACTACAAGGTTTACATGGACACACAGACGGACGGACGGATATCGTTAAATCGAATCAGATAGTGATTATGATTCGATCGCTATAATAAAAGATGGGTCTAGGTCAAATATCTTTGGTAGTTACAAACAGCAGCACAAAGTTATTATACCCAAACCACACAGTGTTATAGGGTATAATAAATATGTAAGTTAAAGAAATCACAATATATTTTATTATTTCCCAATATAATTTAATCCCTACATTGCCCCACTTCTGTCCCTAAAGAAGTCTCAAAACATCCCTTTAATTTCTCTATCATTAACCTCACATACATTAGTATGTATACATTAGTATACATTGTTCAATGTTAGTTATGTCAAGGCGATATTTCGGCCAAATTTCATTAAATTCGAAAGGGCTCAGGTCCAAAATGTTTATTTTTCTGGTTGATTGTAAATGTAGCAACCCATACAAATATCATTTTGTTAAAGTTTATAACAAACTTAAATAGTTTCAAATCACTAATTTGTGTAAAATTCTTGATATAAGGAAATTTCTTGATTTTATAATTTACTAGCAATTTAGCAAATGACAAACTTCCTTTAATATGTATTCCACTAGATACTTATGAACGAATGTATATAAATTAGATTTATGTATGTATATATGTATGTATCAGTAAATGCATGTGAGTAGATGCAATGACCAAAAGCACCAGCACCAGCATTAAAGGCCGAACACAGCAAAAGTTAACCAACAAAGTGGTTACCTTAGATTTGTTTCTTAATTACGAGAAAATTTTATTTTTTGTTAACTACTTATATTTATTCAAGTCAGTAGACGCGCGCCTATGGGTCCGTTGGAAAAAAAGAGCACCCTTTTAACACAAGACCATTTAATGAACCATTTTGCTCTCTGACGCTTAGTTTTTTATATATCGATTTTATGTTCCCGTCAAAATTTTACGTTTTTCGATCTGGCAGCGCTAAAAATCGCTACCGTCCAGTTCATATGGAATATTGTGAGCAAATGTGAACAATTTTGCTCTACGACCCTTAGTTTTCCCCGCTAAGATTTAAAGTTTTCAATCTAGTAACCTTAAAAATCTGGCAAAGCCAAGCTCTACGATGCTTAATTCTATGTGTGCCAATTTTTTAGCACATTGTCTGTGTATTTTTAAAATTTCTTTTAATCGTCAAACGGTCTTTGAAACTTCACTAAACTCTTTCTTCCGATGGATAGATTGAGTTATCTTAAGGCCCATTTACACGATACCACTCAATCGTATGATTTTTCGAAAGAAAAATCCGATGAAATTCATCGGACTGACATTATTTCTGCATAGTTAGGCCATTTACACCATCACACTGAAGTCTTATGAAAACAGCTGTTTGTTTGTTATTCTAAACAAACAAATATATTTTGAAATTTATATTTTTTTCCACTTTCTTTGTTTTTGTTTAACTTCTTTTTTAAATATAATCAAAAAAAAAACAACTCTGGTCCGATGAAAATGACAAGTTTTTAGAAATGTTTCTAAAAATGAAAAAAACCGTCGGACTTCGAAAATAAAATCATGCAGACTGTCAATTTCATAACATAAGCTTTTTACATGGTACGACTTTTTCATAATACTCGACTTTTTGACAGGTCGTATTACAAAGTGTGATAGTGTAAACTGGTCTTTAGAAGTGGCTGCATATTAGACGCAATAGGTGTGAAACACTTTAAACTCTTTATGAGGCTTTTAACATGTGATATTTCAATACTTGACAAATTGGAGAGATCATAAAATAGCGTTGATCTCAGTGCCCGAAGTTTAATTCTGAAGAGCTCCAGTAAATAGCAGAGGAAATGTTCCTTTACATTTATGTATGTAGGACTTGAAATGTCAATAGACAGACTATGAAAATAACTTAGTGACACGCTAAGGCAATCAGCGTATCTTCAATGAATTCAGAGTCTAGTTACAGCCAATACTTCCAAATCTCCCACGAAATAGTGACAGTAACGCATTTATACGTTTTCTACTCAATGATGACCATATTAGTGTTGTCATCCCTTATCCTATATCATTCGCCCATCTGCTATGTATTATGCCTGCGGTGTGAAGTTGGACTTCCAGCTTGCATGTTTACAATTTCGCTGGAACCTATAAGTCAGCCTCCTGCCTTACCCGCTCATCAGATTTTCAATTTTCCCGTATATCCCTATTCCCTTGGCCCCATTTAAGTCCAATATAAAACCGCTTAGCTATCTCGTTAAAGGACGAGCCGTAGTTGAAGGTGCTTCCTGTCTTTATTTCATGGATTTTACTTACCGTGGCTTGTTGAATGCGGTTGTAGCATGCAGAGCGGATGTACCGTCCCAGAAAACAGGCATTCAGAATTCGGTTACCATTAGAAAAATTTATCAATATAATGTATTGTTATTCTTAAGCGTTTTAAAATTCAATAGATTTTATCAATGATACCATAGAAACAAAGGCCATGCGAAATGAAAGTACCAACAATAACAATATAAGTTCAATTTTCAATCGAAGTTTTTATACAATTTATTAAACTAATTCATCTAACACAACTATATTAAATCCAGAACATCATGCTTCAGTCCTAACTATTGGTAATTCCAACAACTTATTCTATTCTAATAACCTAAGTTTGACAAAGAAAATATAGTACTCGTAAATTGTTGGTTAATATGATTAAGATAAATTTATATTTAGAACTATTTTTTGGTTATAATAAGAGAAAATTGCCATGAACGAAAATCTTTTGTGAATAACTAAAAAGTATTAAAATGAATGTTGGACACTACCGAATTTTTGAAAACTAAATTAATAAAAAATTGGTTTATGTTCATTCAAGGAAATTATTTACACAATTGACTGAGTAATGACATTCATTTTAATGTGTTGGTTTTTGAAAATTTTCTAAATTGTTAATATACTAGATGTAACCCGGTGCGCTTCGCTACCCCATCCCCCCCGGATCGTAATGAAAGGGCTCACGCAAAGTCCCAAGGCTCTCACTATTACAGGAATTCAGATATATCACATTTAATATTAAGTTTGTATGGGGCTGCCACGCGCATTTGTCCAATCCCGCCCAGTTTTTTGTCTGACTACTCACGTTAATAATAGATGAGCTGAGATAAATTTGCAAAGCTCTCTCTATCATAGTACTTAATATATATGATATTAAAAATTTACTTTGTATGGGAGGTGTCACGACCACCAAAAATGTAGCTGCCCATGAGAAGAATATGGATTTTCCAAATTAGATCTGGCAACAATTAACTATTGGCCTTGAACTTAAAATATCATTTGGCAATTTTTCTTTTTATCGATTTTTGATTTTGCCCATTTTTGATTTTGAAGATATTTGTTTTTTGGACGATTTTTATTTTTCGCGCATTTGGGTTCGGCAATTTTTGATTTTGGCGATATATTTTCCACGACAAATTACATTGATAAATAATATGCTTGCCAGAAACTGTCGCTGTCCTGCCCAATTTTTATTGGACTACTCACATTAATATCTGATGGACTCGTGCAAAATGTCGAGTCTTTCCCTTTTATAGTACACCAGTTATATGATATTAGATATCTACTTTGCATGGGCGGTGCTACGACCACTGCTTCCATCAAGCCCATTTTTTTGTTCGACTAATCATACAAAGAACCTATGGGGTAACGCAAAGCCACAAAGCTCTCTCTTTTACAGTACTCCAGATATATGACATTAAATAATTACTTTGCATGTGGAGTGCTACGCCCATTGGTGTGAACCCGCAAATTTTTTGTCCGACTACTCATACTAAGATCTGATGGGTTCGTGCAAAGTTTCAAGGATTCCCTTTTTAGTACACCAGTTATATGATATCATATATTTACCTTGTACGGACGGTGCCACGCCCACTTCTCCGATCATGCCCATTTTTTGCCTAAATAATCACATGAATAACTTATGGGCTCACACAAAGTTCAAAGACCCTCACTATGACAGTACTCCAGATATATGGCATTTTGTATTTACTTTGTATGGCAGGTGCCACGCCTATTGATCCGATACTGCCCATTTTCGTTCTGACTACTCAAATTAATAATAGGTGACATCAGCCAAATTTGAAGAGCTCTCTCTATTACAGTACTCCAGATATATAATATTGAATTATTACTTGAATGGGAGGTACCATGCCCACTTATCCGATCCGGTCCATTTCCGGCGTAGCTACTAATATTAACAATAGGTGACCTCACACAAATCTACAAAGCTCTCCCTGTACTCAATATATATGATATTAAAAATTTACTTTGTGTGGGAGGTGCCACGCCCACTAAATATATGACAAAAAAAATTATAGCCTATAGCACTACCCATATCCGCAGTAAGACTGTGAAAATTTAAGGAAGATCAGATGAGTAGTTACGGAGATTATCTCCTACAAACAAACAAATACACATTACCTCTTTATTATATTAGTATAGACTATTGATCGGTTTATTATTTAAGGATTATTTGGGCCGACTATATTTGCGGAATCCTTCTTTGATTGAAATAGTGAAAATTTTATTTAGGTCTCATGAACTCAACAGCCTGTATAGAATTTTATACTGGTGCATTGATAGCAATGGTCAGAAATTATTGTGTTTTTAATAGTGAATAAAACCATAGAATGTCCTCTACAATACAATATTTTTCTCTTCATTCGGTGCAAAAATATCAGATTTTTCGGTGGTTCTACTCTTTAGCAAGCTGCATATAGCTGCCCATGAGAAAAATATAGATTTTCAAAATTTAATCCGGCAACTTTTAACGAATTTATAATGTCATTTGGTAATATATTATTTTAGCGATTTTAGATTTTTGCGATTTTTGATTTGGCCATTTTTGATTTTTCCGATTTTTGATTTGGGATATTTTTGTTTTTGACGATTTTTTTTGCCGAATTTTGTTTTTTTTTTCGCGATTTTCAGTTTTTACGATTTTTGAATTTGGCGATTTTTTAATAATGGCCATTCCGCCTATATTTTCCACGACTACTCACATTGGTAATTAATGTATTAGTCAAAAGTTTCAAGACTTCATACTACTTAAATTTTTTTTATATGTGCCACGCCCACCAACACTATCACGCCCGTTTTTTGTTTGACTGCTCACATTAATATCTGATGTACTCGTACAAAGTGTCAATGCTTTCCCTTTTGTAGTACTTCAGTTGTATTTTATTATATATTTACTTTGTATGGCCGGAGCCACGCCCTTTGCTCCGATCACGATTAATTTTTGTGCGACATGAATAACTCATGGATTCACCCGAAATCCCAAGGCTCTCACTATTACAGTACACAATAAATATTCCATTTAATATTTAAATAGTTTGGGGGTGCCACGGCCATTAGTTCGATCCCGACCACTTTTTGTCCAACTACTCACATTAGTAACAGACAAATTGTCAAACCTATCCCTATAGTACCCAACATATATGAACGAAAGTAATTTTGGGATGTTGGCATAAGTATTTTATTATTATTGTTAAAAAAAAAAAGAAGCTTAATATCTAAAAAATTTATAGAAATTTGATTATGAGTTAATAAAATGTATAGCCCCCTTTGGCTTCAATAACTTTTTGAAGGCGCTGCGTCCAGTAAATTTTGAAGGAACCCTGAGGATAACTCGTTCCAAAGGGAAGTGACCTCGGCAATTGCCTCTTCTTTGATTTTATGTAAATAACCAATTCTTTTACGTTTCAATGGTATTCAAGTCTGGACTTTGGGGTGGCCAGTCCAGAGTAGTAGCACCAACATCATTGAAATATTTGGATATCATCCTGCATGGGGCATTGTCCTGTTGCTGTTGTCCTGTTGATATATGATTATCTGATCAACCTGTCACCGGAAGTGAAAGCGGTATCATTTAGGGTGCCCAAATATTGGCCTTGGTTCATCGAGCCGGCGATGGGAACCAAGTTATCCAACCCATTGTTCGCAATGTACCGCCAGAGCATGACAGAGCCTCCACAAAGGCTGACTTTTTGGAATTCGTACCTGTGGCAGCCTTACAAAAATCTTTTGTTCTGATGGGTTGTACTCAATGGAGCTTTGATCTGTCCATAAAACGCTTCTCCAAAACTATTTGGCTTCTAAAGATGCTCCTTTGGGAAGGTCAATCTTCTCAGTTTGTTCACATCTGATATGGAGGTATATTCTTGCTTTGTATGTTTTTAAATCTCCGTCTTTTAAACGTCGCCGAACACTGCTCTCACTGATTGGATTCTTAGTTGACTGATTCCATTGATTTGCAGCAGATTGAGGCTTTAGTTTAATATTTTTGTGAAATTCCCGCAGAAGGGTTCGGTCTTCAATTATCGTTGTTTTGCGTTTAGCACCTGAGATAGATAAGTTTCTGATGTCATTTTATCCCTTAAATTGTTAATATGATAGTGCACTGTTTGGCGCGACAAATTAAACTCAATTACAATGCTTTTACTGCGATTCCAGAATTAAAATTTCCAATATTGAAGCTAAATAACTTTTATTCAACATTTAACTTGAATATTATAAAAAAAAATATCAATTAAATTTAAATACCAAAGTTATTTGATTTTCACTTGCTAACCATGCGCGAACACTGCCACAAATATTTTGTCAAAATACTTATGCCACGAAAAAATTCGCTGTCTGTTTGCTTTTTTATCGGCAGAAAGGGACTGCAAAGCGTAAACTACAAAATATTGGGTACGCGTATAGCTATAAATATGGATTTTTATTTTAAACACAACCCGTGTACCGTTAATTCATTTAATCAAACGAACTGGACAACAAAGCATCACAGTTGCGTATGTCAAAATAATTTGCCGACTAGTGTACAGTAAAAATTCCATATAATTGCCCTTGACCGAAGCATGAATTTCCCAAATCCAATCCGCAGACTTGCATTGACTGGAATTGTTAGACTTTAAATGTATTTAAAGAATCTGTTGGAATGATCGTGATTCTGGACAATATAATAACCTCTGCTTCGAATTTGCCATCGACCATTGTCCATTCAATTATATTACTCAATATTTACTTGATAACGAACCGCGTTCCCTTATATTATTTTGGTACATTTAGGTTTCGAAGCAGTATAATTTGTGATCCAAGTTTCAAGAGTAAATTATGTGGTAGGTGACCTGGCAAATCAAATGAGTTTAAAAGATCGGATCGAAATTTCAGTCCTTCATCTTCTACTGATCCGATACCTCCTGTTTTCAGCACGGCTACTCACGCTAATAACCTGCGAAATCACACAAATTATCGTTACTCTCCCTTTTATATTCCACAACATACATATAGGATATTGAAAATTCACTTTGTATGGGAGGAGACATGCCCACTTATCCGATCCCGCCCTCACACTAATTTGCAAACCTCTCGAACTATGTGATATTGTATGTATACCTCGTATGGGAGGTACCACGCCTACTGATTCGAAATCACACAGTCTCGTTACTCTCCCGTTTATATTACTCGTGACATAGAATATTGAAAATTCACATCGTATGGCAGGTGACGCGCCCATTTATTTTTTCCTTGAATTTTTCAGATATTTAGTAGTTATTCAGAAATCATTAAAATCAGCCGACTTTTTAATTTCTAAAAATGAATAAGTTTCATATAGCAGTGTATAAAGCTTTTTGTGTAATTGTAACGGGTGATCCAAGTAGAGATACTTTTTTCAATAGCCTTTTTTGACAGATCACGTGTGAGTCGTGTCATGCTGTCATGTTATTTTTGTTTAGTATTGTTTGGCATTTCATCATGGAAAGACTTACGCCTGAAGAACGTTTACAAATCGTTCAACTTTATTACGAAAATTCACGTTCTGTGAAGAATGGGTTTCGTGCACTTCACTCAACTTATGGTCAACATAATCGGCCTACTGAGCATACTATTCGCAACGCCATCACCCATCTTGAGACCCAACATTCATTATTGGATAATATTCGACCGAATAGACCACGCCCAGCATGCAGTGAAAAAATATAGCGGCCGTAGCAGAGAGTGTACACGAAAATCGTGGCCATGATAACCGACTATTTGATGCCTGAAATTGAAGCTCATGATCTCGGCGACATTTGGTTTCAACAAGACGGCGCCACTTCCCACACAGCGTATCAATCAGTGGATTTATTGAGAGAACACTTCGGTGAGCAGATAATTTCACGTTTTGGGCCGGTCGATTGGCCACCAAGATCGTGTGATATCACACCGTTAGACTTTTTCCTGTGGGGATATGTAAAGTCTAAAGTTTGTGCGGACAATCCCGCTTCGATTCAGGCCTTGGAGCAAAACATCACGCGTGCCATTCGCCAGTTACCAGTCGAAATGCTCGAACCAGTCATCGAAAATTAGACTCAACGGATTGACCATCTAAGACGTAGCCGCGGCCAGCATTTGATAGACACAATCTTCAAAAAATAAATGCCAATTCAAATGATAATAAACATTCCCCATTAAATTTGAACTTTCTGTGTTTTTTTCTTTAAAAAAGTAGGGAACCTCGAAATGGATCACCCTTTATAATCCGCATTTTTAAATAGGTAATACCGATAAATGGTTGTTACAATCAATATTGAAAATATAAATTCGAACGCGCAAAGTGATGTGGTAAATCATAAAATCGAATTGAATAAAATACGAGGGCGATCCCAGCACAACCCGACTTAACGAATAGATGGCGGCAGTAATTAAAAAAGAAATACTATGGTGAAAAGCAACAACCTTATAAAACATACGTTTTTTTTAAGCCATATACATCGAAAAAATTGGTCACCGTTATGTGAGTCAATACTTTGATTTGAAAGGCGTCAGCCCAACCAATTACTTTGGGAGAGTCTGCCCCTTTGTTTACTACTATAAAATTTTGGGTAGCAGAGTTTAAGAGAGGCCGTATAAGCTGCCAAGACAAACACCGTATCGGTCGACCAATTGAGGTGGCCACGCCAGAAATGGTTAGAAATACCGAAAATTTGGAGATGAGAAAGCAGTCCGCCAGGTAGTCGTCGCGTTTGCTCACAATAGAATAAAAAGATTGTGATGTTTCAGTAGAGTGTTTGGCGACGTTTCACCGCAATAAAGCCGAGTTTTTGCTTTACAACTGAGATAAAGGAACAGTCAAACAGTGATATGAGAGAATCGTGTCCAAAGAAGACGAAGACAGTTCCATCTGCAGGCAAGGTTATGGCGTCTGTTTTTTGGGATGCGCGTTATATAATTTTTATAGATTCTCTTCAAAAATGAAAAACAGTCAACGCCGAGTATTACGATAACTAGGTGCAGCGTTTACGTGATAAAATTAAGGAAAAGGCCGCATTGGCGAAAAAGAAAATGCTGTTTCATCCAGTTCACACATCCACAGATTGCTTCATCACGCACACCATTTTCCAGATTTAGCTCCCCGGATTATTTTATATATATTCAAACTTCAAAAATAGCTCGCTGGTAAGAGATTTGATGTGGAATCTACGGTTGATTGTTATTTTAAGAAGCTAGGCAGTTCTTACTATAAACAGGGTATCGAACCCATTGAATGTCGCTGTGGAAAAGTGTTTCGAGCTAAGAGGAGATTATTATTTAGATATAAGGAAAATTTGTCCAAAATTTGTGGTGTTGTCCTGGGACTGCCCTCGTATATCTGTGGTTTTCTGGAATAACCGCGTATGTCCATTTTTGTCAGTTTTGAGTTAACGATGCCAAACATATTAATTTTTAACGCTCTTTACATGTGTTCAATTTTTTTATTTTTTAAATATTGACCATTTCGGAGTTTTTTCTTTAAATAACGACGTAACTTAAATGTTTATTAAATTAATTTGCAGCACGAACGACGTCTGGCAACCTACGTTTGATCGCTGACAAATTATTTTCTCAGAAAACGACACGTAGCGACATACGTTGTTATTAATGAAAAAAAATGCAAAATAATTTTGGATTAGTTTTCAGTTTATAACCACTTATAAAAACTTGTGTGTTTGTATCTGTTACTTTTTGTCACTATTATTCTTGATACGTTGTTATATTCTCATCCTAAGTCCCGTTAGCTTTTTGTTGACGAACAAAAAAATCCATTTTTCAAGCAACAACAACTTACGTCCACATGGGTGGTTGCATTGGTAGTTTTCTTTTTCAAAGAAAACGACGTTTGTCGACACAAGTTGCTTTATCTGCACACACTTTAAGTGTTACTTACCTATTGTTTTTTTGTCCTTCTCTAGGATCTCTTCCTCTGAAGATTTTTGACTCAAAGTTTTATATAAAGTATTTATTCCCCATATCTACAGGACTGTTAAATAAAAAGCTCTAAAATCTTTATATCGAACCCATAGCTTCATATGTAACGTTTTTTGGCTCCCCTGAACATTTTGATTTTATGACATACGCGGTTATTCTAGAAAACCACAGATAGTACATATGTGCCTACATAAATTGATATATGTTTGTCATTAATTTAATTTTTTCTGAATTCATTGCCAAAAATAAATAAGTTTTAATAAAAGTATTTAAAAATTTTTGTGTTATTGTATAGACTGCATTTTGAAATAGGTAAGAATATACATACATGGTTATTGCAATCCATATATACACAAATCTAAATTCGATTGCATAAATGTAACAATTCTATAATCGAACTAAATAAAATATCTATTATCTTGACCTCAGAATGTTTTTTTGGAAAGTGAATTAAAGTTATTACAATAGACTACAATGATATTTATATAAACAAGTTCTGAAATCTACTAATTATTGTTTATTAGATTCATAAGTTCTATATTTTCTAAATAACAATACTTTGTGAAATAATTAACTTCAAAAGGAGTTCGTTGTTTTTTGTGTTCTCCCTTTAATGACAATACTGGCTATTTGTGAGCTAATTAAACATGCATTTAAATCTATTTGCAATTTACGAGTTGTGTGTTCTCAAACAACGGAATATGGTAAACCAGAAGCTGAAGACACGAAAACAAGATCTAAAAACAAATGATTACACTCGTATGTATGTACACACTTACTACACACGCATTTGTACATCCAAGTACTTAGTAGTATAGTAGTAGTAATAGTATCACCAAAGCAGTACTTTTGCTTTTCTCAACAACATTGCAATTGAAGATATGCAAGCTGCATATTATGGAGTATGTAATTTAACAAGCTCCGATACAATATATCACCTCCAAGCACTAATGGCAACAGCAACAGCAACAACATCCAGAATACCAAAACAAAACCAGCTAAATTTGACAATGACAACATAAGCAACACAACATAACAGCAAAATATAAAATGCACACATAAGAATGCCTACACACATACTCGTATAATAGTATGAGTATGTGTGCATCATCACTACTGAAACACTAGAAGTGACTACACTACAAACAGAAACGTCCTTCTGACAACGAGAATGCCACATAATAGCGATAAATTTCAACGCAAAAAAAACAACAACACAACATTTTCGTTAAGAGGATGCTGCTGACAACAAATGTTGTCAGAAAAATGGTGAAAAAATACTACGATCATATATTTATATGTATATTAGGGTGACAAAAATACTTTAAATGAAACAAAAAATTAGCCACGAGGAACTTTGTTACATTCGACCTTTTAACTTTACTTCAAACTTAATATTCTCTATACCGCTATGTGGTCAGGGTATAATGGGTTTTTAACTACTAGAAATACTTAGGCTAGACCCGTGTTTTATTATATTGATCGACTCAAAATTATTTTCGTCTGTATGTCCATGCAACCCTTGTTATCAAATATAAGTATTTTAACGAAACTTAGTACATAACCTTTTATCGACAATAGAATTAACAATATTGAAATTGGTCAAAATCGGACCTAGTCCCCATGCAAAAGACCCCTATCAATCTTCAACAACATTGTAGCCAGGGCTTAAATAAATAATTTTTATTAATATGTCAATGTAAAAAATAAAATAAAACAAGTAAGAAAATTATAGTCGGTCTAGACCGACTATATGATACCCTATACCATGCGTTTAGAGACCCTATCTCATAGGCCCAACTAACTGGACATAGAAAATAAGCATAAGCCAAATTTGCGTGGGTTTTTTATTATTTTTTTTGGCTGCAGATATGAAAAAGTTCATATCGGATGCTATATATATATGGGGACTAGGCCCAAAATTGGACCGATCCTGACCATGTTTGGTAAAGTCTCTTGTATTTTGCAAAAATATATACAAACAAAATTTGAGAAGAGTCAGTGCAATATTTTTGTTTTTTGATAGATTTAAGTGAAAATCGGGAAGCAGCTCTATATGGGGCCTATGACTAAGAGTTGTTCCATAGGCATAATTTTTGGAGTACTCATTAGTGGATGTAATAAATGCATACAAACCCAATTTTAGTAAGATCTATATGACAATTTGGATCTTATGGCAATTTATGTCGATTTCATAGGGGTAATTTGTATGGGGGCTAGGTCTGAACATGGATCGATTCTCACCAATTTCAATAGCGTTCATCTCATGGCCGATAAAAACTTATATGCCAAATTTCATCAAAATATATTCATATTTGCGACCTGCGGTTTGATTACAAGGTTTACATGGACACACAGACGGACGGACGGACGGACGGACGGACGGACATTGTTAAATCAACTCAAAAAGTGATTCTGATTCGATAGGTATAATTAAAGATGGGTCCAGGTCAAATATTTTTGGTTGTTACAAACAGCAGCACAAAGTCATTATACCCAAACCACATAGTGGTATAGGGTATAAAAATATCACTCATACGTACAAACCTCTTCTACTCCTTTACATGTACAAAATTATTTGGAAAAAACGTTTATGACATTTTTATGATTCTCAGAACTAAAAAAGTAAGCAATAAATAAAAGGTTATTTGATTTTTATGATTGCGGTAGCAAAGAAATAAACGCTGATAATTTTTCGTGGACGCTGAATTGCTGTTTCTGTTCATTTATGATACCTAATCCGTTTAAAGTCAATTAAATGTAAAAAAGTAAAGTGCACTTTTTTATTGATGTGTGGTTTTCCGTTGGCTACCTGGAACGGAATTTTGCACACACAAAATGTACCCATAAAAAGGGTTATCCCAAATTATAGTATCGTATCATAAAACAGGTCCATAGATATGGCACACTTGGAAATCGCGCTCAGTATTAATAAGAACTGATTGAGCCGTTTCATTTCATTCAAGAAGTGTTTGCGATAACGCAAACATCATTTTATCCCTATATAAAGATTAGAGTCATTCAGCTTACAAGTTAAAAATAATTTTCACGTATTAATAAAAATGAGCAAGAAAGCCAGAACATTTGTTTGTGAAAACAATCCGGATTTATTTTGTTATGTGTGCGGCCATTATATCACCGGGAAAAAAGTGAAATTCTATCTTTCATTGCAAAAGTTATTTCAAGATTGCTATAATGTATATCCGCACAATTTGAACCAGCATTGGACAACGAGTACTATATGCCTTTCATGTCGAATGAATTTATCTGTGACGTCGTCTAACATAAAGTAAGTATAGGTTAATAGATTTGGAATATTTTATACTTACAGTAATTCTTAATTATATTTTGAATTCTTTTTATTCCTTATTTCAAATTTTTTTCATTTTACAGACGACACTTGGAAATTTCGACGCCTATGGTATGGAGAGAAACAGCGAGCCACGAATCCGATTGTTATTTTTGTTTAATACAAAAAGCGGTTTCGGAAAACACATGCGATGGTCTTACCCACGAGGTATGCTGATGGGTTTGATCACAAGATGTTGCATATGCTAAAGATCAGGGTGCAAGCTGTAGTCAAGTGCATTCATCATCACCAGGACACTCAACCTCAAGTATCTGTTACCAATCAGATAGTTCAGATCCTTCACTACCATCTACATCTGAAAATGACGAGTTCATACCACACAAACATTTCTCGCCAAGACCATGGAATCAAGACCAACTTAATGATGTAATTAGAGACCTTGGATTGTCGAAAAGATCTTCTGAATTACTTGCGTCCCGGACGAAAGAAACAGGTCTCATAACTGTACTCGAGAAAAGGCCTTACTTCATTATTTTGCTGAAAAGGATGAATTTGTGTACTGCACAGATATTTCTGGTTTGATGACTGCTATGGGCTTAATTTGTGTTGATCTTAAAATGGTAAATTTTCTCTTAGGTCAACAAAGCGGCTTTACCAAATATCCTTGTTTTATATGTTTATGGGACAGCAGAGCTAAATCAGAACATTGGAAGAGAAAACAATGGCCTTCTAGGGAAACACTGGTTTCAGGTATGCCAAATGTTATAAATGTGGCTCTAGTGCCCCGAGATCGCATTATATTACCCCCTCTTCACATTAAACCTGGTCTGATGAAACAATATGTTAAAGCACATAGCAAAGATAGTGAATGTTTCCAGTATATTTCAAGGAAGTTTCCAAATCTGAGTATGGAAAAGCAAAAAGCAGGCATATTTGACGGCCCATAAATTCGCAAATTGGTGAACGATACTGATTTTGACAATTCAATGTCAGAAATTGGGAAGAATGCATGGGATTCGTTTGTATGTTATTCAAAATTTCTTAGGAAATAACAAGGGTGATGATTACGTTGCGCACGTTGAAGAGATGTTATCTCACTTCCATCGACTTGGATGCAACATGAGCATCAAAGTACACTACCTACACAGTCACAGAACGATACCAGGGTCGCTGGGATGCCCACAAGATGGCTGATTTTTGCTGGAGTATTCAGAGTAACACTTCGTCATTCAACAATAATAGAAAATCGTATAAAAGAAAATTCCAGAGTTTGTAGTTTATAATTATAAATCTTTTAATAATATATCTTATATAATATAATAAATTTAAATAATAAAATGTAAATTTTAGTAAAATATAAAGTGTTTTTAAAATTCAATCCACCGAAAGAAGAACATTAACACCTCATTTTTATGTATATCAAACAAAAAACAAAAATTTTGTGAATATGAGCGAATTCACATAATTGTGAATAAATTCGACAAGAACCAATCGATTTTCACGATTTTCAAGATTTGTATGATAATTTGGATCTTATGGCAATATATGTTGATTTCATAGGGGTCATTTGTATGGGGGCTAGGTCTGAACATGGACCGATTCTCACCAATTTCAATAGCGTTCATCCCATGGCCGATAAAAGATAAAATACCAAATTTCGTCAAAATATATTCATATTTGCGACCTGCAGTTTGATTACAAGCTTTACATGGACACACAGACGGACGGACGGACGGACATCGTTAAATCGAATCAGATAGTGATTCTGATTCGATCGGTATAATTAAAGATGGGTGTAGGTCAAATATTTTTGGTTGTTACAAACAGCAGCACAAAGTCATTATACTCAAACCACATAGTGGTATAGGGTATAAATATAACTCATACGTACAGACCTCTTCTACTCCACTAATAAATAATATGTTATGTTATTCACAAAATTAATAGAAAAATGTGGCAAAATTAGGATGTCATTTCATAAAATTAGTCCAACTTGATTTGCTGAAACTACTTTCTGAATAATGAAATAAGAAATCATCAATGGTTCTTTAGATATAGCTGAAAAACTAAGTACTCCAACATCAAGACAAAAAAAATGTAAAAGGTCATAAAAAAATGTTGGCCTGAGAACGCCAAACCCTTTGGACGTTTTACTATACTGGCCTACAACTTTCACCCTGACTTGGAGTTTCTCAAACCCCCCAACACTTCCCTGGAATTGCTATTAAGCTTTGCTGTTGTAAATATCGAGATATTATTTTGTACAAATAACTTGGGGAAAGAAATATATATAAGTCAAGTTTGACGAATAGTTATATATATACAGAGCACATACATATGTATATGTATGTATGTACATATATGTATATGATTCTTAGATCCCACCATACTAGATGATGATATTATTGGGCAAAGAAAAACAGGCACAAACCAAATTTAAGTGAGATTGCCATTCCACCATTCAATCTATCCGCAATTTCCAATAATTTCGTTACATCAATCACTTTTAAATTAAATTGTTTTTCCAACAGTGACCACCAACCGAATGCTGTGGTAGGGATTTTTATAATACATATTAGCGATACGCACCATTTTTAATTAAGTGCCAGCCTTTTGTACATCAAAATATACAAATAAGTACTACGTTCACATGTTCCCATTTGTATGGATGTTTATACGATTTTATGTACATGTGTACAAAAAGATATTTTTTTTTCTTAAATTTTTGCATCAAGCAGTCACTCCCACATATGTATGGTACATACGACTATATACATACATCCATATCATCAACTATGAATAATGTGTCCGTGTGTCAGTTTTTATTTGATATGTTTTTAAACATTTGTTACCATGTTTTACGATTATATTTAATATTGTTTTACAACACATTTTTTTATTTGTATGTATAATACCTATGATAGCATTTTAAGTTATTAGTTGGTCAATTTAGGCCATGCAAAAAGGATCTACCAACAAAAAAAAAGAAGAAAATTACAAACGGTCTAGACCAACTATACGATACCCTATACCATGCCTTTAGAAACCCTATGTCTTAGGTCCAACTAATTGAATAGAGAAAATAAGCAAAAACCAAATTTGAGTGGCATTGTTATTAATTTTTTTGCCTTCTGATATGAAAAAGTTCATATCTGCTACTATGTTTGTATGGGGAGTAGGTCAAAAATTACCGACCATATTTGTTAAGATCACTTATTTTTTGCAAAAACACATACAAACAAAATTTGAGGAAAATCGGTGCAATATTTTTGTTTTTAAATAGATTTAAGTAAATATTGGGAAGATCAGCTTCTTATTGGGGCTATGACTATAAGATTTATTTTTGGACTACTGATAAATGATAAATGATATAAGAAACATACATCAACCCAATTTGACCTAGATCTATAAGATAATTTCGATATTATGGCGACCTCATAGGGGTCATTTGTATGGGGACTAGGTCTGAACATGATCCAATTTTCACCAATTTCAACAGCGTTCATCCTTTTGGTGATAGAAACTTATATACTAAATTTTATCAAAATATATTCATATTTGTAACCTGTAATCTGATTATAAGGCTTACATGGACACACAGACAGACGGACGGAGGTACATCGCTAAATCGACTCAGAGAGTGATTCTGAGTCGATATGTGTATTAAAAAATGGGTCTAGGCCAAATATTTTTGGTAGTTACAAACATCACCACAGAGTCATTATACCCTGACCACATAGTGGTATAGGGTATAAACATGGAATTTTTATTAATTTTGTCTACACGTGTTAACATCACTGAAACCATAACTTTTTGTTTTAATGCCCAACGAAAGGTGAATTTATGTTTGACCACAAAAAATGTTAGGTTTTTCACTTAATTTTTTAAAGTGTTTGCCAGTTATATAAAAAGTGGACAGTTCATATTGTCGATATGTATGTCGGTGAATAAAATTATTATTATGGGAACACGGTTCGTAAAAAGTTCCATTGTAATAATATTTGGCGATATACGAGGGCGGTCCCAGAACAATCCGTTCTGACATATAGTTCACGGCAGTAGTTTGAAAAAAATTAGGTTGGCGAAACAAACTAATTTTTCTATTCGAAGGATCAATACATTTGAAAATGATTTTTAAACGAATCGCATTCTGGAAGTCCAATTTTGGGCTACCTTTTGGCCGCATGTTTTAAATAACGCGTACAATGTTGGCCTTCAAAGCGTCAATTGTTGCTGGTTTATCAGCATAAACCAGCAACTTTACGTAAGCCCAATAGTCGAGAGAGTCAATCTCATGACCTTGGAGGCCAATTGACAGGTCCATTTAGCAAATCAGTTAATCCAAAAGTGAGCGTCATCGGTGAACACAATTTTGCGATAAAACGGGTCAGTTTCCAACTACCTTAGAGCCCAAATGGGATAGAATGACGCACATGATTTTCTCGTGGCTTTAGTTCCAGTAAAAGCTGGATCCAGTACGGGTGTAGGCCAAGATCTTTTCATAAAATTACGAAGTCATCTATAAGTTATGCGAATCGATGACTAATTTTCAAAGTAAATTTGGATAATATGGTAGCGTTGTTTAAGCCTTGAAATTTTCATGCAAATCGTAATTGTATGCGATTTGATTTGTTTTTTGACATTTCTCTTTATACTCGTTTGTATTCTTGTTATTTTGTTTTATTTGCATTCTGCTTTCAAAGTGAAAACATCTTCTCTATTGTCGAAATCTGATGTTTCAACAGCCAATTCAGTTAAATCGAACAAGTCTTCAATTATATTTGGTTCAATAAAATCTTCCATTTCTATTGTACTATAATTAAACAATTTGAAAACATTTTTTTTTCGTATGTATATTATTGGGACAGTTTAAAATTATATTGATTAATGCAGTTTTTGTGAAATTCCAAAATATGGTTCAAATTGTAGTTGCACTTATAAGTGCGAGTCAAAATTTATTAGTGGGTTAAGTTAAAAATATGCAACTGAGATTTGCTCTGATTTTTATACCTTAAACCACT
The DNA here is from genome assembly GCA_963682025.1 of Cordilura impudica. Lineage (NCBI taxonomy): Eukaryota > Metazoa > Arthropoda > Insecta > Diptera > Scathophagidae > Cordilura > Cordilura impudica. The sequence goes on from OY821520.1 coordinate 157,935,612, forward strand.
ATGTGGTTTGGGTATAATGACTTTGTGCTGCTGTTTGTAACAACCAAAAATATTTGACCTAGACCCATCTTTAATTATACCGATCGAATCAGAATAACTTTTTGAATCGATTTAACAATGTCCGTCCGTCCGTCCGTCCGTCCGTCTGTGTGTCCATGTAAACCTTGTAATCAAACCGCAGGTCGCAAATATGAATATATTTTGATAAAATTTGGTACATAAGCTTTCACCGGCCATGGGATGAACGCTGTTGAAATTGGTGAGAATCGGTCCTTGCTCAGACCTAGCCCCCATACAAATGACAACTATAAAATCGACATAAATTGCCATAAGGTCCAAATTGTCGTATAGATTTTAGTCAAATTGGATTTGTATGTGTTTATTACATCCACTAATGAATAGTCCAAAAAAGATCCCTAAGGGACAACTCTTGGTCATAGGCCCCATAAAGAGCTGCTTCCCGATCTTCACTTAAATCTATCAAAAAACAAAAATATTGCACTGATCCATCCCAAATTTTGTTTGTATATATTTTCGCAAAATACAAGAGACTTTACCAACCATGGTCAGGATCGGTCCACTTTTTGACCTAAAAAATTAATAAAAATGCCACTCAAATTTGGTTTATGCTTATTTTCTATATCCAATTAGTTGGGCCTAAGAGATAGGGTCCCTAAACGCATAGTATAGGGTATCGTATAGTCGGTCTAGACCGACTATAATTTTCTTAATTGTTTGCTATCGGTCCTTTTTATACCCTATACCACTATGTGGTTTGGGTATAATGACTTTGTGCTGCTGTTTGTAACTACCAAAAATATTTGACCTAGACCCATCTTTTATTATACCGATCGAATCAGAATTACTATCTGATTCGATTTAACGATGTCCGTCCGTCAGTCCGTCCGTCCGTCTGTCCGTCTGTGTGTTCATGTAAAGCTTGTAATCAAACTGCAGGTCGCAAATATGAAGATATTTCGATGAAATTTGGTATATAAGCTTTTATCGGCCATAGAATGAACGCTATTGAAATTGGTGAGAATCGGTCCATGGTCACAGCTAGCCCCCATACAAATGATCCCTATGAAATCAAAATATATTGCCATAAGATCCAAATTATCATATAAATCTTAGTTAAATTGTGTTTGTATGTATTTATTACATCCATTAATCAGTAGTCTTAAAATGATCCCTATGGAACAACTCTTAGTCATAGGCCCCATATAGAGCTGCTTCCCGATCTTCACCTAAATCTATCAAAAAACAAAACAAGTAAGAAAATTATAGTCGGTCTAGACCGACTATACGATACCCTATACCATGCGTTTAGAAACCCTATCTCTTAGGCCCAACTAACTGGGCATAGAAAATAAGCAAAATCCAAATTTGAGTGGGATTTTTATTATTTTTTTTGGCTGCAGATATGAAAAAGTTCATATCGGATGCTATATCTATATGGGACTAGGTCCAAAAATGGACCGATCCTGATCATGTTTGGTAAAGTCTCTTGTATTTTGCAAAAATATATACAAACAAAATTTGAGAAGAATCAGTGTAATATTTTTGTTTTTTAATAGATTTAAGTGAAGATCGGGAAGCAGCTCTATATGGGGCCAAAGGGATCATTTTTGGACTACTCATTAATGGATGTAATGAACGCATATAATCCCAATTTGAGTAGGATCTATATGACAATTTGGATCTTATGAAAATTTATGTCGATTTCATAGGGGTAATTTGTATGGGGGCTAGGTCTGAACATGGACCGATTCTCACCAATTTCAATAGCGTTCATCCCATGGTCGATAAAAGCTTATATACCAAATTTCGTTAAAATATATTCATATTTGCGACCTGCAGTTTGATTACAAGCTTTACATGGACACACAGACGGACGGACGGACGGACGGACGGACATTGTTAAATCAACTCAGAAAGTGATTCTGATTCGATCGGTATAATTAAAGATGGGTCTAGGTCAAATATTTTTGGTTGTTACAAACAGCAGCACAAAGTCATTATACCCAAACCACATAGTGGTATAGGGTATAAATATTGCACTGATTCTTCTCAAATTTTGTTTGTATATATTTTTGAAAAATACAAGAGACTTTACCAAACATGGTAAGGATCGGTCAATTTTTGGGCGTAGTCCCCATATAGATGTATTATCCGATATGAACTTTTTCATATCTGCAGCCAGAAAAATTAATAAAAGTCCCACTCAAATTTGATTCATGCTTATTTTCTATATCCAGTTAATTGGGCCTGAGAGATAGGGTCTCTAAACGCATGGTATAGGGTATCGTATAGTCGGTCTAGACCGACTATAATTTTCTTACTTGTTTTTCATTTCTTTAAGTCCCTCTGTTTTTACCTTTGTGTTTTAAATTAATTATATAAAAAAATTAAAAAATTATATAAAAAATTCAATACTCCATCTAACGCTTTTTTCCAATTTTCCAATATTTGTCTTACATTACAAAAATTATTATCTTTTCTTTCATTAGAAAATGTATACATGATCTCAAACCGAATAATAAATAACTAATTATTCCAATACAGATCAACAATACATAACAATAACATACAACACAAGAGGTGCAATGCATTTGTGGTTAATCTGTAAAGCTTTCAAATGCCATTACAGTTCCATCTAGAGGGCAATGGCAAAAACAAAGAGCTTTTCACATTAGAAGACTTGTAATTGATCTGCTATGTTAATGTAGAGGAAGGTAAAAAAGAAAAAACATTCCTCGTTTCTCTTACATTACAAAAATCATTATCTTCTCTTACATTAGAAAATGTATGTATAGATGATCTCTAACCGAACAATAAATAACTAAAAATGGAAAAATTATTTAGAAATGAACTTGGTATTTCAAGTTTCGAATGTGTCAAGTGCACTGCTCACGTCTTTCAGTTTATTAAGTGGTGTTTTGAATAAAAAATGTTTATTCAATGGATATGCAGTGTCTAAATTTTTTACACAAATACGGCTGATGATGTACGTGTGGATCACAATCTAATAATTCACCTGTGATGAGGATAGTGTGTGCTGTGTTGTGCACGTAAATTAGAATACTCAAAACAAAAAAACAGTGAACAAATGTTGGTTAAATACTGAGCTAAAAAGTATTTCTCTCATAAAGGGATCTAAGGCACATATTAAAGGCACAAACTATTTGGCGAATCTGAAATAGGGGAGGAAAAGTTGGCGGTGAAGGACATCATTAAGTTCCTAAATGCTGTAATGGATTTTTTAAAAAATAGGAAAGAACGCAAAACTGAAAGAGGGTGTACAATAGATCTACTTGGTTGCAATGCAGAACCAAACCACACTCAACCCGGATACATCGTAAATCATAAATCATAAGGAATCTAATAGCTTTTCTACTCCGGTAATAAAAAAAAAATTGTGAAATTTTTCAGATAGATGTTAATTCTTTCCATTATTAAAAACCATAACTAAGAAATTGTAATAAATTCTGGTCAAAAAAAGAAAACACCAATTAACTTTAAATTTAACTATATTAGAATTCGAAGGGTATGTATCGGAAACTATATTAATATGGTAGCAGGTACCCAGTAGTTGTTATAATATTAAGTTTAAGGTACAGGTGGTGGATATCAAAGATTGGGCACAACCGAGTTTAACACTATCATGTTTTTAATGTATTTTAATTATTTACAAAAACTGTGTACTAAGGCACGATTTTTCTCAACCTGTGAGCTTTTCCTACCTTTACTCATATATTACCAGACGAAAATAGTTAGCTCTACCCCATAAAGTAGTGCAGGTTCTATTATTGACTACAACTTGCAAAAATATGATGATGACTACAACTCGCGGGGATACTATTTGGCTGTATCTATCCGAGTTATGTAGCTTCTTATATTTCATACAACATATAAGGATATGTAGTATCATTAAAGCTCTCTTTTGGTCTTGGTTTATTTATTTATTTTAATGGCATAAAAATGTTTAACACGCTGGAGTGCCTGGAGTTCAAGCAGTAGGCTGGGACCTTCTCAAGTGCCTTTATTGATCACTTCCTTATTTGTTTATCATGGCACAGCACTCAAAACGTTCTTTAAATTTAGGGAAGTACAATTTTTTACTCCCATTATTTTAACTTGTAGTGTCTGCTTGCCTGCCGCCAAAGTTTTGGATCGACTTTTAACCCTTTTCCAGTGATCCAATCGAACTGAACCTTAGCAGTAAACTTACGGCGGCGATAAAAATGAACTAACAAATTTTCGATCGGATCGGATTAGGTGGGTGGTACCTCCCATAGAAAATAATTATTCAATATCAAATTTCTCAAGTTCTATAACAGGGAGAGCTTTGAAAATTGATGTGAGGGCATCTATTGTTAATGTTAGTAGGCGGGATCGGATCAGAGGGCGTGGCACCTTTCACACAATATAATTATTCAATATCAAATATCTCCAATTCTATAACAGGGAGAGGTATAAGAATTGGTGTGAGGGCATCTAATGTTAATGTGAATAGTCTTATCGAAAGACAGGGAGTATAATAAAAACTTGGTTTTTAGGTTAGTTTTCTTTAAGTCTTCACTTTTCCGTGTTATTTTTATTTTAAATTATATCTCTCATTCTTTTTTATTTTAATTTTCAAGTAATAGTTTACTGCTCAAAAAATATTCTATTACATTTTTTCATAATCTTAGTATCGCGAGCCAACAACTTCAGGCACATCCTTTTTCTTGCTTTAATAATATTAACAGTTGGGCCACCCATGGATCAAAGCCTACCTGATTAAATTATATATAAAATTGGGTTTTTATTTGAACAATATTTTTATTTATTCAAAGAGTTCTTAACTTAACTTCAATTCAAAACTTAAAAAATTAAATTAAAATTTTGCTTAGCGTAGCTTAATTTAACGAGAACAATAAACTTATTTCATTCCCATGATTGACCAGTAATTTGCGTGTACAAAATATGGGTATCATATTGCAGTATTCACTGAGTCAAGAATGAAGTGTAGAAGGTAGAATGGAAAATTGCAAGGTGTTTAATTGTATTCACATATTTATGTTTTTTAAAGACTAAATATTTTTTATATTATACTTTCTACCGGGGACCTTATAACATAACCGCGACAGTTGTACCTTATCATAAAAATCACAAAAATAAGGTTTTTTATTTAGATTTTTTTGAATAGAAATAAAAGTTATTTTTTATTTTTATTTGTACACGAAAAGATAAAACAGAGACTGACCTTTATTTCTGCTCAAACAATAAAGACAAGAATTATAAAAAGCAATCGATTTTCTGAAAGAAAAGTTGAAAACTGTGTACTTGATCAGATCTCCAATATTTACTTCCTTATGCTTTTTATAAAATTTTTAATCAATAACTGCTAATTTTTCACTGCTTTTTACCATCGTGGTTAAATATTCTGTTATGGTACTCGTACTTTTTACCAGAAAACATTTATGCCGTTTTCTTTTCTGACAAAAAATGTCGCATTTTATTTGCACTTTTTTCGAAAAGTGTATTTTTTATATATTCGAAGTTAAGAACAACCTTATCTTATACATCAATCGAAAGGTCTCAAAGTCGAGCGCTCGTAAATCGCAAAAAATTGTAGCCATTGACTTCTTTCAGGTAATAGTGTGAGAATATATCCATTGTTCAGCCATAGGATGAACGCTATTGAAATTGGTGAAAATCGGGCCATGTTCAGACCTAGCCCCCATACAAATGACCTCTATGAAATCGACATAAATTGCCATAAGATCCAAATTATCATATAGATCTTACTCAAATTGGGATTGTATGCATTTATTACATCCAATAATGAGTAGTCCAAAAATTATCCCTATGGGACAACCCTTACTCATAGGCCCCATGTAGAGCTGCTTCCCGATCTGCACTTAAATCTATCAAAAAACAAAAATATTGCACTGATTATTTTCAAATTTTGTTTGTATATATTTTTGCAAAATACAAGAGACTTTACCTGACATGATCAGGATCGGTCCAATTTTAGGCCTAGTGCCCATATAGATATAGCATCCGATATGAACTTTTTCATATCTGCAGCCAAAAAAATTAAAAAAAATCCCACTCAAATTTGGTTTATCTTATTTTCTATGTCCAGTTAGTTTGGCCTAAGAGATAGGGTCTCTAAACGCATAGTATAGGGTATCGTATAGTCGGTCTAGAACGACTATAATTTTCTTACTTGCTATATATGGGAAAATCCAGAGTCTTATTAAAGGAGTTATCTATTTTACTGTTATTGAAGATGTTGTTATACACCTACAGCAGTTGTATATAGAATGCATCCGTAGCATTAAAAAAAATTAATAAGGCACCCGATCTACACCTTCTTTAATACGTTTTTGAAAGTTTTTTGGTTAAATTTTATCATAGGCATGGATTTTTTTATAACTTCACATAGCTTGACTAGGTTTAATTGGTTCGAATTTATGTTTTCTAGATTTGCATTAAGTTTTCGCTGAAATTGCTCTTTTTTGGCTCTTTTGTTTCACATAACTCGAGAACTACGATTTTGCTGAAACAAATTTAGAAGAATTAAGAATTACAATAACTTTAATCTATTTTTATACCATTTCTCAACACAATCAACAGTTTCGCAGTTATTAATAAATTTATGAAGAAAAAAAAATAATTTTTTGCCTAAAAAATTAAAATTTTGTATTTTAAAAAATCATGCAAAATCCAAAACGGGAAAAAGTTTCAAGTCTTATTACTTTGGCGTAAAATCATCACAGAACCTGTGCACAAAATGAGACATGGATCATAAAAATCGATGGACGCGTTTAGATTTTATTCACAATTAAGTATCTATCTCATTTTGAAGTAAAGGTTTCTCATTGGAAAAAAGTTGATGACTTTTTTATGATTCTCAGAATTAAAAAAAGTCGTGGCGATGCTAAGAGGTCTCCAAGGAGGCTATGCGAAAAACGTGTGTTTCTTGTGTCTATGAGATACCTGATTTAAAGGAAACCAATACGAAACGCATGACTGGTTTGCTGGAGATTCAACGAAGGAAGGACACAACTGCGTAAGTGCTCCACTCGTGCCAATGGAGAACGTCCTCATGTCCCCTCTCCATGTCAAACTGGGAATTGTAAAAAATTTCATCAAGGCCATTGTGAGAAGCAACCGAAAATTCTTGATTGTTTGAAAAATCACGAATCAGCAAAGCAGAATTAAAGGAAGATGTTCTGAATGGGCCCGATATATGGAAGCTCATGAAATCAAAAGAATTTAAAGACGCTTTAGTCAGAAATGATTACCTTGCGTGGAGGGCGGTGAAGAGAGTCATAAAATTTTTTGGGAAGTAAGCAGGCACACAATTACCGCGTCTTGTGACCAAGATGTTGGAATACTTCCAGAAATTTGGAGTGAACATGTTTCTCAAAATTCATTTCTTGCATCACCATTTCGATTACTTCAACAAGCCGCTAGCCCCAAAGTCGGATTAGCATGGCGAGCGCTTCCATCAAGTGGCCATGCCCATGGAAATGCGATATAAAGACAAAAGGATCGAAGATGAAGAAGAAGAATATACAATGGAAGTTTCCTCCGAGGGTAAGTCACAAAATTGAAGTTATCTGACTGATTAAAAACAATTGATTTTTTTCAAGATGAAGACAGATCCTTATCCGATACAGACTCTGAACAAGTAGGCGAACTACCATGCAAGAAAGTAAAGGGAGCAAACAAACGAAAACAAATTTATGCGTCCATCGATATTTATGATCTATGTATCTATGTAGTAACCTAATATTTAAAATTTTTCGTGTTAATAATAAATAATCTATACTAATCTATACTAATATAATAGAGAGGTAATGTGTGTGTTTGTTTGTTTGTAGGAGGCAATCTCCATAACTACTCATCTGATCTTCCTGAAATTTTCACAGTCTTACTGCGGATATGGGAAGTGCTATATGCTATAATTTTTTACATATTTTTAGTGGGCGCGGCACCTCCCACACAAAGTAATTTTTAATATCATATTTTTGGAGTACTATGATAGGGAGAGCTTTGCAAATTTGTGAGAGGTCTCCTATTGTTAATATTAGTAGCTATGCCGGAAATGGGCGGGATCGGATAAGTGGGCGTGGTACCTCCCATACAAGTAATAATTCAAAATTATATATGTATATCGAGTGTGATAGAGAGAGCTATTCAAATTTGTCTGATGCCACCTATTATTAATGTGAGTAGTCGGACAAAAAATGGGCAGCATCGGACCAATAGGCGTGGCACCTGCCATACAAAGATAATATAAAATGCCATATATCTGGAGTACTGTAATAGTAAGAGCCTTGGGACATTGTGGGAGCCCATAAGTTATTCATGTGATTAGTTAGACAAAAAAAATGGGTGTGATCAGAGCAGTGGGCGTGGCACCGACCGTACAAAGTAAAGTACTATAAAAAGGAAAGACTCGAAATTTTGCACGAGTCCATCAGATACTAATGTGAGTAGTCCAATAAAAATTGGACGCGATGGGATTAGTGGGCGTGCCACCTCCTATATAAAAAATATGAAGTACTACGAAAGCGACAGTCATTTGACAAGTATATTAGTTATCAATGTAATTTGTGGTGGAAAATATATCGCCAATATCAAAAATCGCCAAACCCAAAAATCGCGAAAAATAAAAATCGCCCAAAAACAAAAATCTTCACAATCAAAAATGGGCAAAGTCAAAAATCGCTAAAAAAAAAAGAAGAATTGCCAAATGATACTTTAAGTTCAGGGCCAATAGTTAAGTATTGCAAGATCTAATTTGGAAAATCCATTTTCTTCTCGGGTAGGAGCGCCGAAAGATCTGATAATTGTTGTACCGAATAAAAAAAAAAAAAAACATTGTAAGGGGTGATTTTTTAGCTATTATATTTTTGGCAACACTGGTTTAAACAGCTGACGCACGTTTCGTGTTTTGTTTCATTGTCAAACATCTTCAGTTTGGTCTATAATTTAACCATGAATCGTCTTACAAACGAACAACGCTTACAAGTTATTGAATTTTATTATCAAAATGCGGGCTCTGTTAAGAAAGTTCATCGCGCGCTTCTTCCATTTTATGGTCACTGAAGCGGCTATTCGGGCTATTGTGACTAAATTTCGCACCAAATTTACATTGTTGGACATTAAACCACCAACACGCTTACGTAGAGTGCGAACTGAAGAAAATATCGCAGCTGTATCGGCCAGTGTTAATGATGACCATCAATTATCGATTCGTCGCCGTTCGCAGCAATTGGGCCTCTGTTACTCAACAACGTGGAAAATTTTGCGGAAGGATTTAGGTGTGAAGCCTTTCAAAATACAGCTGGTGCAAGAATTGAAGCCGAACGACCTACCGCAACGTAGAATTTTTGGTGAATGGGCCTTGGAAAGTTGGCCGAAGATCCACTTTTTTACCGAAAAATTGTGTTCAGCAACGAAGCTCATTTTTGGCTCAATGGGTACGTAAATAAGCAGAATTGTCGATTTTGGAGTGAATGTCAGCCAGAAGCATTGGAAGAGCTACCAATGCATCCAGAAAAAGTCACAGTTTGGTGCGGTTTATGGGCTGGTGGCATCATTGGACCGTACTTCTTCAAAGATGATGCGAATCGTAACGTAACTGTGAATGGTGAGCGCTACCGAGAGATGATATCCAACTTTTTTTTGCCCAAAATGCAAGAGCTCGACTTGTATGACATGTGGATTCAACAACACGGTGCCACATGCCACACAGCACGCGCAACAATGGACTTATTGAGACGCGAGTTCGGTGAACATTTTATTTCACGTTCGGGACCGGTCAATTGGCCGCCTAGATCGTGCGATTTAACGCCTTTAGACTATTTTCTGTGGGGCTATGTTAAAGCTCATGTCTATACAGACAATCCCGCTTCAATTGACGCATTGGAAGACAACATTGAAGCATTTATTCGTGAGATACCGGCCGAAATGTTGGAAAGACTATGCCAAAATTGGACTAAGCGGATGGACCATTTGAGGCGCAGTCAGGGTCAACATTTGCATGAAATAATCTTCAAACATTAAATTATATGGACCGTACTATCGATTCAAATAAAGATTTCATGCATTTTTCTGAATTTTATGTGTTTTTTTTTTTTTTTTGGAAAACTTTCCTATAGCTCTTAAAAAATTACCCTTTATATGAGCAAGTATCGAAATAACAAAATCTATACTAATAAACTATACTAGCATAATAAAGAGGTAATGTGTATTTGTTTGTTTGTAGGAGGTAATCTCCGTAACTACTCATCTGATCTTCCTGAAATTTTCACAGAGTCTTATTGCGAATGGGGGAAGTGCTACAGGCTGTATTTTTTTAAATATTTTTAGTGTTCGTGACTCCTCCCATACAAAGTAAATTTTTAATATCATATATATTAAGTACAATGATAGAGAGAGCTTTTCAAATTTATCTCAGGTCATCTATTATTAACGTGAGTAGTCAGACAAAAAAATGGGCGGGATTGGACAAATGCGCGTGACACTCCCATACAAACTTAATACTAAATGTGAATTACTGTAAAAGTGAGAGCCTTGGTACTTTACGTGAGCCCTTTCATTACGATTCGGGGGGGAGGGAGTAGCGGAGCACACTGGGTTACATCTAGCAATAAATATTATCCAAATTCATTGAAACATAAAATCAATATTCTTGTCAAAATGAGATACCTTTACTTAATTCTAAATAAAAGCGAAACGCGTACATTGAATTTCATGATCTGTGTCTCATTTTGTTCAAATCTTACGTGGCTATATGTGGAAGTAATAGGACTTGACACTGTTTTCCGTTTTGGATTTTTATGAATTTAAAAAAAATTTTAAATTTTTTTAGGCAAAAAATATTTTTTTTTATACCATATACATATCACTATGTGGTTTGGGTATAATGGCTTTGTGCTGCTGTTTGTAACTACCAAAAATATTTGACCGAGACCCATCTTTTATTATACCGATCGGCTCAGAATCACTTTCTGAGTCGTTTTAGTGATGTCCGTCCGTCCGTCCGTCTGTGTCCATGTAAACCTTGTAATCAAACTACAGGTCGCAAATATGAATATATTTTAATGAAATTTGGTATATAAGCTTTTATCGGCCATAGGATGAACGCTGGTGAAAATCGGTCCATGTTCAGACCTATCATATAGATATTAATAAAACTGAGTTTGTATGCATTTATTACATCCATTAATGAGTAGTCTAAAATGATCCCTATGGGACAATTCTTAGTCATAGGGCGCATATAGAGCTGTTTCCCTATCTTCACTTAAGTCTATCAAAAAACAAAAGTGTTGCACAGATTTTTCTCAAATTTGCTTGGTGTATATTTTTTCAAAATATAAGTGACCTCACTAAATATGGTCAGGATCGGTCCATTTTTTGACCTAATCTACATATAAATATAGCACCCGATATGAACTTTTTCATATCTGCAGCCAAAAAAATTAATAACAATGCCACTCAAATTTGGTTTTTGCTTATTTTCTATATCCAGTTAGTTGGACCGAAGAGATAGGGTTTCTAAACCATGGTATAGGATACCATATGGTCGGTCTAGACCGACTATAATTTTCTTACTTATTCTTCATACATTTATTTATAACTGCGAAACTGTTGCTTATGTAACGAAACGTTATACGAACATATTAAAGGAATTTTAATTCTTACTTCCCCTATACGATACTTACTAAGTTCAAATCGATATATCGCGATTCCTAGATGTGACCCAGCGAAACGCCGGGACGCGTATAACTTTTTTTGACCGATATAACTTTCCCCGGTGGTTTCATCCCATCGCGATCACTGACCCCTACCATTTGTCGTACAGTGTAATTAATCAATTTAATAGTCGTTGCGATTTATACATTTTTTTGTGAGTGTAATCCTTAGTAAAGTAAATGGTTGTGATTTCATATGATATTATATAATATTTAAAATAACTTTTTTTTTGTAAAATTTTTCTGAATATAGATAAAAGTAAATATGTACATTAGATTGATTAATTTTTATATGTCAGCCCCAGCCAAAAAGTCATATTATCTGAAGATTTCGAAATTATTTCGACGATCGATGAAGCCACCCGTGAGCTAGGTCGTTTTGAAGAATCCTCCGAAAATGGTATTTATTAATTATGAATAAAAAAAATTCAGATATCTTCTGCCAAATTTTGTCCTTAATAATTATACCCACCGAAAGATATCGGTTTTTAATTGATTACATTACTAGTGGAATATCAGCATTATTGCATTAGTTCAAGTTACCACCGTTAGCCATTTAAAATGTTTTTTTACGTGATCCCGCTTAATCCTAGCAACTTATTCTAATCAAGTTATTTTGCCACAAAAGAGAAATATATAAATTCCAAAAAGTAAGTATGAAAAACCATTCAACAAATCTCTTACTCTATTAAAAGTGCTTAACATTTTCTATAGTTAAAAAAGCCAAGTTAAATTTCGTGAGACTGCATTTTTAAAATTCTTTTGAAAATAAAAAAATACAATATCTGTCTTTTGTACTTTCAAAATGATGAAATATACTTGAAATGTTATTCAAAAGAACACCTTAATTTTGGTTGTTACAAGTACTAGCATTTACGAACGAAGCAATATTTAGCATGAAAAACGCAAACGTGCTAAAGTGGATGAATAAAAATAATAACAAAAAATAGAATAAAACTTCTGAATTAATCCTTGGACACTTTGTACTATTAAACAGGAGCAACTATGTGCTACATCCATTGCTGTCACTACTACTAAATACCGAAATATTACTACTTTTGTGTGAATAATAATGCTGTCGTGCATAATGATGTAAAAGATGTAATAGAAACATATTGCTGATAGAACATAATTCAAACTAATAATTTCAAGTGGTGAATACAAAATACAAACAAGTGGCAAACACAGTGGTGCAGTTGTTCTTTTCAAAACACCATGGAACCAAAGTTTAATCAGATCTAAGGTTTAGTGAAAACAGATTATTGTTTGTAACAAAGGCAGTGTTAAATTGTTCTTGCTTATTATTTGAAAAAAGAAATTTGATTTTTTTATATATTATTTAATGCGATTTTGATAAAAAATTAAAACTACTTCATCGCTTTTTATCTGTTTTTCAGTTTCAAAAAAATGTAGAAAAGTATTAATTCCTGCAATGTTTGGAAACAGCAGTAAATATCTGTCCATTGATGACTTAATCGTATTAAAAAATATCAGCAAAAACAAGTAAGTAAATTATAGTCAGCTTAAACCGACAATGCCTGTCGATATGAAAGAGTTCATATGGGATGCTAACTTTATATGGGGACGAGGTCGAAAAATGGATCGATCATGACCGTAATCCAAATACGACAGAAATATGTGAATATTTTTTTTATAGATTGAGTGGAGTCGGGGTACAATATCTGAAAATTATCATGCAGGGTTTATTTTTACAGAACTATTTTTTATTCCATAAAGATGCTGTTTTTGGAACCTTTTTTATTTGGAGTTTAACGCTATAGTCGTAATATTTGGGGAATCATTACAAAATATATCTGAATTTTATTTTAGGCGGGATACATTAAACACTTTTTCCTCTGTAAGTGGCAACAATCGATCGGAGTGTCAGCGGTAGCATCGGTAGACCGGGAACGCTAATTGGGTGGTTCGATTTAGCTGGTAGTTCGGCAACGTGAAGCTGCACGGTATTGATGTAAACACTTTCATTCATATCTCGTGACGAGATCATTGTAATGATTTAAAACAATAACGCAATCAGGATGTTACTAAATGATATTATGAAAAACGAAGAGTCTAGCTTCATTATTGAGGGTATGATCGCAATTTCCTCAGACAGACGGACAGATTATCATCGCGAAAGCAACTGCTCCTTATATAAGAATTAATCATATATATGTTTTATGGGGTCTCCTGATTTTATTTCTATGTGTTAAGAACGGAATAACAAACCTTTATTCATCCTCTGCACAATGATGTGGAGGGTATAAAATAGTTTTTGTACGAGTTTGGCTTTTAGTCACTTTGTTTAATTTTCAAAACTGTGTAACTGGAATCTAAAAAAAAGTTTTTGTTTCTGCTTTAGTTGGCTCTTTAAAGTATGGAGTTTTAAAAAAGAATAAAGATTAAAGTATGCTAATTGGATCTAATAAATCTAATCAGCTTCGTACAAAACGCTTAGTAATTAAGATGTTTTATTAAATATCTCTAATGCGCGGACATGTGTGGACTACCATAACGTTATAGCATGTTCAGACGGCAAAATGAACCACTTGATTAGCTCTCTGAATCATGATTGTGAACCTTGGTGTTCAGACGGGTGTTCCTGTTTCATTTTGACGTTTATATTTTTTGTGCAAATATTTGAAGACATCCTTCTACACTTCACGTTTCACTATTTAATTTTTTCCATTTTTATTTAAATATATACATATGCAAATATATACTTTTTATTTGTTAAATGTTTCTATTTATTTTATTGCACAAATTAATTTTTTGTTTTTTCTTTGTTTATATATTTTTGACAGCTAGTTCAGATAAACTAGCGATAATTTCTTATCAAACTTGGAGATGACACTGAATGTTTTTAGGTTCACAACTATGTTCTTTTTGAACCAAGTAGATTCGCTCTCAAAATTTTGTATTGCGAATCATGTAGATTCAATCATGATTCGGGCGCGAACCGTGAATGAGAGAGCGAACCGCGAATCTTGTTGTCCGTGTGAACATAGCATTAGATGCGCCTCCAAAAAGCTTGCAAATGTTAAGTTTATTTGGAAATGTGCAAATTTTTTAAAAAACAAAAAATATATTTTTTAAAACGGTCCAGTACCCATGAGTACTTATCGCTAAAAGTAAAAAATGTTTATGCAAAATAAACCAAAGTTTATTTTAAGGCGATGCATATAACACCTTTTTTTGTTGTATGAACTCGAACCATCTTTCAATTCGTATATACAGACAATAAATATGTAAATGACAAACTAATTTAAATTTGACTTGTGAATTTCCAATGTCCATAAATGACCTCAGCCAGCATGGTAAGACTCTCACCGGAAACATGGTTATCCGACCATAATTTTCTTACTTGTTTTATCTGATTTTCTATACAGATATCTTGAACACTCACTATAATGCTGTTTCTAAAGCTTTGCAACTTAATAGTCATACGGAGCTCGTAGCATGGAATCACTGTGCCTTTTGATTTTGCATGAAATATTTTTAATTTAAAACGCATTAAAATGTTGATCTCTATTGTCATTATACTCACGCACACACACGCATACTTCTTTAAAATATTGTTCTTTTCACAATCATAATTCAATAACCACAAAATATTTTTCAATTATTTGGGATTTTCGTTTTTGCAGTGCAACGTAAGTAGATAAAACGTGCATAACATGCACATTAGTGTCATAAATAAAAGAATAAAATTAATCATAAGCCGATCCTTGCTACCGAAAACAAAAATTAACGCGTATGTATTTTTTTTTTTTTTTTTGTATTTCAGAAAACTGGAAGAAAAACAAAAAACAAAAGGATTTCGATTTATCATAAAAAAAACTCAAACATATTTTTGTTGTATATTGCAGTGGCAGTGCCAGTTGCAGTTCTAGCACGTACTTAAACAACAGACACATACTGCATATTATGCGGTTGGTTGGCTTGTTGAATGAGAGCATATTGCAACGTACACTGGTATGATATATCCTCCTAGTTGTTCACACATTTATACTTACTATCATGCATTAAGAACGTGCACGAAATGAATTGGTCGCAAAAAAAATGCTTTGAAATTGAAAAGCAATTACTTTATTTATTTAAAATACTTCATACACATGTACTAGTATTAACAATACCACGTCTAGGTTTCATTTTAGTTACTCAAAGTAACAAAAAAATAGTTATCTTACAAGTTCAATAGTCTTTTTATACTTTGTTACACTCTTAAAGATATACAGAAGTTTTTTGATGTTCATTTTCTTTTTGCAATTTTATTTTTTTATTTATATTATTATCAGTATTTGATACTTTTTGTGTTTTGTTTTGTTTTGTTTTGGTAAAAAAAAAAAACATAAGATTATTTTTAAAAACGTAATTTAACGTTTAAAACTTAGATGAAAAAATTTGGAAAAAAAATTCTGGAACTCGCCTATTTCCTTAAAGACAAGCAAATCGATAAATTTTTGTCGCAAAAACTCATCTGACTTCTGGGAGTCAATTTTCATTGCGTGGAAACATTTTGTATGATACAGAGGATCCAAGAGGAAGAGCAAGGTGTGATTACGCCATTCGTATTAAATCTCGATTGAGACATCATCGAATATGTGATCACTGTGAAGACTACCTTCAGTGATTTTAATCAAGTGATTGAAGGGAGAGAATATATTGATGAAACCAATATATAAAAAATTTTATGAAGCACTTGACACTCGTTTAATTGTTGCTAGACATTACAATTTCAAGCATACATTCTGCGGGTTACGACTATTTTCCCCGAAGGGCCGTGCTCTATTTGACACAATTTCTAATATAGACATAGATATTATCTCAAGCGGCAGATCAAAGATACCCGATTTAATTGATTTCGTAGTAACTAAGAACATTGCAAGATAACTTGTAAATGCTGAATTCTCATTGGAAATCATGTCAGTTCATACACCCGTTATTGTTATCCCGTTATCTAACCCCCCGAGAAATTGTGACATCGAGTGGTAGTTTAGCGCCACTAACTAGCAATATAAATTGACTAAAGTATAAAAAGTTTTTCAGTACCCAGTGCACGGATATGCTACCGCTAAGAACTCCAGATGATATTGGCCAGTCGATTGTTAAATTTAATAAAACACAGCAGACAGTACAGAACTAAATCTGCAAATGCGGAACAGCTTTTAAAGGAAAAAAGAAAAGTTAGAAGAGAGTACCATAGAGAATGTAGATATCTCTTCAACTTAAGCAACAATTGAAAGCATGTACAACAAATCTATGAAAGGGGGATAGAAATGACAAGAAAACAGGAGATCTATTTCTAGAAAAACTTTTTATTCCGAATACCACCACAAGTTCAATAGATGAGATCAGAGTGCACAGATCACTTTCTCTTTGTTTTGAACTGCAAGAGGTCTAAAATGTCATTTCTCATCTTAACCCCGAACGAAGCTTCGGGAATCGATCGGGTAAAAAATGGTTTTGGACTTACTCCGTATATTATTAAGAATAATCCTACTTATATTTAATTCTATAATATGCCTTGAATATTATCCCTCAGAATGGAAAATGTCCCTTGTTACTATGGTATCCATGACATCCAAATCTGTCAAAATTATTCGAGAAAATACTATTCAATAAGCTTACTATAGGCCAAAATAATGGCATCCCTGCACATTAATTCGGATTTAGGAAAAACATATTACAATTGAGGCAGCCCATAGTCTAGTAAGCGCTATACGAAAAATCTTTGAAGAATAACACTATTGCTCAACACTTTTTGTTGACATCTTGATGTTCTACTACATAAATTTAAACATTTTCTGCCCATAAAGTAATTAAAGAGCAAAACTTTGGATATAAAAGGTTGTGTTCCAGCGGCAGTATTTTGAATTCGCTTCTATTTTGAAACTCTTTCTTTTAACTCATACTCTCTGTCTGTTTGATTTAAATCTTGGCCCATAGTCTTGTCGTGACAATAGATTAATTTTGGGGTCACGCACAGTCACAGAGTGATCTAAATGTCATTTCCCCTCATCCGATCGATCTCAAACTTGGTCCATACACTTGCTGTGAAAAAAAGATTAACTTTGACTTAGTCAAGCACAGTCACGCATGGTCACGCACAGTCACGAAGTGATCTAAATGTCATTTACCCTCATCCGACCGATCTGAAACTTGGTCGATTAACATTGACATAGTCACGCACAGTCACGAAGAGATTAAAACCCCACTTCCCCTCATCTTATAGATCTGAAACTTTGTCCATAGACTTGTGGCCAAAGATTAATTTTAAGATAGTCACACACAGTCACGTATAGTCACAGAGATATTTTGAAACTCATATGCATAAGGAAAGAAAATAAAAATAATAAAAACTTCGTTTTTATGGGTTAGATTATTTATTCTTCGCACATTCCAAAAATTAAAACACGCTTACTTTAACCTTTGCAGATGATACTGCCATTTTCAGTATTCACGGGCATTCCTCAACAGAATCTTCAACGTAATAATGTACATAGAAAAATAATTGGTTGGAATTCGGTTACCACTAGAATATTTATATTAGGTAATAAGAATTTTTATAGTCAATGCATCGATGTAACAATCAATATATAAAACCTAAATTCCATAGTATCAACTAAATGAGACAATTCATACAATCGAATCTAAGGTTGCTTGGAATGTATTTATAGTACATATGTGTTATACCGTGACGTTACTTGTAAATTTCTATATTACACAACACTTAGCGTCTTTTTTACGTTAAGATGTTGGTATCACTTTTTTCGCACTTCGTATTAAAACCTATGAATTGTGAACATCGCCATTCCTTTTTAGTTTAATATTAATAACTGGAATTAACATAAATGTTGAAGCTCTTTTATTTATTTCTAACCAACCTGCTGCAATAATATGACTACCCAAATTCAGTTGGCAACATATTCAGTTACCACAACAAATCCGTTTTCTGTAAGTACAGATGGAAAATAAGTTTAAATGATCAAAAGTGTATCCACGTTACTTTTACGCTCAGAGGAGAAACAAATCCGAATAAACAATCAGCAAATATCGCAACATTCAGATGTTAACTACCTCTTACTATATCTTGACCACCGCCTTACTTGCTTCAAATACATTGAATCAAAATTAACACAAATAGAATTAAAGTTAGTTAGACTTACATGGCTAATGAGCAGAAATTCCAACTTATGTCCTGATTGTAAGCTACTGATAATTATATCAATAAACCCATTTGGTGGTATGATATACAGTTATGAGGATCCGCCTCAGCATCTAATATAGAACAAGTAAGAAAATTATAGTCGATCTAGATTCAAGTGAATATCGGGATGCGGTGTTATATGGGGCCATGACTAAGAAATCTCCTACAGTGTTTAATTTTGGACTACTGATTCATGGGTATAATAGACACAAATTTGACCAAGATCTATATGATAATTTGGGCCTTATGGTAATTAAAGTCGATAATATAAGAGCCAATAGTATGGAGACTTGGTCTTAACATGTAACGATAAATACCAGATCCCGACAAGGTAATAAATAAATTCAGCCATTACGGCTGAACCACTTAAGCTACCTTATATTCAACCATATGTTCATGAGACTCTCTAAATTGTTTCATGGTATAGGGTATCGTATAGTCGATCTAGACCGACTATAATTTTCTTACTTGTTTATTTACTTATTTGGTTTCCTGCACAACAAGACTAAGAGTCTTATAATTAAAGTACAGGATCGGTATAATGTGATACAGTATTTAATGAAAAAAGAACACAGTTTATAATTTGTATAAAATAAGATAACAAAAATTATTTTACATGCATATATTCAAAACAAAGCAAAGTTTAAACAATATTTAAATGGTATTGAAAAATTGAAAAACTTGTTTCCTAAAATGTCCTGCGTTGCTTAAATATTGTAATGTTGGCGGTAGCAGGTTCCAAAGACATATGCATTGTATATAGAACTGCCATTCAGAGACCAAACTATTCTGCCTTATTTAAATTATAGAACTATTTCTTCTTGAATTAGAAAAGGATATTCGATTAAGAAGATATGTAGGCTCACGTGTAAATATAATCTTATGCGTCAGTATCAATGATCGTATCTTCAAGAGATCGCAAAAATTCACACCGTAAAGTTTTCGTGCATACGGCGTTATGTGGGATGATCTTTTCAAATTGTAGACGTATCTTAATATAGAATAAAACGTAGTTGTTAATTTCCTAGAGCTTATAGAATCACAGCTAGCAAATAGTTCACATCCGTACAACAAAGTTGGAATTAGATAGGTTTTTGCAAGTAGAACTCGTACATGGACTGGTGTAAGATGTTGAGTTTTCCACAATGATCGAAGCATTGAATAGGTTTTTCCCGAAGCGACATTTATATGATCAGACCAGGTGAGAGTTTTATTGAAAATAATTCCAAGATTTTTGATTTTTTGTGTAATTTCAATAATTTGACGGTTAAGCATAATATCTGGTATAGCAAGGGGAGGCACTGATCTTCGATTAATAATGATGCATTTAGACTTTGAAGGATTGAGACATAGCCCATTTGCCAGAGCCCACAAGTGAATTCGATTAAGATCCACATTTAGGTTCGCAACACAATTATTTAGTTCATCGAAACGACTACAAACATAAAGTTGCACATCATCAGCATACATATGAACTTTACAATACGAAAGTTGCCTAGGCAAATCATTTATGTATATAGTGAAAAGAAGTGGTCCTAGGATCGAACCTTGCGGAACGCCCTTTTTTACTGGAAGCATATTTGATATTTTATTATTGGCGTTAACGTATTGTTGTCGATTTTCTAAATAAGAAGATATAAGACGAGTTGCGGAAGGAGAGAAACCAAAAAAAGTTCTTAGCTTCATGCAGAGTATTTCATGATTCAGAGTATCAAATACCTTTGAAAGATCTAAGAGCACTAGAAATGCAATGTTTCCACTATCAATATACCCACGAATATCTTCAGACACATCAATGAGTGCAGTTATGCAGCTATGTTTAGGATGAAAGCCTGATTATCTGTCTGAGAGTAGGCCCTTATTCTTGACATGTTTTCCAATTTGCAGATGCAACAATTTTTAGCAAAAATTATCAGAATATCCGTCATTTTCATTTAAGTCAATTATGCATCAAAGTTATGTAAGGGAACACGGTTCGTAATCAAGAAAATATGGGGTTTATTATTGAATCGACAATTATCAATGAAAAATTTAAAGGAGAGTATGTTTTATTGCCAAGAATCACGGTGATCCGAATTGATCTCCAATTGCATTTAAAGGCTTACAATTTCCAATTCGACTGGCATATGCAATGACAATCAACAAATCTCCAGGCCAGTCTATGTCTAGGATTTGGAAAATGCACGCTTCGCTCATCACCAGTTACTAATATGTAGCCTGTTCCAGAATTCGTAAGCCAAACGATTTGTTTGTATACGCCAAAAATGCAGAAACAAAAAATATTGCCCACGCGTTGTCTTTACAATAAATTGTTATTTACTAACATCACATAAACATTGCATTTTGAATTGGAAACTTTATTTATTAAATTATATTAAAAATCTGCATGTAAAATAACGAACTGAATTCCATTTCATTCTTATTACAGTACTATGACAGAGAAGCTTTGCAAATTTGTCTTAGGTCATCTATTATTAACGTGAGTAGTCAGACAAAAAAAAGGGCGGAATCGGACAAAGGGACATGACACCACAATACAAAGTAAATATTAAATATATATCTGGAGTACTCTAATAGTGTGAGCCTTGGGACTTTGCGGGAGCCCTTTCATTAAGATGCGGGGGGAGGGTTATATCTAGTATCTTATGATATTAGAAGAAATTATTTTTTTTAGAAATATGTTCTGTATATTAAAACTAGCAGATTCCAGCGTTCGAAATTCGAGTGAAATTTCTAGGCAACTTCATTTCTCAACTTAGCCAATTCACAAACCTACGCTTTTTTGATTTATTATTATTGTGAACGAAGACAACAAACTCATTAACAAACACATTAACAAATTTAATAAACACACACATAGCATATGTATGTATAATTTTATGTATGTATTAGTAACAAATTTAAATGCAATTTACTCAAAATAAAGGAAACAATTTAAAAAGCTGCAAATCTGGTTAATAGCTAAAAAGAAATACCTTTCAAATAATATATGTTTGGTCAAAATCGGGTTAAAACGGTAGAACAAAACATCGGTAACAAGAAATCACCTATAGATAAAATATCAGACATTGTAGTGAAATACGTGAGGCAGCTGCATGAAGCAGATGGAAAGGTATGTGTCCTAGTTGAATTCTAGACTGATGAAATTGTAGACGAGATTTTTAAAAACACCAAAAAGCTTAAGGGGTCATCAATTTTTACAGATCCTGATCTAAATAAGGAGAAGCAACAAAATAAGAAAGTTTTGTTACAGCTTAAGATGAAACTACAAACTGTAGAAGAAGTTCATAAAATTTTGGTCAAAAATTATAAAATTAAAATAAATAATGATTGCTTTTATTCGAATAGAGATAAAATCCTTATGAGTGACAGTAAAAATGGAAAAGTTGTTTTAGAAAACATTTGTAAAGATAAAATTAATTTAGAAAATTTTAATTACGATGATTTGTTAATTCAAAAAAACTAACTATTGCTGGATGTAAAAGTACGAGGGCGGATCAATAAGTCCGTGACATCTCGAACTTCCCTCGTATTTATATGAAATGCAACACTGCTCCCATCAAGTACCACCTGTTAGTAGACTACTGTAAAATTTTTAGCAAGTTCCGTCTTTTACTTTGCGTTTAACCGCTTTTTAAATCATACAACCTCGTATTTTTTTTATCGAAAAAAGTCAATTTCAAGTGCCAAGGAAAAGCTTGATAAATACTATGGGGACTCTGCACTTTCGATTTCAATGGTAAAAAAGGGGTTTGCTGACTTTCGTTATGGTCGCAAAAATACAAATGACGCTGAACGTTCTGGACGGCCAATTTGAGGTCAATGCACCCGAAAATTTCGAAAAAAAAATCCACGATGTAGTGTTGGCCAATCGAAGAGTAAAAGTGCGTGAGATTGTTGATGCCATAGGCATTTCATATGACAGTGTAATTTCGATTTGAAATGATCAGTTGGGTTTAAGATGGGTGCCGCGTTTGCTATCAATTGACCATAAACGTAATCGTGTGACAACCTCAAAATTCCATGAATTGGGCTACGAATTGGTACCTCATCCACCATATTCTCCGGATTTAGCCCATAGTGACTATTTCCTATTTCCAAACCTAAAGAAATGGCTTGGTGGAAAGAGATTTAGCTCCAACGATGAAATTATTGATCAAAACTGCCTATCGAAAAATCCTATATTTTGGAGAAACGTTGGACTAAGTTTATTGATCTAAAAGGAGATAATGTCGAAAAATAAATATTTTTTTTTTGCAAAAATAACGGTGTTTCATTCTAAAAGTCACGGACTTATTGATCCGCCCTCGTATTTATCAAAATTTAGTTAGTAAAAAATATTGTAATAAAAAGCAAAATTGTCCATTGAAAATAATTTCCTATAATGTACATGGCTTAGAAAATAAATTCTATAATGTAGATTTTTTTGAGTATATAGAAGAAACCGACATCGTTATATTGTTAAAGACACACGTAGAGAGTAATAAAATTGCTAAATTCGAGAAACAAATTCAGAATGTTTACACTAAATGGAAACCAGTACTCGAAACAGCCCGCTTGGTAGAGCCATTGGAGGTCATATTCTTGGAGTTCGTAAAACAATAAAGGATGTTGGAATTAAGCATTATTTTAGAGTGATACTGATCTGGTTGTCATTACAATAAGGGAAGTCCAGTTTTCTATAATACCGACGTTCTTACGAAGTGGATATACGAATTTGAAATTTTAAGAAACAGTTTCCATTCCAATATTATAATTAACCCAATAATAATGGGTGACTTGAACATTGGAATAGGGGAGAAAATCAATTTAGCAAAGTCAGAGATAATAATATTTAGGAAAGGAGGTGGTATAGCTGCTAATGAAATATGGAAATTTAATGGAGAAAATTTTAAAATCGTAAACGAGTACAAATATTTATGTATATTATTAGCACCATCAATGTATTTTACAAAACATATAAATGCAAAAAATGAAGCTGATAAAATTTGTGTTAACATTTCGTGGAAACTTCAAAGGTATTTTACAAACAGAGTGTTAAATCTACCGGAAAATACACCCAATTATGTTATTGCCCTGGAAACAGGTCAGGAAGATACTCATATATACACTCACAGCCTTCATTTACAATATATTGCTAAAACCCTATTCGAATATAACAACCAAAGATTACCTAATAGATTGTCATGACTTATTATAGCGAAAAAAAAATATTATGGTATAAAGAATTAATTGAGCGGTTAAATAAATACGAAGTAAGTTTTATTAATGCAAATCAATATAAATTCCAATGTAAAATTGCATGTATGGAATTCATTAAGTTAATGAAAGTTGAAAAGGAAAATGAACATTTTTGATGTGTAAACATCTATGCGCTCAGGGGGGGATAAAATCCAATTTCACAATACAATCACAAAAACAGCGTAAGGGAAAATCGGTGTGGTATATGTAAGTGTATTGATGTATTTAGTAAGCAGAACCGCCGAGTTCGCTGCCTGTTTAGCAAAATCACAAATCTTTTTCGTTAATTTTATATATTCAAGCTATTGACCGCTTGGTGTGCTGTGAGTTTAACATGTTCACAAATTTACAGAGTTGTTTTTTTAATATTCAAGTATATATTTGCTATTGACAGAACTTTTTAGTAAGCAGAACCACCGAGTTCGCTGTCTGCTTAGCAAAATCACAAATCGTTTTTGTTCATTTTAAATATTCAAGTGTATATTTGCTATTGACAGAACTTTTTTAGTAAGCAGAGCCGCTAGGTGCACTGTGAGTTTAAAAAGCTAAATACTAGGAAAACTTTGAAGAAGTCGAAAATAAACTTAGTTGTTTTTTTAATTACTACACCATTTCCAATATTATTTCAGAAAATATCAATTGAATTTCAGAAAGTATCAATTGTGTTTCAGAAAACATTAATTGATTTCAGAAAATATCAATTGTATTTCAGAAACTATCAATTGTATTTCAGAAAGCATCAATTGATTTTCAGAAAGTATCAATTGAATTTCAGAAAACGTCAATTGATTTTCAGTAATAATCAATTGTATTTCAGAAAGCATTAATTGGTTTTCAGAAAATATCAATTGTATTTCAGAAAACATCAATCGCCTTTCAGAAACCATCAAAAGTATTTCAGAAAATTTTAAATGTATTTCAGAAAACCGATAATGTATTTCAGCAATTATCTAATTTATTTCAGAAAACATCAAATGTATTTCAGAAAATATGAATTGAATTTCAGAAAATATCAATTGAGTCTCAGAAAAATTTTCAGAACACTATATAAAAATATATTTTTTTAATTATTGCACTGGGTTTGTAATATTTCTTGAAAACTAAAATGCAAAAGGCCGACTAATATTTCTATTTTTTTACAGCAGAAGCCAAAAACATCATAAAACAAAAACTACTTTAATCTTAATACCCAAATTTTAGAATCAAGCTGAAAAATAAAGATGGATATTTATTTATGAAAACAAATTTATGGTAAAATAGTAGTATTTAAGTAAAAGGCCGTAACTGCAATACAAAAAGTGAATTTTGAACTTCTTGTAAGTTACGGCCTTTTGCATTTTAGCGCCCCGGTAGGTGAGTAGGTTGCATGCTCGCCTATCATGCGGCGGTCGTGGGTTCGATTCCCACCAGAGGCTTTGGTGTGTCGCTTCAAAAAAAAAAAAAAAAAAAAACTTGCCAAAAGTCCAAATATTGCTAAGCGACTCGAATCCAAATCTGCGACTCCAAATCACTAATAGAAACAGCAATAACTTTTCAGTATTGTAGGGTAAACTTTTTTTTAATTTTAAATTTCAATAGATATTTTCGGAAATTCAATTGATATTTTCCGAAATACATTTGATAATTTCTGAAATACGTTTTATGTTTTCTGAAATATATTTCATACTTTCTGAAATACATTTCATGTTTTCTGAAATATATTTGATAATTTCTGAAATACAATTGGAAAAGGTGTA
The DNA here is from genome assembly GCA_963682025.1 of Cordilura impudica. Taxonomy (NCBI): domain Eukaryota; kingdom Metazoa; phylum Arthropoda; class Insecta; order Diptera; family Scathophagidae; genus Cordilura; species Cordilura impudica. The sequence continues at coordinate 157,961,561 of OY821520.1, forward strand.
GATGTTTACACATCTCCCCTGTGGTCGGACTCACATTGATTTTTATACCCTATACCACTATGTGGTTTGGGTATAATGACTTTGTGCTGCTGTTTGTAACAACCAAAAATATTTGACCTACACCCATCTTTAATTATACCGATCGAATCAGAATCACTATCTGATTCGATTTAACGATGTCCGTCCGTCCGTCCGTCCGTCCGTCCGTCCGTCTGTGTGTCCATGTAAAGTTTTTAATCAAACTGCAGGTCGCAAATATGAATATATTTTGACGAAATATGGTATTTGATCTTTTATCGGCCATGGGATGAACGCTATTGAAATTGGTGAGAATCGGTCCATGTTCAGACCTAGCCCCCATACAAATGACCCCTATGCAATCAACATATATTGCCATAAGATCCAAATTATCATACAAATCTTAGTCAAATTGGGTTTGTATGTATATCCAGCCGAAAAAATTAATAAAAATCCCACTCAAATTTTGGTTTATGCTTATTTTCTATATCCAGTTAGTTGGGCCTAAGATATAGGTTCTCCAAACGCATGGTATAGGGTATCGTATAGTCGCTCTAGACCGACTATAATTTTCTTACTTGTTTTAAATGCATTACAAAGCCAGCACAGAATATACAAACATTTGAAACATGATATGGATCATAGGTGTTGTAATGAACGATCTAACCAAAATGAAATATCCCTTATAATGAAGACGCGAGGGACCTTCTGTGGCTAAACGGGAGTCTGTATAGAACTGACCAGCCAAGACTCTGTTCTTTATGTAACTTAAATGAAGAGGAAACTCTTATGCATTTTCTAGGAAGATGTCCTATATTAAATACAATAAGATGCAGGTTTCTTCGATACTCAATGCTTTCAGATAATAAAACTATTAAATATTTAAATGGTGAGGATGATGGAAATTGGCATCCTCTGCATAGTTATGTAGAATATGCACTTGCTTATAGGAAATTCTTGATAAATGAATTTAACTATTAGATTAGTAATCAAAGTCATATGGTTTTGATATATTTAAACTTCCGGCGGACGGTTTTAAACCAAGCCGTACAGAAAATCTTTATTATTAATATATATTATTAGTATTATTATTATAAAATTGCATTATTATTATGAGACAAAACAAAATAAAGGATCTATCTATCTATCTATCTATCTATCTATCTATCTATCTATCTATCTATCTATCTATCTATCTATCTATCTATCTATCTATCTATCTATCTATCTATCTATCTATCTATCTACCTATCTATCTATCTATCTATCTATCTATCTATCTATCTATCTATCTATCTATCTATCTATCTATCTACTTTCTATCTATCTATCTATCTATCTATCTATATAAAAATAAAATGTTGTTCATTTCGAGTTACAACTAGTTTATCAATATCAGGACAAAAGGATGAAAATAATTTTATTTCAAAACTTTTTATCCTACAAAAATAATCAATATATTGTTAACTTAATTATACCAAAATATCATACATCTAGCGTTTTGATATGTTCCTAATGACCAGTGATTGTAATTACTTGTTGTGATATTAAGCTTCCTATGGTCGTCCTAAGCAGGAATAATTAAAACAAATATGCTGTAATTTTGTTTTCTGTCTGCGACGTTTCGACACTATGGTTGGTGTCCTCATCAGGCGTCTAATTTTATTTAATAATAATTAAGAATATACATTTATTATCACTTTAACAAATTTATGTGAATTTTTTTTTTTTTTTTTTATAAAATAATTGTTACCTTAATAGTATTATTACACACTTAATCTAAATTTTACATTTTAATTTTATTTATTAAGTACTAAATTGTACGTGTTACTAATGTGATCACTGTCTTCTTTAATGTTTACTGTTTTGTCAATATGTTTCTTAATATGCAAACTTTCAAGTGTTATTCTTTTATTTGTTTTTGTCTCTCTTTCCAAGACTTTGATGTTGTCAAAATCAAAGTTGTGTTTATTGTCAAATGCATGTTGAGAGAGCGCTGTTGTTGTTATTCCTTTCTCAACTGTTCGTTTATGTTCTTTCAACCTAATCTCTAATTGTCTTTTCGTTTGTCCTATATATATTCTGTTACATTGTTGGTGGACATTACCATTGCATTTTATTTGGTATACTACATTGTGTTGTTTGTGTAAGTCTGTTTTCGTTTTTTGGGTGTTAAAAAGCTTATTCAATGTTTGATTTGGCTTCGAAGCTATTTTAATAGTTTCAGTGTTGATCAGATTTGTTATGTTTTTCCTATTCGTTATTGTTGGTAAATATGGTATAGTGGCAAAGGTCGTTTTTTGTCCGTTAACTGAGTTAGATATTGCGTTGTTATTTTGTGTGTTATTATTTTTGGTTTCATTTATTACTGTGGAAATTAATTTGTTAATATATTTAATAGGATAATTATTTTTAGTCAAAATTGTTCTTAGTTTCTTTATGTTATCTTTTAGGAAAATGTTATCACTAATGTTTATTGCTGTTTTTATAAGATTTTTTGCTGTGTTTTTCTTCTGTATAGGGTCGTGGTTTGAAAAATAATTGATAATTCTACCAGATGAAATTTCTTTAGTAAACCAGTTTGTTATGAGTTTGTTATTAGTTTTATGTATGGTAATGTCTAAAAAGTTGAGGCTATGGTTTGTTTCCTCTTCTATCGTGAACTTTAATTTGTTATGGTAATAGTTAAATTCTTGTAATATTATTTGTTTATCTTTCTGTTTTATAATGGCAAAAAAGTCATCTACATATTTGGTAATATATTTTATTTCGATGTTTTTGGATTTTAGATTGTCTAGTGTGTAGTCTAATAGGTCATCTAAGACTATTTCCGCTATTATTGGAGAAAGTGGGTTCCCCATAGGCATACCATAATTTTGTATGTAAATATTGTTGTCAAACATAAAATAATTATTGTCTCTTAAACAAAAGTCAAGTATTTTGATAAATGTATTTTTTGGGATGCTGGTGTGAGCTTTAATTGTTTCCCATTTTTTAATAATTATTTTAATGGCTAAATGTATCGGGATATTTGTAAATAGTGATACGACGTCGAGAGATATCATCAAATCATTTTGTTCTATATCTATTTCTTGTATATCTTTCTTAAGTTGTGTTGAGTTTTTAATGTTATATTTGGTGTTAGTTAAATTCTTTAGTATTGTACCTATGTATTTTGATAGTTGATAGGCTGGGAGTTCATATGACGCTGCTATTGGTCGCATTGGCATGTCCTGTTTGTGAATTTTCGGTTGTCCATATAATTGTGGTGCGTTAGCTGCATTGCATCTTAGTTTAAATTTAGTAAATGTTTCTATGTGGTTATTTTTATGTAGTTCAGTAATGATAGAATTGTTTTTATTAGTTAATTTTTCCGTTGGATCTGTTCGGCTTATTTTGTATGTGGTTTTATCTTCTAGGAGTTTGTTCATCTGCTTCATATAATGTTGTTTGTACATAAGTACTGTTTTATTTCCTTTATCTGCTTTAGTAATTATTATATCGCTTTTGTGTCGTTTTAATAAGTTCAATGTGTCTTGATATGTTTTTAATATAAATCTGTCAATATGATTTATGTTGTGGTTTCTAAGATTGTATTGTAGTTGATGTGTTAAAAAGGTTCTTGCTTTTTCTTTATCTTTTTCAGTTTTAGCAAAGGAGAAACAGTATTCAAAATCAGCAATTAAGTTTATGATGTTTATGTTATGTTTTTGTGTTGGGAGTGCAAATTTTTTCCCCATAGAAAGAATCCATTGACATTCTTCTGGGATATTTATGTTTGTTAGATTAATGAACCATTCTTTATTATATTTAATTCCGATTTTTTGTTTCAATATAGTCAATAGTTGTTCTATTTTTTTATTGTGTGTATTTTCTCGTATACTTTTAACTTTATGTTGTGTTTCGACCTGTATATCCATGAATTCTGCAAAATCCTCTTCTGTTAATATATTTTTTATTTTCGATCTAAGTAAGTTAATATGTTTTAGTTCTGTGTTAATAGTTCTATTGCTGTCAGAGATTTCTAGTTTTAAGATTTTGTAGTGAAAATTGTTGGTTATATTCGTTAATTCTTTTGTTGTTGTGTTGTTTTTGTTGTTAAAGTTGTAACCAAGTTTCTTTGTAATGTTGGTGATGTGTTTCGGGTAAATGCCATGATCTTTACAAGAAAGCAAAAATTTAATTTCTGCTCGTTTTATTGTAATTATTCTTTCGGTGTTAATGTATTGTTTAAGTAAAGATGTGGTGTGTGTGTTGTATTTGTAGCTTATGTGTTGAAAAAATCCACTCATTTTGTTGGTGTAATTGATGCTATTCTTAATTATTTGGAGTCAGGCTTACCAATTAAATATTTTGATATGTTCCTAATGACCAGTGATTGTAATTACTTGTTGTGATATTAAGCTTCCTATGGTCGTCCTAAGCAGGAATAATTAAAACAAATATGCTGTAATTTTGTTTTCTGTCTGCGACGTTTCGACACTATGGTTGGTGTCCTCATCAGGCGTCTAATTTTATTTAATAATAATTAAGAATATACATTTATTATCACTTTAACAAATTTATGTGAATTTTTTTTTTTTTTTTTTATATAAAATAATTGTTACCTTAATAGTATTATTACACACTTAATCTAAATTTTACATTTTAATTTTATTTATTAAGTACTAAATTGTACGTGTTACTAATGTGATCACTGTCTTCTTTAATGTTTACTGTTTTGTCAATATGTTTCTTAATATGCAAACTTTCAAGTGTTATTCTTTTATTTGTTTTTGTCTCTCTTTCCAAGACTTTGATGTTGTCAAAATCAAAGTTGTGTTTATTGTCAAATGCATGTTGAGAGAGCGCTGTTGTTGTTATTCCTTTCTCAACTGTTCGTTTATGTTCTTTCAACCTAATCTCTAATTGTCTTTTCGTTTGTCCTATATATATTCTGTTACATTGTTGGTGGACATTACCATTGCATTTTATTTGGTATACTACATTGTGTTGTTTGTGTAAGTCTGTTTTCGTTTTTTGGGTGTTAAAAAGCTTATTCAATGTTTGATTTGGCTTCGAAGCTATTTTAATAGTTTCAGTGTTGATCAGATTTGTTATGTTTTTCCTATTCGTTATTGTTGGTAAATATGGTATAGTGGCAAAGGTCGTTTTTTGTCCGTTAACTGAGTTAGATATTGCGTTGTTATTTTGTGTGTTATTATTTTTGGTTTCATTTATTACTGTGGAAATTAATTTGTTAATATATTTCATAGGATAATTATTTTTAGTCAAAATTGTTCTTAGTTTCTTTATGTTATCTTTTAGGAAAATGTTATCACTAATGTTTATTGCTGTTTTTATAAGATTTTTTGCTGTGTTTTTCTTCTGTATAGGGTCGTGGTTTGAAAAATAATTGATAATTCTACCAGATGAAATTTCTTTAGTAAACCAGTTTGTTATGAGTTTGTTATTAGTTTTATGTATGGTAATGTCTAAAAAGTTGAGGCTATGGTTTGTTTCCTCTTCTATCGTGAACTTTAATTTGTTATGGTAATAGTTAAATTCTTGTAATATTATTTGTTTATCTTTCTGTTTTATAATGGCAAAAAAGTCATCTACATATTTGGTAATATATTTTATTTCGATGTTTTTGGATTTTAGATTGTCTAGTGTGTAGTCTAATAGGTCATCTAAGACTATTTCCGCTATTATTGGAGAAAGTGGGTTCCCCATAGGCATACCATAATTTTGTATGTAAATATTGTTGTCAAACATAAAATAATTATTGTCTCTTAAACAAAAGTCAAGTATTTTGATAAATGTATTTTTTGGGATGCTGGTGTGAGCTTTAATTGTTTCCCATTTTTTAATAATTATTTTAATGGCTAAATGTATCGGGATATTTGTAAATAGTGATACGACGTCGAGAGATATCATCAAATCATTTTGTTCTATATCTATTTCTTGTATATCTTTCTTAAGTTGTGTTGAGTTTTTAATGTTATATTTGGTGTTAGTTAAATTCTTTAGTATTGTACCTATGTATTTTGATAGTTGATAGGCTGGGAGTTCATATGACGCTGCTATACATCTAGCGTTATTAGCTAAAGTTTTAATAATTACTAGCTGATTCCAGCGCTCGAAATTCGAGTGCAATTTCTAGGCAACTTTATTTTTTAACTTAGCCAATACACAAACCAACACTTTTTTGGTTTACTTTTATTGTGAATGAAAATAACAAACTCATTGACAAACACATTAACAAATTTAATAAACACACATATAGCATATGTATAATTTTATGTATGTATTAGTAGCAACTTTAAATGCAATTTACTCAAAATAAAGGAAACAATTAAAAAATCTGGAAACCAGCTAAAAAGAAATACCTTTCAAATAATATACATTTGGTCAAAATCGGGATAAAACGGTAGAACAAAACATCGATCACAAGAAATCGCCTAGCCTATTAATAATATAAATTTTAAGTTTTGTTCCACAAACAAAATTTTAATACACTTGGAAAAAATCGAAAAGAATCAAAAACTATGTAAAGTTACGAATCTAGTTACATCACTGACAAAATAAAAGATTCCATAAAATTGTTTTCTTTCATTGATATCTAAAAACTCATAAACCAAATTAGAGTCAAATATGCCATACTACTAAATTTAAGTGAATTTTGGAAGGTTATTTGTTCCATATAACAAAAGGTGGGGTCAAGATTAAGTATTTTTGGAAATTACAAACATCGGTGTACAGATTAGTATACGGAAAGTAAATAGTAAAGTTTTGATAGAAGCAGCACTATTTCTGTATTAAGAATGTTACTGGCGCAACTTACTAGACGCGCATGTAAAATTGTTTTATGTAACACAAAAATAGTTATATTTCTTAATTTGCGATCAACTTATTTCATGCACATTCTTTTTATGCCCGTGTACGCGTACTCTGTAATTTGCAACAACATATTGTTGCAAAATAGTGACTGATAAATTTGAAATGAAAATAATACGGAAGTACCATAAATGTCGCTGATGTTGCATAACACGAAAATACTTTATAAAAGGCAACTTCAAACAACAATATTAAAAAAAAAGCAGTTAAAATAAGCTCCTCCATGCACACATCAAGCACTGGTATCCACTCACACACACACGTACACACACACACCCCCACCATACACACGTTGATGGAATGAGAAATCAGTGTTATTTAACCATCCAACTTTTAAGCTTAAAATACGTTACAATATTTAAAGTGGGTAATATCGCAACATGCATTTTATTAAAATATGCATTCTATATGTATTGTGAGTGTAATATAACGTTGAATTATGTTTAAAATGGCAATACTTTACGGATATAAGTACCAAAATTTACAATAAACTACACTGTTATTGGTATTTCTCTGGTCCAGTGATGGCTTATATTATCCAAATTGTGAGGGAAAAATTTTGAAAAAAAAATATTTGGCAAATTTTTATGAAACATGCTTTTGAAATATACTTAAGTGTGATAAATAAGCCAGAGATGGGACTAGAATAATGCTGTGGTAGATTTTAATTGCAATCATGAGAAGACGAACCACTTTCGCAAATGAACAGATGAACTGGTAGCTAAACTACTTAATAAAATAGGCTTTAATAAAACAAAATGTCCATCTTTGTCCTGACCAAATATGTTTACGATATGACCATTATTAGAGCTTTGAATTTTTTTCAAAATTCATGAAATATAGCAGAGCTCACCATTATTCAAGCTTCGATTAGTTCGAGAAGCTCTAGCAGCTCGAGTTAAAAAAAACTAACATTTCGATATAAGGTTTTTCCATTTATGTCAATGGAAAAGCCACTTTACTGTTAAAAAATTTAGAAAGTGACCCACTATTGCGGTTAAGAGGTCAGCAAATCAATTATTTTTTATATTATTACAAATAATAATCGATTTATTGATGAAGTAGCCATACAATTGATTTAAATGGTAAAACCTTTTCTCAGTATTGACATATTTATAAAATTGATATATTTATAACACCTATAGGTGTTATGGAAAAACTTAACTTTCTAATAAAAACTTCTACCTTAATAGCTTAATAACTTAAACAGGTGCCGCTTTTAATCTAGTTAATTGATAAACGAATTTGTTTTATATGGCGTTGACAATACTTGTCTTAAGCAAAAAAAAATTTATATTTTCATACATTTGTATGATTGGTAGTTCACCCAGTCCAGAAATTTTGGTCAAATGATTTGAATGTAGCTGATCTTTACCGAGTAGCAGTTCGCCGTCTCTATAATTTTGCTTCGAATAGTTTGAAATTTTAAGGAAGTAATATTTTTAAATCGATAATTTCAATCAGTAAGAATATTAAATTTAGTTATGCCAAATATCTGACACCCTCCACTATAGTATTTATAACAAATGTAAACAACAATATGATCATAACCTTAGCCAAATAAATGGTTTATTTTGTGAGTGAAAGACAAACAAACAGGCTATAGAATAGGAGAAAAAAAGTGTAAAACAAACTAACCCGAAGAAACTACATCAAGTGCCTCGCTTTTAGTCTACAAAGATCTATTTTTTAAACTTTAATACCATCAAAATAAAAGAAAATATTAATTTTACAGCTGTATTTTCCATAGAAAATTCGAGAAATGTATGAAAAATGTAGCAAAAGGCAAAAAACATGAATTAATCAATATCCATTAAAGGTGAAGCCTGTGAAGTTGATGCTCTTAATTTTTTCGTTGGTTGTTCAGATCCATGATCTGAGCTTGACAGCACATTCAATGGCAAAACCCTTTCGGTATATCCTTCAAATCTATTGCCCTTCGAGACATAATCGGAATCTTGCAAATTGGATGGCAAAGAGAAAACACTTTCAAATGTCCATGCAGACATAATCTCAGGACTCAGTGGCTTAGGTGGTTCGACACCATCAGAGCATGGCACTGCTGCAGCATATGGTCCTTTCTTCAACTTGCTCTTATCATGATCGTTTGGTCTTTTACTCAGATTCTTCGTCGATGAAACTAATTCAGAATAGTGCCACTTCATCGAAATATTGTGTTTATGCAAAATTTAATTCCGAAGTTAAAAACTCAAAGTAATGTGTTATTGTCTTGTCACATTAATGACAGCATGCGGCTACATGACATTTGTATTGACTGCTGGGGCTTGCACTTGCAGCAACGCCATCTATGGAAAAAATTGCACATTGTTGATGAACCAAAACCTCGAATTTTCTATATAAAATACAGCTGGAAAATGTAACAACCCGTTTTTCGGTAGTTTAATTTTCTAAAGAATTATGAAGAATTAGACAAAATTTAAATTTTTCATCATTTTAGCAATTTTGAGGCACTAGATGCATTTTTTGGTTAACTTTGTTTTATATTTTTTTTCTCCTAGTCTATAGCTGCAATTGTGGTGAAAACAGGAAAACAAAATTCCAATTGAGTTTCGAGTTAGAGCCGTGAGTAAAATTGCATGTTCTTCGGAAAAATTGAGTTTTAGCCCAAATATACATGAAGCCATAAAATCTGAACGACAGCTAAACTAGCAAAACCCAAATAATTTTATTTGCACGTACTCAATTCTTCTTCTAGCTGACTAGTCCTTCGGATGTTGGTTTTGGAAATAAAGTTAGTTTCCCATTTATAAACTATGATCTCTTAAATAAGATTCATTATTATAGATAACCAAAGTAATTTGATAAACATTATAATTATACCCTATGCCACTAGGTGGTTTGGGTATAATGACTTTGTGCTGCTGTTTGTAACCACCAAAAATATTTGACCCAGCCCCATCTTTTATTATACCGATCGAATCAGAATCACTTTCTGAATCGATTTAACGAAGTCCGTCCGTCCGTCTGTGTGTCCATGTAAACCTTGTAATCAAACTAAAGGTCGCAAATATGAAAATATTTTGAAGAAATTTGGTTTGTAAGCTTTTATCGGCCATGGGATGAACGCTATTGAAATTAGTGAGAATCGATCCATGTTCAGACCTAGCCCCCATACAAATGACCCGCATGAAATCGACATAAATTGCCATAAGATCAAATTGTCGTATAGATCTTAGTCAAATTGGGTTTGCATGTGTTTATTACATTCATTAATGAGTAGTCCAAAAACAATCCCTATGGGACAACTCTTAGCCATAGGTCCCATATAGAGCTGCTTCCCGATCTTTACTTAAATCTATAAAAAAAAACAAAAATATTGCAAAATACAAGAGACTTCAGCAACCATGGTCAGGATCGGTCCATTTTTGAACCTAGTTCCCAGATAGATATAGCATCCGATATGAACTTTTTCATATCTGCAGCCAAAAAAATGAATAAAAATGCCACTCAAATTTGGTTTATGCTTATTTTCTATATCGAATTAGTTGGACCGAAGAGAATAGGGTCTCTAAGCGCATGGTCTAGGGTATCGTATACTCGGTCTAGACCGACTATAATTTTTTATAGTTGATTAAAATAAATACAAGAACCTACCACTATGTGGCTTGGGTATAATGACTTTGTGCTGTTGTTTGTAACTACCAAAAATATTTGACCTTGACACATCTTTTATTATACCGATCGAATCAGAATCACTATCTGATTCGATTTAACGATGTCCGTCCGTCCGTCCGTCTGTGTGTCCATATAAAGCTTGTAATCAAACTGCAGGTCGCAAATATGAATATATTTTGAAGAAATTTGGTTTATAAGCTTTTAGTGGCCATGGGATGAACGCTACTGAAATTGGTGAGAATCAATCCATGTTCAGACCTAGCCCCCATACAAATCACCCCCATGAAATCGACTTAAATTGCCATAAGATACAAATTATCATATAAATCTTATTCAAATTGGATTTGTATGTGTTTATTACATCCATTAATCAGTAGTCCAAAAATTCTCAAATTTTGTTTGTATATATTTTTGCAAAATACAAGAGAATTTTACCAAATATAGTCAGGATCGGTCTATTTTTGGGCCTAGTCCCCATATAGATATAGCATCCGATATGAACTTTTTCATATCTGCAGCCAAAAAAATTAATAAAAATCCCACTCAAATTTGGTTTATGCTTATTTTTTATATCCAGTTAGTTGCGCCTGAGAGATAGGATCTCTAAACGCATTGTATAGGGTATCGTATAGTCGGTCTAGACCGACTATAATTTTCTAACTTGTTTTACTTTTCTTTTACAAATATGTACATTAGATATTAAATCAAACACTTAATGTAGATGATGTATTGGTGTTATAGGTTATATGACGATGATATTAGAGTCGGATTTCAGCCATGGAAATGAAATTCAATGTGGTACCGTTTAACAAGTAACAACGCTCCAAATATCGTGTTGGGTTTGTGTGTTGAAATCAATTAAGCTTAAAATATGTTAACAGCGTGAGATAAGGGGGCCACTTCTCCTTAGGGCTTTCCAGACCAAGTTTAATGAAAACACTTAGCAAATGAAGACAGAGGTGGTTTGGTGTTATGTTAAATTTAGCCTTCAAGTAATAATATTTTAAGAAAAAAAATCTTATTACCATTATTTTATTTTAATTATTAATTATTGTAAAAGGTTTTTATTCACTTTCTCACTTAATGTTTTTTTGTTTGGCTGTACACTGGTTAAAAAATATATATAATTTAGTTAAAGTGACTATTGTTAGTATTTATTTTACCTACATAATAAAAAACAAAACAGTAAATTTGTTTTTACCTAGCTCATTCAACGGTAGGTGGCGTATTATTATTATGTTTAACAAAATCCGTATTCGTACAGAACTACAAATTTGAATAAAGTATAAAATAAAGTATTAAAAATAATGTTATTGATATTTTGTTGGATATCCCTTAAGAACCTCATATAGTCCTTTACACACAGAAAAAGAATTTCTAGGAATTCCATTAGCAATAGTAAAATTTAATCAGGGAACAATCATTTTTATTGTAATTCATAAAAATTTTCAAATGCAATAGATTTTTTTCTATCATATAATAATTATCAGAAAATTTGTGTACCCCAATAGAAAAATTTGTTCCATTTACCAATCAAAGTTTTTATGAAAATTGTTAAACTAATTCAATCGAGGAAACTAAATTAGACCTATTATAACATGACTAGTTCTTAAAAATTAGTGATTACAACATCTAATTTTGTTAACACAATATATTTTAAACCGAAAATGTATTAACAGATATTGTAACATTTTATCGGTAAATATAATATAAACAAATTAGTAATTAGAATTATTTAATTCGGTAATAACAAAAGAAAACCAATCATTTAACTAGGTTTGGTAGATTTAACCGAAATGAAATTGCATGCAAATAATAAGACCAACCGAATAATTTAATTTATTTGTCATATTTGAAAAATTAAATATAAAAAAAGAAGAATAAAAAAAATTGTTTTGTTGTTTTCATTTTCTTGGTTATTAATTGTTAAAAGTAGATAAAAAATCTGTGCATAGAAATAGCTCCATCTGTACCTAAAGCACCATGCATAGCCCAAATAAAGAAGGAAGGAGACCGTACGTATAGCGGTTTGTAAGAGGCAGTTTATCATAATATTACTGCCTGCAAAGAGTTTGCCAAAATCATGCTCTCGGCCAACGGTCCAAATGGCATGAACCAAATGATTATTAATCAGTTTTAAAAGCTATTTGTAATCAGTGATGCTCCATAATGCAGCTGCCAAGGTCCTGGCCATAGTAAGACGCCGAAGTTGAAGATGCACCAATTTCGTGTGCTATTTGCCAGTTCTCTGCTCGAGAAAGTCGACGAACTTTTACCTTAGATATAGCTGATTGTTATAAAAAGGCTTTGGAAAAAGCTTTAGAAATTCTGCCAAAATTGTTATGTCAATAAATCAAGGAAGGGATGCTTTAACGCCTCCATTATGTCAAAAAAATGGGGCCGAAAGGATTTCCTTACGTATTTAGTTCCTAAAGTCTGTGCTGCTATTTTTCCAGATAAGGGTACCTTCAATGTTGGCAATATACGCGTATGCAAAATCTTGGGCAGTGATTTAGCCAAGTCTAAGTGGTGCATGACATGGTTTTTAAACCTTTTGTTGAAGGTGATGTTTTTTTGTTGAAGAGGCTAAGATTGATATCTTCTTCTGCCCCATTAAATGGAGATAAAGGGAGATAGAGGGTACCAACCTGATTAAGTCCGCAGCTGAGTTAATAAATTTCTCGGCTTGTGAGGAGAATTTTCTGGAAAGTCAAAATGGCGTTAAAGTTGTGTTTGGAGGTAGCAAAGTTTGAGGTTTAATTTTACATTTCCTTAACAAATATGACTTAATGGCCGTTCGTTTAAATTCCAAATTCGATTTCAGATGTTTTGTTAGAGTGTCAATGGTACTGTTTTGCATGCATCACCACACCCAGCCAGGAAGAATTAAGTTATTATGACAAAATATTGTGATATACGCGGTGCCACCGATAATTAATTGAAAGATGTGGAACGATGACGCTGTCAATATCTTCAAAGGTTTGTCACGTGACGCCCCACAGTGGCGCCCGTAGAGCAAACGAGGTTGCAAAAATCAAAATTTTCATGTGCGCCGACGAAGTTTTGAATAAACCTATGTTATAGGAAACTTTTCAACGATTTCAAATATGCTACTCTTAATAATATCACATTTTTAGTTTAGAAGATATAACCGTTCAAAGTTGACCGACTTTCGGTTTTCAAAAAAACACACAATTTTTAGTCAATTTGTTGCGATTTCATGTATAATATCACGAAAAATAGGCAACGAATCGCCTTAGTTTTTGTTTGTATTGATTGATGTATTTATTAAATGCATAATGATAAAAAAAAATTAACTGTTTTCTTTGTGTTTCTCCTGGTAAATCACTATTTAAAAACTATCCGTTTTTTCACTATTTTTCAACTTTGACGGAAAATAAAAAAATCTATATTTTTCCATATTTGCCATATTTGCAAAACATGTTCTTTGATCATTTCTTTACATAATTCAAAAGGTTTTATCTGCCCGTACGTTCCTGTTTGGCTTCTAGAGGTAAAAAAGGTTAAAAAGACATGGTTGCAGAAATTGTATGGCGTGCATCCCTTACATGTTTTGACTGACAGTAGTTTGATCTAATAGTTTGAAAATTGGACTTTAAGTCGGTTGTCTACCTGTTAGCCTCTGCCAAAGTCTACCCCCAATATTCTGTTACAGACACAGGATGCACACAAAACTACTCATTGAAATTCGCAGGTACGCACCTCACTTAAAAATTACTTTAGAGTACAAATGGTCAAGAACAATATTGACTTATGGTCCCTCCAGGTAGGCACAAATCTTATTTAGACACGAGCATAATATCAAAATTGCATAATTCAGCCTAAATCCATATGTATGCAGGGAACAGGTAAATTTTTAGGCATGGTAGCATAAGCCTATATATTGCAAAATAAGCATAATGCCTGGATTAGTCTACGACTGAAAGTTGGCGCAACAAGTACTGAAACCATGGCGTTAAACAATTTAAGTACTGAAAACATGGCGTTGAACAATTTAAAATTTTTGAACTATTTAGAAGGTCAACCACACCAAAGTTTTTCACGGAAGCTGCTTTAGAAGAACTTGATAGCTTACACGGAAATATTGAGAGAAGCGAAATTATAAAAAATAATTTTTATACGATATAGGCAAATATTAAGGCAAAATGGGTGAAATCTAATCGAACCATTCAGAACTTCAACTCCAAATACGAGGACTGGCTTAATGAAGACACCATCCTGGATATATTGGCAGTAGATAAACCCACCACATCAACCAGAGGAGCAAAAGGAAGGCCAAAAAAAAGTATTGAGGAGTGTTCAATTTTCACAAGAAAGAGGAAACTTGCCGATACCACCAATGACTTGACCACGAAGCATTTATCGGACGCGCTGTCTATTAAATATACAAAGGATAGTGAAAGAGTTAGGTCGCAGATTACAAAATCTGTTGCTGATGCTGATTAAGGAAAGCATTCCCACGCCCACAAACGCACACATTAAAAAGTATGGTTCCGAAGAAGCCTTGGCCTTGTTTATGGACTTACAACTTTCCAAAGAAAAATATGAGATACTACGGGCATCCTTGATGCGACACGGGGCTGACGTTTTACCAGGATACAAGCATATTACGCAAGCCAAAATAAATTCACGACCACTGCATACGGAGTTTACGGAAGTCTCTGTGAAAGCCAATCTGCAGGATCTCATGGGCCATACAGCAAAACGGTTGTTGGAGAGTCTTCCTGAAAATGAGGTGAAAATTCTTCCTGAGAAACTGACATTGATCAGCAAATGGGCCTGCGATGGATCATCCGGACAAAGCGTTTATAAGCAAAGGATATCTTCCGATGACGCTACAATATCGGACGGAAATATGTTTATGGCATCTGTTGTTCCTTTGCGGCTAAAATCTGATGTTTCCCTACACTGGAAAAATCCACGTCCGTCATCAGTGCATTATTGCCGACCAATAATGTTTCAGTTTGCAAGGGAATCGGCAGAACTCATAAGGACCACAGTGAAGGACATTGAAGAACAAATAAGCAAGATTAAGCCTACAAAATATATAGAATGCAATTACGAGTTCCACCTGACCATGGTTGACGGAAAAGTCATAAACGAACTGACAGGAACAACCTCAACATTGTCATGCCCGATTTGCAAAAAGAGTCAGAACTTTGGTAATTTAAACGATTCTACAAACGAGGAGAATTACGAATATGGAATGTCACCATTACACGCAAGGATAAGGTGTATGGAGTTCTTGCTAAAACTGGCGTATACCCTACCATAAAAGGAGGAAAACTTCGATGAAAATACATCAATAAAGGATAAGGAAAAGATCAGAAAGAAGCAAATATAGGATGCTTTTTTTAAACAAGTAGGACTAAAAGTAGACTGTCCCAAGCACGGATACGGTAACTCAAACGATGGAAACACTTCTAGGAAATTTTTTGAAAATGATGAGGCAGTAACTAGAATCACTGGAATTGGCAATCAAATCGTGAAAAGATTGGGAACGATCTTGAATGTTTTAAACTGCAAAGAAAATGTCAATTCTACAAAATATGGAGAATATGCATCGAAAACTGCATCTCTTTTAGCAGAAATGTATCCACAGAAGAAGTTGACCCCGACCGTCCATAAAATATTGGCGCATGGCAAAGATATAATTGAGTACCAGTCTTTGCCAATTGGAGAGCTTTCTGAAGAAGCACAGGAGTCTCTTAACAAATTTTATAAAAAAAACTAGCTGAGTCCGGTCCGCGTTGCTGGCCCGAAGAAATCATCTGGATTTTATATTGCATCTAAATTTTAATACCGAGTGTCGGGCAAAAGTAAAGCACGATTTAATAATATTATGAATATGACTGAAAAAAATATACGTTTTCTTGAATATTTTAACACCAGCGCCACCTACAGGTGAAAAACTTTGTCAGCAACTTTAGTTTTATGTACATAATATATGTTGCGAATTTGAGCTAAATTGGACCGTAAATAAATTTTTTGGGAAAATCTCGACCCCAGCGCCACCTATCAGGTAAAAAAAAAAGTTATGCAAATCGGAGAACCAAAGGAACATATGGTATGAATACGAAGTCGCTAGCATTAGTGGTTCAACAGTTATTAGAGTACCAACATACGCACCAACGTTTTTATATATTAAGATATAGATTGCAGAACACATTCAAAGCATCAAGGGTAAGGCCAAATGAGGACCTCTTCAACATGTTGGCAGTTTCTTCCGATCCATTTATTTCTTCCCTGCGGCATGTGAAGTCACGAATAGAGTTAGAAAATAATTATAGTTTAGAAATGATTAGTCTTTTCGATAAACCTTCTCTTACGAATTGTAATGAATATTTTACAGAAAATTGAAAAAATTAATTTAAAAAAGAAGTAATTTTTTTTTTCATTTATTGGGTAATAATTTAAAACATAAAACCCTAAAGAAAAAAAAATAAAAACAATCTAAAAATGTAAAAATAATTTTTTTTAGTTACCATAAAATTTATTTTTCTATAAATTTTAACTTTGATAAGTAGGCCCCTACAAAGCGTAGCACCCTTTCCAAACGCTCATTTTATAGGCTGAACAGTTATCTATCATATGCTGTTTAAACTGTTCAATTATGTTATTCGGTTCAAAAGATATGATTTTTGCAAGGAAAAAACTCAAATGGCACCACTGTGCGTCCTTATGCGGCTATAGCTTGTGCTTCTAAAATTGAAATGGCGATACTAATTGTTGCTTTTGCCGATACCTGACATGGTTTGAAACAGTATGACTTTAGACAATTTACCACTGCTTTAGAAGCATTCCCTAAAACTTTAGCTGAAACTTACGGTGTCAATGGTGCGGAAGTGGTCACTCATAAAGAGGGTCTGGTAAAAATATTGGTTTCAATATTGACGCTGAAAAACTCAAAACTATTAATGTCACCACGGTTAAGGTGTTCGATCAATATACTGGGCTATGAAATATGCTGTTAGTGCTGCCAACACAATCTTGAAGGTTGATCAAATTATTATGGCCAAACGTGCTGGCAGACCCAAGCCTCCACGAGTTGGTTTTAGTGATGATGAGAGTTTAATTAGATACTTCAGCATCTATAAAAAATCATTCGGCATTTTCGTACTCATACCATTTTCTAGGGCTTTTCATATTCCCTATAATATAATTTTTCTTCTCCTATTGTCTCTAGCTCAAACACATACACGCATACATACATACGTATTAATCCTTCTTTTATAACTAGAAAATGGCTGTAACCACCAATAAAGAAAATCTAAATTCCATTGTGTGAACTAAATTTAACAGTACATGCCATAAAATTTACTTAAGACATCAGTTGCCCTAAACTTCTTACGATTATTTCGATAATATTATTTATTAATTACTACAGAAAAATGTGATAGTTCATGGGACTATCAACATTCGGTTGCCAACAAATTCTATTGCCACAACAAATCCATTTTCTGTGTGTACGTTTCTAATATAATATTTCAAATTTCTCTTGAAAATCGACCATAAATTCCCAATAGAGCTTATATCTGGACTTTGCGGTGGAGTTTTAAGGTATTTTGGACAGTTGTATAATATCCATGTTCCTCTATCTAGCGCTGTATGCTTGGGATCATTGTCCTGGTGGAATTTGAAATCCAGAGGATATCTCAAGTTTTCTGCGGTTTGCTTTAAATTACTCTTTAAAATGTTGATATAAACCTTCGAAGTAGTTATTCCACTTATAAAATGAAGATTTCATACCCCTGCCGCCGTAAACCATCCCCACACCATCAACGAGCCTCCACCGTGTTTAAATGTAGGAAGAAGGTTATGCCTGGATGGACTCGTGTTATGCTCATGCCAAAATTAACACATCCATCAGATGCTTTAATGTTGAATTTGCATTCATCTGAGAAAATAACCCTTTTCCAGAAGTCAATGCCTTCATTTTGATATTTTTGCGCAAATTCAATTCTCTTTTGCTTATAGGCTTTGCTGGTAAATGGTTTTCTAACAGCATACCGACTTTTAAAACCAATTTTCTTGAGGTAATTTCTCACAGTCTGAGATTTAACGTGAATTCTCCAGTACTGCTCCAGATTAACAGCCAGTGCCACTCCACTAACAGTAGGATCTCTTCGAATTTGAAGACGTAAGAATAACTGATGTCATCTTGTTAATTTTGCGCGGTTTAAATTTCATTTAGCTTTATTAATTTGTCCCGTCTTTTTTACTTCGACAATATATATTATATGGTAGATGAGCTACGCTTCATTATTTTTGCGATTTCGCGCAGCGATTTCCCTTCAATATGAAAATTAACTTTAATTTTTCTTACATCATTTGATAATTCTGTTGAGTTTCGACCCATCGCAATTTTTAGAATTACACAATCGAAATTCAATTAATCTGAAATTCAATTAAGCTGAACTAACAAAACGTGAAGGAAGAAGTTAAAAATAAAATAAGAAACAACCGTTATATATATTCAATATTGAGCATTGCCACCTGTACGAGTACGGATTTTGTTAAACATAAGAATAATAATACGCCACCTACCGTTGAATACATGAGTTACATAGGTAAAAACATTTTTGCAGTTTTGTTTTTTATTTTATAAGTAAAATAAATAATAACAAATTGTTATTAACAATTGTTATTAACAATTGATTCAGATTTTTGTTTTCGTTTATGAGTCAATGGCAGTTTTTCCATTTTTTCTTGGGTGTATGAATACGGGTTTTGCATATTGTATATTTTTATCCTTTTTATACCCTATACCACTATGTGGTTTGGGTATAATGACTTTGTGCTGCTGTTTGTAACTACCAAAAATATTTGACCTAGACCCATCTTTTATTATACCGATCGAATCAGAATCACTAGTTGGGCCTGAGAGATAGGGTCTCTAAACGCATGGTATAGGGTATCGCATAGTCGGTCTAGACCGACTATAATTTTCTTACTTGTTTATACTTTATTTGTTTGAGATTTTGAAAGAGATCAGCAAACGAGCTGGCACAAATACATATTAAACCAACATAATAATTAGTCAATGACTGAGTAAGATTCAATTAAGTTGTTAAGTTCGGTCAACGCTGATCAAAAAAAATTCAAATTTTAGTGAATACTCGGTGTAAGGGATATAACAGATTTAATTTGGTAATATTTATAACATGCTATAGAATATTTTGATTCTAAGATTTTCTAGCATTGCAGAAAAATCTGATTACTTTCAAATGTATAGAAGATTATGTCGATATATTTGCAACTACAATCAGTAAAAAAATTTAGCAAGTCCTGATGAATACTTTTTTTGTAAAATTACATCAAACTTAAAATAAGAGCAACTTCTCACAAATTTTTGTAGAGAGTATTATTTATTTTTTTTTATTTATTAGCTTATTCCATCAAGAACATAAGCTGTTTACATAGAATCTCCATTCGTTCCTGTCTGTTGCAATATATCTAAGTTGGTTCAAAGATTTCCCTGTCTCAGAGAAAATAGTGAGTCACCAAGTAGTCTTCGGTGTTCCTCGCAAGCGTGTACCTTGTGGGTTCATTGTAGTATTGCGTGGCATATTTCGTTTCTGGAACGCAAACGGCTTAAGCCAACATAAAGACGAACTTGACCATTTTCTTAGAAACAATCAGATTGATATTTTGCTTGTCTCTGAAGCTCATTTGACTCGTAGGATACTCTTTTCACTACGCGGATACCCTTTTTTGATACAAAGGATCCAAGAGGTAGAGCACGTGGTGGCTCAGCTATCCTAATAAATTCCAGATTAAAAAATTATTTAATCTGTGAACATTGTGAAAACTGTATTCAAGTTACTACTATTTGCTTTGAAGAACTTGGAAACAGCCTAGTGATTTCATCAATATATTCTCCATTAAGGTTTTCTATATCAGAAAATCAATATACAAGTTTTTTTAAATCACTAGGCCCTCGTTTCATAGTTGCTGGTGATTTTAATGCCAAGCATACATTCTGGGACTCACGGCTAATTTCCCTGAAGGGTCGTGTTTTGTTCAACACAATTTCTAAAATGGGTACAGATGTGGTCTCAGGCGGAGAACCAACGTACTGGCCATCATATGGGCAAAAAATACCCGATTTAATCGATTTCGGATTGACGAAGAACATCGCAAAAGAACTTGTGCATGTAGAATCTTCATTTGAACTCTCGTCTGACCACATCTGGTGATGTACCGCTTTCAAGTAATATTAATTGGCAGAAATACAAAAAGTTTCTTAGCACCCATTGCACAGAACTCTTTGCACTAAGAACACCAGATGATATTGACCTGTCGATTGTTAACCTCGAACAAAATTTCACACCAGGCCATATAGAACTTCTTCTGTAGATGTTGAAAAGCTATTAAGTGAAAAAAGAAGAATTCGAAGAGAGTGGCAACTGCACAAATCTCCTCAACTTAAGCAACAATTGAAAGAATGCACGAGAAACATACGGAAAATTCTTGAAACACAAAGAAACGCTAAATTGAATAGATATCTCGGAAATCTGGATCCAACAGAAAAAAAATGATTACTCTTTGTCGCGTGTTACAAAAAATCTTAAAAGACCTGTTGTATACAAGCCTCCTATAAGAACTGAGAGTGGAGGATGGGCTAGAAATGACCGAGAAAAAGGAGATCTGTTTGTGGAACATCTAAAGAAAGCTTTTACTCCGAATATAATCACTAGTTCTATTGATGAGTTGCCACCTGTTATTCCACAGCATGGAGCAGTGCCCCTACGTTTTGAGATTCGAGAGGTCGAAAAGGTAATGTAGATTTAAACCCCGAAGAAAGCATCGGGGATCAATGGGAGCAGTAATAAAATGCTTTGGGAGTTACCCCGAATAGCATTAAGAACAATTTTATTTATTTTTAATGCTATAATACGCCTTGAACATTTTCCCCCAGAATAAAAAGTTTTACTCGTTACAATGATACCTAAACCAGATAAAGATCAGACAAAGGTCGATTCGTATAGTCCAATAAGTTTACTGTCCAACTTGTCAAAATCATTCGAGAGAATTTTGGCAAACAAACTTACAATATCCGTATATCAAAATAATGTGATTTCAGCAAATCAATTTGGTTTCAGACGAAAACACAGCACCACTGAGCAAGTTCACAGAATTGTAAGTGCCATAAGAGGAGCTTTTGAAGAGAAAAAGTACTGCTCTGCACATTTTATAGACGTTTCGCAAGACTTCGACCGAGTTTGGCACGAGGAACTCCTCTATAAAGTCAAATAGTTGTTACCCCCGAACACACATAAGCTATATAATTAATAGAAAATCTGTATATCTGTGGTCACAAGCAATAACCGCCTAACTCGAAAATCATGCTTTCGAGAAAAATAGCTTTTTATATAAATGTAATGGGGCTTCATTACGACTTAGGTCAGAATATTTGTATTAATAACTTTTTAAATAACAGTGTTAGAAAAATGGAGATTTCACGTAAAAGGTCTCCATATAATTCTTACCAGCCACGCCTACTTTTACGCCCACTTTTTGTATACAATTCATTTTCTGTTTTTTGGTATATTTTTTCGCTATATAAATTTTTATTTTTCAACGGATTTCTCTGAAATTGGGTACGCACAATCTCTGTACTCCAGGCAAGGTCACCATGAGATTCTTGCGGCCATACCTACTTTTACGCCCACTTTTTGTATACAGGTCATTTTCTGTTTTTTGGTATATTTGTTCGCTACACAAATTATTATTTTTCAAATTTTAGTACGCACAATTTCTGCACTCCAGGCAAGGTCGCCATATGCTTCTTACCGGCCACGCCTAATTTTGCGCCTACTTCTATGTATATAAAATTTATGTTCTTTCCTTTAATTTGTTTCTTTGTTTGACGGCAAACTTTTATTTTTCAACGGCTTTCTCTAAATTTTGGTACACGTAATCTCTGTACTCCAGCGAAGGTGGGATTATATATCTTTCTGGCCGCGCCAACCTTTACGCCCACTTTTTTATAAAACTCTTTTTCGGTTTTCCGGTACATTTGTTCGCTATACAAATTTGTATTTTTCAACGGATTTCTCTGAAATTTGGTACACGCGGGAATAACTTCACGATGAACAAATTCCTCAAATTTAAAAAAGGTCCCCAAAAGAAATGAGCAAATTCCCCATTATTTCGACACGCTCGCGGAACACAGCTCAGCAAGCTTTGTTAAGAGAAGCGAAAATGCCTGAATCTACTCAGAAATCCGGCGGCTAAGACAAGCTGAATCCAGGGAACCTGAAACTCTTTGAACGACTGTTTTTCTCATCGACATTTGTATATGCACCAGAAGGAAAACCAGAATTGTTGTATATTCCAAGCTCTAGAATAACTAAAATTCGTAACTTTTAGACATCATACACTCAAAATAATCAATACATAAACATAGATAGTTATAATGGTAAGCAGGCACCAAGTACTTAGTCCCCAATGATTAAATTCCCAAAAACATGAACTTATTCCCCAAAAAATTGGAGAATAACTTCACGATGAACAAATTCCCCAAATTTAAGAAATGTCCGCGAAAGAAATGAAGAAATTCCCCATACTGCTCTCGATATCTGTCCTACAACAAATTTATTTAATATCTGTATTCTTTTCAATAGCATCATTTCGGTGCGTGGAATCGCGACGCCTTCATGAAACAGAGCTTAGCAAAATATCGGAATGATCTGAAAATAAAATTTTGGTTTAGTTGACGACAACTGAGCGGCAGCACGGGTGTGGCTGCCAAACGCGCGGAAGCGACTAGCGGACGCGGACCCGACGCGCTCGCGAACACGCTCAGCTTATATATCGGAATGATCCAAAATATATATTTTGGCGATTAAAATAAGTTGACACTAACTGCTACACCCGTGCTGACAAACGCGCGGACGCGGACGCGACTCGCTCGCGGCACACAGCTCAGTGAAAAGTCTTATGATTAATTTTATCTGCGTATGTGCAATAATTACCTGTTGCTCAAAATAGGCCAAACATATACTATAAGTAGTTGCTTAAAGCAACCTTGCGGCACAATTTTAAATGTCGCATTCATTTTCCATTTTTGAAACTTCTATAAATTTGACGTCTCTGCTCAATGATTGATCATTTATTGAATGAAGTAATTCAATTTTTAAAACTTCTGATTCCTTTAATTTGCAAACGAAACATGAAATAAAATTAAACTGTTTAAAAATAAATTTAAAAAAAAGTGGTTTTTAAATAATTTAGTATAAACCGATTACAAATAATCAATTTTTCAATTAACTACAAATTGGTTGTAAAATAAGTAATTAGTAGTCAATTAAAAAGTCATGCAGAGGTGACCAATTGACTACCTCATATGACATGCCCATGTTAAAATCATGAGTCGGCGACAAAGAAAAAAGTCACTTAATTAACTAGATGTGCTTATTAAAAAACCAGTTTGAAGTTACTTAAAAATGTGTTTGACTTCCTACAGGGTTGTTGATCTTTTTCACTACTACAATGTTGCTTGCCCATTCCGTGTAATCAGGTTCCTTTACTATAACATTCATATTCTCCATTTCTTTCAATGTTTGGGCGGAAGCCAGCTTATTCTTTTCGGAGGTGTTCATCCAAAGGATCGAGCATACGGTTAAGTATTACCTTGTTAAATGTCTTACAAACACAGGGTGTTAGTGCGATATCTCTCCAGTTACTGCATGATCTCCTTTTTTAGGTATTTTAATTATAAGACTTTCTTTCCATTCCTGGGGCATAGTATCAATCACCCATATTTTCTTGAATAGTAGGCGCAGATTTGTAGAATTCGGCGGGTAGGTTGTCGATGCCGGCAGCTCTTCCGTTTTTTAGCTGTGTAATGGCTTTTGAAATTTCGTGGAGAGTGGGAGGATCTATGCAGATTGCTGTTAATGGGGGCGGGGTTCTGGTAAGGGTTGCTTTATCACTTTGAGAGGAGTTGTCTGCATTGCAGGGATAGTTTAGGGTTTCCTCGAAATATTCCTTCCATCTAATCAGTTGCTCATCAATAGAAGTTAGCATATTTCCGTGTTCATCTTTTATAGGTATATTTATGTTAGATTTCTTACCGGAAAGTTTTTTGATCACGTTGAAAACGGTTTTTAGGTTACCTTAATGTGCAGCATTGTCGGCTTCTATGGAGAGTGGCTGATATTTTTTTTGTAGTTGTTCGTCCATAGCTCAATTGTTTTATCGAAATTGCTTTTATTTATTTATTTTTTTTTTTTAATTTCAAGCTTTAATTTTTGATGGAATACTTCGAAACATAAAGAAAGCGTTCTCTTTATATATATAGCTCTAAGACATCGTTGAAAACTTTCTGGAAAATGCCTTCAAACTCCAAATAAGTGCATATTTTTATGCATTTGTATAGTATACTGAAACAATTTTGGTTAGAATATTTTAAAATTTTTTATGAGTAATATAGTAATATGGACGATTATTAAATTTATTTTTTTAAACTTTTTGGAAAACTTCTGATATTTTTCGAGTAGATATTTTCACACGCCAACATTTTTGTCTGAATGCTTTGAAATATTGAAAGCATAATCTGTACTTACATATATTCAGATCGAAATAATAATAGTTTTTCCAATTTTTTGATAATACACATCAGACATATACGAAGAACATATCTTCATACATTTAAGTGGAAAGTAGCTGATCCTTTTTGAGTAGTAGCTAGCCCACTCCACAGTTTTTATCAGATTCCTTCAATATTTCAGGGGTGTAATCTATTAATATAACTGACTCGAAAATATATAAAATCAATTCATGTATTCATTCATAGCCAGTAGGACAGTCCGATTCAAGCTAAATTTAAAGATTTTGGTCCTCCTACTAGCACGATTCCAAAAAGTATATATTTTTTATATGGGGTTAATCCGACTATAAGTTTCGTACTTTTCTTATTATACCCTATACCACTATGTGGTTTGGGTATAATGACTTTGTGCTGCTGTTTGTAACTACCAAAAATATTTGACTTACACCCATCTTTAATTATACCGATCGAATCAGAATCACTATCTGATTCGATTTAACGATGTCGTCCGTCTGTGTGTCCATGTAAACCTTGTAATAAAACTGCAAGTACGAATATATTTTTATGAAATTTGGTATATAAACTGTTAACAGCCATAGGATGAACGGTATTGAAATTGGCGAGAATCGGTCCATGTTCAGACCTAGCCCTCATACAAGTGACCCTATGAAATCGACATAAATTGCCATAAGATCCAAATTGTCATATAGATCTTACTCAAATTGGGCTTGTATGCGTTTATTACATTCATTAATGAGTAGTCCAAAACTGATTCCTATGGGACAATTCTTAGTCATAGGCCCCATATAGAGCTTCTTCACGATCTTCACTTAAATCTATCAAAAAACAAAAATATTGCACAGATTCTTCTCAAATTTTGTTTGTATATATTTTTGCAAAATACAAGAGACTTTACTAAACATGGTCAGGATCGGTCCATTTTTGGGCCTAGTCCCCATATTGATATAGCATCGTTATAAACTTTTTCATATCTGCAGCAAAAAAATTAATAAAAATCCTACTCAAATTTGGTTTATGCTTATTTTCTATGTCCATTTAGTTGGGCCTAAGAGATAGGGTCTCTAAACGCATGGTGTAGGGTATCGTATAGTCGGTCTAGACCGACTATAATTTCCTTACTTGTTTTTTATTGGATTGTTTAAAAATCATTTACTCCAAATGATTGTCCACCACTGCATATATTTTTTTGGTTCAGACAGGCAATCGAAATGCTAAATGCAGTTGACATTTTAAAATGCGTACAAATTTGAGTACAACTGTTTACGTGCTTATGTATTTTTATGTTATGCATTTTAAATATTTGTCTATGATTTGCACTTGTTAACATTTAAGCCGTATTATATAAAACACAGGGCAACTGCAGTTACCCACTTATCTTGTGTACAATTATGAAATCCCCAAACTTAGTGTATGTGAAATATTGTTGAATACTTAAAAAAAACTGTTTCGAAAATAAATCAAAAACACTCCCGTGTAATTGCTGGTAGTCACTGATATGAAGGGTTTTAATTATAAGAATTTTAGAGCAGTTACTCTTATGTTGGGAACGTTTCACTTAGGTTTGGCATACTCGTACATATCTGAATATGTTTCTTTAAATTTAAAAGATCGTTTTTATCGTTAAGAGTTTAATGGTTCAACATTATAATTAAATATTTGTTATTATTGTTTAAATAGTTCGTATAAGTAGTTAAATGTACGTATGTATGTATTGTATTGTTTGAGTGTTCTCATGTGGTCAATGGACAATGTTGCTGCTTCATATTGCTCTACAGTTAATGTTTATAAATAAATAATTAATATACATAATTTGCATTTAAATGAAACTGTTTAAACTAGTTTTTTGGAAAAGAAAACCACCGTTTAAAAATCTTTTCACTATTAGATTGATATTTTGTATTTCCAAAATAGATTGTTGGTTGGTTCGTTGGTTTCAGTATCGGTCCATCAACGAGTGCCTTAGTTTTAAAAACGACTCCACTCATCTGCATTATCATAAGTGGATGAGATCAGTCAACTCTAAGTCTGTGTTCACACAAGGCAATTTTTGTTGCGCAATTTTTGAGTTTGTAGGAGAGAGGGGAAAGGAGAGAAGTATTTGGTACGGAGTTGCTTGTACTCGGCAACTCGTTTTGGTTTGCCTCCGTAATTATAAACATGAAATTAGCTGCAGCTTACGTATATTAGGATACTTCAAAAAAAAATATTTTCTTTTTTTGCTCTTTTCCCCTCAAATGTTTTTATTTAATATAAAAAAAATCCTCACCAAAGATGGGCGTTCAAGCTCAACTGTAAGAGGTCGCTATTTCATTTTAGTTTCCCTTTTAATTAACATGATTACTTATAATTAACGCAATTTTTATAAGAAACCATTATATATTCTTAAAGCTGATTCTTTAAGCCTTCCAAAATGCTATTAGAAAGTGTGATTATCATAACTAGAGAAATTTCCAGAAATTATGCAAATCTATAATATTAATAGGCTAGGCGATTTCTTGTGACCGATGTTTTATTCTATCGTTTTATCCCGATTTTGACCAAGCATATATTATTTGAAAGGCATTTCTTTTTAGCCATTTTGCAGATTTACAGATTTTTAAATTTTTTCCTTTATTTTGAGTAAATTGCATTTAAAGTTGCTACTAACACATACATAAAATTATACAATGCTATGTGCGTGTTCATTAAATTTGTTAATGTGTTGGCAATAAAGATGAACTTGTTTTTTGTGTTGATTTGTGAATTGGCTAAAATTGATTAGCATACCTATAAACATAATTTAATGAAAAATTAAAATTTTCTAGAATTTGCACTCGAATTTCGTGGGCTGGAATCTGCTAGTAAAGAATTATTACAACCAATGTCTCCACAGATTAAAATTTAGCAATTTTTAGATAGCTGTAATCAGTCTTGTAGTTACGATAATCACACTTTCTAATAGCGTTTTGGAAAGCTTAAAGACTCAACTTTAAGAATATTAATGGTTTCTTATAAAAAATTGCGGTTAATCATAAGTAAATCCAATTTTGATTAAAATGGAATTTCCTTCATGTTAATTAAATGGGAAACTAAAATTAAAATAGCGACCTCTTAGAGTTGAGTTGGAACGCCCATCTTTAGTGAGGATTTTTTTATATTAAATTAAACCATTTGAGGGGGTAAGAGCAAAAAGAAAAAAAAATTTTTGAAGCACCCTAATATATGTATATACTTGAACTAATGCGAAATTTTTCTGCCACGGGACAAGTATTAAACGAAATACGCATTCTCTTAAAACCGAGAATCTTGGTGTTTCTACACAATTATACTATAAAATCCTTTATCTTTTATAATCCATTTTTAAAATCTCATTAAATTAAAGGAGACTCTTTTAATTTGTGTATGTTTACTTTGAATCACATTTAGTTTTATTATTTACTTTAATTTAATAACACTGAATTCTTATAATCTTATAATTTATTGTTTTGAAAAACTTTATTGAATTGTTTATGTATAGAACAAATGAGAAGGTCAATAACAAAACGCAATAATTCCACTTTTTATTTTTTTATTTTTTCTGACTAAATCCGATTCTACATATTGAAATCTATGTGCCCATTTTTATAAAACATACCAAAGCTCAATAATTTTACTGTAATTCGATACCAAAAATAATGATTTAGACCAAAATGAAACAATTATACAATATATATCCTACTGACTTTAATTAAATTTATTTGTTTTTCCAAAAACTTGTTCTGGTGGAATTATTGCGTTTTGTTATGGACCTCTTCAAATTATTTTTCATTAACTATTGTATTTGATTTATGTTTACTTTTAATTTAAAAAAATATAAGACTGAATGCCATATCCTATTTATTTAACTTGCATCATTAGGTATGGGATAGTGCACGACTTTTTAATTTAAAATCGCGAGACCCCTTAATTTTGTGGGGTTCGGAAAAGAAAATACAGAGCCAAAAAATGAGTGAGGTAGGACTACCACAGAGTCACTCCTAGAGCGATAAAATGTAGGACCGAAGCTCCTTAATTTTATCTCTCCGACATTTTTTCTGAAACTCCCAATCTCCATTCCTTAAGGAGGCTCCCATACAAAGTTTAAAATTTTATAAAATTGTAAAAGATTGTCCCGCTTAGCTGCTGAGATGCCCATAAACGGATCAAATATATGAACGACTCCGAATAGTTTTCCATCCCCAAAATTTTTTATAACAAACATACCATCGCTCTCCTATCATTAAGGCGACTCCCATACAAAGCTCATATTACAGACTAGAAATATAAAGGGTGGTTTTTAGCTATTATCTTTTTGGCAACACTGGTTTAAACAGCTGACGCACGTTTCGTGTTTTGTTTCATTGTCAAACACCTTCAGTTTCATTGTCAAACATCTTCAGTCTTACAAACGAACAACGCTTGCAAGTTATTGAATTTTATTATCAAAATGCGTGCTCTGTTAAGAAAGTTCATCGCGCGCTTCTTCCATTTTCAAAATACAGCTGGTGCAAGAATTGAAGCCGAACGACCTACCGCAACGTAGAATTTTTGGTGAATGGGCTCTTGGAAAGTTGGCCGAAGATCCACTTTTTTACCGAAAAATTGTGTTCAGCGACGAAGCTGATTTTTGGCTCAATGGGTACGTAAATAAGCAGAATTGTCGATTTTCGAGTGAATGTCAGCCAGAAGCATTAGAAGAGCTACCAATGCATCCAGAAAAAGTCACAGTTTGCTGCGGTTTATGGGCTGGTGGCATCATTGGACCGTACTTCTTCAAAGATGATGCGAATCGTAACGTAACTGTGAATGGTGAGCGCTACCGAGAGATGATATCCAACTTTTTTTTGCCCAAAATGCAAGAGCTTGACTTGCATGACAAGTGGATTCAACAAGACGGTGCCACATGCCACACAGCACGCGCAACAATGGACTTATTGAGAGGAGAGTTCGGTGAACATTTTATTTCACGTTCGGGACCGGTCAATTGGCCGCCTAAATCGTGCGATTTAACGCGTTTAGACTATTTTTTGTGGGGCTATGTTAAAGCTCATGTCTATACAGACAATCTCGCTTAATTGACGCATTGGAAGACAACATTGAAGCATTTATTCGTGAGATACCGGCCGAAATGTTGGAAAGAGTATGCCAAAATTGGACTAAGCGGATGGACCATTTGAGGCGCAGTCGCGGTCAACATTTGCATGAAATAATCTTCAAACATTAAATTATATGGACCGTACTATCGATTCAAATAAAGACTTCAAGCATTTTTCTGAATTTTATGTGTTTTTTTTTTTTGGAAAACTTTCCTATAGCTCTTAAAAAATCACCCTTTATATAAGAAAAATTCCCATAAGTGCCTTGTCGGACATTGGACATATAGAAATTTATATAAGCAAAAGTCCCATAACTGCCTTGTCATCCCCCTAGTATGTATATTGGAATATAAATATTTAAAAATGAAAGTATGTTTGTTTATTTGCTTGTTGCTAATAGGAGGCTTAACCATTGGACCGATCTTCCTGAAATCTTAAAAGACATTTACATTTTTAGTGAGCGTGGCACCCTCCAAGTGAACTCTTAATATCACATATATTGAATATTATGACAGGGAGAGCTTTGCAATTTTGTATGAGTTCACCTGTTATTAATGTTAGTAGCCATGTAAATTAATTATTTAATATAAATAAATTATTTCCATATAAATTAATTATTTAATATCTTATATCTCGAGTACTATGACAGAGACAGCTTTGCAAATTTGTCTCAGGTCATCTATTATTAATATGATAGTCCGAGAAGAAATGGAAGTGATTGGAGCAGTGGACGTGGCATCGCCTATACAAAGTTAATATATATTATCATACAACCAGATTACTATAAAAGAGAAACACTTGACACTTTGTGCGAGTCCATCAGATATTAATGTGAGTATTTTATATTTAAATTAAGCTAGTAAGGCCTATATGTTCAATGTAAATAACAGGCGTTTTTATGCTGACTTAAATAGACGTCCCTTGAAAAAGTCAACATAAAATTGACGAAACGTTGAGAAAAATGTAATAAGAAAAAAACGCCTGATATTTACATTAAACATATAGGCCTTACTAGGTTAATTTAAATATAAAACTATGTTAAAATTAATGGGAGTAGTCGGATAAAAAATGGGCGGGATAGGATTACTTGGCGTGGGACTATACAAAAAAATATGAAGTACTATGAAGTCTTAAAACTTTAGACAAATACATTAATTACCAATGTGAGTAGTCGTGGAAATAAAGAACCAAATTCAAAAATCGTTAAAATCAAAAATCGGCAAACCAAAAATCGCGAAAAACAAAAATCGCTAAAACAAAAAATTGCCAAATGACATTTTCAATTCAAGGCCAATTGTTAAGTGTTGCCGTATTTAATTTGGAAAATCCATGGTTTTCTCATGGGCAGCTACATATATGAAGCTTGCTCCAAAGAAGGAACGCCGAAATTTTGAATAATTTTGTCACTGAATGAAAAAACCAAAAATATTGTATATCACCAAGCTTTGAAAAAAATATATATATATATAAAATAAATAAAATAAAATGTTTTAAAAAAAATAAATGTTTTAACTTCATAGGATAAACTGATTATGAAAACATACATGCACGACAGTCCACACTGGGATGTACGTATTTTTGAAATAATCGTGTTTTTATAAGAAGAGTAATTTGGAATATGCTGGCATCTGTTGGTTATGATGCACTTTTTTTTTTTGTTATCTTTAACTTACCTGAGGTTTTTGTACTCTATACCACTATGTCGTCAGAGTTTGTGCTGATGTTTGTTACTACCAAAAATATTTGGCCTAGACCCATCTTATATTATATCAATCGATGTAGAGTCATTTTCTGAGTTGATTTGGCGATATCCGTCCGTCTGTCTCTCCGTCATGTATCCACGTAAGCCTTTTAATCATATATAGGTCGCAAATATGAATACATTTTGTAGAAATTTGGTATGTAAGCTGTTAATGACCATCGAAATAACGCTATTGAAATTGGTAAAAATTTATGCATGTTCAGATCTAGTCCTCTTACAAGTGACTCATTTATGATCGACTTAAGTTGCCATAAAATTCAAATTACATCTATTAATCAGCAGTCCAACAATAAACCCTGTATGATCATTCTTAGTCATAGCCCCACCTAAATCTATAAAAAAAAAAAAAATATTGTGCAGAAAAAATTTGGTTTGTATATGTTTTTGCAAACAAAAAAATCATGTGAGTCCGATCACAGGGGAGATGTGTAAACATCTAGTAATTAAAGATTTTTTTATGTCCCTTTTTTAAAGTCAAACAGAAAGCGTCATCTATGTATCACTTATAGCAAGCAACTGCAGGGACTCTGGTTATACTTGTGGGGTTGTTGAATTATGTATATGTTATACGTTTATATTGTGAAATTTTTGTTCGTTTTACAGCAAAGGGTTGTTGAATTAGCTGAAACAATTTTATATCATAATTTTTTCACCAATACAATCATAAGTCACACTGATTTGTCTTACGGTTCACAGCGTAAGAGGTGAGCTCAAATTTTACGTTGTTTTTGTGATTGAATTGTGAAATAGAAATTTACCCCCCTGCGCATATAGATGTTTACACATCAATAAGTGACTTCTCTAAATATGCTGTTTTTAACTGGATGTACTGGTAGTTCTTCTGCAGGTTCATAGTTGTCTTGGTATTAAAAATCGAGACAAAATTGTTAGGACTGGAGAAACGAGTTTACAGAATTAGTTATAACCAGAGTCATCATAAACATTTTCAATTGTACTTCCAAAACGACAATTAACCAGACGTTGGTCACAAATCATACACATCCATACTTAATATAGTAACACACAAACATCCATGACAATTTTGTGTAATCACCAACTTGTGTACAAGAAATAACAGTTTGAAATTAAGCGTTAACACTGCGAAATCCGTATGCGTGCTTGCAAAATAGAATTCTGGTTAATCCTGTTGATATATTTGTTTGTTTGTTGCTACACTGAGAAAAAAGATTATTTGATTTGATGTCAACTTTTAGAAGATTTAGGCAATTTGGTTGAAATGAAGAACCGATTGTGCTTTCATATTTAAAAATCGGCTTAGAAAATATGTTTATGGCAAACGAAATTTCTCGATTACATCCCTTTTTGTTGGTGCTGCTATTCTTACGCACAGACAAAATTTAATAGCAGCTACCAATTTGATATTATATATATATAAGTATATACGCTCATCACTGACTCAATGATTCACTAACCACGTGGTGGTATAGGGTATAAAAATACTATCACATACGATCGGGCGCTAAAATATTTACTGTTATGATAAAAAAAATTGTAATCCAAACAAGCCGAAATTTGTTTATTATTTGGTTACTTTTTCGCAATTCTGTAGCCAATATCTTTGATATCCCCAACAAATCTGTTTTCTATGTGTAAAAATTTATGTAACGCTAGTTAATAGCGCTTACATAAATTAGCATAAATTTCATATGCTCCCTTGTATCAAACATACACGCATGTACATAGTAAGCACATAAATGTTTACCAGTTTGGTGTGAGAATATTTGTGTGGTTGTAAGTATGTTAGTGGAAAGGGCGTTAATACGCCCAAAATATCAAATTGGAAGGCTCGCTGTTACTTACAACAGATGGGCCTCCCAACTATATATTTACTCGTAATCGCAACAAGACAAAACATGTTGTGTTTTGTTTTGTTGTTTGTTACAAAGCAATGTGATTAGTTGAAAATCCCTTTAGATCAAATACTCGTACACACATACTAATAGATATACAAATAAGTACATTGGCGAACGTGCTATAAGAGCAGAAGCAATGACACAGAAGCTAAATTTATACGAGTTGGCAGTGGTTTGTCCATCCATTCATGTGTGAGACATTGAATCCATCGCAAATATAGTGATTCCATATATATATCAGCTCGGTCGGCTAAACGTTTACTACACCACCATGAATTGCAGAACAAGAGCAATGGTCAAAAATGATTAGATCCCAAACATATTGGGTGATATTAACCATAAATCAATTTTGAGAAATATTTTCGGCCCTGGCCGATTTAAATAAAAGGTGGCTAGCAAATATGATAGCTATGCCATCAGCTAATAATAAGTAAGAACTATTCGAATTGACATAATTTATCCTAAATTGGTCCATAATTAATTTTACCTAAAATGGTTGAATACAAAGATGACACCTAATATGGTCCTATTATGTTCTAACATTAACCACGTGCTCGTAGACAATAGCATTGGTATGAACAAATTCTAAAATAGATTATACAAGAAATTCTTTAGCGCATCTTTTAACAAAACCAAGAGTATACTCGTATCTTGCTTTATTTACAATCATATTAGTGTGACATCAGTCAGTTTTCGTATCTATAAATATATCAAGCTCTAGAAATATGCGGTATCCAATTCAGCTCCCTTAAAATAATGATTGTTAGATGTTATAACTCTTCTGTGAAATACCATATATTTACATTTAATTCCATTAAGTTAAAGTTACACCATTCGGTCAACAAATTAAGTTCATATTGAAGAATATTACGGCACATTGAAACTGGGAATATCGTCAGTATACATAAGGATGTTGCAATTCGAAATTACGGTCGAAATATCATTTAAGACGGGTAAGATTAATGAGCTGCAAAGTGTAATTTTCGTCCGACATGAGAGTACTTTACTTCTCAATTTCATACTAACCTCAAGATAGCATCGATTGGCAAGAGTTGTTCTCCGCTAAATTTTCAAACTAACTTCATTGTTATTAATGACTCTGTCACCTAAATATGGTAAACGCAGTCGTTCAAAACATCAAAGTTTTTTTTTTCGATGGTAATTCTCTATTCGAGACGCTATAGCGCGCTATGAAATACTTCGCATATTTCTCATTCACTTTTAGACCCACGATTTATGACTGCCCGCATGTTGCGTCAGCATATGTAATTAGCATATAAAACTTTTGTTGTCGGTGGTGCTTCAAATTCTCGTTTCTTGCAAAATCTTCTCCATCAGCAAGTTGAAGATGACACACGATAAGGCATTGAAGCGGTAAGAGGGGTTTATTCCTATTTGGACGGAACTTGCAGTATTCTTCAACATCGTTGTTCA
Organism: Cordilura impudica; assembly: GCA_963682025.1. NCBI lineage: Eukaryota > Metazoa > Arthropoda > Insecta > Diptera > Scathophagidae > Cordilura > Cordilura impudica. The sequence goes on from OY821520.1 coordinate 157,996,856, forward strand.
AAGCTTGATGATGTTTGCGGAAATACCAAGCTCAGAAATTTGGGTGTAAAACTTTCCTCTTATCGGGCTATCAAACGCAGTTTTGTAGTCGACAAATTGATGGTGGTTGTCCATTTCTTTCTCTTCTTGCATTTCCAATATTTGGCGTAGCGTGAATATTTGGTTTATGGTGGATTAATAAGATCTATCAGATTATTGATATATAAAGTTATTCACATACAGTGGACGACAATACATTGGAAACTTCTACAAAATTCGAAATTGTTTTTTTTTTTTTTTTGCGAAATCACTCTTTGGTGTGTTCTCTATTGAAATATAACAAATTTATCACAAGAAATTCGATTTAAAAAATAGATGAAAAAAAGTATTTTTTTAGCTATGACAAAACAATGAAAATCTTTAAACTTCTGTATCAGAGTTGATTAAAGCAATAACAATAGAAGATGGTATGAAAGAAAATTTATAAAATCTTTACCGCTATTTTAATTTTTATAATTTCTGACGTTTTCTTTCGACTGTTTTTTAAAAACAATTGTATTTTTCAATGTTTTCATCTTATAATTAATTATTATAAAAAAATAGCAAGAATAAAGTTTTGTGCAGTGTTAAAAACCAGAATTATAAAAGTTGATTTTACTGCTGGTCTTAAACAAAATAGTTTCAAATATTATCAAGAAATATCGTGAAAGACGTGCGGTGACGACTTAACATTTAGGCGGCAGGCCCCGTAAATCAAGTCAAAGAGAGGATAATTTAATAGCAAGAGAGTTTAAATATATGTTAACGCTGATCTTGGTTGTTATCATCCTGAGATGAAATCACCACAAGAACTGGTCAAGACGGAATACTGTTCTCTTTTCAGATGAGTCCAAGCTTAATTTAAGAGGCGATGGTGGAAGAACGTTCATACGAGGACCAAACACAAAAAGAATATGCCTAAAATATACAAATAAAACTGTTAAGTTTGGTGATGGCAATATTACGGTATGAGCTTGCTTTTCGGGCCAAGGAATGGTTCCAATTAATGTAGTAAAAGATACTCTGACCAGTTGAAAACAGACAAATTCTAAATTAACCCTTTCATGCCCGAATTAATTGGGGCGTCGTTAAACATTTTTCATGAATAGATATCAATTTCAAAGTCCTGTGTATACGTTATGAAATGTTGCCTATAGCTCTCAAATGATCTCTATCAATATTTACAATAAAATATTTGCAATTAGGCTTGCACAATATATCAAGCTACTCTGCGAAAAAAAAACAGTGGGAGAAAAAAATAAATATTACGGGACTTATAAGTTAAAATACACAATGTTGCCTATAGGCAACATCGGGCATTAAAGGGTTAAGGAATGCATCCATACGTGGAGGAAAATATATTCCTTCTCTGGAAGTTCCAACATGAAAATGACCCAAAACACACCTCCAAAGTTGTAGCCGAATAGCTACAATCTAATTCAGTTAGAGTTTTGGAATTGCCAGCCCATTCACCAAATCTCAATCCCATAGAAAATCTATGGCTAATTGTAGATTGAAAAATGCGGGCACGTTGCACGAACAATACACATCTCATAGAGGCAAAAAATTTCAATGGATACCCAATACAATATTGAAACCATAAATAGAGGGAAAGTTTTCAATTATTGTGTAGTTAAAGTTTGCCTTGTTTTGTCAACAGCATTAAAATTAATACATTTAAGTTTTGTTATATTTTTCTAAAGTCGAACCCCCCTATCACACATCACACTGCAAGTTCAAAAAACTCAATACACTCACACTTTTTTAATAATACACACACATTTTCCGCAGTGGTCACACTAATTTTTCGTGCGATTATTGGCTACCACTAACGATGATTAATGTTACCCTGTTATAAATTTAATGCAAATTACTGGATTCTGTAAATTGTAATTGAAGTTTTAACTTGTTAAATCTATTATTGTGATTTATTTTTTGAAATGCGCATATAAAAACGCAAGTTTATTAATTACTAGATGTAACCCGGTGTGCTTCGCTACACCCTCCCCCTGCCCCCCACGAATCGTTATGAGAGGGCTCACGCAAAGTACCAAGTTTCTCACTAATACAGTTATTCAGATATATCACATTTAAGTTTGTGTAGGAGTGCCACGCGTATTTGTCCAATCCCGCCCATTTTTTTGTCTGACGTTAATAATAGATGACCTGAGACAAATTTGCGAAGCTTTCTCTATCATAGTACTTAATATATATGATATTAAAAATTTACTTTATATGGGAGGTGCCACGCCCACTAAAAATAGATAAACAAAATTACAGCCTGTAGCACTCCCATATCCGCAGTAAGACTCTGTGAAAATTTCATGAAGATCAGATGATTAGTTACGGCGATTACCTCCTACAAACAAACAAACACATATTACCTCTATATTATGTTAGTATAGATTATTAGTATAGATTTTTTATTTCAATGCTTGCTGATGCTGATACACAATGTTTTTTCTTTTTTCATTCGGTACAACAACTATCAGATTTTTCGTCGTTCCTACTTTGGAGCAAAGTACATGTCGCTGTCCATGAGAAGAAGATGGATTATCCATATTAGATTTGGCAACACTTAACTTGGCCTTGAACTTAGAATATCATTTGGCAATTTTTCTTTTTAGCGATTTTTGATTTTGCTCATTTTTGATTTTGAAGATTTTTTTTGGCGATTTTTATTTTTCGCGATTTTCGTTTTTGGCAATTTTTGATTTTAGCGATATATTTTCCACGACAAATCACATTGATAACTAATATACTTGTTAAAAGATTGTCGCTTTCGTAGTACTTCATACTTTTTATATAGGAGGTGCCAAGCCCACTAATCCCATCCCACCCAATTTTTATTGGACTACTCACATTAATATCTGACGGACTTGTGCAAAATATCGAGTCTTTCCCTTTTATAGTACACCAGAATATTAGATATCTATTTTGCATAGGCGGTGCTACGCCCACTACTTCGATCACACCCATTTATTTGTTCGACTAATCACACAAAGAACCTATGGGCTGACGCTAAGCCACAAAGTCCTCTCTTTTACAGTACTCCAGATATATGACATTAAATAGTTACTTTGCATGGGGAGTGCCACGCCTATTGGTGTGAACCCGACAATTTTTTGTCCGACTACTCATACTAAGATCTGGTGGTGTCGTGCAAAGTGTCAAAGCTTCCCTTTTTTAGTACACCAGTCATATGATATCACATATTTACTTTGTGCGGGCTGTGCCACGCTCACTGCTCCGATCACGCCCATTTTTTGTTTAATTAATCACGTGAATAACTTATGAGCTCACACAAAGTCCCAAAACTCTTACTATTACAGTACTCTAGATATATGGAATTTTATATTTAATTGGTATGGCAGGTGCCACGCCTATTGGTCCGATCCTGCCCATTTTTTGTCCGACAACACACATTAATAATAGGTGACTTCAGACAAATTTGAAAAGCTCTCTCTATCACAGTACTCGAGATATATAATATTGAATTATTATTTGTATGGGAGGCCACGCCCACTTGTCCGATCGCGCCCATTTCCGGCGTAGCTACTAATATTAACAATAGGTGACCTTACACAAATTTGTAAAGCTCTCCCTATTATAGTACTCAAGATATGTATATGATATTAAAAATTTACTTTGTGTGGGAGGTGCCACGCCCACTAAAAATATTTAAAAAAATTATAGCCTATAGCACTTCCCATATCCGCAGTAAGACTATGTGAAAATTTCAGGAAGATCAGATGAGTAGTTACGGAGATTACCTCCTACAAACAAACAAACAAACAAACACACATTACCTCTTTATAATATTAGTATAGATAGAGCATAAATATTATTAACTATTATTAAACTAAAACTAATAATAATAAATGTAAACATTTTCCGTCAAACATGTGCCTGTATAATAAACTCGGTAACTTTATTTAAAAAAAAAAATAAGAGAGAGAAGTAAACAAATTTTTTCAAGTTTACGCTTCGACAACATTTTAAAAATGAGATTGCAGTCAGATGTGTGAGCACAAAAGTTAATGGCGATGGATTCGACTAATTCGAACAATTTTTCGTTGATAATACGTACACAACGATTTCACAGTTACAGTGTGATGTGAGATAGGAGGGTAAGCTACTTTATGTTAATATTATTTTCTTTTTTAAATAAATAAAATATCATAATTTTTAAATTAATAAAAGAGTTTTCAATTTTATGATTCTATTGAGAGTTCAAATCGTTAAAAATATATATTGTTAAAAGTTTCCATTGTATTGTCACTTACTGGAAAGAATTTTGTAAGCAATTGAAAGGAGACTTATTTCTCGGTAATTTGTGCATATAGTATGCTCTCCTTTTTCGTGGATAGGGTGAAGACACTGTATTTTGCTTATGAAGTGGTTCATGACCATTTACGAATTATAAAAACAATAACAGGCCCAAATGACTGCATTGTTACCTGGAGAAAAGTTCGAAATTCATATAGGATGAAATTACTGAATGGACCCAGGCTTCAGAAATGTTACGATTATTACCATCGGTCTAAGCCGACTTCTAAACATCCGCACCTATTCGTCCAAAGTTGCAATTGTCTGATAGTTCACCAGATTCCACTGTGCAACAATAGCAACCGCAAAAAAATACAAACATGGTTGTCGGTAAGGACTGACTATAAAATACCCTATACCATGATTTTCTATAAATATACTGGCATCATAAATGGACATAGAAAATAAGTACAAACTAAATATGAAAGGCCTTATTATAAATTTGTTCTTTAATATATAAAATAGAGGGATTAGGTCGACTATATTGTAAAACAGTTTTCGGACCGTTGCACAGTGTAATTTACTGTAGCGTAACACGACTTTCGTAGTGTGCTGTATAATACCCACACTGCATAGCGTACAATATTTGCAAATGCGGAAATAACAAATATCAATATTGTTGACCACTGCATTTGCAAAACATTATATGACTGCGTATATTGTTATTGTATGTTGTTGTTACGCTGGCACACTTATGTTTATGCTGACCCAAGTGCAGGTAACACATTGTTGTTAATATAGGTTGAAAATATGTATATAAAGAAGAACATTTTATAATCAATTAATCATTAATAATTTAGCATTAAAAGACTCAGCTCCTAGATAGAGCTGAAGCATAAATAAAATAAATACTATTAAACTAAAAAACTATCTTGTCTGCTATATGGCGATCCTGCCAGTGCTCATTAGATGAGCATTGTAAAAAAAAATATATATATATTACGAAAAAAATATATATAATACAAGGATTATGCTCTCAAATTAAGCAATCCTGAAAATAATAAAAAAAAAAAAATAAAAAAAAAAATCGCATAATAATATTGTCCTGGTGGATCAGCCACAACGATCCATCAGCTGCGTTGAAGGAAGATACTGTCTGGCCTAAAGACAGTGGAGATTGCAAAATCAATGGCGGAAGGGCCAAAACATATCTTCATAGAAGAGTACAGAAGAAAGACGGGCCAGCAGAAAACGAAGGAAAAACACATCAAAAGACCCCTGGTATATATCAATATACACATCAATATGCCCCTAATAAAACAACGAACAGGTAGTTCATCCTAGTTTTACCAAAAACAAAAAAAAAAAAAGTGGAGCATCCCGTTATGCACCCGTAGGCCAGAAAGCGTTAACCGCTCTTGGCAAATAAATAAAAAAAAAAATACAAAATAAATAGCGAAGGAAAATGGGAGGTCGTCAATCAAAAATAGAGAATCCCAATGCAAATGTTATTAATGAAGTAGAAATAAAAGAAGACTCAATCGACCTAAAATTAATTGAGTGTTGTTTACTAATAATAACCGTACTGATTAGCTTAAATTTTGCATTACATATTTATGCCTTAAACACCAAGAAATTAAAAAAGAAATATTTGAGCAGAGCCAATGACTTAAACAAAATTTAAATAATTTTCCCATGGATTGGCAAGAAATAATTCAGAAGGTGAGACTAATCAAAGAGGAGTTCGACAAATCTTATAAATGTTTATATATAGATAGAAGCACAAAAGAGGAAACAATAATAAAACATATTAGAATCTTATGCGAAAAGTTAGAACAAATCAGGGTTTTGCTAAATGCAAATTATAACAGACTCACGACACCACATAGGACAGCTGCTGAAAGTTTTTTCTTAGATGTCAAGACTAGAATCCTGATTATATCATCTAAGAAGGGTGTTAAGGTAAAATTACCAGATACACTACACGAAGAGGTAAAATTCTTAGTAGAAACTGAAAATTCAGAGAATATTGGAACCTCTTTGGAAAGTACAGAAGTAAAAATGACACAAACAGTCGTTGACTTTCTGAACACAGCTTCAAAGCTGATCATAGAATTTGATGGAAAACCAGAAAATTTACGTTCCTTTATAGACTCGTTACAGTTAATAGAATCCATCAAAGGTGTCCACGAATCTATCGCAGTCTCTTTAATAAAAACAAAGTTAAAGGGAAGTGCAAGAAATTTAATATGTAATGAACAAACCATTACTGAGATAATACATAAACTAAAAAACTCAGTAAAGGGCGAGTCGGTTGAGGTATTGACAGCAAAAATAATGAATACCCGACAAAACAATAAAACTGCCAATAACTATTGCAGTGAAATAGAGAATTTAACGAAGTCATTAGAAAATGCCTATTTATCAGATGGTTTGCCATGCGAATTGGCATGTAAATATTCAACACAGGTTGCAGTAAAGGCACTAACCAAAAATTGCACCATCGATAAAGTTAAACTTATCATGGAAGCAGGCCAATTCAGTAACATGATTGAGGCCGTTGGCAAATTCATAAACAGTTGCACTGAAGCAACAGGGCAACAAAATGCCGTATTGTATTTCGGGCAGAAGTTTAACCGAAATAATAACTACAGACAATATCGTGGAAGGTACAATTACCCACGCAATAATAGTAATAACAGTAACAACGGCAGACCCCAACAAAAACCTATTCACAACAGGGTTCAACAAAATCAGAACCACAGACGTAACAGAAATTACGTCAGAGCAGCAGAGTCACATGAAAATGATTCGGAAAACTGCTAAAATCCTCTGAGATATATCATAATAACAATACCAACTACATATACAACCTTAACCTCAGCTTAAGTTTTTATGTTAATATAAAAATTAACGACACGAACAACACGGTAACACTGTTGGTAGATACAGGAGCAGACATTTCGGTTATAAAAACTAAACATTTTTATCAAACACAAATTAACAGAAACAGAACAACCACATTGAGTGGAATAGGACAGGGTAAAATTCGTTCAATAGGTAATGTATTTATTGACCTAAAATTTAGAGGTTTTTTGATACCACATGATTTCCAAGTAGTACAAAATAATTTTCCAATACCTTGCGACGGTATCCTTGGAATGGATTTTTTTAAGAAGTATAAATGTATACTAGATTTCAATGGGAACCATGATTACCTCATACTACGACCACCCAATCTGTCGCATGTAATAGAAATTGCACTTACGAACGGCTTCAATGGAATAACACTCCCACCAAGGTCAGAAGTGATTCGTCAAATCAGGTTTCCGGAGCTTGAAGACGATGTACTAATACCAAATCAAGAAATCGTACCAGGTGTCTTTGTACCAAATACACTGGTAAAATCAAATAACGCATTGGTTCGTTTTTTTAAATACCACACATAAAATAGTAACAATTAAGCAAAATAACATAAAAACCGAGAAAATGTCTGACTATGAAATAGTAAAACAAAAACCACATGAAAATAGCCAAAGAAAATCTGAAGTTTTGGACCTTTTGAAGGGAAACTTTCCTGAGCAGTTCAGAACAATTTTAACTAAGCTTTGTTTAGAATACAATGATATTTTTGGCTTAGGGACTGAAACAATTACTACCAACAATTTCTATGAACAAAAACTGAGAGTAAAAGATAATCAACCAACGTATATTAAAAATTATCGCATACCAGAATCTCATAAGGACGAAATAAACAAACTAGTTGAAAAACTAATAGATGACAAGATAATCGAACCATCATTTTCGGAATACAATAGCCCAATTCTGTTGGTACCAAAGAAATCACTTCCCGGAACAGATGAAAAAAGATGGCGCTTGGTGATAGATTATAGGCAGATAAATAAAAAACTAATATCAGATAAGTTCCCGTTGCCTAGAATAGACGATATTCTAGACCAACTAGGTAGAGCAAAATATTTTTCTTGTTTGGACTTGATGTCCGGGTTTCATCAAATTGGTTTGGAAAAGAACTCTAGAGACTTGACGTCATTTTCAACAAACAATGGTTCATACAGATTTACTAGACTACCATATGGCTTAAAAATAGCACCGAATTCATTCCAAAGAATGATGACATTAGCCTTCAGTGGTCTGAAGCCGAATCAAGCATTCCTATATATGGATGACTTGGTTGTATTGGGATGTTCTGAAAAACATATGCTTTCAAATTTGAAGGATGTATTCGATCTTTGCCGTAAACACAATCTTAAACTACACCCCCAAAAATGTTCATTCTTTGTGAGAGAGGTAACCTACCTTGGCCACAAATGTACTGATAGAGGAATATTACCGGATGATAGTAAATATTCGGTGATAGAAAATTACCCGACGCCTACGGACGCCGAGAGCGCACGAAGGTTTGTCGCGTTTTGCAACTATTACCGACGATTTATTAGAAACTTCTCTGAATATTCCAGACACCTTACAAGGCTATCCAAAAAGGGAGTACCATTTCAGTGGACAAAAGATTGTGAGTGCGCGTTTAAATACTTAAAGAAGGCATTAATGAGCCCAACATTGCTTCAGTACCCAGACTTTACGAAGGAATTTTGCATAACAACAGATGCGAGTAAGCATGCTTGCGGTGCAGTTTTAACACAGGAACATGAAGGTAGACACCTACCTGTGGCCTATGCATCTAAAACTTTCACTAAAGGCGAAAGCAACAAATCGACCATTGAACAGGAATTAACTGCCATACACTGGGCTGTCACATATTTCAGACCATATATATATGGAAAACATTTTTCGGTCCGAACAGACCATAGACCACTTTCATACCTGTTCTCCATGAAAAATCCAAGTTCTAAGCTAACGAGAATGAGACTCGATCTGGAGGAATATGATTTCACAGTAGAATATCTCAGGGGAAAAGATAATTATGTTGCCGACGCACTGTCGCGCATTACAATAAATGACTTAAAGGATATTAACGACAAGATTTCATCCGTTTTAAGGGTCACGACAAGATCGATGACTAAGGAAGAGAAAATTAGTAAACCAGTAGTAAATCAGCAAAATATCAATAATAATAATAAGCCCAAGGTATATATACCATTGAATAATATAGACGTCAAAAGATATTATAAATTAAAGATTTTACCCAACAGATGTTACATCAAAAAGGGCAAATCCATATATGCTAGCATAAGAATAGATGATTTGTTTACTAAAGGGAATATTGACTTAGGAAAATTTTTCCCTAGGCTAGAACGAATAGCCTGTAAACTAAATATTAATAAGATTCAAATTTCACCACATGAGAAGATTTTCGAATTTGTCTCGATAAGTGAATTTGAGAATATGGGCAATAAAACACTGAATGAAATCAGAATAGCGCTATTAAACGAAGTAACTAAAATTGATAACACGAATGCAAAGGCAATACGTGAGATAATGCTGAAATACCATGATGATCCTATAGAAGGAGGACATTGTGGGATATATAGAACCACTGAGAAGATCAGGAGATACTATTACTGGAAAAATATGACAAAAGACATTGCCAAATATGTGAAAACATGCCATAAATGTCAATTGGCTAAAACGGAGAAACATATAAAAAGTCCAATGACAATAACGGAGACACCAAATAGGGCTTTTGATACGGTGTACGTAGATACAATTGGACCATTTCCAAAGTCATATTATGGAAATGAATATGCAGTCACAATGATATGTGACTTAACTAAATACTTGGTAACAATACCAATAAAAGATAAATCAGCTAAGACGATCGCAAAAGCGATATTTGAAAATTTTGTGCTTATATACGGTCCAATGAAGACGTTCATTTCGGATATGGACACAGAATACAAGAACTCTATACTGACAGAGCTTTGCAACCTATTGAAGATAGATAAACGCACATCGACAGCACATCATCACCAGACACTAGGTACGATAGAAAGAAGTCACCGGACTTTTAACGAATACGTACGAAACTACATATCAGTAGATAAAGACGACTGGGATGAATGGCTCAAATATTTCACGTACTGTTTTAACACTACACCATCTACAGTACATGATTATTGCCCTTATGAACTTATTTTTGGAAAAATTCCAAACAATTTTAGACAATTTAGTGAAGTAGATAGAGTTGCACCACTTTATAATATAGATAATTATGCTAAGGAAATTAAATTTAGATTAGAAGTAGCAATAGATAGAGTTAAAAAACTATTAGATATAAATAAAATAAAACAAAAAATTAATTATGATAAAACAAAATTAGATTACAATTTTAAAATAGGAGATTTAGTCTTAGTAAGAAATGATGCAGGACATAAGTTAGAGATGGCATATAAAGGGCCATATAAAATTAAGAAAATAGATTTCAGAAATAATGTAACCATAGTTGATAAGAAAACAAATAAAGAACAAATAGTTCATAAGAATAGACTTAAGTTATACAATATTAAATAAACAATATGCATTCTTTTCTTTAAATCTATATTTGTAAATAAAATAAAATAAATTTATTGTAAAATGTGAAACTTGCACTTGATACAACCACAAAAAAAAAAAAAAAAAACCCAACAGTACAAATAATAAAAGAATGTCCATAGAACAAAATGTTATATGAACATTCTTATAAAAAAGGAAGGTGTAGCGTAACACGACTTTCGTAGTGTGCTGTATAATACCCACACTGCATAGCGTACAATATTTGCAAATGCGGAAATAACAAATATCAATATTGTTGACCACTGCATTTGCAAAACATTGTATGACTGCGTATATTGTTATTGTATGTTGTTGTTACGCTGGCACACTTATGTTTATGCTGACCCAAGTGCAGGTAACACATTGTTGTTAATATAGGTTGAAAATATGTATATAAAGAAGAACATTTTATAATCAATTAATCATTAATAATTTAGCATTAAAAGACTCAGCTCCTAGATAGAGCTGAAGCATAAATAAAATAAATACTATTAAACTAAAAAACTATCTTGTCTGCTATATTACCCTTAACTTCCAATACTATTTAAAATAAATTTATTTTCTTTTTTCTGACCAGTATTTGTTATAGTTTCTTATTTATTGTGTTTTCATAAAAACAATGATAATTTTTTATAGAAAGAATTAGTTCCTATCAGAAAAATGCATTAGCAACACTGTACAACAATCCAAAAATTGTTGTCCAACACTCCAAAATTTGTTGAACAGTGTTATTAGTAAGGTCGCTTATATTGCTCAAAACAAATTTTAGTAAAATCCAGCTTTGCTATTATGTTCAAAAGAAAGTTGACTCTTGTTATTAAATTAGAAATCTTTATTCAATTCAAAGTAAAAAGTGCACGTCGATCCGGCTTTTATCTCCTCAGTCGATACAAAACGATGTACACGGAGTGATTTTTTGAATTTATTGAAAAGCCAGAAGTCGCACAGTGTAAATCAGGCGAATACGGCCGAATTTTATGCGAAGTTGCCTTGAAGAACCAATGAACCACTATCGTCAGTTGTGTGCCCATAATTCTGGCCTAGTTTTGAGAATACCCGAACGAAGCATTACACTCAAATAATAGTTCTTGCTAACAGTTTGACTCGGTAGAAGGAACTCATTAGGTACCACACCACAATAACCGAAGAAAACATAATCTTGATTTTTGAACAACTTTGGCTTGATCATTTCAGGTTTGCTTCAGGTTGTTCCGGGATCTCTCGCCCATAGCGATGCGTTTCATTTCATTCTGGTATTAAGAAAACATTGTTTCAGAGATTGTAAAGATTTTCTCCGGGGTTAACCTTTGGTAGCACGTTCTGTGATGGTTCAAATGACGAACAGAGCGGTAAGGTTTGGGAACCTATAGATTAACCTGTGAGAGATCGCCTTGTGTCAGTGTATAATTTCTCGCGAGATGGAGAAATTATAACCGATTTTTTGCAATGAAAAAATAAGAAAATAGAGAAGTTTAAGATATGTATATGTAATTTTTATTTAATATAAAAATTGTATGGGAAAACCACGAGATGGGTTTTAGAGGTTGTACGCTCACCTTATTGTGTGAAAGCTGCAGAGTAAGTGACTAATGTAAAAAAGGTTTAGTATAATTACAGCTTATTACAATGGGTAATTTTAGCTTACGATACATCATAGGGTAATTTTAGCTTACGATACTTTTATGATAAATTAATGCAATTCACAATAGGGTTTGGTTACTCGTTACAAGAAATTAATGTGCAAATTCAAATACATTAGCTTACGATCAGTGTTATGTTGAGTATAAGGAACAATTATTATTTTTTAAATTCAATTCAGTAATTCATTTTGTTTTAATATCAATGTTTTATTTGTCTAAATTAATGAATTTAGACAGAGATGAAATACTCTGTTCAAAAAAAATGTTGTGCTTTTGAAACCAATCGACACGTTGGACACGATAGAGGCCCAAAATATCTTCTAAAATGGTGTTGACTGATACTATCTACTAAAAATACTACTAAAAAAATATTACAAATTATCGATTTCATTTACGTGTTGTTATTCAATAAATATTTCGCTCATCCGAAGCGCTCTTTTCCGCAACGCTTTCTCTGCCTTATTTCTACTTTGGAACGTTTTGTACCACTTAGACATAGCATGGCCTTCTGTTATATCCTTCATGTTGCTGATGCAGTAATTTAATTCTGAAAACAAAATTGAATGAAACTTCTTTGTTCAAGTGTTATTGGAATTTTTCTTTAATCAAGTTATCTTTAAAAAATATTTCAGTTATTATGCTTAATGACAACCCTGTTCATTTGATGTTAGTTTGATTAAAATGAGTGACGCCATAAAAGTACACGCTAAAATTATTAAATATTTTCAACAAACTCCAACTTGTTCCTATAAAAAGTTGGCCGAAGAATCAAAATTCCGCCGTTAAAGATTTTCCAATGTTATTAGAAACTATCAGAAGAATTTGACCATTGTTAGAAAATATGATTCGGGATGATAGAAAGGAAGCATATTGAAAAGAGCTCCCATAACATCCAACAGAAGAGCAGCCCGGTTAGCTCTCTGCTCGGACTATTTGGTATGAAAATTTAAAGCCAAGTCCCAAAAAGTTCCAGACAGGAAATTTTCAAAAAATTTAGAGACCAAGCAGAGCACAGCAATTGAAATCATATTTCATAAAAAAATAATCCTGCTGCATGATGTGGCAGCTTTCGGTTCAAAATGTTTACGTTGCTAATCCTCGAAAAAGTTTAATATCCAAAACTAAACTAAATTTCCAAAAAAAAAAGGTTCCTGGTATGGCGTAGTGTACTGTAGTGTACCTAACTAGCCAGTGCATATATTGTATGTACAACAAATTAAGTATCAATAGCAAACAACAATGTGTACATTGTGTGTGGAACAACGGGCTCTATAATATAAGAAGTATTTGCAAGGAAGAGTGCTTTCTTTCATAAACCAACACAATGTGTCCACATAATTTTGGTCTGATTTGGCAAGAAAGATCTTGAGGAGGCAGTGAAGAGATATTTGGCTCTTCTGAAAAGGGAGTTCCACAGCATAAAGGTGTCGTAAAATAAGGATAATTTGAAACGGAGATGGACTAACCGTTCGAAAAAGGTGACAGAAACCACTATGAAATTCCTAAAAAGGAATTCCGGAAAAGGTCCGTAAGTTCGTAAGTAGTGATTAAAACTTAAAAAATTATATTTTTTGTGAGCTTTAACATAATTTCAATTAACTCATTATTATTACATTTTATATATATTAATATTTTAGCGATCTCACTCCTTAGTTCAACTGATATACACAAATTCAACAACTGAATTTCCGATTGTATCAATAGAAATTGTATAATAAGGCAATAGATTTAGAATTACCATTAACATAAAATTCAATTATTAACTTTATCGCAATTTTGTTGGCAATAAATTTGGTAGCCACAATAATTCTGTTTTCTGTGTCTATAAGTATAATAGTTGTATGGCGGCTAGGCTAGATCTATACATGCACCGATTTTCATCAATTTCAATAGCTTTTGCTCACATACCAAAATCCCTTGATATATTTTCCGTGACATGTACTTTAGTGCATGGTTTACACGGATACGCAGACGGTCAGACAGAGGTATAAAATTTTTGTTAGTTACAAACATCAGCACAAACTCATTATGAAGTGATCACAGAGTGGTGTAGGGTATTATAATGATATTATCAATAATATGAATACAACAACAAGACTTAACACGCATCGTTAAGGTTTTTCAATGACGACACATAACGAACTTTTTGAAGTAAAATGAAAATAACAATAACGAAATACGCGTTTAGCCTTTTAGCTACAAATACGAACACACACATACACAAACTAATAGACTGGCGCATGCAAACGAACAACACAACCCGTAGAGGATGTTTACATGTATCGCAGTATTTCAGTTTTGCTACCAACATATTGTTTTTGTCAGGAAACGATTGTATGTTACCGATTAATGGAATGCCGGTGTATGCTCGGAACACACTTGTTGTTGATGTTGTAGCTGCTGTTTATATTGGCTTTATTGTTAATGTTGTATCTGTTGTGGTGGCCTCATAAACTTGGACTCTCACATCGAACCGAGTCAAAAACTACATAAAAATTATTTTTCACAACGGAACTTATTTATACAACAACATAAAGTTGAGGTACAACAACAATGGATGATATGTATTATTCACAAAAGTGAATATACACACAGACACACCCACACACACAAACTCCCATTACTTACATGTTCGAACACTTTAAACAGGTCATATCTATAGTATAAGGAGGTTATCTTTGTAATCGTGCATTTCAGTGGGATTTAAAAAAGGAAATCTTTCATTTTCTGTATAGGAAATCTGGTAGGTGTTGTTTAACTGTGTTGTGTGGTGCGGTTATAAATTAGACACTTAACACACCGGTAGTCAAATGAGACCGAGTGTCTGTAAATAGACAATAGAGAAATATAAGGTGAGATTGAGTTTAGCCATGAGCTACAAAATGTTGATATAAATACACAGCCAAAGATAAGACGAGGATTTGCTCACTTTAAGGTCAATTGAAATTTTAATTGTTACTTATATTTTTTTAATATCGATTTTATATCCGAAATCAATATTGGAAATTAATATGTCATTTTCAAGTACATACAAACGTCTAAAACACTTTCTTTATAATTTCGCAGGATTTTACGTGTTGTAAAATCTGGTTTTATCCCGGGTAAAAATTATCAGACATCATACATATGTACTATCACGTTTTTTATCCATATGTAATTCCGTATGTCTGTCAAAATTGTCGTTTTACATACGATTCGTAATTTTGACTATCTCACTTGCATATGTATTTTCATATGACATAACTTCTAAATGTAAACAACAGCTGATTTTTGAATTTGTGAATTTAAAAAATTAATTGTTAAAAATAAAATTGTATTGTATATTATACATTTTTTAATTGTTAAACAATTTATTTTTCTTTTAATGTTAATCTTATTAATTTACTTTGTTTTTCTTTCGCCACAAGCAGTGTTGTATTTTCATATGTATCGTGTGTATATATATTTTATTGAAAGAAAATACACGTCCGATAGTTTTTAATATAAAATTCGAATGAATATTTTATTTTTTCATTTTGACTTAATATATTTTGTGTTATGATTTAAAATATATTTTTTTAAACAAGTGGTTTTTTACAAAGTGTACGCCTACATTACTCCCCCCTAGAGATTTTAAAATGACAAAAAATCTTTACCTAAATACCACCTTTCGACCACGTCTACAAGGAATTCGGCTAGAAAGGTGAACATGTTTCTGCATTGGAGGTTGAGCAGGAGATGTCATGGGAAAAGTTATGGTCTTAAAGTCTTCGCAAATATCAATATTAAGCGAGAATGCAGGCTTTAGACGATCGATCGAAATTGTTTTTTGCGTGCCGTTGATCTCGAGCGTATACGTCTTTTCAGTGCGTTTAATAACTGGAAAAGGTCCATCGTAAGGAGGTTGAAATGGTTTCTTAATAGAATCTCGTCGAACGAAAACGTGTGAGCAGCTTTCAAGTCGTTTTAACACGAAAACTGTACGGTTGGTTTTGTGCACAGGGGCCACGGGTTTTAAAGCGTTCATCTTAGACTTAAGGGCTTTTACGAAATCGTCGGTCGGTAATGAATCTTGTGCTTCGCTGAGAATTTCACCTGGTAGCTTGATTGTAGCACCATATGTTAGCTCAAATGGTGTTGTGTTTACATCTTCACGGAAACTTGCTCTTAATCCTAGTAATACCGTTGGTAAAACATCCATCCAATTTGCAGTATTGTGACACATGATTGAAGTCTTTAGAGATCGATGCCACCTCTCGATCATTCCATTCGAACATGGATGATACGGTGTTGTGCGGATGCGCTGTGCACCAAGAAGGTGTGTCAATTCCTTGAAGAGTTGAGATTCAAACTGGCGACCTTGATCTGTAGATATTTTTGACGGTACTCCGAATCGAGCAATCCAACCACTATAAAAAGCATCTGCAACCGTCACAGCTCGAATATCCACTATAGGAATGGCTTCTGGCCAGCGAGTGAATCGATCGATGCATGTAAGGATGTAAGTGTGTCCTTTACACGTCGGAAGAGGTCCAACCAAATCTATGTTGATGTGATTGAAACGTTCTGAAATTGGTGCATACGAACCAATTTTGCTGTGTGTGTGGCGATGGATTTTTGCACGTTGGCATGTAATACATTGTTGAGTCCAGGTTCTGATGTCATTTTTCATATTCTGCCATACGTAACGTTGTTGAATGATCTTCGATGTGGCATTTACACCACCATGTGACAAATTATGAATAGAATCGAAAACTTTTCGTTGTAAACATGCTGGAACAAATGGACGAGCGGTTTTTGTGGAGATATCACAGAAGATAGGAACAGATTCGGGTAGAAATTGTATGGATTTTAAAATTAACGACGATGGCTTATTTTGTGACAAGAAATCTTGCAAGGCCTTGTCAGTTTTTTGTGCCTCTGCTAGCTCTTTAAAATCAAAAGGGTTTGGCGTCGATATGGTTGAGATACGAGATAATGCATCTGCAACCACATTCTCCTGACCGCTGATATGACGTATATCAGTGGAGAACTGCGATAAGAAATCAAGATGACGAAATTGACGAGGCGTGGCTTTTTCTGAGCTTTGCTTAAAAGCGAAAGTCAGTGGCTTGTGATCAGTAAAGATGATAAAGTTTCGGCCTTCAAGCATGTGGCGGTAGTACTTTACCACGGAGTATGCAGCTAAAAGTTCACGGTCGTAGGTGCTGTACTTCTTTTGTGTGTCACTAAGCTTCTTCGAATAAAAACTAAGTGGTTTCCAACCATTTGGAGACATCTGTTGCAAAACACCACCAATAGCATCATTTGAAGCATCGACCATGACACAGATTGGTAAGCTGTCGCAAGGGTGAACAAGAAGTGTGCAGTTAGAAAGGTCGGATTTGCATTTTTCGAACGCCGAGTTTGCTTCATCGGTCCAAACAATTGAAGTTTTGTCGTTTTTCTTATTACCCTTCTGAAAAACGATCAGCGGAATCTGGGTTGATGCAGCATTTGGGATGAATCTTCGATAAAAATTTATCATGGCTACGAAACGTCTCACTTCTTTAACTGTTTTGGGCTGCGGATAGTTAATGATTGCGGAAACTTTTTCGGGAACTGGACGAATACCATCACTTTCGACGCGATGACCAAGAAATGTTACAAAAGCTTTTCCAAAATCGCATTTCGCCAAATTGATAACAAGGCCATAATGTTGAAGTCGTTCAAATAGTTGTTCAAGATGCTGGAAATGTTGCGTTTCATCTTTTGAAGCAACCATAATGTCATCTATATATGGGAAACAAAAATCTAGTCCGCGTAAAACCTCATGCATGAAGCGCTGAAAAGTTTGCCCAGCGTTGCACAACCCAAATGTCATGTATTTGAATTCGAACAATCCAAAAGGCGTAATGATAGCCGTTTTCGGAACGTCCTTCGGTGCTACAGGGATTTGATTGTATGCGCGCACCAAATCAATTGTTGAAAAAATAGTTGTTCCATTCAGACTTTGAGTAAAATCATGGATGTGTGGTATAGGGTATCTGTCAGGAATTGTTTGAGCATTCAACCGGCGATAATCCCCACATGGTCGCCATTGACCATTTTTCTTTGCTGCCATGTGTAAAGGGCTTGCCCAACTACTCTTCGAAGGACAGCAAAGTCCTTGATCAACCATAAATTGGAACTCGCGTTTTGCAGTTTCAAGTTTATCTGGAGCAAGTCTGCGAGGCTTTGTTGAAAAAGAAGTTCCCCTCGTTTCGATGACATGCTCTACGCCATGTTTTGTATTCCTAGAGGCGGTAGATGGATTGGTTATATCTGGGAAACGAGAAAGTAAATCGTGGTATGGTGTACCATGAACCATTGTTTTCACTTCCAAATAATTCGAAATCGATCCCAGACGTCCTTGGGAACAAAGTCCTGTCTCGGAGTCGATAAGTTGACATTTTTTTAAATCGACGAGCAGACCAAAATTTTTTAAGAAATCCGCTCCAATGATCGGATGAGCGACATCGGCAAGCACGAACTTCCAATCGAATGAACGACGCAACCCAAGTGTCGGCGAAATTAAGACATCGCCGTAAGTGTTTATTGGCGTGCCGTTAGCCGCAAAAAGTTTGTATTTTTCTGGGTGACATTTTTGGTTGGATGAATTTGATACAGGTAGGACAGAGATGTCAGCGCCTGTATCGACCAGAAAATGTTTGCTAAACTCTTTGTCGTAAATAAATAAGCGATTAGTTACTGGTAAGCGGCCACTAGATGCTTCTAGTGACCAGTATAGAAGTTTTCCGGCTGCGAAACGTTGTTGAAAGAGCATGGCTGTCGGCATTTTTTAGCATTGCGTCCAAAACGATGATGATAATAGCAAATACCAGATGGGGAATTTGCTCTGACTTTGGAACGCGATCGCGAAATGCTTCTTGGGCGTCGGGTTTTTAGCTCTTGAATAGCGGTGGTAAGTTCCTCGATTTGTTTCTTCTTCTCAGAAAAATCAAACGATGGATTAATGGCTGCAATAGTTGGAGTTGAAGTGGATATGTCTCCGATTTTATCCGCCATCTTAGAAATGTTGTCCAGAGATTCTGTAGATGTTGACTATATGGCTTGCGTCTGCGATGGGAGTCGTTGCATCCACATGGTGCGCAAGAAATCCTCCGAAACACCACCGTTTGCTAGCATTCGCATTTCGCGGAGCAACGAGCTCGGTTTCTTGTCACCGATATCTATGTTGTTGAGGAGCTGTTTGATACGGTTTTCCTCAGACACAAAAAAATGCTTAATAAGTCGATGCTTGATTTTTTCATATGCATCGTTCGGCGGATTTAAAACAATATCACTAACCTGTGAGAGCATTTCTGATTCCAATGCAGTGATAATGGTAAAAAAATTTAATTTTGGCAGCTTCTATGTGATGAAGTTCAAACTGCGCCTCGACTTGAGCGAACCACAAAGCTGGATTTTCCATCCAAAAACGAGGAAATTTGAGCGAAACTGTGGTAGTAGTTGACGAAGCTGGAACACCGGGATTGCTTGAAACGGCAGCAGTTCCATCGGTAGAACTCGTTGTAGCTGATGCTCTAGTGTTTGGCATTACGGAATATTTATGTAAAATTGTGCGCGCTAAATATTAAATTATTTACTTAATTCAAACGCGGTCGTGTAATTTAATATAAACTCGGGGTCACCAATTATCGTGTGTATATATATTTTATTGAAAGAAAATACACGTCCGATAGTTTTTAATATAAAATTCGAATGAATATTTTATTTTTTCATTTTGACTTAATATATTTTGTGTTATGATTTAAAATATATTTTTTTAAACAAGTGGTTTTTTACAAAGTGTACGCCTACATATGTTTTGTCATGTCAAAATAGAACCTGTTCTAATTGAAAAATTTACATGTGACTTTCCACAAGTATTATACATATGCAATGTTTCATATGTATCACACGAAGTGTACAACTTTTGCAGTGAGTAAATTTGACAGTACATTTGTAAAAAACACGTCGCGTAGAGCACTTTTACATAATATTCTTACATGTATGGCTTCGTGCTCACTGGCTCAAAGTCATAATGAAACAAACCATAGCTTCATATTCTACTTCAATTAAAAACGGTTAATATAAACTATAGGAAAAAATCCAATATCGTAATATGAACTTTTCGTTTTGGAATCAAGTGTTATTCACGGACGAAAATAAATCTTATAATGTGTTTCGTATGTTTGGAGGAAAGCGAATGAACAGCTTAAAGGAAGCAACTTGTGTCAGTTGTGCTTTATATGAAATCCTGCATATAATTGAAGGAATTATGGCCCAAACAGTGTACCCAAATATTTAAAGACAATATTAAAATATTAGAAATTGAAAACGGGTTTTACTTCTATCAAGATAATGACCCAAAACACCTAGCCCACTATGTCCGTAACTGACTGAAATATAACTGTCTCCATGTGTTAGAAATCCCTCACTAGTCCCCGGAATTAAATATCATCGAGCATGTATATATATTATATTGAGGAAAAATTTAAAAACCACACCATTTCTATTTGTGACCTATTGAGAGCTGCGCTAATCGAGGGATGGGCAAAAACTTAACTTTTTTACTGTGAAAAGTTGGTTAAGTCAATGCCAAACCACGTGAAATCGGTGAATAAGTTAAAAGGTTTACCGACAAAGCTTTGATTTTGTCCAAGCATTAAGATATTGATCTTAATAACATACATATTGTTAAATTCAGAGTTCAGAAAAAAACACACACTGAATAAAAAACTCGTACATATATGTAAACAAACATAACTTAGACCAACACACACATATTTTTATTTTCATATCAATTATGTTTGTTTTTAAATTTTCTTCGGTGCCCAACACAACCATGACTGTGTTCGTTTTTATATTTCGTTATTTACACGAACATTTTTTATCACGTACTTTTTGTTTCAATCACACATAAAGCACACATTTTTGAGTGTTGCTTTATTTGAAGTTCATGTTCTGGTACGTGTACTGAAAAAAAAAAACAAAACATGTACAATAAACAGGTTCGAGTTCAGTTATATTTTAAGTCGTATTTAAGTCGTGTTTAAAATATAACTGAACTCGAACCCGTTTATTGTACATGTTCTGTTTTTTCTTACTACACGAGCCACAACACGACTTAAAATATAACTGAACTCGAACCTGTTTATTGTACATGTTCTGTTTTTTTTTCAGTACACGTACCAGAACATGAACTTCAAATAAAGCAACACTCAAAAATGTGTGCTTTATGTGTTATTGAAACAAAAAGTACGTGATACAAAAATGTTCGTGTAAATAACGAAATATTAAAACGAACACAGTCATGGTTGTGTTGGGCACCGTAGAAAATTTAGAAACGCACAAAATTGATATGAAAATAAAGATATGTGTTGGCTGCTTTTGAACAGAACATTGTGTGTTTCATGTGTGTATTTTCTGAACCTTGGTTAAATTTGTACTTTGCGCCTCATTTATGAATTTTTGCACTTTTTTTTAATTACTTAAAAATTGCTAATATTTTGTTTGTTTTTGCAAACTAGCAGAATCCAGCGCTCGAAATTCGAGTGCAAGTTCTAGGACATTTTTTTTTTATTTCATAAAGACACTAAAGATATGCTTCAAATTCAACTCATTTTAAATGAAGAAAACAAACTCAACACATTAACACAAACACATAAACAAATTTAATAAACACACACATAGCATTGTATAATTATACCCTATACCACTATGTGGTTTGGGTATAATGACTTTGTGCTGCTGTTTGTAACTACCAAAAATATTTGACCTAGACCCATCTTTAATTATACCGATCGACTCAGAATCACTATCTGATTCGATTTAACGATGTCCGTCCGTCCGTCCGTCCGTCTGTGTGTCCATGTAAAGCTTGTAATCAAACTGGAGGTCGCAAATATGAACATATTTTGATGAAATTTGGTATATAAGCTTTTATCGGCCATAGGATGAACGTTATTGAAATTGGTGAGAATCGGTCCATGTTCAGACCTAGCCCCCATACAAATGACCCCTATGAAATCAACATAAATTGCCATAAGATCTAAATTATCATATAAATCTTAGTCAAATTGGGTTTGTATGTGTTTATTACATCCACTAATCAGCAGTCCGAAAATAATCCCTATGTCACAACTCTTAGTCATAAGCCCCATATAGAACTGCTTCCCGATCTTCACCTAAATCTATCAAAAAACAAAAATATTGCACTGATTCTTCTCAAATTTTGTTTGTATATATTTTTGCAAAATACAAGAGACTTTACCAAACATGATCACGATCGGTCCATTTTTGGACCTAGTCCCCATATAGATATATCATCCGATATGAACTTTTTCATATCTGCAGACAAAAAAATTTAAAAAAATACCATTCAAATTTGGTTTATGCTTATTTTCTATGTCCAGTTAGTTGGGCCTATGGAGTAGGGTCTCTAAATGCATGGTATAGGGTATCCTATAGTCGGTCTAGACCGACTATAATTTTCTTACTTGTTTTATATATATATGTGTTAGTAGCAACTTTAGACGATCTTAACACCAAAAAAATATTCCAGACGATGAAAATCTGTAAATCTGAGTAACAACTAAAAAGAAATACCTTTCAAATGATAAATTTCTTGTCAAAATCGGGGTGAAACTGTGAAACTTACATCGGTCACAAGAAATCGCCTTGCCTATTAATATTATAGATGCTACTCATACTTTATCTTTTATAAAAAAAAACCTTGATTTTGAAAATCTTTTTAATTTTTAATAGTATTGACATGTTTTTAGTACCAAATGTTTTATATTTTGGTACAAATTTGTGTTCAATAGATTCTAAAATTGCGACTAGACTACTACGATCTTCTCTATAGATTTGTTAAATTTTCAAATCTTAAGTTTATGTTTATCTAAATATCCGTGGTCACAAGCATTAACCGCCTAAGTCGAAAATCATGCTTTGGAGAAAAAAACCTTTTTATATAAATGCATTGGGGCTTCATTACGACTTAGGTCAGTATGTTTTCATTAATAACTTTTTATTAAACAGTGTTAGAGAAATGGGGATGTCACGTAAATATAAAGCGTTGTTAGTAGTACATGATAGCAAAGATAGCCCAAATCGTCGAATACCATACTTTCGAGAAAAATGACTTCTTATATAAATGTAATGGGGCTTCATTACGACTTAGGTCAGTATGTTTTCATTAATAACTTTTTATTAAACAGTGTTAGAGAAATGGGAATTTCACGTAAATATAAAGCGTTTTTAGTAGAATATGATAGTATACATAACTTAAATCGTTCTTAAGTCGACTTAAGCCGAGGCCACGCAATGAACGGCAAAGTGACGAGCGGCAGAGCGATGAGCGGAAAAAAATTAAAACATATGAAATACTACTGAAGTGGCCACACAATGTGCGCCATGCGAGCGGCATTTTTGAGCGTCTAAGCGGCGCCACTCAGGAATAGAACTTGTTCTAATTTTTAGTTGTTTTCTGAGCGGCAAAGAATAAAAATGGCAAAAAAAATGGCTTTTCTTTGTTTTGTCAATTTGTAGCGCGATTCAGTAACTTCTTTTTAACGATAATCGAATCGTTAGAAAAAGAAAACAACAAAATTATCGATTATGGTATTCAGTAAAATTTTTAAACGATATTCGCTTTTGTTAAAGTTAGCTGTTGTTGTTATCTTAACGACAACTATTTTTGTGTTGTTTTTCAATCGATAAAACGTTAAAAAGGTTGAAATGTAGTCATACAAAAATAAAAATCATAAAATAGTGAAAATATTATGCTTTTATTATAAAAACTTTTTATATAAATAATAAATAATAACATTGACAATGGCATTTTGACGACTAACCGCTCAGAAATGACGCTCTGCCGCTTGCCGCTTTGCCGCTCATTTCGTGGCCTCGGCTTTAGGCGGTTATCGCTTGTGACCACAGATATATAAAAACGTTGGTTCATTTATTTGTAACGAATGCTCTCAGAAACCATAATAGCTATCGAGATTTGCACCATAGGTTCGGTTCGAGCTCTTCTGTGCTTTTTAGTTAGTTTTAACCCTCTAGCTGATCAAGTTATAAAAAAAAATTTTATTTTCAGTGCGATTTGACTGCAATTCAGAATGTGTGTATGTTTCGTCATATGAAATTTTTGTGTGTATAAATGGATCCGTTATGTGGCGCTGGGGTAAAGTTATTTCGAATATTCTTTTTACCAAAAATGCCAAAAAAAAAAAATTTTTGTTGGACCCGGTAGATGGCGCAGCCATTCGAAAAATAATTAGTTGTCAAATTTATTTAAATTTTATTAAGTTACAAAATTCACAAATGCTTTTACATATAAATATTCTAACCAAAAAGGAAGGAAAAATTGCATTGGCTATGGCTTCGTCCGGAATAGCCGCAACATTATTGCGTGGTGGTCTGCAGCTCATTCAGCACTCAAATCACCGTTAAACGTACAAACAAATGAGAATGCCGTATGTAATATCAAAAAACATTCTGGTATGGCAAAAGTTCTGCAAAAATGCAGTATTATTATTTGGGATGGCTCACAAACATTACTAAGAAGCATTACATAGAACTTTAAAAAATTTGAAAGGCAATGAAAGACTTTTTGGTGGAGCTCTCATTTTATTATCTGGAGATTTTCGGCAAACATTGCCAGTCAAACCAAAATCAACCTATACTGACGAAATAAATGCCTGCTGAAAATCATCAAAATTATGGAGTAGCGTTCAAACTATAAAATTAACAACAAACATGCGAGTACAATTAGAAAATGATCTAACGGCTGACCAATTTTCAAAACAACAACTTGATCTTGGTAATGGTAAAATCAATATTAACCCAACCAATCAAACTATTAAAATATCCATTTTAAAAATATCCATTTTTGTCAATTTATATCGTCACGCGATGAGTTAATTGAAAATGTATTCCCCGACATTCAAAATCAATATCGTAACTATGATTGGTTAAGTGAAAGAGCTATTTTAGCCGCAAAAAATGTCGATATCGATATTATTAATGTTGTTATGCAGGACATGATTGATTCCGAAACGTTTTGTTTCAAATCTATGGATAGTGTTGTTGAAGAAACTGAAGCTGTCAATTATCCAACAGAATTTTTGAATTCACTTGATGTATTCAGTCTACCGACACATTTATTAAAATTAAAAGTCGGTTCTCCAATAATTTTGCTACGTAACCTCAACGCTCCGAGACTATGTAATGCAATCAGGTTAATTGTTGAGAGAATAATAATAATTATTCATTTACTGCGAGAATAATTAAATTAAAAATATTGTTCATTCTTTTGCATTACTATAAAATAAATATATTGGTCATTCTTATATATTACAATAAATATTTATTTTCATTTTTATAAATAAACAAGTAAGAAAATTATAGTCGGTCTAGACCGACTATATGATACCCTATACCATGGTTTAGAGACCCTATCTTTCGGTCCAACTCCTTCGATATAGAAAATGTCCGTCCGTCCGTCCGTCCGTCCGTCCGTCCGTCCGTCCGTCCGTCCGTCCGTCCGTCCGTCCGTCCGTCTGTGTGTCCATGTAAAGCTTGTAATCAAACTGCAGGTCGCAAATATGAATATATTTTGATGAAATTTGGTATATAAGCTTCTATCGGCCATAGGATGAACGCTATTGAAATTGGTGAGAATCGGTCCATGTTCAGACCTAGCCCCCATACAAATTACCCATATGAAATCGACATAAATTGCCATAAGATCCAAATTGTCATATAGATCTTACTCAAATTGGGTTTGTATGCATTCATTAGATCCACTAATGTGTAGTCCAAAAATGATCCCTTTGACCCCATATAGAGCTGCTTCCCGATCTTCACTTAAATCTATTAAAAAACAAAAATATTGCACTGATTCTTCTCAAATTTTGTTTGTACATATTTTTGCAAAATACAAGAGACTTTACCAAACATGATCAGGATCGGTCCATTTTTGGACCTAGTCCCTTTATAGATATAACATCCGATATGAACTTTTTCATATCTGCGGCCAAAAAAATTAATAAAAATCCCACTCAAATTTGGTTTTTGCTTATTTTCAATGTCCAGTTAGTTGGGCCTAAGAGATAGGGTTTCTAAACGCATGGTATAGGGTATCGTATAGTCGGTCTAGACCGACTATAATTTTCTTACTTGTTTTTTTTTTGTATTGGTATATACAGATTCTAACTAAAATAGAAAATTCATGGAGGGCAAAACAACGTTTGCCGGGTCCAGCTAGTTATTAACCCATTAATGCCCGGAAATTTTTTTTGGAATTTTGAGACGAAATTTGGAACACATGTTCCTTGATGGATAAGAAACATACTTTGTTCAGCAACTTTGTGAAAAAAAGTAGGTAAGTGTGGGTTTTCCCCCGGCAACTAAAGATGCCATTGGGCAAATAGACACACAGTTTACGTAGTAATATATAGATTTATTCATATTTTGTAATTATTGAAAATAATATTGTACAAGAATTTTGTTTTAAGTAAAAATATATACATATTTGCAACTATTTATTATGAAATTCAGCGAAGCATTTGGCAGGGTGGAGAGAAACATTGCATTTTTTACATGCAAATATTGTGCGCCCATTGCATTGTTTGCAGCGGTGGTATTTTGATTCTCCCTTTATAATTATGTGATCCTTGTTGATCTGGATGTTGTCTATTAAATTTTTTTGCCAGAGGACGATGGACCGGCTTTACTTGCTACTGTCCCATATGATTTTAAAAGGAACATAGTACATTGTCTTCTAAACTCCAAATAAGGTATATTGTGGCCCATCTTTCGAAACAACAACCAACCTTGAACACAGCATATATCAATTGCCCAGGAAAAAATGGCCACCACCATTTTTTTGTTCTAATAGTGGTGCGATAATTTGATATAAACTGATCACACAAATCCACGCCACCCATATATTTATTATACTGTGTGATGGGAAATGGTATTTTTACGTTTATGCGACTCTTTTGTTGACGAGAATATCGTGATATTGTGCCAATGGGTTCCAGGGGAGAACAGTTCGTGAGGATAGTAACAACGACATTATCCACCCGTCTTACTGCGAGAAGATTGTTTGTGCAAGAAACAACATATGTACCCCGAGGTTCTTTGGCAAACTTGGGCTTAGTCACAAATGTCATTTCCTTGGAAACACGGTTTTCGCGTAATGTTCCAGTAGTTCAAATGCCACGGTTTTGTAGTTTTTCAAGCAAACTAATGCTGGTGAATAAGTTGTCAAAGAATAATTGAGTTCCAGTTGATATGTAGCAATGCGAAACTAGGCCTAGAACAACATCACCGCCTTGGCCAATTCCAAGTGGAGCTATATTTGTAGAGGATCCACAATAAGGCTCTGCGTGAATCATGTAACCATTGTGATCCGCCATGTACCACAATTTAAACCCAAATTTTATTGGTTTAGCTCGTATAAACTGTTTGGAACCGTGTCTACCATAGTACGGAATCATACTTTCATCGACACTTAGAAAACCACTGTGGGCAATTTTCTTGAAATTTTTATTTAGGATTTCTAATAATGGACGAACTTTGTACATTCGATCATTTTCCTTGATTTTTGTGTTATCTGCACAATGTAAATTCCGTAAAATGTCGTCAAATGTATTCCTCCTCATTGCATTTGATATAAGTGGAGAAATACAGTCGTCATCACTTTTCCAGTACATGCGTCGTGAAAGCAGAACATAGTAACCACTAAAAAGCTGAATACCAATAAAAACTTTGAATTGATCATGACCGAGTGCAAATGAATGATTTCCCTTCTGCTGTGCATATAAGTTAGTTTCAGTTACTACCTTATCTATAAAATCTTCCGAAAAAAATCGAAAAAAGCATCGATAGGTTTTGTAATTCGGTCTCCAAAAGCTGCTTCAAAATCCCCGATTATTGGACTATATGGGGGTATATTAAATTTTGGCAGTGTCTTACCCCATTTTTGGGCGGCGGTACTTCTTTTGCCTCAGTGTTGACTGCATCTAAATGCTTGACAGTTTCTGCTTCAGTCCTCATGATTCGACGCGGCAATCTTTCTAGGTCTCCATCTACTTCTACGTCAGACTTATTGGAATCAACGTCTGTGTCTTGCTGGGCAGTTTCTATAGGTGGATTTATAACTATATCTGCAGATATTTCATCCGATATTTCGTCGTTTTCCAAAAGTTCCAATTCATTCAAAATTTCATCAAAAGTCAGCGCTCGTTTATGTGAAGACCTTATATATAATTTTTTTTCATAAATATTATTCGACAACAAAAACCAAACACAGATCTTGACACAAATAAACACACAGAATACAAAAAACAGTAACACATCACGACACAAAAAAATTCACTCAAGTGCCCATTGGCATCTAAAGTTGCCACCAATATCAATCCGATTATTACGCAAATTTCAACCAACCAATTGGCGAAATCAAAAACGTAAATCGGTAACTACACATTATATCTACATACAACCACACAATTTATTTCAAAAACAATTACAGAAATTTTACAACTTACATTTTTCATCAGCTACCTCCGTTAAATACCGATCTCAAAAAATGCACTAAAACCAATTTCTTGTCTCAACCAAACTACAACTCAAAACAAACTGAAATTGCTAAAAATAGAACAAACCGGTTGTTTTCTAGGAGATTACAATGATATTCTCTTATTTTTGCTTTCTATTCGTTTTCAGTGTACTCAAAAGAGCAAGACCTCTGGTGGATACTTAAGTTGCCACTGGGCATTAATGGGTTAATAAAAATGTAAACTTTTTACTGCGTACAAACAGTTCTAGTTGTGAAACAGCTGGGCCCAAATCACCGCAATCGTTATCGAAATTTTTCGATCGAAATTATTTTTTTATTTTCCAAAATAATATACTTAGAACTCTGTTACGAATTATGGACCCTAGTTAAGAATAAAAGTGAAACTAGGGCTGATGTTTGTCCGTCTTCTGTAAATAATAAACCAAAATATGGAATTTCGATTGATTTTACTCGATATCGAATGCGGTGATTTGGCCCCTGATTCTGTTGTTATGCCTTGAACATTCCCATGCATAACACGAAGGCGAGTTTTAAGAGAGTCGTAAAAAATTTTTGTGCATCATACTGAGTACTCTTAATTTGTCATACTTATTTTGATATTTTTGAAGTGCAGCCAATGACATCAAAGTAGATTTCAAATAGTCTTTCGCTTGCAATGTCATCTTCCTCTTCTTTGTTTTTATTACAATATTTTGTTTTCATTACATCAGAAAATTTACTACCTCGTGAGAATTGTTGGCAGTAAATTGTCGTTATTTTTGACAATTGTGGGAACTCTCCGGTGCTAAGTCTGGAACAAAATTTCTTGGTCTTTGGTGAATAAAGCTTCTTCGCGACATAGCTCTTTGTCGAAATTCTAAGTACTCTTTTCTGCAAGGGCATCGTGGATCATCAGCTTTGTGATAATTGTTTTTAAAATTTTTTTTTAAGCAACTATGACACTTGTAAATAACTCGTTTCTCTCTATCAGTTTTATTTAATACTAGCTGTAACCCGATGATCTTCGCTACATCCATCGTAACGAAATAGAAAACAGAACAAATTTTGTAGAAAACTATTTTATTTATATTTAGCGATTTTTGATTTTGTCGATTTTTGTTTTTTGCGATTTTTGATTTTTAGGATTTTTGTTATTCGCGATATTTTCAGTTTTAGCGATTTTTGATTTTGGCAATATATTCCATGAATACTCACATTGAAAATTAATGTACTTGTCGAAAGTTTCAAGACTGTCATTTTCATAGTACTTCATATATTTTGTATAGGAGGTGCCAGACCCATTGGTCCGATCCCGCCTTTTTTCTGCGACTCTACAAATTAGTTTTATATATACATGTACATGGTTTCAAAACTCTTGATATCGTAGTACTGCAGATATTATATGTTAAAATTGAAAAATTCAGAAAAATAAAGCTTTTTTTCCTTCCGGATATTCTAAAAATTTCAAGACGATCGATGCATTTTTAGCACTAACTTGGCCCTTTATTATTCTTTACCGGATTCCACCATTTAAGTGAAATACCATGGAGGTATCTTATTTTCATAATTTCACGTTTTGTTGTTTGTTCACTCAATAATATATAGCACAGCTTCGGCATTTGACCACTTTGTTTTTATTTCTTTAACACTTAATGGTATTATGTTATTTATGTCTTTAAATTCCTCAAAATTGTTTTTGGAACTAGACATGGAAGCTTTAGTTTTTCTTTTTCTCTTCTCTTAATTCATGCGTATAAAATAGAAGCTTTGATTGTTTAAGTAGTTTAATGGCATCTTCATATAACGAAATTGATTCATATAACGTAATTGATTCATATAACGAATTGATCCAACATATATTCCTTTATATTTGAATTGTTTATCAGTTAAACCCATAACCAGTGTGAAACTGTGAACTACGTCTACAATTATTGGTGGGACCTTAGCTTTAGAAGTTAAAATAGCACCTTCCTTAGTACTTATCGAATCGTCATCATCATCTAACAAACGAAATCTGTTGGCATTAGAGCAAAGAGTTACGAGTTTTTATACCCTATACCACTATGCGGTTTGGGTATAATGACTTTGTGGTGCTGTTTGTAACAACCAAAAATATTTGACCCAGACCCATCTTTAATTATACCGATCGAATCAGAATCACTTTTTGAGTTGATTTAACAATGTCCGTCCGTCCGTCCGTCCGTCCGTCCGTCCGTCCGTCTGTGTGTCCATGTAAATCTTGTAATCAAACTGCAGGTCGCAAATATGAATATAGTTCGATGAAATTTGGTATATGAGCTTTTATCGGCCATGGGATGAACGCTATTGAAATTGGTGAGAATCGGTCCATGTTCAGACCTAGCCCCCATACAAATTACCCTTATGAAATCGACATAAATTGCCATAGGATCCAAATTGTCGTATAGATCTTACTCAAATTGGGTTTGTATGCGTTCATTACATCCACTAACGAGTAGTCCAAAAATGCTCCCTTTGGCCCCATATAGAGCTGCTTCCCGATATTCACTTAAATCTATTAAAAAACAAAAATATTGCACTGATTCTTCTCAAATTTTGTTTGTATATGTTTTTGCAAAATACAAGAGACGTTACCAACAATGGTCAGGATCGGTCCATTTTTGGACCTAGTCCCCATATAGATATAGCATCCGATATGAACTTTTTCAAACTTTTTTCAAATTTGGTTTTTGCTTATTCTCTATGTCCAGTTAGTTGGGCCTAAGAGATAGGGTTTCTAAACGCATGGTATAGGGTATCGTATAGTCGGTCTAGACCGACTATAATTTTCTTACTTGTTTATATTTAGGATTATTTCCCCAAAGTTTTTACCAGCCATGGCAAGTTTTATAAATTAATATATTTAATATAAATTAACAATGAAAAACGCGAGAGCGTGCAAAATTAAACATGTATGGATCAGCTGATAGTACTGATACTTTCTGAAATTCAATTGATGTTTTCTGAAATACAATTGATAATTTCTGAAATTCAATTTTTGTTTTCTGTAAATCAATTGATATTTTTTGAAATACAATTGAAAAAGGTGTAGTCAAACTATAACATATATTGTGCTAAACCTGTTATATTGTAGAGTCGCAGTTGGAGTCGGAATCGATAGCTTTGATCATCGACTCCGTAGCCCTAGTTCAGACATAACTCCCACACAATTGACCGTTATGAGATTGACATAAACTGTTCTTTGATTCAGATTATCACAAAGATCTCGGCGAGGACCATTCTCACTCATAGTCTCCATATAAAGCTGCCTCCCGATATTCACTCAAATCTATCAGAAAACAGAAATCGCTATCTGACCAAATCAAAGTTGGATTTAAAATCTTTTCTCGACACTCTTGGTATAGGGTATGGTTTCGTAAACAAATTTCAAATGCTAGGAGTAAAATTGCTAAATCTTTAATATGTCTTAATTGTACCGCATTTTCAGAAGACCACACAACAGACCTTGCTCGTATGTTCTCATTTGTTTGCCTACAGATATGTAAAACTTCATTGGGATATGATTATTACTTAAGGCCTATGTCACTTTTAAGTTCTAAAAACTCAAACTAGGTTCTAAAACAACAAACCCGGCGTTGCATGGGTTGCTCCAAAATATTATGTTTATGCTCATTGCAATTGACAATATAAGCATCTTCTAGCTAATCTCGTTAATTTCGTTACTCCAATAAGATTCCGAGTAATATTCCGCATGAATATTAGAAAATAGGAAACTCGATCTGGCACTTCGTCCATAACGAATTGCTTACTGACGATTATACTGTGGACTCATTAGAAACTGGATCAAGTTTTTCTCATAATGTGGGTTACAGTTTTGTTTTTTTTTTTGGAGCAAACCTCTGTCGTTTATACACTTTTCATGTTTTAGTTTCTTTCAGGGTATATTATGACTTAAAGTTCTGATTTTGATGGAACTAAATTACAAAATCCTGTTGGGAAAGATAATTCATCATATTCTTTGTTATAACTTGACCATTTCCCAATTGAAGAAGTCCAGTGGAAGAAGTTCTAGTCAGCTTAATTTTGTTTGTTTGACACCTTCTTTGCGATATGGACATTTATCACTAGAAGATTGGATTTCATTTCCATTCAGAACTCATATGGATCTCCAGCCGCTGTGGTCCTCGAATGCATAAATCATTGCAATCCATTGAATACAAGGACTTACAGTCTTCTCGCAATGTCTCATATTCATTACCATTTATTGTTTTGCTCTAAGTAATAGAATCTCCGAACGAATGGGAATATGTCCCACTATGTTTCAGGCTTAAATACACGCAGTTATAGTTTTTGCTAAAGTGGGTATTAAAAAAGAGCTTAAAGGACGCGCATAGTTAAATTTTTTCATGTTAAAATTTTTATCAGAGCCTGGCAGCACTTTTGGTGCTGTCATGATGAAAATATACATCTAAACTTTCATTGGAGTGTGTGTGCAGAACAGACTAATGGTATTCTGGATTCCCAGGCGTGGTAAACGAACTGTCTACAGTTAGAAGACTTAATGTACTGACAAATTGCGACTTTACTTTGGAATAACTTCACTTTGGATAAACTATTTCGAATACAAGTGCATATTGAATCA
Source organism: Cordilura impudica (assembly GCA_963682025.1). Lineage (NCBI taxonomy): Eukaryota > Metazoa > Arthropoda > Insecta > Diptera > Scathophagidae > Cordilura > Cordilura impudica. The sequence goes on from OY821520.1 coordinate 158,030,490, forward strand.
CACCAGGAATAAAATACGGTTACAGACGGCATTGCTTACGGGACACTACAAATTTAAGTACCACTTACGTAACATTAACCTGACTATTTCGGCTCTGTGTCGCCTTTGTCTGGAAGATGAAAGAACATGACACGTATGTGAATGAGTTTTACTTTGTTAAACCAGAAGACGAATTTATCATAGGCAAATTTAAGACCGCTGAGAACATAAAACTATCTTCTCCTACAGAACTTGGAATAATTTAGGATCCAGGGTCAAAAGGTTTCAAATTGGTTGCAGTGTTATTGTTTTTTATGAAATGCAAAACGAACTCTCCTAATACCATTTTTTTTTTTTTGGCAATGTCACGTATAGACGTAACACTTTATGTCAAATATCGTTAGAATAAGTTCATCAATAGCACTGAAAAATCGTTCTGTAATTTATTTCGTATGGGAGGTGCCAATTAAACCATCCACGTAACAAATTTCAAGAAAATCGGTTCAGCCCTATATTATTTGTAATAAATTTGAATTAATATCGGATGACTTCTATATATGTAAATAAAAATCCCCAAAATCAATATACGACGATAATGTAAGGCTAGATGTAAACATGCAACGATTTTCACCAAATTCATTAGAGATACTTCTACAAATATCTTTTCATTTGCGTCCAATTTCATTATATCGACACACAGATGGATGGTTGGTAATCGTAAAATTATCGCGCAGTCGATCGGCTAGTAGCTCAAAGTTACAATGGAACAGTTACTAATAACATATAACAGGCGTATAGTAAAAACGAAATCTACGAAGAATTCTGAGAAAATTTCCCCAGGAAACTTTGGATCTAAAATCAAAACCTAGCTTCAGCCGAGAGACATCGAAATTCGCATTTTAAAAATTTTCAGAAACAGCGTGTTTTTATTAACAAATACTGTTTTCCGCTTCATATTTTCGAGTCAAAATTTAGAAACCTTTTTATAAAATTTACCTAAAATCTTAAGTTTGTAATGTAATTGAACAATCAGTAAAAATACATTTTTTTTTTATATTTAAGTTTTATTTCGTAATTCAAACAACAGAACCTAATGGTGATTTCTTTTCTGAAAAAAAAGTTACACTTTATAATGTTAAATTTTTATAATGTTTGGCTCATCCATTTAAGATGTTGCATTTTTAATGGTCAGAATAGAACATCAAATTACAACTTTGCAACATTTTTTTAATGAACAGCTGATATTGTTGACACTTTCATTCCTGGACACCAAAAAAGAAAAATAAATATAAAAGGACATTGATAATTAATAATAATTTACTAGCAGATTCCAGCACTCGAAATTCGAGTGCAAATTCTAGAAAATTTTATTTTTCATTAAATAAAGACCCTAAAGGTATGCTAATCAATTATAGCCAATTCACAAATCAACACAAAAAAACAAACTCATTTTTATTACAAACACATTAACAAATTTAATAAACACACACATAGCATTGTATAATTTTATGTATGTGTTAGTAGCAACTTTTAATGCAATTTACTCAAAATAAAGAAATAAAATTTAAAATCTGTAAATCTGCGAAATGGTTAAAAAGAAATACCTTTCAAATAATAAACGTTGGGTCAAAATCGAGATAAAACGGTAGAACAAAACATCGGTCACAAGAAATCGCCTAGCCTATTAATATTATAGATTTTGCACAAATCAATAAAAATTACACATTTCCTTATTTTTTTTGTTTCTTCACACAAATACACATTTGTAAACAACAGCTGTTTTGTCGTGTTTTTCTCCTCTTCTGATTTTTTAGAGTGCGAAAATGCACCTTTTTCACATATTTATAGCGCGACATTTTTAGAAAAAAACACGTTGCCCTTTCGCAAGGTTGACATTTTTTTTAGAAAAGAACACAAAAAGAAAATAAAGTGCGATGTGGGTAAAACAAGTAACATTTTTGCCAGAAAAGAAAACGCCATAAGTCTTTTTTATAATCCATTCGAGGCTTGCGGGTACGACATTCTTAAGTCACTGCCATATCGTTTCGATTTTTTTCAATTACACGTCGTGACACATGCTTTAGCAATTGCACACATCCCACGGTTGCATGTATGTGCGACGGAATTCCTGGATCTAGTAGTGGTACTTCATCTAATTTTATGTACTACAACAGGTGCTCGTATGGGATGCGCAAGAGCCTGCGTTCTTTTGTTAACCAGCGAGAATGAACAATTTTTCCCGGTTTCATGCTAGCTATATTTTCTTTTCACGAACTTTCCGATGCAGTTTTGCTATTCGAAAGAGATATAAAACATCAGTAGAAAGACTTTTTTCATCGTTAATGTCCATAGCTGGAGGCATATTTCCCAATGAAATCGGTTCAAAATCAGGTAGATCCTACAACGAAACATTAAGCGTTGATAAATATGCATTCTTACCGGTCTGAATTAATTTCGCAAAGGCCCACTTGCAGTATGTGGTCTACTTATAATAGATTTTTCTAAAGCATTGAACAAATGGCGAAGCGGAAGTTAGTTGAAACAAACCAATGTAATGGTTTATTTAACAAAACTTTAAACTTTCGTATTATTCCATTTTCAGTTCCAGTATTGGTTGGTTCCCCATCGCAGCGAACTCCTACCAAGGTGGTAAGCCATAATTTTTTTTCATTGAAGAACTCACATAATTCACTCTATGAGACTCTTTTTCCATTCTCAGATGGTATTTTGCACTAATTTCTTCCCGTGTCAGTGCGTCATTTATGCTGTCATCAAAAGAAAAGGCTTTTAAGGCTGAATCATTATACAGTATATGACGAACGGACTCCCGGCTTTTATTTTGTCATGACCTACTTGGGCTTTATCCATTATATATTTTCATTTTCATTAGTAAAGTCAATGTCTTTAAATAAAGCTATAGCTAAACATATCTTTTAGCGTAAGATCCCTTTTTATACAAAAAAAAGGCATTTCTTTTTATCTGTTAACCAGACTTACAGATTTTCAAATTTTGCCTTTATTTTGAGTAAATTGAATTTAAAGTTGCTACTAACATATACATAAAATTATACAATGCTATATGTGTGTTTATTAAATTTGTTAATGTATTTGTAAGTTTGTTTTATTCATTCACAATAATAATAAATCAAAAAAGTATTGGTTTGTGAATTGGCTGAGTTGAAAAAAGAAGTTGCCTAGAATTTGCACTCGAATTTCGAGTGCTGGAATCTGCCAGTAATATATTCAGCCCTGTTCTTGAAACGATGTTTTTTGAATAAGAATGAATTTAAAATAACATGAAATTGAAATTTTGGGTTTCTTGAAAACACAAATTTTATATTTTCGAAGTATTTTTCGAAATCATTTTTTTTTTTTTATTGTCAAATGACATGATACATATGGTTTATCTTCAGAACCATATGTAATCCAGAAATTGAGGTGTCATATGTTTCTTTAGTCAGAATTAAAAAGTAGTTTACCCTACAATACCGAAAAGTTTTTTTTTGTTTCTATTAGTGATTTGGAGTCGCAGAAAATGCTTAGCAATATTTGGACTTATTTGTTATTCACTGGAAAATAAACTATCAAGGACGGCCTTTTAATCGATAGAAGATGAGGACTTAATTTGTTAATCAGCTACAATATAAACACCAGGATAGGATTTTGATCGATTTTGAAGTCAGCATTTATATCGACACCTAAAATGCAAGAAGCCGTAACTAACAAAAAGTTCAAAATTGACGTTTTGAATTGTAGTTACATAGTTTACTTAAAAACAAAATAAATAAAAATCCATCTTTATTTTTCAGCTTGATTCTAAAATTTGGGTATTAAGTTTAAAGTAGTTTTTGTTTTATGATGTTTTTTGCTTCTCCTGTAAAAAAATAAAAATAGTTATGGCCTTTTGCATTTTAGGTGACGGTATGTAGTTTTCAAGAAATATTAGAAACCCAGTATAATACTTAAAAATATATTTTTATATATCGTTCTGACTATTTTTCTGAGACTCAATTGATATTTTCTGAAATTCAATTCATATTTTCTGAAGTAAATTTAATAATTTCTGAAATACATTCGATGTTTTCTGAAATACATTTGATATTTTCTGAAATACATTTGATGTTTTCTGAAATATATTAGATAATTGCTGAAATACATTTTCTGTTTTCTGAAATACATTTAAAATTTTCTGAAATACATTTGATGGTTTCTGAAATACATTTGATAATTTCTGAAATACATTTGGTATTTTCTGAAATACATTTGATAGTTTCGAAACTCAATTGATATTTTCTGAAATTCAATTGATATTTTCTGAAATACAAATGATACTTTCTGAAAATCAATTGATGCTTTCTGAAATACAATTGATTATTACTGAAAATCAATTCATGTTTTCTGAAATTCAACTGATACTTTCTGAAAGTGAATTGATGTTTTCTGAAATTCAATTGATACTTTCTGAAACACAATTGATATTTTCTGAAAATCAATTGATGTTTTCTGAAACACAATTGATACTTTCTGAAATTCAATTGATGTTTTCTAAAATTCAATTGATACTTTCTGAAAATCAATTGATGTTTTCTGAAATACAATTGATACTTTCTGAAACACAATTGGAAAAGGTGTAGTAATTAAAAAACACCTAAGTTTATTTTCGACTTCTTCAAAGTTTTCCTAGTATTTAGCTTTTTAAACTCACAGCACACCTAGCGGTTCTGATTACTAAAAAAGTTCTGTCAATAGCAAATATACACTTGAATATTTAAAATTAACAAAAACGATTTGTGATTTTGCTAAGCAGACAGCGAACTCTGTCATAGCAAATATATACTTGAATATTAAAAAAAACAACTCTGTAAGTTTGTGAAGATCTTAAACTCCCAGCACACCGATTTTCCCTTACGCTGTTTTTGTGATTGTATTGTGAAATTGGATTTTACCCGCCCCCCCCCCCCCCCCTGAGCGCGTAGATATTTACACATCAAAAAATATTTTCTTTTAAAATAACATTTTACTTGTTCATTTAATTGTTTTTGTTCTTCAATTTCATTCAATTAAGAATGACTTCTCTTTTTTTGAAATAAGTTAGGCATCACCAAAGAAAATTCGACATTCAAATAAATTGAATTTGATGGGCATCACTACTGTTTTGAACATAAACAAAGTTGTATGCAAAAAAATAAAAATATGTGATTTGAGTAAAATATTATTTTAAATTCCTTTATTTGTAATAATTAGTGCATAAAGAATCTATGTTATAATTGAAAAAAATTATAATGAAAAATATATTGTTCAAATAAAAAGTTTTTATTATAGTTATAGCACAACATCATCTCTAAAAGTGTGTTTTATTAACATCGATTACGATTAACATGATTACGAGTTTTTTTTTTAAATCAGCGGAAATCGTTTTTTTTTTTTTTCATAAAACCAATGTCTATTTTTTTAAAATAATGACAAGGATCAATAAAAAACACGTTAAAGTTTAGATATGAATTGTTTTTTTTTATCTCTTAAGACCTGGTTAGTAGAAAAAAAGGGCATTTGTTTTGATTTCACAAAGCCTTTTCTATGTGAATTAAAACAAGAAAAAATATTCTTATTGAAATCATAGAACAGCATAAAACTCGTAAATTTAAGAATTTTTTCTGTTACGAGTTTTGTTTTGTGATAGCGATTTCAAGAACAGGGGTGACTATGTTTGGTTTTAATGATATCATGTTGTTTCCCATAAAATCCATGCAGTTTTTTAAAATACCTTTAACTAAAATCTTTATGTCTCTCGGCGGAGCTAGGTTTTAATTTTAGACCCCATACTTTTTTAGGGTAGTTTGCTTAGATTTTGTGTAGATTTCGAATTTGCTGTACGCCTGTCATGTTTTTTTCATCCGAATAAACACATTAATGGTCGTTCAACAATTTTTACGTCGGCATACAACCCCCACAACTTCACTAAATTTAAAGGTGAAATTGAAGTCCTAACCTAAGGTGCGATCAGATTTTTTAATTTTCGGTGATCGAAACATACGAGCTGGAATTGTCATGTTAATAATTCTGCAGGCAATGCCTTAATCACCAATTACAATCGAACTATTATGTTTATTTTCCTTATAAACAAACCAGATTTGCACAAAACTTAAGCTCATCAAGCTCATCTTGATATTTGTCAACACTTCAGACATTTCCTAATGAACTGAACTCTGATCACGTCCCAGTAATATGCGACATTTATGTACGCGTTCATTGTAGTATAATCATAGTTCCGTTGTATCATCTAACCAACTAAATGGCTCTAAAATATGTGTTGAAAATTAAGTAATAAATAGCTAATGAATACAGAAATTAATATCGACAATGTCGATAAAATACCAAAAGGTAATAAAACTGAGTGGCAGAGACAATTAAGTAAAGAAATAAATTTAGACTTAAACTTCAACGATGTAATGATAAAAAAAAATAAAGCTTAACTTACATCAATAGTTAAGAAATTATATAACTTATTCTTTTCCACCTTAACAAAGACAGAAATGAAAGCTGATCAAAATTCATATCCAAACTTCTTACAGATTCAAAAAGATTTTGGAAATTTCAAAAGCTATTAAAGGTAACCGAACTCCTCTTGCTTATTTGTCTTGCACTGGAGAAATTGTAAAAACTAATGAAACCAAGGCAATTCAATAGCAGATGTTTTCGAAAAAAAAAAAAGCCGACACCCTTACAATGAACTGCAGCACATCACTAGATGAAAAAGTAGCATCCTACGTAGAAAAATTAAATTTTAGCAATGACAACGTCGCACTGCGGACCATTTTTTGAGAAGGCGGCCAAAAATAATTTTTTATGGTTATTGATTTTAAAGTTATGTTATTAATTTGAAAGTAAATGAAAGTAAATACCAGTGAACCTCGGGAGCCAAAATATTGCGACTTTATTTCAACTATATCACAGCAAACAGGGTCTTTGAAAATGGACTGAGAAAGTTTGCTAAAATTAAAAATTGCTTTGTAAATGTTAATTTCTTTAAAAACTTTTTTGTAAATATTAATTTTTAAATGATTGTAACTTTTTTGTTTTAAAAGATTTTAAAGTAAAATAAATTTTATATAATTTGTAACTTCTAAGCTATTAATGCTAGAAATATAGAAATATAAAAAAAAATTTAAAAGGTCCAAATTTCCCGAAAATCTCCTACTTAACAGAGCATAACTCCTGCCCATCAAAAGCCATCAAAAAAAATCTTTCACTCTTCTTGCACTCCTATACCCCATTGTATACCCGCCAGTTTCCTCCCGTATGCACCAGAACAATTTTTCTGACCCAAGGTCAAATATTTTGTGCAAAATTTATTAATACAAAAGTTTTCCACTATGTGGTTAATGCGTTTGCTCTGATATTTGTAACTACCAAAAATATTGGATCTATCTTTTATTATACGGATTGACTCAAAATCACTTTTTGAGTCGATTTAACGATGTCCGTCCGTCCGTCCGTCTGTGTGTTACGAATACAAAAGTTGGTCGTACCGGTGTTTTTATTTGTTTTTTTATACTGACAAAAAAAGGAAACGGTAGAGTTGACATGAGTTGTTATATACACAATGCGCTTAATTGTTAAGTTTTATTAATGGGTAAAATCTTTTTTACTTGGACAGGTACATTTACATAGGTATATTTCAAAAACATTAATAGTCGGAACTTGAGAATCATTAATATTGGAGAATGAATTTATTAATATAGATATTTCAGGTAATAAGTAATACAGCCGTGAAACAAAATAACAAAAATATATTAAAATAGTAGATCGTTCATCAGGAAAAAATTAGTTTTCAAATGATGTATGTTTTGTATAGGTAATATATTTGCTGCAGAAGCTCTGACAATTCGATTGCATTTAATATTATACATACATACATAAAAATAAATATTGTCTTACATAAAATTATAATTTTTCCGTTTATTAAAATTTTTGAATAGAATAACGGCTACTTTTAATACCAACACGAACTTTTTTACTACCAAAAATTCAACTATGTTCCTAAGCCGTTCTTACACCATTCCTCTATTCACATATGTTTTCATAAAGGTGCTATTACATGATGTGTTTTTTACACATGTACTGTCAAATTTTCCCACAACAAAAGTTGTACACATCGTGTGATACATATAAAACATTGTTTATGTACAATACATGAGAAAAGTCACATGTACATTTTTCAATTAGAACAGGTTCTATTTTTGCATGACAAACAAGTGAAAATACAACACTGCTTGTGGCGAAAGAAAAACAGAGTACATTTTAAAGATTAATATTGAAAGAAAAATAAATTGTTTAGTATTAATTAACAATTAAAAAATACATAACCTTTTTTTTAACAAAAAATTTTTGTAAATTCACAAATTAAATCAGCTGTTGTTTACATTTAGAGGTTATGTCATACGGAAATACATACGCACGTGTGATAGCAAAAATGATGAATCGTATGTAAAAAGACAATTTTGACAGACATGAAGAATTTCATGTGGATAAAAAAAGTGACATTACATATGTAAAAAACATTTCGTGTAATAGCACCTTAACTAATAGCAGCCATACTTGGCACCTCTTTTTTTTGCAAAATGTGCGCTGTTTTGTATTATTTATAATTTGTTACTATTCGTGTGTTTGTTAATATTGCAAAAAAAAAATTTTAAAAATAAATTACAACTTTCGGTCATACGTTCTATTAAAAGTACGTCTTATAATAATAAGAAAATTACAAAATTGTGTGTAATTTTTGTACGTAAATGAAAGGAAGCAAATATTACAAAAATTAGGAAACCGAAATTCCGTACAAAATTGATAAAATAAAACAAAAAAGAAACAACAAAATCTCCGAAAAAAAATTGTTTTGTGTTACAAACACATACATCGCCTTTTTAGAGGAAAAAGAAAGTAACTGACAAAGAAAGATGGATTATGATGTAAGTTATGAAATTAAATAATTGTCCAAGAAAAACAATTAACTTTTTCGTGCATTTATTACTTAAAGCCCGTGCCTACTGTTGTACCCGCTGAACCGTTGGACGCTGAAGCTGATAGCGCCGCCTTGCGGGCAGCGATGAAAGGTTTTGGCACAGATGAACAGGCTATAATCGATATATTAACTTCTCGTTCTAATGCCCAGCGACAAGTGATAAAAGAACATTTTTTGCGAGAATACGGCCGAGATTTGATAGCAGATTTAAAAAGTGAGTTAGGTGGAAAATTTGAAGATGTTATCATTGCCTTGATGTTTCCGCCCGTTCAATATATATGCAAACAATTGCACAAAGCCATGGACGGTATGGGTACCAACGAAAGTACCCTCGTAGAAATACTATGTACCAAAACCAATGAAGAAATAGCTGAAATTGTTACTTGCTATGAGAATATGTATGACCGACCATTGGCCGAACATATGTGCAGTGAAACTTCAGGACATTTTAGGCGGCTACTTACTCTTATTGTTACCGGGGTGCGGGATCCAGCTCAAACTGTCGACCCAGAAAAGGCTAAAGAACAGGCCGAAGCTTTATATAGTGCTGGTGAAGCAAAATTGGGCACCGACGAAGAAGTTTTTAACCGTATTATGGCCCATGGTAGTTTTGCCCAATTACGTTTGGTATTCGAAGAATATAAGCAAGTATCTGGCCAGACAATTGAACAGGCTATAAAACATGAAATGAGTGGAGAATTACATGAAGCTATGATGGCTATTGGTGAGTTACTAAAATAACCATATGTTTGTAACTACCAAAAATATTTCACCTAGACCTTTCTTTTATTATTATACCGATCGACTCTGAATCACTTTCTGAGTCGATTTTACGATATCCGTCCGTCCGGCCGTCGGTCTGTCCATCTATTTACCCATGAAAACCTTGTGATAAAACTACAATTTTCTTGTTTTAATTGGAATTAATGAAAACGTAAAATGGAGATGACTATGAAAATATTAACCTTATAATAAGGCAACTAGAATTTATGGAAGCTCTTTTTTATTCTAAACAGTTCCGCCAAAGTAATAAAGGAAATTTTTTCGGTATTTAGATCTAAATCAATTGCTTTACTGTGTTTAAGAGTAAAACGTTATACTTAATATAGTTAAGTACTAACTTACTCTGTGATTTCATAAGAAATAACTTTTCTTAAAAAAAGTTAATTTTCTTTAAAAAAAAAAGCCTTTTTTAAAATGTATCTCTTCAAAAAGTATTATCATTTTTCAATGGGAATTTCGTTGCCTTCTATCTAAATCTTTTGAATATTTATATACGAAAAAGGTTAGATACCTCTAAAATATTAATTTGTAAAACTGAAAACTGATATGGTATACACTATGTGGGAAACTCTGAAATCTAAAATATTTGTTAATTTAAATCCCATTTTAAAATGTTTAATTTTGTTGTAGCACCATTACCTGCTGAATTGACAGTCGTTTTTCAGTGTCCAAGTCATGTCGGTACATAGAACAGGCTGTTATATACCAAATTTCATTAAAATATATTCATATTTACGAACTGTAGTTTGATTACAAGGTTTACATGGACACGTAGACGGACGGACATCGCTAAATCGACTCAGAAAGTGATTCTGACTGAGGAAGTGATTCTGAGTCGATCGGTATAATAAAAGATGGGTCTAGGTCAAATATTTTTGGTAGTTACAAACAGCAGCACGGTCATTATACCCAAACCACATAGTGGTATAGGGTATAAAAATTTAGTGGTATTAATATATTAATTAATATATCTTATCTTGATTTTAACTACGATTAAGATCTCAACTGCCTTAACTGGAGAGTTAATAAATAAACATTTTAATAAGTTAATAAATAACCACTTAGAGCGATGTTAGATAGTAATCAGAGTCGTTAATTTAAAGTACTATAAATTAGATGTAATTTCCATACTTCAATCTAAACTAAAGATGTGTACCATTAAAAATTTCTACAGTTAACTCAAAAAGTGAGAACTCACCATCAGTTTTAAAATTCAAATGCATTTTTCTATAACAAAAATCTCAAGTATGGGAATTCTCAATTTTATTATTTTTTTATAAAAAAAAAATCTTATTTTTGATCTTTATCATTTTATTGATTGAGTTTGAAATTATTTAGTTTGTTATATTGGAAGAGGCTTAAATAGTATAACTTTTGCTTGAATTCTCATTTGGTTGTTTTCAGCAAATATATATGAATTTAACTTTTTACCAAACAAACTATCTACTGCTTTGGTTACTGATGAGGGTTGGTGACTCTTCCCGAAACAGCCGTATAACCTGTCATGCAGAATATAGATCAATATTTGACACAAATGTGCCAACGTTTTTGCTTTATTTAAAGTAGAAACATTTGATCTTGAGCCTGAATAATTTCAAACTCAATCATTGGAATTCTCTTTTAAAAACGAAATAAATTCCGGAGACCCCAAAACCATATATTTTCTTGGTCATTATAACAAGGGAAGTTGATTTACCGATGTCCATCTGTCTGTGGAAATCACGATCACGCCGTCAATATCTAAGCTAGACCGTTCGTTTTTGTATAAAATTGTTTATTAACATCCAAAAGGAGCTGCTATTTAAAATCGGTGAAAGGGATCACGAGTTATGAATAAAACTTTGAAAAAACTTGAAAAAATATAATTTTTCAGTGTATTTGTTGTTGTATATGTATATGTGTATATGTTTTAATTCTTCGTATTGTTGAAGCCATCACAGTTGTGTGTATATGAATATTGCACGTGTCACATTGGCCTAAGCAAATTTAACAACATATTTTTTTATCATTAAAATTAAATATTAAAAATTAATAAAAATAAAAATAAAAGTTAAATATTAAAAATAAAAAATTAAAAATGGAAAATGAAAAATTAAAAATGGAAAATTAAAAATGAAAAATGGAAAATGAAAAATTAATAATGTAAAATTAAAAATTGAAAATGGAAAATGAAAAGTGAAAAATGAAAATTGAAAAATGGAATATGAAAAATTACAAATCGAAAATGAAAAATTAAAAATGAAAAATTAAATATGAAAAATGAAAAATTAAAATTCAAAAATGGAAAATGGAAAATTAAAAATGGAAAATGAAAAATAGAAAATGAAAAATTAAAAATTAAAAATGAAAAATGGAAAATGAAAAATGAAAATTTAAAATTGAAAAATGGAAAATGAAAAACTAAAAGCGGAAAATGAAAAATTAAAAATGAAAAATTAAATATGAAAAATGGAAAATGAAAAATGAAAATTCAAAAATGGAAAATGGAAAATTAAAAATTAAAAATGGGAATGAAAAATGGAAAATGAAAGTTTAAAATTGAAAAATGGAAAATGGAAAATGAAAAACTAGAAGCGGAAAATGAAAAATTAAAAATTAAAAATTAAAAATTAAGAATTAAAAATTAAAAATTACTAGCTAATTCAGATAAAAATATTTTAAAATTTGCTTTTTTATTTAATATTAATATCTGGAAATTTTTAGCCAAGAATCAGTTTTATTTATTTTTTTTTTTTTGAGTTATGAATTATCTCAAAACTTCTTATAGTATCAAAATTCGGGTGTTATAACACTGGCTGCGTTATATAATGAATTTCATTAGGGGTTATCTACTCTTGTAAAAGAAAAATAATGCCATTTTTCAAATAGTAACGAATTCTTTCTATAGAAGACATGATAATTGTTTTTTAGAAAAAGGAATTATAATAGAAACTGGCCAACAAGAAAAACAAACTTTAAATTTAATTGGTATTCGCAATTTAAATTTCAGTACCGACAACAGTTTTAAAGTGGTAGCCGTACCCAATATTGGTTGTAATATTGAGTTTAAGATGCAGGTGGAGGGTATCAAAGATTCGGCCCAGCCGAATTTAACACTCTTACTTGTTTTACTTTTTTTTTGTCATGTTTGGAGAAATATATATATATAGATTATATTTTTCTTAAAAATGAATGTATTTGTTTTCTCTTCCAGTTGAATGTGTTCAATCTCCTCCAGCCTTCTTTGCTACTCGTTTATTTAAAGCTATGGATGGCATGGGCACTGATGATACGACTCTGATACGCATTATAGTCTCACGTTCTGAAATTGATTTGGGTAATATAAAAGAAGAATTTGAGCGTCTATATGACCGCACCCTAGTTAGTGCTGTTAAGGTAAATAAAATGGTCGTATATTATTTATTAAATCAATTATAATCATTTGTTTTTTTTTTTTTTTTTTGTATTGCTATATAAGTCGGAAACTTCTGGTGATTACAAACGAGCTCTTTGTGCCTTAATTGGTGGTGCATAAAACAACACATCAATTTTATGTCAACTTTGAAAGAATCTCTTTTCTGTGTGGATTAACCGACCCCTTGCTAAACGTTTATATTTTCCCTTCTTACCTTTATCCTTTTTTAATGCAGATTTTTTGTAAAACAAAACATTGTTAAGTATTAGTAAAAAAAAATAATTTGAAATATTCACGTACTGTTTGAAATAAAATTTTAAAATATAAGATAGAAATGGTTTTAATGCAGAAAAAAATTTAAGGTGCAGTAAATTCAAACTCAAATTCTTTACGCTTTAATTGATAGTTAAAGATGCATTGATACTTTTGTAAATGACGCAAAATTCGGGGAAAAAAAAGCAATCGATTTGACTGTGGTGATAATTTGATAATAAACAAAATTGTTTTAATAGCATATTAAAAGGATTCCGACGGAGATATTATTCATAGTTTGGGTACAATAATATTTTAAAATTAATTAAAGATTCATTTAAATGGCAGAAAATAATCAAATGAAAATAACTGATCCCGAGAAATAAAAACATACAAAATAGTGCGGAGTTTATGTTCTTGAATGCTTTTAGTTTTTTCAAGTCGGTTATGGTTTGCGAGAACCCATTTTGGCACTTTTAAACAGCCATTTTTTCTACTCGGAAACTGACTAACACAATAAACCTGCATCATTTTAGAACCCACATAATTTAAAAGTTCAAAAAAAAAGGATCCTTAAATATTAAAACAATTAAGTTTAAGCTCATTAATAAGTTAAGTTTTCATGCAACTAAGCTATTTATATATCGGGTCAAATAAAAACGATTTGAATCCCGATTTCCTAAAATGATCTACAATTAAAAATCCGAGTGTAAAGCCACTGAACTTAATAAAATTGAATAAATTCAACAAACTGTACGTTAGTACTGTACTTAATGTCCATTAAAAAAACTGCATCAACAAAATACAAGTAAGAAAATTATAGTCGGTCTAGACCGACAAATATGAAAGAGTTCATATCGGATGCTATATCTATATGGGGGATTAGGCCCAAAATTGGACCGATCCTGACCATGTTTGGTAAAGTCTCTTGTATCTTGCAAAAATATATACAAACAAAATTTTAAATAATCAGTGCAATATTTTTGTTTTTTGATAGATTTAAGTGAAGATCGGGAAGCAGCTCTCTATGGGGCCTATGCGTAAGAGTTGTCCCATAGGGATCAGTTTTGGACTACTCATTAATGAATGTAATAAACGCATACAAACCCAATTTGAGTAAGATATATATGACAATTTGGATCTTATGGCAATTTATGTCGATTTCATAGGGGTCACTTGTATGGGGGCTTGGTCTGAACATGGACCGATTCTCACCAATTTCAATAGCGTTCATCCTACAGTTTATATACCAAATTTCATAAAAATATATTCATATTTGCGACCTGCAGTTTGATTACAAGGTTTACATGGACACACAGACGGACGGACGGACATCGTTAAATCGAATCAGATAGTGATTCTGATTCGATCGGTATAATAAAAGATGGGTCTATGTCAAATATTTTTGGTAGTTACAAACACTACATAGTGGTATAGGGCATAATAAGAATCTTATAGTTCGTCTAGACACTATACGATACTCATAGCATGAAGTTAGAGAAAAGGTTGTAGGTCCGACATATTTGACATAGAAAATAAGTATAAATCAAATTTGAATGGATTTTTATAAATTTGTCGCCTGGTGATATGAAAAGGTTCATATCGAATGCTATTTTAAATGTAGCGAGTCACTTATATTTTGCACAAACATATACAAACAAAATTTTAGAAAAATCTATGCAATATTTTGTGTTTTGATAGATTTAAGTAAAGATCGGGAAGCGGCTTTATATGGATGCTAAGACTAAGAATATTACGACAGGATTTATTTGTGGGCTACAGATTAAATATGATCGAGATCTATAATAATTTAGATCTTAGGGCATTTTAAGTCGTTCTCAAAAGGTCATATCGTTACCTAACATGGAAAACATCGTAACATCACTTTTTGGTATTGTACAGCAGAAACAAAAAACGTTTTAAAATTAAAAGTAGTTAAGATTTGTAAACCATTTTTGGTATTAATGCAAAACATATACTAGGAAATCATTTCTGAAAAAAAAATTTTTTTGTTAAGAATTTTTCAAATAATTTGTGTTACGTTATTTTCTGAAACAAAACCACGTATCATCAGTTTGAATATTTTACCATATGTTAAACATTACGGCCCATTGGGCCGTATGCAAAAAAAATTAAAGTGTACTTCAAGTAGACTATCAACAAATTTTGTATGAAAAGCATACAATAAAGTCTACTTGAAGTACACTTTAATTTTTTTGAATACGGCCCAATAACTATAAAATGGTTTTAAAATAAAACTAGTTGTTCACACCGTGAACAAATTGGGTCATCTTCCCAGCACTGGCTACAATAACGCCCCATAAATTAACGAACACAGCATCCACCATACGAAAAGGAAACATTTTCAACATAAAAACATCATTCAACAAATCATAGTTCGAGCGAACACATTACCCGATAACACATCAGTGAATTAACTCAACAACACAAACATACATATACATAATTTCAAAACAACAAAGAAACAGTGACGTTTAAATTAAAATATAGTTTGAATTTAATATAAAAAACATATACGTACATATGTTAAGTGTATTCTAAAAAAAAGGAAAAAAAATTGAATAATAAACATTATAACGTTTTAAAAAAAAGGAAAAGGTATACTAAATTTTTTATATATTTATACCACGTTTGTTGACCCATTTTGCGTCCCCTTCTAACCCGTAAGTAAACACTAGTTTAGGGCTTTACTAAGAAATAAAGATGTTTTAGAGTACATTTGTGATAACATTTGTAGTTGTTTATTAATCTTTATACCCAAAATAGATAATTCATTTACAAAAAATCATGTGAGTCCGATCACAGGGAAGATGTGTAAACATCTAGTAATTAAAGATTTTTTATGCCATTTTTTAAAATCAAACAGAAAGCGTCATCTATGAATCACTTATAGCAAAAACTGTTTCAGCCAATTCAACAACCCTTTGCTGTAAAACGTTAAAAATATCCCAATATAAACGTATATAAGTGATACGTGACGCTGATAAGTGACGCTTTTAAAAAAGTGGCATAAAAAAAAACAATGTTATATCATAATTTTTTCACCAATGCAATAATCATAAGTCACACAGCGTTATGTGTCAGCTCTCACCTATTACGTTTACACTGTTTTTGTGATTGTATTGTGAAATAGAAATTTACCCCCCTGCGCGTATAGATGTTTACACATCAAAAAAATCATGTGAGTCCGATCACAGGGGAGATGTGTAAACATCTGGTAATAAATAAAAAGCAGAAAACAGCGACAAAAGGTTATTTATTACATATCATAATTTTTTCACCAAACAATCATGTCACACCGATTTGTCTTAATGCTCACATGTTATGCGTAAGATCTTACGCTCACATATTACGCTGTTTTTGTGATTGTATTGTGAATTAGACATTTATCCCCCTGCGCGCATAGATGTTTCCACATCAAAAAATAATTTAATGTTTAAATATAAAAAACAAACATTAATTATTAAATAATATAAAAATATAATTTGTTATTACATAGGTAAATATTTCTAATTTTCAAATGGAATATTTAGGGAATTCATAAGGTGTACAGCCCAATACAGACCTATAAAAACGGAACCTTGGTGCAAGTGTAAAACACGGTGGTGGAGGAGTGATTGTGTGGGAATGTATGCCCGCGGCAGGGGTGTGCGAGTCGGTATTCATTGACAACATTATGGACAAAATGATGTATATCGCCACCTAAAATCAAAATCGAGTTTTTGATTGATTATGATTTATTTGATGAAACTACATGTCTGTGCAAAATTTTACAAAAACAACGATTTTATAACCAAAATTCAAAAAGTGCATGCTTTTCATAAAGCGAAATAACGTACCATCGCACTTATTTAAGAAATGAAAACTCAATATTATTAAGTAAGCACTGAGTGTTTATGAGTGTTCACTTCGTTTGCCGTTAACAAACTCATTTTAGTGTGAATTTTGTTTTGATGTAAAATTACATATTGCAATATTTAGAGTGAATAAATAAATAAAAAAGTGTGGTAAAAATAATTAAAATGTGTTTAATATAGAAAATAGTTATAACGAAAATGTAAATAGTTTCAAAAAAAATTAATAAAAGAGAAGAAAATAAAAAAATCATATGAATGGAAAGAAATATGAAGGCGTTTCAAAGGGAAATGTTTGTGAAAGAATGCCAAGAATAATGAAAGCTGGTTGCAAATCTAAATATTGCGAAAAAAAAGTTTAAGTCGACATTGCTCCCATTTTTCTGAACAGGTGCGAAAGGAAATATTTGATCTTTTCTGGCAGATGTCATGGGACCAAAAAAAACTTTATGTAACCAATAAAATTGAATGTTCCAACAAAAAGCGGATTTACGCAGAAGATTCTCGGCGTGCAATTACAAAACAATACTTTTTTAACAATAAAACTGTACGTCTGCAAGTATGTAGTAAAATGATTGTGTCAACCTTATATATATATTTATTCCTATTTATTCCTGAGAGGAACGTAGGGCCACATGTCAACCTTAGGCATATCAGAATCAATGGTTAGAAATTGGGTGAATTTCAGTGAATTACATGCTACACAATTGGGCCCGCAACACCAAAAACTTTTAAGAAATGAAGCCAAAAATAATACATGCCGAGCAAAACAGTACGAAATGCGATTACATTATTTGAACAAATGGTTAGAAGAAATGCCCAAGCTGGAGTCTCATTACCGTCGTCAATATACAAATAAGCTTTACTTTCAGTGTGATTTTAAATCGTACAAACATGTATATGAAGTCTATTCCCAGAAATGCGAGTCAAACAAAGAAAATAGAATCTCTCCCATATCTTTTCCAAATTTTATGGAAGTTTTAAAAAAACATAATTATTCTATTTTTAAACCCAAAAATGATATGTGTGACACTTGTATATCATATGAATCAAAAAATTTATCACAGGAACAGTATCATAGGCACAGAAAAGAAATAGAGAACATGAGAAAAGAAAAACTTAATGATATAGAAACTGCTAAGATGGGTTTATGCTTACTGCTTTGTATGCTTACTGCAAGCAGTAAAACTTATTCCACAGTCAAACTCAAATGCTTCATATTACAAAATGAAATTGCAAATTCACAACTTTACTGTTTATAATGTCATCACTCATGAATCCGACAACTATGTCTGGGATGAAACTGAAGGAACTCTTGTTGCGTCTACTTCCGCAACAATTGTAATAAAACACAATCCTTCATACGCCAAATATTCATCATTATATTATATATTCTGATGGATGCTTTTACCAAAATCGAAATGTGATTTTATACATTGCTTTACTTTCTTTCTGTATTGAAAAAAAATGTTACTCTTGAACATAAATATTTAATTGTAGGGCATACACAAATGGAATGCGATTCAACACATTCACTTATTCAAAGAAAAATTAATAACAAACAAATAAATTTACCATCACAACTAGTTGACCTCATAAAAGGTTCACGAAGAAACCCATTTCCTTTCAAAGTTCATCATCTATAACATGATTATTTTCTTGATTATGAAGCTGTTCCCGAGCGGTACTCATCAATTCGATCAGGTAAATGTACATCATCAGACAATACTTTTAAAAATTACAGTTAATATGATACGTACTTTAGCATATGAATCAACCGAAACAATTTATTTTAAAACCAACGTTAATGATTTCTTCCACAACGGAGGAAGAGGCTGGCCAATTACATTCCCAACGAATAAAACTTCCCAGAAAGAAAGGGCAGCATTTATATATATATATATATATATATATATATATATATATATATATTCCTATAATTCCAAGTTGGAACAAAGGGCCGTAATGGCAGCATTTGCAGGACCTAAAGTCTTTGCTTCCAGCAGACTGTCATTCGTTTTACGATAATATTCCATTTCAATAATTAATTATGTAAGTGTTAACGCCACTCATTTTAAATTCATGTATTTAATAATTAAAATAATTTTGTGTGTTTATTATATATACTTAGTATGTTATTTACAAATGTGTTTAAATAACTTCAATGAATTACCTTATTTTGTTTAAACAATTAGTTATTATATAAAAAATTAAACAATGAAAATTTAAATAGAAAATCTCTTATTTTTTATTGAACCTCAGATTTTACTAACATTTCAAAATTGTTTCATAATTTTAACGTTTGTTTCACTTTATGCTAAAACAGAAAACCCAAACGCAAAATAACGTAATACACATAACTTGAAAAATACATCAAAAAATCATTTTTTTCTCTATGAAATACATCTGTTTTTATGTTTTAAAACAATATAGAAAAAATTGTTTTTATATCAGAAAAATTTTCAATTTCACAACGTTTTTTGCTTCTCCTGTAAACCTATGAAAAGTGATGTTACGTTATTTTGCATTTTAGGTAACGATATGAATATACTAAAAAAAAACATCAAAAAATGTGCCGAAAAGTTGAATTTATCAGTCTCGTTCACTTTCCAACACGATAATGAACCGAAGCATTCGGCTCAAGTTGTGCATATGTGGATTGCATACAATTTTTCGCATATTCTACCACATCCGCCACAATCGCCAGATCTCAATCCGATAGAGCATTTATGGGAAGAGTTAGATAGGCGATCTAAAAAGCGGGCAATAATGAATAATAATGAGCTGAAGCAGACCCTGGTAGAAGAAAGGCAAAGTATTGGGACAGAGGACCCTAAAAAGTCGGTGAATTCTAGCCAATCGACTGGAGGGAGTTATGAAAATAAAAGGATTAGCAATTAAATATTAATTTTCGCATATAACCAATATTTTATATAGTTTTGAATGAAGTATGCCAATAATTTTGTTCATCCAAATAGGGTATTTTTTGTTTTTAAATAAATAATATAATAAAAATTTCGAAATGAGGCAAAAACTTATCATTTTATCTATTAAAGATATTTGTTTATTAAAAATCTCTTTCATAAGTCCATTAAATCAATCGTGATATTGAAAGGGCTTATTGTACCAATAATTTAGTTCTTCAATGTATGTTTATTTAAGTAGGAATTATTTTTAGTCCTGATGCACATATAAATTACCCTCACGATGCTATTTAAATCAGTCTATAAAAGGATTTGAATCCGATTTTTTTGAATTGAGTACAATTTGTCATAAAACTGTCTTATCCCTTACGTATTTATTCATTAAAAAAACCCGTATACCTTTTAAGACCAATTAATATTTATTAATTTATTAAATTTGAAAAGAAGATTTTTTGGGTATTAAAAGTTAATAAATAAAACTTATGGTAACAATGCAATTCAATCTTTTAAAAAAAATCATTTTCTAAAATAACGGTTTCATATGACATTTTATACCGAAAAATATTATTCAAGAACTAATGGATTTAGCTTTTACTAACTGCTCCTAAAAATATGCAACCAATCACACAAAGAAAACAACCAAAAAATACAAGCATTAATTGTTTATAAACACACAGAATTTTGGGGTAAAATATGATTTTCTAAGTATAACGGTATCGTTAGCATGGTTCGGGGTGGTGGGTCGGTAGGTTAACAGCATAAAGTGTACAATGAGAAATAAGCAAACGGGAGACAACGGAGCACACCCTTCTAAGACACAAAAAATGAGTAAAACATTAAGGAACATTTAAATTGAGTACCGGCATTATACACAAATACACTCACATGCAGGAGAACAATTATTTATTTTTTAAATTCTATTCTAGAGGGGAGAGAGAGCAGTGCTTAATGCAAGCACTGATTGTGTCGCCTTATCTATAGAATATGAGTTTTGAATACTAAAACGCTAAAAACTTACAAAAATAAGTGAAAAGAAATGTGTTCTTTAAATGAATCAATTGAACGAAATACTACTAAAATACAAAAAATAATTTGACGAACTCAGCTGAGGCACAACTGTGCGGTTAAATTAAAACATAGTGCCAGTGTAATAAAAGTCATAACTCAGTATACAAACGGAAGAAAGAAATCAATTACAGAAATAATTTCGAAATAATATTAAAATTGAAAAATTAAAAAAAGTATTTTTCTTTCAATTAAAAATAAGAAATTATTGAAAATGGATTTCGATTGTAAATGCATGCGTATTTTGGGAACTGCTGCCATTTCCATACTGGGTTATCAATTAATTACTAAATTCCTGCCCTGGTTGTATATAAATATAATTGGTCCCAAACTTCTTGGACCTAAGGTCGATGTTCGTCGTATGGGCACATGGGCTGGTATGTGTTCTTTTTGATTATTCTTCAAAACTATTATTTATTGGGAAAATATGTATATATTAACAATATATCGTAATGAAACGACCAAAAGGAAAAAGAAGTGATAAGATTATATTAGTGCATTTTTTATTTGTATTTTGTATAAAAAATGCTTTCTTTTAACTCTTTTTTTTTATAGTGATAACTGGTGCTACAGATGGTATTGGAAAAGCTTACGCTAAGGCGGTAAGTAAATATATTGATTTATAACCAAACATTGTCGGCAACTACATATACACGGAAATTCCAGTGAGCACAGTAGCTTAACATATTTTTTGTCAAACCAAAAACGGATTCCGTATTTTTTTAATATTTAAAATAACCCAAAAAAAAATGGTATCCCAGGTGAATTCCTAAATATTATTATATGTTTTAGAAACGGCATTTTTCGTTTTTGGAGGTTTTTTTTTTCATATATAAACAATTTTGGTGTCACATTTGCAGTATTTTGATAACCTTTCTAATCATAAATGTATATATATTTTTTCCAAAGCAACCTCTTTTGCAGTCGAGTATCAACTCTGTAACCGAATCCTTTATACCCTTCAGTTGGGTTTTACGTATACATTCATATCTGTATTATTTTAACTAATTTAAGAAAAATATTTGAAAAAGTAAACAATTTGCTAAACTTAATACTAAATTATTACAGCATACGCAATGAATTCTAGCATTTTTTAAAGGTGTCTCCATATTTTAGGCCATATCTTGGCACAATGATACCCGAATTACCCCATTTTAAATACACCTGCTCGAAGTAATAAACAAGAAAATTATAGTCGGTCTAGCCCGACTATACAATACCCTATACCACGGTTTAGACACCCTATCTCTCAGGCCCTACTAACTGGATAAAGAAAATAAGCATAAACCAAATTATTAATTATACCCTATACCACTATGTGGTTTGGGTATAATGACTTTGTGCTGCTGTTTGTAACAACCAAAAATATTTGACATAGACCCATCTTTAATTATACCGATCGAATCAGAATCACTATCTGATTCGATTTAACGATGTCCGTCCGTCCGTCTGTGTGTCCATGTAAAGCTTGTAATCAAACTGCAGATCGCAAATATGAATATATTTTGACGAAATTTGGTATTTGATCTTTTATCGGCCATGGGATGAACGCTATTGAAATTGGTGGGAATCGGTCCATGTGCAGACCTAGCCCCCATACAAATGACCCCTATGAAATCAACATATATTGCCATAAGATCCAAATTATCAGACAAATCTTAGTCAAATTGGGTTTGTATGTATATATTACATCCATTAATTAGTAGTCCAAAAATGATCCCTATTGGACAACTCTTAGTCATAGGCCCCATATTGAGCTGGTTCCCGATCTTCACTTAAATCTATCAAAAAACGAAAATATTGCACTGATTCTTCTCAAATTTTGTTTGTATATATTTTTGCAAAATACAAGAGACTTTACCAAACATGGTCAGGATCGGTCCATTTTTGGGCCTAGTCCCCATATAGAAAGAGCATCCGATATGAACTTTTTCATATCTGCAGCCGAAAAAATTAATAAAAATCCCACCCAAATTTGGTTTATGCTTATTTTCTATATCCAGTTAGTTGGGCCTGAGAGATAGGGTCTCTAAACGCTCGGTATAGGGTATCGTATAGTCGGTCTAGACCGACTATAATTTGTATATATTCTTGTATTGTTTCTGTTGTTTGTGGTTCTTGAATTAATATTGTTTGTGTTGGTAATTGTTGTTGTGGTTGTTGTTGTGTAAATTGGTGTTTTGTTTCTGTTTGTAGTATTTCTTTTGGTTGTGGTTGTTGTTGTTGGAATTGAGATGTTTCTTGATGATTCTGTTTTTTATTTAAAAAAAATTTGTTTTTAAATTATAAATTATTATTAATATTTTTTTTAACTTACATAATTTTTTAATGAATCACTTTCGTCATCATCATCTGTGAACATTCCTTGCACTATATCGTTTAAAGTCATTTTTTCTGTTCATAAAAAAAAAATGTATATATTAAATAAAATTATATATTTTATATTATTATTATTATACTTACTATCTTCATCATGTACATTTTTGTTATTTTGTTTTAAATTATTATGTCCTGAAAATAAAATATTTTTTTAAATTAATTTTTAAATTTTATATTGGAAAATACTATAAATAAATATTAAAAATTTTCATAACTACTTACCTTTTAAATTTTGTTTTATGAAAGATAAGTTTTCATAATAATATAATGTTGTAATTCTTTTGCTGTCTCCTTGAATTTTTTTGTGTTCTTCCCTCCATGCTTTTTTGAGAAAAACAATTTTTTTTTACTTCTTCAATAGTGCAATTTGGCATAATTTCACTTAATTTTATTTGTAATATTTCGTAAGCTAATTGTCGTTGTTTTAAATTACGATAAAATTTATTTTTAGTGTTCCATAATTCATCTTTTGTATGAAAAATATCTATAAATTCTTTAATCACTTGTTTGTATTTTTCAGTTTTTTTAAATTTATTGGAATTAATTTTTTTATATTTAATATATTTTTAAAAAATTTTCTTTCTTTAATGTCAGCACACTTTTTTTATATTTAATATATTTTTAAAAAATTTTCTTTCTTTAATGTCAGCACACTTTTTTTATATTTAATATATTTTTAAAAAAATTTCTTTCTTTAATGTCAGCACACTTTTTTTATATTTAATATATTTTTAAAAAATTTTCTTTCTTTAATGTCAGCACACTTTTTTATATTTTATATATTTTTAAAAAATTTTGTTTCTTTAATGTCAGCACACTTTTTTTATATTTAATATATTTTTAAAAAATTTTCTTTCTTTAATGTCAGCACACTTTTTTTATATTTAATATATTTTTAAAAAATTTTCTTTCTTTAATGTCAGCACACTTTTTCAAATTTGATTGTATAAAAAAAGAAAGAAATTGAAACAAATTTCAAATGTTTATTTTTTTTTTTAAATTAAGTAATTTTCTAAGTGCTACTATGTGGTTTGGGTATAATGAATTTGTGCTTCTGTTTGTAAATACCATTTTTTGGTTACCGATGTAAGTTTCGTAGATAAATAAAATAAATAACATTTCTTTATAAAAAAATAATTTTTATTTACATTTACTAATTACATGTTTAATTAAATTTATAAAATCTTGTGCGGTACATCTCCTTTAAAGATCGGAATCAATGTTGTCTGTGAAAGGCTAAAATATAAATTTATAATGACATAATTTTTTTTTTTAATGAATTTTCAAACTTACAGATTGTACTGAATAAATAAAAGATTCAATAGTTCCGTCAATTAAAAAAGAAGAAAATTATAGACTTTAAGTAAGTTTCATAAAATAGTGAAATAGTTCCACCAAATTTTTTTTCAAAATTTTTCATTTATCTACTTCAGTCTTTTTTTCGGCCATGGGATGAACGCTATTGAAATTGGTGGGAATCGGTCCATGTGCAGACCTAGCCCCCATACAAATGACCCCTATGAAATCAACATATATTGCCATAAGATCCAAATTATCAGACAAATCTTAGTCAAATTGGGTTTGTATGTATATATTACATCCATTAATTAGTAGTCCAAAAATGATCCCTATTGGACAACTCTTAGTCATAGGCCCCATATAGAGCTGGTTCCCGATCTTCACTTAAATCTATCAAAAAACGAAAATATTGCACTGATTCTTCTCAAATTTTGTTTGTATATATTTTTGCAAAATACAAGAGACTTTACCAAACATGGTCAGGATCGGTCCATTTTTGGGCCTAGTCCCCATATAGATATAGCATCCGATATGAACTTTTTCATATCTGCAGCCGAAAAAATTAATAAAAATCCCACCCAAATTTGGTTTATGCTTATTTTCTATATCCAGTTATTTGGGCCTGAGAGATAGGGTCTCTAAACGCTCGGTATAGGGTATCGTATAGTCGGTCTAGACCGACTATAATTTGTATATATTCTTGTATTGTTTCTGTTGTTTGTGGTTCTTGAATTAATATTGTTTGTGTTGGTAATTGTTGTTGTGGTTGTTGTTGTGTAAATTGGTGTTTTGTTTCTGTTTGTAGTATTTCTTTTGGTTGTGGTTGTTGTTGTTGGAATTGAGATGTTTCTTGATGATTCTGTTTTTTATTTAAAAAAAATTTGTTTTTAAATTATAAATTATTATTAATATTTTTTTTAACTTACATAATTTTTTAATGAATCACTTTCGTCATCATCATCTGTGAACATTCCTTGCACTATATCGTTTAAAGTCATTTTTTCTGTTCATAAAAAAAAAATGTATATATTAAATAAAATTATATATTTTATATTATTATTATTATACTTACTATCTTCATCATGTACATTTTTGTTATTTTGTTTTAAATTATTATGTCCTGAAAATAAAATATTTTTTTAAATTAATTTTTAAATTTTATATTGGAAAATACTATAAATAAATATTAAAAATTTTCATAACTACTTACCTTTTAAATTTTGTTTTATGAAAGATAAGTTTTCATAATAATATAATGTTGTAATTCTTTTGCTGTCTCCTTGAATTTTTTTGTGTTCTTCCCTCCATGCTTTTTTGAGAAAAACAATTTTTTTTTTTACTTCTTCAATAGTGCAATTTGGCATAATTTCACTTAATTTTATTTGTAATATTTCGTAAGCTAATTGTCGTTGTTTTAAATTACGATAAAATTTATTTTTAGAGTTCCATAATTCATCTTTTGTATGAATAAAATCTATAAATTCTTTAATCACTTGTTTGTATTTTTCAGTTTTTTTAAATTTATTGGAATTCATTTCTTTATATTTAATATATTTTTAAAAAATTTTCTTTCTTTAATGTCAGCACACTTTTTTTATATTTAATATATTTTTAAAAAATTTTCTTTCTTTAATGTCAGCACACTTTTTTTATATTTAATATATTTTTAAAAAAATTTCTTTCTTTAATGTCAGCACACTTTTTTTATATTTAATATATTTTTAAAAAATTTTCTTTCTTTAATGTCTGCACACTTTTTTTATATTTTATATATTTTTAAAAAATTTTGTTTCTTTAATGTCAGCACACTTTTTTTATATTTAATATATTTTTAAAAAATTTTCTTTCTTTAATGTCAGCACACTTTTTTTATATTTAATATATTTTTAAAAAATTTTCTTTCTTTAATGTCAGCACACTTTTTCAAATTTGATTGTATAAAAAAAGAAAGAAATTGAAACAAATTTCAAATGTTTATTTTTTTTTTTAAATTAAGTAATTTTCTAAGTGCTACTATGTGGTTTGGGTATAATGAATTTGTGCTTCTGTTTGTAAATACCATTTTTTTGTTACCGATGTAAGTTTCGTAGATAAATAAAATAAATAACATTTCTTTATAAAAAAATAATTTTTATTTACATTTACTAATTACATGTTTAATTAAATTTATAAAATCTTGTGCGGTACATCTCCTTTAAAGATCGGAATCAATGTTGTCTGTGAAAGGCTAAAATATAAATTTATAATGACATAAGTTTTTTTTTTAATGAATTTTCAAACTTACAGATTGTACTGAATAAATAAAAGATTCAATAGTTCCGTCAATTAAAAAAGAAGAAAATTATAGACTTTAAGTAAGTTTCATAAAATAGTGAAATAGTTCCACCAAATTTTTTTTCAAAATTTTTCATTTATCTACTTCAGTCTTTTTTTCGGCCATGGGATGAACGCTATTGAAATTGGTGGGAATCGGTCCATGTGCAGACCTAGCCCCCATACAAATGACCCCTATGAAATCAACATATATTGCCATAAGATCCAAATTATCAGACAAATCTTAGTCAAATTGGGTTTGTATGTATATATTACATCCATTAATTAGTAGTCCAAAAATGATCCCTATTGGACAACTCTTAGTCATAGGCCCCATATAGAGCTGGTTCCCGATCTTCACTTAAATCTATCAAAAAACGAAAACATTGCACTGATTCTTCTCAAATTTTGTTTGTATATATTTTTGCAAAATACAAGAGACTTTACCAAACATGGTCAGGATCGGTCCATTTTTGGGCCTAGTCCCCATATAGATATAGCATCCGATATGAACTTTTTCATATCTGCAGCCGAAAAAATTAATAAAAATCCCACCCAAATTTGGTTTATGCTTATTTTCTATATCCAGTTAGTTGGGCCTGAGAGATAGGGTCTCTAAACGCTCGGTATAGGGTATCGTATAGTCGGTCTAGACCGACTATAATTTGTATATATTCTTGTATTGTTTCTGTTGTTTGTGGTTCTTGAATTAATATTGTTTGTGTTGGTAATTGTTGTTGTGGTTGTTGTTGTGTAAATTGGTGTTTTGTTTCTGTTTGTAGTATTTCTTTTGGTTGTGGTTGTTGTTGTTGGAATTGAGATGTTTCTTGATGATTCTGTTTTTTATTTAAAAAAAATTTGTTTTTAAATTATAAATTATTATTAATATTTTTTTTAACTTACATAATTTTTTAATGAATCACTTTCGTCATCATCATCTGTGAACATTCCTTGCACTATATCGTTTAAAGTCATTTTTTCTGTTCATAAAAAAAAAATGTATATATTAAATAAAATTATATATTTTATATTATTATTATTATACTTACTATCTTCATCATGTACATTTTTGTTATTTTGTTTTAAATTATTATGTCCTGAAAATAAAATATTTTTTTAAATTAATTTTTAAATTTTATATTGGAAAATACTATAAATAAATATTAAAAATTTTCATAACTACTTACCTTTTAAATTTTGTTTTATAAAAGATAAGTTTTCATAATAATATAATGTTGTAATTCTTTTGCTGTCTCCTTGAATTTTTTTGTGTTCTTCCCTCCATGCTTTTTTGAGAAAAACAATTTTTTTTTTTACTTCTTCAATAGTGCAATTTGGCATAATTTCACTTAATTTTATTTGTAATATTTCGTAAGCTAATTGTCGTTGTTTTAAATTACGATAAAATTTATTTTTAGTGTTCCATAATTCATCTTTTGTATGAAAAATATCTATAAATTCTTTAATCACTTGTTTGTATTTTTCAGTTTTTTTAAATTTATTGGAATTCATTTTTTTATATTTAATATATTTTTAAAAAATTTTCTTTCTTTAATGTCAGCACACTTTTTTTATATTTAATATATTTTTAAAAAATTTTCTTTCTTTAATGTCAGCACACTTTTTTTATATTTAATATATTTTTAAAAAAATTTCTTTCTTTAATGTCAGCACACTTTTTTTATATTTAATATATTTTTAAAAAATTTTCTTTCTTTAATGTCAGCACACTTTTTTTATATTTTATATATTTTTAAAAAATTTTGTTTCTTTAATGTCAGCACACTTTTTTTATATTTAATATATTTTTAAAAAATTTTCTTTCTTTAATGTCAGCACACTTTTTTTATATTTAATATATTTTTAAAAAATTTTCTTTCTTTAATGTCAGCACACTTTTTCAAATTTGATTGTATAAAAAAAGAAAGAAATTGAAACAAATTTCAAATGTTTATTTTTTTTTTTAAATTAAGTAATTTTCTAAGTGCTACTATGTGGTTTGGGTATAATGAATTTGTGCTTCTGTTTGTAAATACCATTTTTTTGTTACCGATGTAAGTTTCGTAGATAAATAAAATAAATAACATTTCTTTATAAAAAAATAATTTTTATTTACATTTACTAATTACATGTTTAATTAAATTTATAAAATCTTGTGCGGTACATCTCCTTTAAAGATCGGAATCAATGTTGTCTGTGAAAGGCTAAAATATAAATTTATAATGACATAATTTTTTTTTTTTAATGAATTTTCAAACTTACAGATTGTACTGAATAAATAAAAGATTCAATAGTTCCGTCAATTAAAAAAGAAGAAAATTATAGACTTTAAGTAAGTTTCATAAAATAGTGAAATAGTTCCACCAAATTTTTTTTCAAAATTTTTCATTTATCTACTTCAGTCTTTTTTTCGGCCATGGGATGAACGCTATTGAAATTGGTGGGAATCGGTCCATGTGCAGACCTAGCCCCCATACAAATGACCCCTATGAAATCAACATATATTGCCATAAGATCCAAATTATCAGACAAATCTTAGTCAAATTGGGTTTGTATGTATATATTACATCCATTAATTAGTAGTCCAAAAATGATCCCTATTGGACAACTCTTAGTCATAGGCCCCATATAGAGCTGGTTCCCGATCTTCACTTAAATCTATCAAAAAACGAAAACATTGCACTGATTCTTCTCAAATTTTGTTTGTATATATTTTTGCAAAATACAAGAGACTTTACCAAACATGGTCAGGATCGGTCCATTTTTGGGCCTAGTCCCCATATAGATATAGCATCCGATATGAACTTTTTCATATCTGCAGCCGAAAAAATTAATAAAAATCCCACCCAAATTTGGTTTATGCTTATTTTCTATATCCAGTTAGTTGGGCCTGAGAGATAGGGTCTCTAAACGCTCGGTATAGGGTATCGTATAGTCGGTCTAGACCGACTATAATTTGTATATATTCTTGTATTGTTTCTGTTGTTTGTGGTTCTTGAATTAATATTGTTTGTGTTGGTAATTGTTGTTGTGGTTGTTGTTGTGTAAATTGGTGTTTTGTTTCTGTTTGTAGTATTTCTTTTGGTTGTGGTTGTTGTTGTTGGAATTGAGATGTTTCTTGATGATTCTGTTTTTTATTTAAAAAAAATTTGTTTTTAAATTATAAATTATTATTAATATTTTTTTTAACTTACATAATTTTTTAATGAATCACTTTCGTCATCATCATCTGTGAACATTCCTTGCACTATATCGTTTAAAGTCATTTTTTCTGTTCATAAAAAAAAATGTATATATTAAATAAAATTATATATTTTATATTATTATTATTATACTTACTATCTTCATCATGTACATTTTTGTTATTTTGTTTTAAATTATTATGTCCTGAAAATAAAATATTTTTTTAAATTAATTTTTAAATTTTATATTGGAAAATACTATAAATAAATATTAAAAATTTTCATAACTACTTACCTTTTAAATTTTGTTTTATGAAAGATAAGTTTTCATAATAATATAATGTTGTAATTCTTTTGCTGTCTCCTTGAATTTTTTTGTGTTCTTCCCTCCATGCTTTTTTGAGAAAAACAATTTTTTTTTTACTTCTTCAATAGTGCAATTTGGCATAATTTCACTTAATTTTATTTGTAATATTTCGTAAGCTAATTGTCGTTGTTTTAAATTACGATAAAATTTATTTTTAGTGTTCCATAATTCATCTTTTGTATGAAAAATATCTATAAATTCTTTAATCACTTGTTTGTATTTTTCAGTTTTTTTAAATTTATTGGAATTCATTTTTTTATATTTAATATATTTTTAAAAAATTTTCTTTCTTTAATGTCAGCACACTTTTTTTATATTTAATATATTTTTAAAAAATTTTCTTTCTTTAATGTCAGCACACTTTTTTTATATTTAATATATTTTTAAAAAATTTTCTTTCTTTAATGTCAGCACACTTTTTTTATATTTAATATATTTTAAAAAAATTTTCTTTCTTTAATGTCAGCACACTTTTTTATATTTTTAAAAAATTTTGTTTCTTTAATGTCAGCACACTTTTTTTATATTTAATATATTTTTAAAAAATTTTCTTTCTTTAATGTCAGCACACTTTTTTTATATTTAATATATTTTTAAAAAATTTTCTTTCTTTAATGTCAGCACACTTTTTCAAATTTGATTGTATAAAAAAAGAAAGAAATTGAAACAAATTTCAAATGTTTATTTTTTTTTTTAAATTAAGTAATTTTCTAAGTGCTACTATGTGGTTTGGGTATAATGAATTTGTGCTTCTGTTTGTAAATACCATTTTTTTGTTACCGATGTAAGTTTCGTAGATAAATAAAATAAATAACATTTCTTTATAAAAAAATAATTTTTATTTACATTTACTAATTACATGTTTAATTAAATTTATAAAATCTTGTGCGGTACATCTCCTTTAAAGATCGGAATCAATGTTGTCTGTGAAAGGCTAAAATATAAATTTATAATGACATAATTTTTTTTTTTTAATGAATTTTCAAACTTACAGATTGTACTGAATAAATAAAAGATTCAATAGTTCCGTCAATTAAAAAAGAAGAAAATTATAGACTTTAAGTAAGTTTCATAAAATAGTGAAATAGTTCCACCAAATTTTTTTTCAAAATTTTTCATTTATCTACTTCAGTCTTTTTTTCCCAATATCATCATTTTTAAAGTGTTTATAACACAAATATAACTTTCGGCAATCTACATTCTCCATGTTACATCTCCTTTTCCATGTTTGGTGCATCTCTTCATCTTCTGGAAAAGAAAACAATCGTACTTTCTCCTGTTTATTCTCACAATCCAAATAAGCACATTTCCTTTTCAATGATTTTGGAGGGATAATTTTTTCGGTTACTCCTGGCGTAATGGGTACTGCTCCCTTCTTTAGGCGTTTCGATCCAACCCATTCCTGATCGAAATGTTTGTTACACACACGGTGTTGTGTGTTTGGAACGAAGTCATCGTCCAATTGCAGGTTCTTCTTCCAAATAGCCAACATTGTTGCATTTTTAAGTGGAAATGCAAATAAAATTGTATTTGTTGTGACGCCACAATCCTTTAAACATCTAACCATTTTATTTTTTTTTTTTTTGGTTATTCGTTTATAATAAATCAATGAAATTTATAATATTAATATCCTAACAGATTTCTTCCGATCTATGTTTTTTTTCTAAATTGTATTAAAAAAGAAATGAATATATTTTTAATGTAATTTATTTATTAATACCAAATTTATAATTTTAATGTATTAATAATTTAAATATATTACAAATTGCAGTTCGAATCTAACTCTCTTTACAAACGGGCGTGTAAATAATTAAAGGGATGTGTCGACACGTAAAATAACTAAAGAAAATAATTACACATTACCAGAAAGTACTGTAAAATATATAAAACTAAGAAGAAGCTTTAAAAGAAAAAGCCAACGATCTTTATATATAATAGATTAATAATAATTACTTTGCCAAAATTAAAAATTCCTCTTACCCACTGATAAAAGAATGTAGAGAAAAAACATTAAATTAAAAAGAAATCACCAAATTGAAAACGATAGCTTATAGAGGTCTATTATTTCTAATAAACCTCCTATAAAATGGTATTTGAATTTATATATAAAGGTTTTTTCCTCCCATTTTCCAATAAAAATCATTAAAAATAAAATAAAAACTATTTAATATCTTTAAATCCCCATGTATTATTTGTTGCAATATCTATATGTAAATATCAAAATTTGATTAATAATATTTTTTTTAAGTAAATAAAAATTAAATTTTGTTTACCAAGAAAACTTTTTATAAAGCATCTTGCGTAAATAGTAACTTTAAAAATAACATTTTCTTAAAAAAATATTTAAAAAAAACATTTACGTAAAAAGTAAATTTTTTTAAAAATATAAATTTTGATGTATCTCATGACCACTTAAACATTTCAGAACCGGATAAATTTGGTATTTTTAACACAACTAGCAAAATTATAATTTGACAAACAATTCATTAAAAATAATGTTAAAAATTTATTAAATCAATGTTACTTACCTTTGAAAGCAAAAAACACTCAAGTTGAAATAAATTGTAAATCCTTTGTTGAAGTTTTGCTATTTTTTTACCTACAAAAATAATAAAATTATTATTTGACAAATAATTTATTAAAAATAATGTTAAGAATTTATTAAATCAATGTTACTTACCTTTGAAAGCAAAAAACACTCAAGTTTAAATAAATTGTAAATCCTTTGTTGAAGTTTTGCTATTTTTTTACCTACAAAAATAATAAAATTATTATTTGACAAAGAATTTATTAAAAATAATGTTAAGAATTTATTAAATCAATAAAGAACAGACAAGATTATATAAATTGTTAATTCTTTAAGTTTCGCCAATTTTTTTTAGCTACAAAAATAAGAAAGTTATTTTTTTAAAAACAATTTATTAAAAAAAAAAAAATTATATGAACTTTGATTATAAATTTTTTTCGCGTTCATGTTCCAGTCAATTGTTACTTAAAATATTGAAATTGTGTGAAGTTATCGATAAAATTTTATTATTTTATTATTTAAAATTTTATTATTTTTATTTATTTATAGAATTTTATTTTTATTCATACATCAATATATTCGTGGGCGTATGTGCTGTCCAACAATATACGTCTCATTTTCGAAATCATCTGTAGTACACTCGCACTTTCTCAATTTAATATTAAATTTATTTTGGTTTAAATTTATGTAAAACTGTTTAAGAATCGCTTCAGATGTTTCTTTTTATCAATTTTTATATTAGTATTCACTTTTTTTTTTTTATCAATTTAATAAAAATATAAAACATACCACACGCATTGAACTTAAAAATTATGTGAATAACTTTTTATGGATAACTTCAGAAACGAAATTATAGTATTTAATTATTTAAATATGGTAAATTAACTCACCATTTATTGTTTGCTTTTATATTATTTAAGTTTGATTGCCTTAAAATTTTTTTAAGTATATTGAAACTGTTTTTTAATTATTTTTATTTAATTTTTTTTATATCAAGCACAACACTTATGATCAGGTTTTGTTTAGACAGTTCTGTATTGGCAACTGAATCTTCTGACAAGGGTAAGTTCAAAATTGTAAAAAAATTGATTGCTGTTAATGACCTTCTATTCTAGCCCATCAATGCCCAAGAACAAATGACTGCCGTAAGATTTGTAGTACCGGGTACCGTAACGGCCTTAGCACTGTCGCCAGATGCCTGCTATTTGGTTGCCGGTATACAGGAAACTATATATGTCTGGCAATTGGCAATTGCAGTGAAACTTCAGGACATTTTAGGCGGCTACTTACTCTTATTGTTACCGGGGTGCGGGATCCAGCTCAAACTGTCGACCCAGAAAAGGCTAAAGAACAGGCCGAAGCTTTATATAGTGCTGGTGAAGCAAAATTGGGCACCGACGAAGAAGTTTTTAACCGTATTATGGCCCATGGTAGTTTTGCCCAATTACGTTTGGTATTCGAAGAATATAAGCAAGTATCTGGCCAGACAATTGAACAGGCTATAAAACATGAAATGAGTGGAGAATTACATGAAGCTATGATGGCTATTGGTGAGTTACTAAAATAACCATATGTTTGTAACTACCAAAAATATTTCACCTAGACCTTTCTTTTATTATTATACCGATCGACTCTGAATCACTTTCTGATTCGATTTTACGATATCCGTCCGTCCGGCCGTCGGTCTAGGGTCGAATCGTCGCATTCGTTATCTACATTTTTCGATCGAAATTATTTTTTTATTTTCCAAAATAAATTACTAATACTAATTTTACTCTGTCACAGCTAAAGATTTATGATCCATAGCCAATAGTAAAAGGGAAACGAGGTCTGACGATTGTCCGTCTTCTTTGAATAATAAAACAACATATGTAATTTCGATTGATTTTACTCGATATCGAATGCGACGATTTGCCCCCTGTCCATCTGTTTACCCATGAAAACCTTGTAATCAAACTACAATTTTCTTGTTTTAATTGGAATTAATGAAAACGTAACGAGATGACTCTATGAAAATATTAACCTTATAATAAGGCAACTAGAATTTATTAAGTAAGGTAAGTTTTGGTAATATGGAAGCTCGTTTTTATTCTTAACAGTTCCGCCAAAGTAATAAAGGAAATTTTTCTGTATTTAGATCTAAATCAATTGCTTTACTGTGTTTAATAGTAAAACGTTATGCTTAATATAGTTAAGTACTAACTTACTCTGTGATTTCATAAGAAATAACTTTTCTTAAAAAAAATTTATTTTCTTTAAAAAAAAAGCCTTTTTTTAAAATGTATCTCTTCAAAAAGTATTATCATTTTTCAATGGGAATTTCGTTGCCTTCTATCTAAATCTTTTGAATATTTATATACGAAAAAGGTTAGATACCTCTAAAATATTAATTTGTAAAACTGAAAACTGATATGGTATACACTATGTGGGAAACTCTGAAATCTAAAATATTTGTTAATTTAAATCTCATTTTAAAATGTTTAATTTTGTTGTAGCACCATTACCTTATTGTGACTGCTGAATTGACAGTCGTTTTTCGGTGTCCAAGTCATGTCGGTACATAGAACAGACTGTTGTCGAAGCATTAAAACGTTTAATAGATTCTATCGCTTGTCGCATGTTTTCTGAATTTTTAATTTTTAAGGCATCTTAATTTATAACATTAACGAAAAACAAGTTAGAAAGTAATATAGTAGGCCTACGTCGACTATATAGTACCATACACCATATTATTCCACATTATCCCAATACCAACTAAATTACAAGTAAGAAAATTTGGACCGACTATACGATACCCTATACCATGGCTTAGAGACCCTACTTACTCTTTGGTCCAACTAAGTGGATATAGAAAATAAGCCTAAACCAAATTTGAGTGGCATTGTTATTAATTTTTTGGCTGCAGATATGAAAAATTTCATATCGGAAGCTATATTTATATGGGGACTAGGTCAAAAAATGGATCGACCCTGACCATATTTGGTATAGTCACTTATATTTTGAAAAAATATATACAAACCAAATTTGAGAAAAACTGCAATATTTTTTTTTTTTTTTTGATAGATTTAAGTGAAAATCGGAAAGCAGCTTTATATGGGGGCTATGACAAAGGATTGCAATATGGGGTTTATTTTTGGACAACTGACAAATGGATGTAATTAACACACACAAACCCAATTTCACCGAGATCTATATGATAATTTGGATTTTATGGCAATTTAAGTCGATTTCATAGGGGTCATTTGTTTGGGGACTAGGTCTGGACGAATTTCACCAATTTCAATAGTGTTCATCCTAGCCCCGATAAAAGCTTATATACCAAATTTCATTAAAATATATTCATATTTACGACCTGTAGTTTGATTACAAGGTTTACATGGACACGTAGACGGACGGACATCGCTAAATCAACTCAGAGTGTGATTCTGATTGAGAAAGTGATTCTGAGTCGATCGGTATAATAAGAGATGGGTCTAGGTCAAATATTTTTGGTAGTTGCAAACAGCAGCACGGTCATTATACCCAAACCACATAGTGGTATAGGGTATAAAAATTTAGTGGTATTAATATATTAATTAATATATCTTATTTTGATTTTTTAAAGATTAAGATCACAACTGCCTTTTTTATTTATTTATTTATTTATTTATTATTATTAATCTATGGAATTAATCCTTACAGACTATTTAAAAAAAACATTTAACAATGAATGAAAAATTAAAAAATTTAATTTAATGTGTTCAAATAAATTATTATATTACTTTTTATGACATTTGTATTTGAAAAAAAATCTATAAATCTATAAAGCTTATTAAATTCAGAACACATTCGTCTAAGCGGATCACCGTTTGCATAATTTGATCTATAAAACTGGACAGTTAAAGGTGAGAAGAAACGTGTTGGCCGTTGGGGGATGTTAAATGAAATATTGTTGATCAGAAAACCAGAACAAACATCGCCATTAATTATGTTCAAAAGAAACGAAACGTTTAGCATAGATCTGCGGCTTTTTAAGGTTGGCAGCTTAACAAGGGCGAGTCTGCTGTTATATGACGGAAGATTTAATTGGTTAAAATTTAAGCTGCGAAGACAGAATAGTAGGAATTGTTTTTGCACCGATTCAATGCTATCAATATGAGTTTGATAGATAGGGTCCCATATAATAGATGCATATTCCAAAATCGGTCTCACAAGTGACGTGTATAGTGTTTTTGTTACATACGGATCGTTGAACTCTTTAGACCAACGTTTTATAAAACCAAGAACTCCTCTGGCTTTGTTTACCGTAATTGTAATATGAAGAACGAAACTAAGTTTTGAATCTAATAAGACACCAAGATCTAAGAAGTTATCAACTTTTTCCAATTGAAAGCCTCCCAACACGTAATTTACAGATATTGGTCTTTTTCGAACAAAACGCATATATTTGCACTTTTTAAGATTGAGCTCCATTAAATTTAAAATACACCATGAGTGAAACGAATCCAAATCATTTTGAAGATAAGTGTGGTCGGAATATTGGTTATAACTCATAAAGACTTTTACATCGTCAGCATACATCAGGATATTTGAAAACTGAATAACCTGTGGCAAATCATTTATAAATAAAGAAAATAAAAGCGGTCCAAGATGGCTGCCTTGCGGTACTCCAGATAAAACATTAATATTTTTCGAAGATATGTTATTAAAAAGTACATTTTGCTTTCTGTTTGTCAAATATGAATATATCCACTTTGTACTAAGATCAGAAAATCCCATTAGATGTAATTTCTTTATAAGAAGTTTATGGTTGACTTTATCAAACGCCTTGCTGAAATCAGTGTAAATTGCGTCAGTTTGCTTTCTTTGAAGAAAGCCACGATTGACTATTGTTGTAAGATGTAAAAGGTTCGTTGAGGTTGAGCACCGTTTTTGAAAGCCATGTTGGAATGGAGAAATTAATGTGTTGACTTGGTGACATAGTTGATCAGTTATAATTTTTTCAAAGAATTTAGGTATAGTACTTAATTTTGCAATACCACGATAATTTGTAACATCCGACTTGTTTCCGGATTTAAATAGCGGAATAATGAAAGAGTCCTTCCATGTATTTGGAAAGTATCCGTATTTAATTGATGAGTTAAACATTATTGTCAATGGAATAGCTAAAGCATCCGCACATTTGATTAAAATACTGCTAGGAATTTTATCAGGTCCACTATTATACGAAAATTTTAGTTTTTTCAACCCTTTAGAAACCATAGAGACATCAAGAAATGGAATACATATGGTTCTATTAGCAGTCAGTATATATGGATAAGTGGTAGAATCATCAAAAGTTGAATTGGAATAAGTTGTTGAAAAAAAATCAGCAAACAAATTACTTATAATAGTATTATCATAAGAATCAGTATGTTGAAATTTCATAATAGCAGGATAACCAGTTGTTTTTCTCTTAGTGTTGACAAATTTATAAAAAGATTTTGGATTACTTTTGAAACTATTTTTCATTTTGATTAAGTAATTAGAGTAACATGATTTATTCAGTGCAGTATATTCCGCTCGGCTGATGGAGTATTTCCCATAATCCACAAGAGAACCGGATAGCTTGTATTTCTTATAATATTTATTTTTTTTATTTTTAAGTCTTATGAGTTGCTTGGTATTCCAAGGAGGACCAGAAAGTTTATTACGAATTTGTTTCGGAATACATAAATCCATTGCAGAGGAAATAGTACTGTAAAATGTTTCAGTCATATGATCAATAGCAACTGTGGATCCAATAGAAAAAGATAATAGACTGTGCCAGTTCGTACTGTGTAGAAGTTCGTTCAACAAACAGTAATTTGATTGTGCGAAACAAAAATCTTTAACATCATTTTTAGAAGGTGTTTTTAAAAGTCCAGAGGGAATATATAAATTTACTTCAATGGTAGGGTGATGTGTATCTTCAGGAGAAGAAATTGGGATTGAACGCTTGATGTAACATTCCGAAGTATCGTTGACAAATATTAAATCCAATAATTTATAAAGATTGTTGTATATACCATTTATTTGAAAGAGATTCAGATCAAATAAAATATTGAAAAGCTCTTCACACTTATTATTTGATTTGGATGGAACAAAATATTTTTCATCAGGTAAGAACTTCCAGGATATTGAAGGCAAATTAAAATCACCAAGAATAATAACAAAGTCATCTTGATTAGCTGTACGAAGAATATATTTAATAGCTTCGCCATGTTTGTCATAAATAGACTGTGAGGACGATGGAGGAATATATGAGCAGGTAATAAATAATTGTTTTCCATTAAGTTTAATTAAAACTGCGATAAATTCGATGTCGAATGAGGGGTCAATTAATAAAGCCTCTGAGAATAAAATACTGGAGACCGCAATAAGAACACCGCCACCATTTGTTGTGGACCCACGATCACGTCTAAAAATATTGTATTTGTAAGAGAGTATTTCCGTATTCAAAAAAGTATCATTAAGCCAAGTTTCAGTAAGTACGATGATGTGATGTTGTAAGTTGAAACTTTCCATATATAAAGATGTGAGTTTAGTTCTTAAGCCGCGAACATTTTGATAAACTAATGAAATGTAATCAACAGTACAAGCTCCTAGTTTTTTGGAGCATTTAAATCAATTTGTGGAAGACGACCAATGTTAGCGGATCTTGGATTTTCCCTGTATATATATTCACGAACCAATGTATATTTAGGCCAAAAATTAGGATCCAGAATACGTTCAAAAAGATCATTAGTAACAGTAACTTTGAAAGAAGTAATGGATCTTGGTTGAGAAAAAACAAACTTATATGTTGAAATGTCTACGTTTGGACCCACCTTAGATTTAATGAAGGAATCAACATCTTCAGTAGTTGTATCAAAGGCCAGCCTCGAGATGAAAACAGTTTTTTTAGGTGGTACAGCTCTTAGCGTATTATTTATAGTTTGACTATTATTGAAAACGGGAACATGGTTATTTAAGGCAAATTCAGGTTGATTATGGGCAATATCAGCACAGCTCAAAGGAATAGCAGGATCCTTAATGTTATTAATAATTGAAAGTGAATCAGGTATAGAAGAACCAGAAGTAACATAAACCGGAACAGGATTATTGTTTTTTTCTTTGGTAGTATTTCTTGACGATTTACGGCGTTTCGGTGAAGATTGAGGAGGAGATTTTAAATTATCCAATGATTTGAAATCGTCAAATAATTTTCCATAATCATTAATACGATTAGTTAAATCCGACGCTTCTTCTTGGATATTCAAAAATTTCTTTTTTGTATCTTGAAAGAAGCGATAAAAACTTACGCCAATTTTTCTGCACTTATAGCAGCACCAATGTAGACCTTTATTATTGGTCAAAGCATCCGCAACTAACCCAGAAAGACCACTACATTTAAGATGACAAAGTTCATGACACAACCAACAAACGATCATCCGTTCCCCATCATCCTTAATGGAACAAGTATTTATCAAACAGGACATATTAATAAACAGATGTGGCAACGCTACTTTTTAAGTTTGACAGATTTATTACAAATTATGTGTAGTTATTGTTAAATATAAGAAAAGAGTTTACTTGTTTGTTTGTTATCAATTTTGCAAATAGGCTGCTATGTGTTGTTATTGTAAAATGGGTGTTGTTGTAAAAATATTATGCACTTGATTGTTCGTATTTTATTTGCGTTTTCTTATTTGAGTAAGTAGTGTTGTTATTGTTGTACAACTAAGTTATTGTCTGTTTCTTTTTATGCTTTGTTCTATTTAATTTAAGATTTTTATGTTTGTAATTTTAACTTTGTTGATTTTAATTATTTCAAAAACAATTTATTACAAATTTAATGTTAACAAAGTAACTTTATGAAATCAGAGTTATGTAGTTTTAAAGGTAATAAATTCCTGGTTATTTTAGTGGTAATCACAAATCACAATTTTCTTTACAATAAAAGAATATAACAAAAATGTACGGATCAAAATATTTCACGACTGTTTTCAACAACGTTCAACTCACTTAACTGGAGAGTTAATAAATAAACATATTAATAAATAATGTACTCTGCTAAGTTAATAAATGACCACTTAGAGCGATGTTAGATAGTAATCAGATTCGTTAATTTAAAGTATTATAAATTAGATGTAATTGCCATACTTCAATCTAAACTAAAGATGTGTACTATTAAAAATTTCTACAGTTAACTCAAAAAGTGAGAACTCACCATCAGTTTTAAAATTCAAATGCATTTTTCTATAACAAAAATCTCAAGTATGGGAATTCTCAATTTTATTATTTTTTTATAAAAAAAATCTTATTTTCGATCTTTATCATTTTATTGATTGAGTTTGAAATTATTTAGTTTGTTATATTGGAAGAGGCTTAAATAGTATAACTTTTGCTTGAATTCTCATTTGGTTGTTTTCAGCAAATATATATGAATTTAACTTTTTATCAAACAAACTATCTACTGCTTTGGTGACTCTTTCCGAAACAGCCGTATAACCTGTCATGCAGAATATAGATCAATATTTGAAACAAATGTGCCAACGTTTTTGCTTTATTTAAAGTAGAAACATTTGATCTTGAGCCTGAATAATTTCAAACTCAATCATTGGAATTCTCTTTTAAAAACGAAATAAATTCCGGAGACCCCAAAACCATATATTTTCTTGGTCATTATAACAAGGGAAGTTGATTTACCGATGTCCATCTGTCTGTGGAAATCACGATCACGCCGTCAATATCTAAGCTAGACCATTCGTTTTTGTATAAAATTGTTTATTAACATCCCAAAGGAGCTGCTATTTAAAATCGGTGAAAGGGATCACGAGTTATGAATAAAACTTTGAAAAAACTTGAAAAAATATAATTTTTCAGTGTATTTGTTGTTTTTGTTAAAATATGTTGTATATGTTTTAATTCTTCGTATTGTTGAAGCCATCACAGTTGTGTGTATATGAATATTGCACGTGTCACATTGGCCTAAGCAAATTTAACAACATATTTTTTTATCATTAAAATTAAATATTAAAAATTAATAAAAATAAAAATAAAAGTTAAATATTAAAAATGAAAAATGGAAAATGAAAAATTAAAAATGGAAAATTAAAAATGAAAAATGGAAAATGAAAAATTAATAATGTAAAATTAAAAATTGAAAATGGAAAATGAAAAGTGAAAAATGAAAATTGAAAAATGGAATATGGAAAATTACAAATCGAAAATGAAAAATTAAAAATTAAAAATGAAAAATTAAAATTCAAAAATGGAAAATGGAAAATTAAAAATGGAAAATGAAAAATAGAAAATGAAAAATTAAAAATTAAAAATGAAAAATGAAAAATGGAAAATGAAAATTTAAAATTGAAAAATGGAAAATGAAAAACTAAAAGCGGAAAATGAAAAATTAAAAATGAAAAATTAAATATGAAAAATGGAAAATGAAAAATGAGAATTCAAAAATGGAAAATGGAAAATAAAAAATTAAAAATGGGAATGAAAAATGGAAAATGAAAATTTAAAATTGAAAAATGGAAAATGAAAAACTAGAAGCGGAAAATGAAAAATTAAAAATTAAAAATTAAAAATTAAAAATTAAAAATTAAAAATTAAAAATTAAAAATTAATAATTAAAAATTAAAAATAAAAAATTAAAAATTAAAAATTACTGGCTAATTCAGATAAAAATATTTTAAAATTTGCTTTTTTAATATTAATATCTGGAAATTTTTAGCCAAGAATCAGTTTTATTTATTTTTTTTTTTTTAGTTATGAATTATCTCAAAACTTCTTATAGTATCAAAATTCGGGTGTTATAACACTGGCTGCGTTATATAATGAATTTCGTTAGGGGTTATCTACTCTTGTAAAAGAAAAATAATGCCATTTTTCAAATAGTAACGAATTCTTTCTATAGAAGACATGATAATTGTTTTTTAGAAAAAGGAATTATAATAGAAACTGGCCAACAAGAAAAACAATTAACTTTAAATTTAATTGGTATTCGCAATTTAAATTCCAGTACCGACAACAGTTTTAAAGTGGTAGCCGTACCCAATATTGGTTGTAATATTGAGTTTAAGATGCAGGTGGAGGGTATCAAAGATTCGGCCCAGCCGAATTTAACACTTACTTGTTTTACTTTTTTTTTTTGTCATGTTTGGAGAAATATATATATAGATTATATTTTTCTTAAAAATGAATGTATTTGTTTTCTCTTCCAGTGGAATGTGTTCAATCTCCTCCAGCCTTCTTTGCTACTCGTTTATTTAAAGCTATGGATGGCATGGGCACTGATGATACGACTCTGATACGCATTATAGTCTCACGTTCTGAAATTGATTTGGGTAATATAAAAGAAGAATTTGAGCGTCTATATGACCGCACCCTAGTTAGTGCTGTTAAGGTAAATAAAATGGTCGTATATTATTTATTAAATCAATTATAATCATTTGTTTTTTTTTTTTTTGTATTGCTATATTAGTCGGAAACTTCTGGTGATTACAAACGAGCTCTTTGTGCCTTAATTGGTGGTGCATAAAACAACACATCAATTTTATGTCAACTTTGAAAGAATCTCTTTTCTGTGTGGATTAACCGACCCCTTGCTAAACGTTTATATTTTCCCTTCTTACCTTTATCCTTTTTTAATGCAGATTTTTTGTAAAACAAAACATTGTTAAGTATTAGTAAAAAAAAATAATTTGAAATATTCACGTACTGTTTGAAATAAAATTTTAAAATATAAGATAGAAATGGTTTTAATGCAGAAAAAAATTTAAGGTGCAGTAAATTCAAACTCAAATTCTTTACGCTTTAATTGATAGTTAAAGATGCATTGATACTTTTGTAAATGACGCAAAATTCGGGAAAAAAAAGCAATCGATTTGACTGTGGTGATAATTTGATAATAAACAAAATTGTTTTAATAGCATATTAAAAGGATTCCGACGGAGATATTATTCATAGTTTGGGTACAATAATATTTTAAAATTAATTAAAGATTCATTTAAATGGCAGAAAATAATCAAATGAAAATAACTGATCCCGAGAAATAAAAACATACAAAATAGTGCGGAGTTTATGTTCTTGAATGCTTTTAGTTTTTTCAAGTCGGTTATGGTTTGCGAGAACCCATTTTGGCACTTTTAAACAGCCATTTTTTCTACTCGGAAACTGACTAACACAATAAACTTGCATCATTTTAGAACGCACGTAATTTAAAAGTTCAAAAAGAAAGGATCCTTAAATATTA
The DNA here is from genome assembly GCA_963682025.1 of Cordilura impudica. Lineage (NCBI taxonomy): Eukaryota > Metazoa > Arthropoda > Insecta > Diptera > Scathophagidae > Cordilura > Cordilura impudica. The sequence goes on from OY821520.1 coordinate 158,075,090, forward strand.
AAACAATTAAATTTAAGCTCAATAATAAGTTAAGTTTTCATGCAACTAAGCTATTTATATATCGGGTAAAGTAAAAACGATTTGAATCCCGATTTCCTAAAATGATCTGCTATTAAACATCCGAGTCTAAAACTGTATTAACGTACTGTACTCAATGTCCATTAAATAAACTACATCAACATAAAACAAGTAAGAAAATTATAGTCGGTCTAGACCAACTATACGATACCCTATACCATGCGTTTAGAGACCCTATCTCTTAGGCCAAATTAACTGGACATAGAAAATAAGCATAAACCAAATTTGAGTGGGATTTTTATTAATTTTTTTGGCTGCAGATATGAAAAAGTTCATATCGGATGCTTTATCTATATGGGGACTAGGCCCAAAATTGGACCGATCCTGACCATGTTTGGTAAAGTCTCTTGTATTTTGCAAAAATATATACAAACAAAATTTGAGAAGAATCAGTGCAATATTTTTTTTTTTTGATAGATTTAAGTGAAGTTCGGGAATACGGTTGCCATTCGTACTGTTTTTATCAGTACATGTACTGATTTTTATAAAAAGTACTGTTTTATGCATAACACCTAAATCAGTACGCAAAAGTACTGTTTTTTTAATATAGTACTGTTTTTTGTACTGTTTTTTCATTATCTGAAAAAAAATTTAAGTGTATATATGTTTTTAAAACTTTTTTTCCGTGTGCGAAATTTTTAATTTGTATGAATCGCTCTGTGATATCTTTTTATTCCGCTTTGTTATGCTATCACTTTCATTTGCTTACTTAAAATGTTTTTGTTCTTGTAGTATTTACCGTTCATTTGAAATAACATATAAAAACATACATACATAGAAAAGGCTGCGAAAAATAAAATATTAAACGCTTGGACATCTCTTTAAGTATACGGTGAGACAACTGGTATAAAAATATAAATTGTTCGTTTAACATTTTATTTTAATATTTTGCTTTTATAGCTAAAAATGGAAAATGACTTCAGTGAATCTGACGACTCTCTGTCAATCATCGATGTTGAAGAAGTAAATTGTCCATCAACTGGCAGACAAAATGAAAAAGTTATAAATCGGCGCAAGAATAAATTTAAAGATTGCTGGAAAAATTATTTTAATTGGTTGCTTAAGACAAAAGATGAATCAGCTGCTAAGTGTTCGGCTTGTGGAATTGTCTTCTCCATTGCTAATGGAGGAATATGCGATGTCAAGCGTCATATGAAAACCGCTAAGCACATGCGAAATGCAGTAAGCAGCAGTCAACAGAAGTCAGTTTCTTTTTTTATAAGCGGAAATTCGAATAAAACAGAATGCAATCGTCAAAATAGCGCTATGGCAGAGGCTTGTTTTGCATATCATACGGTCATGCATAGTCACAGCTATAATTCGGCAGACTGTGGCAGCAAGCTCTTCAAATTAATGTTTTCTGACTCAAATGTTGCATCAAATTTTTCTTGTGGAAGGACAAAGTGTTGTAAAATTACTTCAAATTTACTGGCTAAGTATTCTATTGAAACTTTAATAAAAGACTTGGATAAAAATCATCCATTTTCTATTTCGACCGACGCGTCAAATAAAGGAAATATAAAAACATTTCCTATAGTCATAAGATATTTTTCAAAGCAATCTGGAATTAACACAAAATTGTTTAGCTTTTATGATTCAAACTCAGAAATGTCAATTGACATTGCAAACACATTAAAATCAAAATTAGAAGGTGGTGGTTTAAGTTTACTGAACGTGACAAGTTTCTGCGCAGATAACGCAAACGTTAATTTTGGTTGCAGAAAAAGCGTTTTTGTAGAACTTAAAAAAAGTAATCCAGATATAATCGGTGTAGGTTGTTTGTGTCACATTCTTAATAACGCATTTAAAAGTGCATTAAAACTATTAAAATATGATTTGGAATATATTGTCATAAAAGTTTTTAATGAGTTTAGCTCTTCAACAAAAAAAATAACCAATCTTAAAGAAATTTTTGAGTTTTGTGACATGGATTGGAGTGACATGCTTCGTCATGTACCAACTCGATGGCTTACTTTAACTCCAGCAATAGAAAGACTTTTCAAGAATTATACAGCAATAAAAATGTATTTTCTTTCACAAGATTGTCCATCTCTTTTACGAAATTTTTTTGAGCTTGAGACTGCAGAAGCTTATTTAGGATTTGTGCACAATGTTGGAACTACTTTATTATGCTGCATAAAAAAATTAGAAGAGAATACCTTGGTAGTTATTGATATGTTTCAAATAATTAAACAAATTCATGACAAATTTCTGCAACAAAAAGCTGAAGAGTTTTATGGCTATTTAGCTGGTACAATATTGAGTAATTGTGACAATCTTCAGGAAGTCGCATTATTTAAAAAGAGAGCTGACGCTGTTTTAAATGCGATAATAAGTTATATTGAAGAACATTATGATTTGATAAGTAATAATTTCAAAAAACTAAGTGTTTTCAATTTAAATTCTACTATTTCATTTAACGATTTTTCTGTTATTGTAAAATTATTTTCAATTAAACATATTGATATGGATTTACTTTTCGATGAATTTTTGTCCTTAAAGACTTTTTCTGAAACGGTGGAAAAAGAAAAAGCAGTTGGCGAAAAATGGAGAGAATTTTTAAATAGTGGCACATATCCAAATTTTGAAAAGATATGCAATTTTATCTTTTCCATTCCCCATTCTAATGCTGGAACTGAAAGAATTTTTAGTTTAATGTTTTCGTTTTGGAGAAAAGAAAGAAACAGACTTTGTATAGATAATTTGGAAAGCGAATTAATTATAAAAACTAATTTTGGATACACATGTAATGAATTTTATAATTTTTTAAAGTCTGAAAACGGACAAAAATGTATTGTAAAGTATGTACAAAAAACCGATAAATATTAATTATATTTAATTCTTATATTTGTTTTTGATACAAAAACATAAAAGTTTACTATGTGCCTTTTTGTAAATCAATGCAATTATTTTCGTTTTGTTCTCATAGTTATTAATTTGTTTTTTTTTGTTTTTATTGACTTATTTTTTATAGCAATGTTATGTGTTGAATTGAAAATTATAATAAAATATGTACTGTTTTTTTTCGAATTGTACTGTTTTTTTTTTTTGATGTACTGTTTTAAACAATTTCAAATCTGGCAAGCCTATTCGGGAAGCAGCTCTATATGGGGCCTATGAGTAAGAGTTGTCCCATAGGAATCAGTTTTGGACTATTCATTAATGAATGTAACAAACGCATACAAACCCAATTTGAGTAAGATCTATATGACAATTTGGATCTTATAGCAGTTTATGTTGATTTCATGCGGGTCACTTGTATGGGGGCTATGTCTGAACATGGACCGATTCTCACCAATTTCAATAGCATTCATCCTATGGCTGATAACAGTTTATATACCAAATTTCATAGAAATATATTCATATTTGCGACCTGCAGATTTACATGGACACACAGACGGACGGACGGACGGACATCGTTAAATCGAATCAGATAGTGATTCTGATTCGATCGGTATAATAAAAGATGGGTCTAGGTCAAATATTTTTGGTAGTTACAAACACCACATAGTGGTATAGGGTATAATAAGAATCTTATAGTTCGTCTGGACCTACTATACGATACTCATAGCATGAAGTTAGAGAAAAGGTTGTAGGTCCGACATATTTGATATAGAAAATAAGTATAAATCAAATTTGAATGGCATTGCTAAAAATTTGATGCCTGGTTATATGAAAAGGTTCATAGAATAGAATAGAATAACTTTATTGAATATATTAAACAAATAAAGTATTAAGAGGCATTGACATGTTGTCGTCAGCCTATATAATTACATATGTAATATTACAATTTGATTTTAGTTTTACATACTTATGAATTAAATTCTGTAAGCAAAAATTTTCTATATTTTAGACCATTAATTATAAACTTTGCTAGGTTTTTCCAGTTGCACCCATTAAATGTTCCGTTCAATATATTTATTATTGTAATTTCATCAATATTACTCTTCCCGATGTAACGAATCCTGAATTCTCTTAGTATTGAACATTTACCCATGAAGTGTAATAAGTTTTCATCTTCACCAAGATTACAGAGATTGCAGGTTGTAGTAGTATTATTAAATACACATTTTCTTAATGGTAACGTGTCACATCTAGCTTTCAATATAGCAGATATATTATTTATTGTAAGGTTTTCCTCAGTCAGGTATGTAAAACCCATAGCCGGTGTTAAATGCCTGTATATCCGAGTGCTACTTGCGGAAGCCTGTTGTATCATTTTATTGTGTGTACTCATCTTAATTTTCGATATAATATCTGAGCATTTTGTACGCCACTCATTCGCTGAAAGTTGCGAATTAACACAGATATTAAACTGTTCTCCAATTTTATTTATCTCCTTTGCCCAGAAAATATTTTTCTGCAAAATAATCTTTGACAATTTATTTGGTAGCCTTGAAGCATCATAAGTATACATAACTTTTTCCACATATTTAAGATGTAGACGTAATGTGTATATATGGCTCTCCTCTGTTCCTGTTTCCAAGGCCAATGCGTAATTGGGTGTGAATTCTGGCAATTTCAGTATTCTTTTAAGGAAATATCTTTGTAGTTTGTTGACTGTATCAAAAGCTGTAAATCCCCAGACTTGTGCCCCATATGCTTGTACTGCTCTGCACACTGCTTGAAATATATTCCATTTTGAGCGTAACGATATTATTTAAATAATGTTGCCATGTTACATTAATACTGCTCTTAGAAGCATTGTTTCTACCTTTCAACGTGTTTTTGAAAAGACAATCCTGGAGTAAAAATTACGCCAAGGTAGGTGAACTCCGATGTTATTTTAATTTCTTCTTGTTTGTAAAACCACTTTTCGTCCTTTGCCAACTTTCCTCCTTTTCTAAAAACCATCATTTCTGATTTATCCATATTCACTACCATATTCCATATTGTGCAATATGTTTCAAGCTTATTTATCATTTCCTGCATTACCTTCTTGTCTTCTGATAAAATGACTATAACATCAGCATATAAAAGTATTCGTATGTTGAGTTCTTCAACTACCAATCCACCTTCTAGGTAATCGTGCAGATCATTTAAGTATAATGTGAATAACAATGGTGATAAAAGGCAATCTTGCTTAACACCAGACCGATTTTCAAAGTATGCTGATAACTCACATCCTGTCCAAATAGCAGAGAACGTGTTTTTATATATATCTTCTAGCAACCTTACAACCTTTGTAGATAATCCGATTTTGTTTAATTTAAATATTAATTGCTGTCTGGATATTTTGTCGAACACAGCTCTAAAATCTACGAAGAAAGCATAAATTTTTTTCTTTTCAGCAAACTTTAGCTGGACTAATGACGCCACATTGTATATATCATCTACTGTTGAATACTGCCTCCGGAAGCCAGCTTGATACTCATTCAATACCTTATTCTTTTCTATCCATGATGTAATACGTTCATTTAGAATTCCCATAAAAACTTTGGCTATACAATTCATGAATGATATGCCTCGGTAATTGCTAGGTAGATTTGGATTTCCTTTTTATACCCTATACCACTGTGTGGTTTGGGTATAATGACTTTGTGCTGCTGTTTGTAACAACCAAAAATATTTGACCTACACCCATCTTTAATTATACCGATCGAATCAGAATCACTATCTGATTCGATTTAACGATGTCCGTCCGTCCGTCTGTGTGTCCATGTAAAGCTTGTAATCAAACTGCAGATCGCAAATATGAATATATTTTGACGAAATTTGGTATTTGATCTTTTATCGGCCATGGGATGAACGCTATTGAAATTGGTGAGAATCGGTTCATGTTCAGACCTAGCCCACATACAAATGACCCCTATGAAATCAACATATATTGCCATAAGATCCAAATTATCATACAAATCTTAGTCAAATTGGGTTTGTATGTGTTTATTACATCCAATAATTAGTAGTCCAAAAATGATCCCTATTGGACAACTCTTAGTCATAGGCCCCATATAGAGCTGCTTCCCGATCTTCACTTAAATCTATCAAAAAAACAAAAATATTGCACTGATTCTTCTCAAATTTTGTTTGTATATATTTTTGCAAATTTCAAGAGACTTAAACAAACATGGTCAGGATCGGTCCATTTTTGGGCCTAGTCCCCATATAGATATAGCATCCGATATGAACTTTTTCATATCTGCAGCCGAAAAAATTAATAAAAATCCCACTCAAATTTGGTTTATGCTTATTTTCTATATCCAATTAGTTGGGCCTGAGATATAGGGTCTCTAAACGCATGGTATTTTGCACAAACATATACAAACAAAATTTTAGAAAAATCTGCGCAATATTTTGTGTTTTGATAGATTTATATGGATGCTAAGACTAAGAATATTACAACAGGATTTATTTGTGGGCTACAGATTAAATATGACCGAGATATATAATAATTTAGATCTTAGGGCATTTTAAGTCGTTCTCAAAAGGTCATATCGTTACCTAACATGGAAAACATCGTAACATCACTTTTTGGTATTTTACAGCAGAAACAAAAAACGTTTTAAAATTAAAAGTATTTAAGATTTGTAAACCATTTTTGGTATTAATGCAAAACATATACTAGGAAATCATTTCCGAAAAAAAAATTTTTTTTTGTTAAGAACTTTTCAAATAATTTGTGTTACGTTATTTTCTGAAACAAAACAACGTATCATCAGTTTGAATATTTTACCATATGTTAAACATAATAAGTACAAAATGGTTTTAAAATAAAACTATTTTAGGGCTTTATTAAGAAATAAAGATGTTTTAGAGTACAATTGTGATAAGATTTCTAGTTATTTATTAATCTTTATACCCAAAATAGATAATTCATTAACAAAAAAAATAATTTAATGTTTAAATATAAAAAAACAACCATTAATTATTAAATAATATAATAATATAATTTGTTATTGCATAGGTCAATATTTCTAATTTTCAAATGGGATACTTAGGGAATTCATAAGGTGTACAGAAAGCCAATACAGACCTATAAAAAGTTGAATTATCAGTCTCGTTCACTTTCCAACACGATAATGACCCGAAGCATTCGGCTCACGTTGTGCATATGTGGATTGCATACAATTTTTCGCATATTCTACCACATCCGCCACAATCGCCAGATCTCAATCCGATTGAGCATTTATGAAAAAGAATGAGCTGAAGCAGACCCTGGTAGAAGAAAGGCAAAATATTGGCACAGAGGGCACTAAAAAGTTGGTGAATTCTAGCCAATCGACTGGAGGGAGTTATGAAAATAAAAGGATAGCAATTAAATATTAATTTTCGCATATAACCAATATTTTATATAGTTTTGAATGAAGTATGCCAATAATTTTGTTCAGCCTAATAGGGTATTTTTTGTTTTTAAATAATATAATATAATAAAAATTTCGAAATGAGGCAAAAACTTATCATTTTATCTATTAAAAATATTTTTTTATGAAAAATCTCTTTCATAAGTCCATTAAATCAATCGTGAAATTGAAAGTGCCTTTTGTACCAATAATTTAGTTCTTCAATGTATGTTTATTCAAGTAGGATAATTTTTAGTCCTAATTCACATAAAAACTACCCTCACGATGCTATTTAAATCAGTCTATAAAAGAATAAGATAGTCGTAAAATAATTTTGTAATCCATTTTGAATTCGATTTGTTTGGATTGAGTACAATTTGTCATAAAACTGTCTTATCCCTTATGTATTTATTCATAAAAAAAACCGTTTACCTTTCAAGACCAATTAATATTTATTAATTTATTAAATTTGAAAAGAAGATTTTTTGGGTATTAAAAGTAAATAAATAAAACTTATGGTAACAATGCAATTCAATCATTAAAAAAAAATCATTTTCTAAAATAACGGTTACATATGACATTTTATACCGAAAAATATTATTCAAGAACTAATGGATTTAGCTTTTACTAAAAGCTCCTAAAAATATGCAACCAGTCACAAAAAGAAAACAACCACCAAACACAAGCAATAATTGTTTATAAACATACAGAATTTTGGGGTAAAATATGATTTTGTAAGTATAACGGTATCGTTAGCATGGTTCGGGGTGGTGGGTCGGTAGGTTAACAGCATAAAGTGTACAATGAGAAATAAGCAAACGGGAGACAACGGAGCACACCCTTCTAAGACACAAAAAATGAGTAAAACATTAAGGAACATTTAAATTGAGTACCGGCATTATACACAAATACACTCACATGCAGGAGAACAATTATTTATTTTTTAAATTCTATTCTAGAGGGGAGAGAGAGCAGTGCTTAATGCAAGCACTGATTGTGTCGCCTTATCTATAGAATATGAGTTTTGAATACTAAAACGCTAAAAACTTACAAAAATAAGTGAAAAGAAATGTGTTCTTTAAATGAATCAATTGAACGAAATACTACTAAAATACAAAAAATAATTTGACGAACTCAGCTGAGGCACAACTGTGCGGTTAAATTAAAACATAGTGCCAGTGTAATAAAAGTCATAACTCAGTATACAAACGGAAGAAAGAAATCAATTACAGAAATAATTTCGAAATAATATTAAAATTGAAAAATTAAAAAAAGTATTTTTCTTTCAATTAAAAATAAGAAATTATTGAAAATGGATTTCGATTGTAAATGCATGCGTATTTTGGGAACTGCTGCCATTTCCATACTGGGTTATCAATTAATTACTAAATTCCTGCCCTGGTTGTATATAAATATAATTGGTCCCAAACTTCTTGGACCTAAGGTCGATGTTCGTCGTATGGGCACATGGGCTGGTATGTGTTCTTTTTGATTATTCTTCAAAACTATTATTTATTGGGAAAATATGTATATATTAACAATATATCGTAATGAAACGACCAAAAGGAAAAAGAAGTGATAAGATTATATTAGTGCATTTTTTATTTGTATTTTGTATAAAAAATGCTTTCTTTTAACTCTTTTTTTTTATAGTGATAACTGGTGCTACAGATGGTATTGGAAAAGCTTACGCTAAGGCGGTAAGTAAATATATTGATTTATAACCAAACATTGTCGGCAACTACATATACACGGAAATTCCAGTGAGCACAGTAGCTTAACATATTTTTTGTCAAACCAAAAACGGATTCCGTATTTTTTTAATATTTAAAATAACCCAAAAAAAAATGGTATCCCAGGTGAATTCCTAAATATTATTATATGTTTTAGAAACGGCATTTTTCGTTTTTGGAGGTTTTTTTTTTTCATATATAAACAATTTTGGTGTCACATTTGCAGTATTTTGATAACCTTTCTAATCATAAATGTATATATATTTTTTCCAAAGCAACCTCTTTTGCAGTCGAGTATCAACTCTGTCACCGAATCCTTTATACCCTTCAGTTGGGTTTTACGTATACATTCATATCTGTATTATTTTAACTAATTTAAGAAAAATATTTGAAAAAGTAAACAATTTGCTAAACTTAATACTAAATTATTACAGAATACGCAATGAATTCTAGCATTTTTTAAAGGTGTCTCCATATTTTAGGCCATATCTTGGCACAATGATACCCGAATTACCCCATTTTAAATACACCTGCTCGAAGTAATAAACAAGAAAATTATAGTCGGTCTAGCCCGAATATACAATACCCTATACCACGGTTTAGACACCCTATCTCTCAGGCCCTACTAACTGGATAAAGAAAATAAGCATAAACCAAATTATTAATTATACCCTATACCACTATGTGGTTTGGGTATAATGACTTTGTGCTGCTGTTTGTAACAACCAAAAATATTTGACATAGACCCATCTTTAATTATACCGATCGAATCAGAATCACTATCTGATTCGATTTAACGATGTCCGTCCGTCCGTCTGTGTGTCCATGTAAAGCTTGTAATCAAACTGCAGATCGCAAATATGAATATATTTTGACGAAATTTGGTATTTGATCTTTTATCGGCCATGGGATGAACGCTATTGAAATTGGTGGGAATCGGTCCATGTGCAGACCTAGCCCCCATACAAATGACCCCTATGAAATCAACATATATTGCCATAAGATCCAAATTATCAGACAAATCTTAGTCAAATTGGGTTTGTATGTATATATTACATCCATTAATTAGTAGTCCAAAAATGATCCCTATTGGACAACTCTTAGTCATAGGCCCCATATAGAGCTGGTTCCCGATCTTCACTTAAATCTAGCAAAAAACGAAAATATTGCACTGATTCTTCTCAAATTTTGTTTGTATATATTTTTGCAAAATACAAGAGACTTTACCAAACATGGTCAGGATCGGTCCATTTTTGGGCCTAGTCCCCATATAGATATAGCATCCGATATGAACTTTTTCATATCTGCAGCCGAAAAAATTAATAAAAATCCCACCCAAATTTGGTTTATGCTTATTTTCTATATCCAGTTAGTTGGGCCTGAGAGATAGGGTCTCTAAACGCATGGTATAGGGTATCTTATAGTCGGTCTAGACCGACTATAATTTTCTTACTTGTTTTACTTTTACTCTTAACCACGGGCCATAATTCGCTACTGTGACAAAGTAAAATTATTTTGGAAAACAAAAAAAATTATTTCGATCGAAAAATTTCGATAACGAATACGACGATTAGACCTCAGATAAATGGTTTATTTTATGAATGAACGTGATTTAACAGACAGACAGACATCGCTATATCGACTCGAGTTGTTATAAGGATCAATAATATACATAGATACTTTTTGGGTCGCAAATTCATTTTTCGATGCATTACCATCTGGACAGTGGTGTGGAGGGTATAAAAATAAGTATAAGTGGTTTTTATAAAATCTAAGAAGGAATCGGGAAATAAATTGTCGTGTTTTCATGTAACAATGACCTTATTTTGTATCTTCAGGAGAGTATTCCTCAAAGAGGCAGTGTAACTATAAATGTTTCCACCTTTGAATTGAACATCACGTCTTTTAGAATATTATTTCAAGAATTTAGCAATGTCTGTCCTGTCATATTTGTACGCAAAATGTAAATATATTACGAAAAAATTAGCTTTAAAAATTTTGATCGTCGAATTCTATTGAAATTGTCATAAAAAGAAAACACTGTATTTTCATTTGTATAGTCCTCATATAAAGCAGTCTTCCAAACTTCAGTAAAATCTGTCTAAAGTCATACAAATAAGATATTATACTAAAAATTGATTAGTATAATATTTTAAGAACATATAAATAATCTCACTAAATATAATAATCACATCGTTAATAACTTTAACATATCTTCAGACAAAAAACAAATGATAATCTATTGGGCTTATGCTTTTATCAAATTATTATTATTGTTTTTATTATTAATTAGATCTATAATTATAACTTATGAAACTAATGCAGATTATTGAGCAAATCTAAAAAAAGGCTATCAACTCTAGGTAAAGAGAATTCAAAAACATTACATTTTGAATATATTGAGATCAAAAGGAATTGAGATATTGAATAGAATAGGTTTTTTAAATAATGATTCCAGCTTGTATAAAATAATATATTTTAAGAATATTATCCTCGGTGGGTTCTTTTTAAAGAGTCTTTGGATTGGTCGATCCAAAAATATAATTTCTAGTGTTGTTATATAGTGTACATTCCACTAAAATGTGTTGAACAGAGATGTAAGATCCACATAAGATCCTAATTGCAATCCGCAGAATTATTGGATTTAAGATCTGCTCACGTTGGTAGGATATTTAAGTGGGTGCAGTTTATGTTTAGTTCCTTGTAGTGATGATGATTGTATTCGGACCGGATTGATTGTTTTTTGTTGGATATAAGTTTTTATACAGTTCTGAATATCAATTTTTTAGGTTTATTTTCCGATTCAATAGGTGCTTTGCAATTTTTTTCATATTAATGTGCTGATTAAAACTTAGACAAAATGGGTATCGAATATTCGGCCTATAAATTTTCATAAATATGTTTCCTCTATTTATTTGTGAGTTTAATTACTGATTAATTGACTTTTTTAGTGTACTTCATTTTTGCAATTAAGTTCTTGGGCTTAAGTGTTTGAAAGAGTTAAGACTTTTGAAGACATAAGACATAAATTGAATGAACTAGATCGAGTTTCTGTTATGTCATTAATCTTATTTTAACTTAAAGCTTTTTTCAAATACAATCGAACTTCGATTATTTATGAAGGTCGCGACCGGAAGCATACCGGATAATCGATTTCCCGGGTAAATTAAGGAAAAAAAATTTACAGTTTTTTAGATGAATTTTTGAATAAATGTAAGGAGTGAGATCGAAAAAATTTTAACATATGTACCCTATACCACTATGTGGTTTGAGTATAATGACTTTGTGCTGCTATTTGTAACTACCAAAAATATTTGACCTAGACCCATCTTTTATTATACCGATCGAATCAGAATCAGAATCACTAACTGATTCGATTTAACGATGTCCGTCCGTCCGTCCGTCCGTCTGTGTGTCCATGTAAACATTGTTATCAAACTGCAGGTCGCAAATATGAATATATTTTGATGAAATTTGGTATATAGGCTTCTATCGGCCATAGGATAAACGCTATTGAAATTGGTGAGAATCGGTCCATGTTCAGACCTAGCCCCCATACAAATGACCCATATTAAATCGACATAAATTGCCATAAGATCCAAATTGTCATATAGATCTCAGTCAAATTGGACATATGGGACAACTCTTAGTCATAGGCCCCATATAGAGCTGCTTCCCGATCTTCACTAAAATCTATCAAAAAACAAAAATATTGCACTGATTCTTCTCAAATGTATATATTTTTGCAAAATACAAGAGACTTTGCCAAACATGGCCAGGATCAGTTCATTTTTGGGCCTATAGATATAGATATAGCATCCGATATGAACTTTTTCATATCTGCAGCCAAAAAAAATTAATAAAAATCCCACTCAAATTTGGTTTATGCTTATTTTCTATATCCAATTAGTTGGATCTAAGAGATAGGGTTTCTAAACGCATGGTATAGGGTATCGTATAGTCGGTCTAGGCCGACTATAATTTTCTCACTTGTTTTATTTGTTTAATTGAAATTATATTAGAGCTTACAAAAAAAGATAACCTTTATATCAATACTTATTATCTTATGCTCCTTTTCCGGAAACGCTTCCGTTAGCGATGTTATAGTGGTTTCTGTAATTTTTTTTAAAACAGGTAGTCCATCTACGTTTAAAATCTTCCACATTTTGGTATATGTACATTTTTTGCGCTTTCTCAAGAGCCCAATATCCACTGACTTAAGCTCCAGACAGTTTGGAGGATTTGTCTCCTTTGGCACAAAAACCAAGATATTGTTCCTCTACCTCAAGAGCTTTTTAACGAGCTTCTTAAATCAGCCCATAAATATGTGGACACTTTGTGTTGGCTTATGAAAGGAGGGAGTCTTTCTGCACACTCCTTGATATAAATTTCGGTATTTATAGAGCCCGTTGTAAGACTTGACTTCCTTCCTTTGCCGTAGCTGCATTTTGATTTTTTTTTTTTTTTTTTTGAAATTTCGTCTGCTTTTGGGTCCCAAACTTATCTTCAACATTTCTTCGAGCGTTCACAACTTATTGACCCGGAAGCTGCCAAAAATCTGCCACAACATACGTTTCGTCATCCATTAAGCAGCAGGAGTTTTTTTATGAAACATGATTTCAATTTCCATGCTCTGTTTTTGGCCTCTAAATTTTTTACAGTGTTTCTGTCTAGAACTTTGTGGACTTTGTGTATGTGTATTTTCAAACCTGCATTGGCTTTTTGACTTTTCGCACCAAATAGACCGAGCACTGGTCAAACCGGGCTACTTTTGTACCGGATGTGTTGGGAGCTCTTTTCAATATGCTTTCCCATTTCCTCGGCCTTACTACCATCGAGTGGATCTTTCTTTCTTCCATTCTTTGACTAACTTTTTGTGGGACCAAGTTGGATTTTATTGAAAATATTTAATAATTTTAACACGCACTTCTATTTCATCACTCATTTTAATCAAACTAACATGGCATAATAATGCTTGTGAAAAAAGTTGAGAAGAACAACGTGTGTTAAGATTTTTTCGATCTCATTCCTTATGTATACTTATACTCGTAAGTACATATCTGTGGAGTTTTGACAACAATTTTCTCAACAACATCTACTTAGTGGAGAGCAAAAAACACTTTCTCGGAAATATTAGCTATAATGGTTTTCTAGAAAGTATTAAAAATAAAATATTTTAGTATCCCGGTTAAATGAGGTAATTTCAATCACTTAATCGTTCCTGGATAATTGATGTTCTCGGTTTATCGTATTACGAATAATCGAGGTCCACCTCTTATTTTCAAATTTTAAGTTTAAAGAAGTAAGTCTAACTAAACTTAGTGTAATTGTCGTCCCAAAAACTCGACCTTAGAGACCAATGAATTGAAACGTATGGTAGCTAAAAATAATATTCTACAATTCTTTCACTGTATATAATTCTAAAATTTTTTAATGCTTTTATATGTCTTTTAAAACATTCTTATTAAAAACTATTGCTTTAATTCATCAACATTTACAACTAAAATCCGCTAACTCATCATTTATTTATAACACGTAAATCGAAACCATAATATAATTTCATATACAGACGAAAGTACAGCACATAGTCCTCACTTGTATAATATTGTATTAATATGTTAGGCCCCCTTAAAGTTCAATGAATAATTATTTTTTTTTTATAAATCACAAGAAATTAATCGCCTCCATAAACACACACGGAAAGAATTTCAATCCAAATCGTATGTTTTCTATTGACAACAATTTTCAATAACTGCATGTTGTTGAATAATTTACTTTAAACATGTTAAAACAAGTAAGAAAATTATAGTCGGTCTAGACCGACTATACGATACCCTATACCATGCGTTTAGAAATCCTATCTCTTAGGCCCAACTAACTGGACATAGAAAATAAGCAAAAACCAAATTTGAGTGGGATTTTTATTAATTTTTTTGGCTGCAGATATGAAAAAGTTCATATCGGATGCTATATCTATATGGGGACTAGGTCCAAAAATGGAACGATCCTGATCATGTTTGGTAAAGTCTCTTGTATTTTGGAAAAATATATACAAACAAAATTTGAGAAGAATCAGTACAATATTTTTGTTTTTTAATAGATTTAAGTGAAAATCGGGAAGCAGCTCCATATGAGGCCAAAGGGATCATTTTTGGACTACTCATTAATGGATGTAATGAACGCATATAAACCCAATTTGAGTAAGAGCTATATGACAATTTGGATCTTACGACAATTTATGTCGATTTCATAGGGGTAATTTGTATGGGGGCTAGGTCTGAACATGGACCGATTCTCACCAATTTCAATAGCGTTCATCCCATGGCCGATGAAAGCTTATATACCAAATTTCATCAAAATACATTCATATTTGCGACCTGCAGTTTGATTACAAGGTTTACATGGACACACAGACGGACGGACGGACGGACGGACGGACGGACGGACGGACGGACGGACGGACATTGTTAAATCAACTCAGAAAGTGATTCTGATTCGATCGGTATAATTAAAGATGGGTCTAGGTCAAATATTTTTGGTTGTTACAAACAGCAGCACAAAGTCATTATACCCAAACCACATAGTGGTATAGGGTATAATTACCAAGGTTCAGAAAATACACACACGAAACACACAATGTTCTGTTCAAAAGCAGCCAACACATATCTTTATTTTCATATCAATTATGTGCGTTTCAAAATTTTCTACGGTACCCAACACAACCATGACTGTGTTCGTTTTAATATTTCGTTATTTACACGAACATTTTTGTATCACATACTTTTTGCTTCAATCACACATAAAGCACACATTTTCGAGTGTTGCTTTATTTGAAGTTGATGTTCTGGTACGTGTAGTGAAAAAAAACACAGAACATGTAAAATAAACAGGTTCGAGTTCAGTTATATTTTAAGTCGTGTTGTGGCTCGTGTAGTAAGAAACAACAGAACATGTACAGTAAACAGGTTCGAGTTCAGTTATATTTTAAGTCGTGTTTAAAATATAACTGAACTCGAACCTGTTTATTGTACATGTTGTGTTTTTTCTTACTACACGAGCCACAACACGACTTAAAATATAACTGAACTCGAACCTGTTTACTGTACATGTTCTGTGTTTTTTTTCACTACACGTAGCAGAACATGAACTTCAAATAAAGCAACACTCAAAAATGTGTGCTTTATGTGTGATTGAAAAAAAAAGTACGTGATAGAAAAATGTTCGTGTAAATAACGAAATATTAAAACGAACACAGTCGTGGTTGTGTTGGGCACCGAAGAAAATTTAAAAACAAACATAATTGATATGAAAATAAAAATATGTGTGTGTTGGTCTAAGTTATGTTTGTTTACATATATGTACGAGTTTTTTATTCAGTGTGTGTTTTTTTCTGAACTCTGATAATTACACAGTACAACACATGATTATAGGACTCAATTCTGACAATGGCACCTGAAAGTAACCCCAAAAATAAGAACTTCTGCATCGTTCATTTTGTTAAGTTGGCTGCCATTATAATTTAATGGCATAAGCATTTTTTTGCTCAAGGTGGATTTCTATCACTTTTTGCATATTTTAACACACGTCGGTAACCGTACGGAATATCTCTTTTGTGTCTGAAACAAAGTTGTAGATATTGAAAAGGAGAAAAAAAAAGCGGAACAAATCTACCCGAAAAAAATGCATCCAGTGCGTTAAAAATCACCAAAATTCCCATTTTCCCCCATTTTTCTCCATTTTCACCTTTTTTGCTAAATAACTGGAATATATCTTTTGTGTCTGAAACAAAGTTGTAGATATTGAATAGGAGAGAAAAAAAAGCGGAACACCTACCCGAAAAAAGTGCATCCAATGCCTTAAAAATCGCAAAAATTCCCATTTTCCCCATTTTCACCTTTTGTGCTAAATAACTCGATTAAAAATCCACAAATATGCTGTTTTTTTTCTTTATAATCTTTATTTTGCATGAAAATAAAAATTCTGATTCATATTACACCTATTCTTACACAGAAAATATGAGATTTTTATTTGTTATCTATGCATGTAAACAATATTTAGAACATTTTCAATTATTGTCAATATCCATCCTCGTTGAAGTTGACGCTTGTGGAAATGAAAATATTTATTTTACATTCTTTATAAAGTCCACTTTTTTTTTAAAAAAGATTTTCGGACATACCGTTATTGGATAGAGAAACAAGTTCGTAAATGAACCTTGATAATTTATAATGAGAGAAACAAATTTTTAAATTTACATATAATATTTGCAAAAACCAAACAATGATAGGGTAAGTTCGGGTAATGTGGACCTCCTAATTTGGTTTTTGAATTTTGTGCCAAATAATAAAGAAAAAATTACGATTAATTTTGTATTACGAGTAATACACATTTCTCATATGTGATTAAGAGTAAAATATACTATAAGTCTCGATATAAAGAAATTTTATGTACGTAAAGCTCAGCCACCTCGTTAGTAGCCATTTCCAAATTGTAGGGTAATGTGGAATACTATTTCTCAATACCCGAAGGTAAAAAAACTAAAAGACAAAATAAGATTAAATAATTTTAAGGGAATGTCAAAATATAGATGCGATTGGTTACAGAAAGGATTTAATCGATGAATTTAATTATTACAATTTTTTGTAACACAAAACACATTTTTAAAATTTCTTAAAACTAAAAACTCTTTTGCGACTGACGACATTGAGTCAAAGTTCAATAGATATGTATTTATTATTTGTAAAATATGTAAAACAAAGAAATAAATTTAATAAAGAACTATTACCTAACTAAATAAGAACAGTTGAATGTAGTTACCTTATTATATAAATGCAATATCAATTAGCCATTATTATCTAGTTTGGAAAAAGAAAATAATCTGAGGGAAATAAATCTGGCGAATAAGGTACGCAATTCGAACTTTAATTCATAAATTTTCGCCATCGTAATAGCGGATGTGTGAACTGGTGCATTGTCTTGGTGAAAAAACACTTTTTTTTTTAGCCAAATGTGACCTATTTTCCTTAATTTCATGAGTTAAACTTTGCAATAAATTAGCAAGCATAATACTCGCCGTTGATTATTTTTCCTTTTGAAAGATAATCAAAAAAAAATTAATAAATAAATAAATTTTCCTAAAATTTGGTTTGTATATGTTTTTGCAAAAAAATAAGGGTCTTTACCAAATACTGTTATGATCGGTGGTCCATTTTTCGACCTAATCCCCATGTTAAAACAGCATCCGATATTAACTTTTTCATAGTCCCGGTTCACACCATGAAACTTCTTTCTTTCTGAAACTGTTTTTAATTCTCTTTTAAACTTTCATCCATGTCTATACATTGAAACTTTTGTATTGAAATTCAAGATTTTTTCCATTTAATTTTTTATTTTTAATTTTTGTTGTCACAATCACAAACGAATATAAAAATTAAATAAAACGTAAAATACATAACTTCACTTTGACAATTACGAATTAAAAAACACATTAAAGCATGTACCTCATGCCATTCTTCTCTCCCCACTCACTTATAAACTCAGACCTTCAGAAAGAAAAATTTCGTAGTGTGAACCGGAACATATCGATATCGGTAGGCACCAAATTAATAACAATGCCACTCAGAAATGGCTTGCTTATTTTCAAATTCAATTCATTGGACCTAACACGTTTTGTCTAAAGACATGGTATGGAGTACTGTATAGTCGGTCTACACCGACTATAATATTCTTGTTTTATTATATTGAACGTGTATATAAGCCCAGATTTGCGAAATAAACATTAGTTTCGGAAAATAGGAGTCCACACTACCCACAAATTCCACCATAACCGAACTTACTCTAAAAGATGAAACTGAAGACCCATGATCACGGTCTTATTTTGAAAGGACAGACAATTAAAAATTACGGTCACTGAGAACGGTATTTCTCAGAATCAGAAATCACTGGTTCGTGTGCCACCTTAGTGGCAGAGGGTATATAAAGGTTTGTCATTCCGTTTGTAACGCATCGAAAAACTAATTTCCGACCCCATAAAGTATATATATTCTTGATCCTTATCACAGCGCGAGTCGATATAGCGATGTCCGTCTGTCCGTTGACAGGTTGGTATTTAAAATGGGGTGAATTGGGCATCATTGTGCTTAGATAGGAGCAAAAATATGTAGATACCTCTAAAAGAAACATAATAAAAAAATCGGCAATATGATGAAAAAGGAAAAACGAAAAATGAAAAATGAAAATTTTAAAATTAAAAATTAAAAAAGAAAAATGGAAAATGATAAATGAAAAATGGAAAATGGAAAATGGAAAATTAAAAATGGAAAATGGCAAATTAAAATTGCAAAATGAAAAAAGAAAACTGATGAATGAAAAATGGAAAATGAAAAATTAAGAATGAAAAATGAAAAATGAAAATTGAAATTTGAAAATTGAAACATGAATAATGGAAAATGGAAAATGGAAATTGGAAAATGTAAAATGAAAAATGAAAAATGAAAATTGAAAAATGGAAAATGGTAAATGAAAAATGAGAAATGGAAAATGAAAATTGAAAACTGAAAAATGAAAAATGAAAAAATAAAAATAAAAATGAAAAATTAATAACGAAACATGAAAAATGAAAAGCGAAAAGTGAAAGCTGGAAAATTAAAAATGAAAAATAAAAAATTAAAATTAAAATTAAAAAATGGAAAATGAAAAGTGAAAAATTAAAAGAGAAAATTTAAAAATGGAAAATGAAAACTGAAAAATGAAAAACGCAAAATGAAACATGAGAAATAGAAAATGAAAATTGAAAAATGGAAAATGAAAAAAGAAATCTGAAATCTGAAATATGTAAAATGAAAATTGAAGAATGAAAAATGAAAAATGGAAAATGAAAAATGAAAAATGAAAAAAGAAAAATGAAAAATTAAAATTAAAAAATTAAAAACGTAATATGAAAAATTAAAATTGAAAAATGAAAATTGAAAAACGAAAGATGAAAAATGGAAAATTAAAAATGAAAACTGAAAAATTAAAAATTAAAAATTAAAAATTAAAAATTAAAAATTAAAAATTAAAAATTAAAAATTAAAAATTAAAAATTAAAAATTAAAAATTAAAAATTAAAAATTAAAAATTAAAAATTAAAAATTAAAAATTAAAAATTAAAAATTAAAAATTAAAAATTAAAAATTAAAAATTAAAAATTAAAAATTAAAAATTAAAAATTAAAAACGAAATATGAAAAATTAAAATTGAAAAATGAAAATTGAAAAACGAAAGATGAAAAATGGAAAATTAAAAATGAAAACTGAAAAATTAAAAATTAAAAATTAAAAATTAAACATTAAAAATTAAAAATTAAAAATTAAAAATTAAAAATTAAAAATTAAAAATTAAAAATTAAAAATTAAAAATTAAAAATTAAAAATTAAAAATTAAAAATTAAAAATTAAAAATTAAAATTTAAAAATTAAAAATTAAAAATTAAAAATTAAAAATTAAAAATTAAAAATAAAAATTAAAAATTAAAAACTAAAAATTAAAAATTAAAAATTAAAAATTAAAAATTAAAAATTAAAAATTAAAAATTAAAAATTAAAAATTAAAAATTAAAAATTAAAAATTAAAAATTAAAAATTAAAAATTAAAAATTAAAAATTAAAAATTAAAAATTAAAAATTAAAAATTAATAATTAAAAATTAAAAATTAAAAATTAAAAATTAAAAATTAAAAATTAAAAATTAAAAATTAAAAATTAAAAATTAAAAATTAAAAATTAAAAATTAAAAATTGAAAATTAAAAATTAAAAATTAAAAATTAAAAATTAAAAATTAAAAATTAAAAATTAAAAATTAAAAATTAAAAATTAAAAATTAAAAATTAAAAATTAAAAATTAAAAATTAAAAATTAAAAATTAAAAATTAAAAATTAAAAATTAAAAATTAAAAATTAAAAATTAAAAATTAAAAATTAAAAATTAAAAATTAAAAATTAAAAATTAAAAATTAAAAATTAAAAATTAAAAATTAAAAATTAAAAATTAAAAATTAAAAATTAAAAATTAAAAATTAAAAATTAAAAATTAAAAATTAAAAATTAAAAATTAAAAATTAAAAATTAAAAATTAAAAATTAAAAATTAAAAATTAAAAATTAAAAATTAAAAATTAAAAATTAAAAATTAAAAATTAAAAATTAAAAATTAAAAATTAAAAATTAAAAATTAAAAATTAAAAATTAAAAATTAAAAATTAAAAATTAAAAATTAAAAATTAAAAATTAAAAATTAAAAATTAAAAATTAAAAATTAAAAATTAAAAATTAAAAATTAAAAATTAAAAATTAAAAATTAAAAATTAAAAATTAAAAATTAAAAATTAAAAATTAAAAATTAAAAATTAAAAATTAAAAATTAAAAATTAAAAATTAAAAATTAAAAATTAAAAATTAAAAATTAAAAATTAAAAATTAAAAATTAAAAATTAAAAATTAAAAATTAAAAATTAAAAATTAAAAATTAAAAATTAAAAATTAAAAATTAAAAATTAAAAATTAAAAAATTAAAAATTAAAAATTAAAAATTAAAAATTAAAAATTAAAAATTAAAAATTAAAAATTAAAAATTAAAAATTAAAAATTAAAAATTAAAAATTAAAAATTAAAAATTAAAAATTAAAAATTAAAAATTAAAAATTAAAAATTAAAAATTAAAAATTAAAAATTAAAAATTAAAAATTAAAAATTAAAAATTAAAAATTAAAAATTAAAAATTAAAAATTAAAAATTAAAAATTAAAAATTAAAAATTAAAAATTAAAAATTAAAAATTAAAAATTAAAAATTAAAAATTAAAAATTAAAAATTAAAAATTAAAAATTAAAAATTAAAAATTAAAAATTAAAAATTAAAAATTAAAAATTAAAAATTAAAAATTAAAAATTAAAAATTAAAAATTAAAAATTAAAAATTAAAAATTAAAAATTGAAAATTAAATATTAAAAATTAAAAATTTTAAATTGAAAATTAAAAATTAGAAATTAAAAATTAAAAATTAAAAATTAAAAATTAAAAATTAAAAATTAAAAATTAAAAATTAAAAATTAAAAATTAAAAATTAAAAATTAAAAATTAAAAATTAAAAATTAAAAATTAAAAATTAAAAATTAAAAATTAAAAATTAAAAATTAAAAATTAAAAATTAAAAATTAAAAATTAAAAATTAAAAATTAAAAATTAAAAATTAAAAATTAAAAATTAAAAATTAAAAATTAAAAATTAAAAATTAAAAATTAAAAATTAAAAATTAAAAATTAAAAATTAAAAATTAAAAATTGAAAATTAAATATTAAAAATTAAAAATTAAAAATTAAAAATTAAAAATAAAAAATTAAAAATTCAAAATTCAAAAAAAAAAAATTAAAAGTTCAAAATTCAAAATTAAAAATTACTAGCTAATTCAGATAAAAATATTTTAAAATTAGCCTTTTTAATATTAATATCTGAAAATTTTTAGCCAAGAATGAGTTGATTTTTTTTTTTTTTTTGAATTATCATGAATTATCTCAAAACTTTCTTATAGGGATAAAATTTTGGGTGATAAAACGTTGGCTGCGTTAAATAATGAACTTCATTAGGGGTTTTCTACTCTAGTAAAAGAAAAATAATGCCAACTAATAATAATATCTAGCAGATTCCAACCCTCGAAATTCGAGTGCAAGTTCTAGGAAATTTTATTGTTTCATTAAATAAAGACCGTAAAGGCATGCTAATCAATTATACAAATCAACACATGCGTTTAGAGACCCTATCTCTTAGGCCCAACTAACTGGACATAGAAAATAAGCAAAAACCAAATTTGAGTGGGATTTTTATTAATTTTTTTGGCTGCAGATATGAAAAAGTTCATATCGGATGCTATATCTATATAGGGACTTGGTCCAAAAATGGACCGATCCTGATCATGTTTGGTAAAGTCTCTTGTATTTTGCAAAAATATATACAAACAAAATTTGAGAAGAATCAGTGCAATATTTTTGTTTTTTAATAGATTTAAGCGAAGATCGGGAAGCAGCTCTATATGGGGTCAAAGGGATCATTTTTGGACTACTCATTAGTGGATGTAATGAACGCATACAAACCCAATTTGAGTAAGATCTATATGACAATTTGGATCTTATGGCAATTTATGTCGATTTCATATGGGTAATTTGTATGGGGGCTAGGTCTGAACATGGACCGATTCTCACCAATTTCAATAGCGTTCATCCCATGGCCGATAAAAGCTTATGTACCAAATTTCATCAAAATACATTCATATTTGCGACCTGCAGTTTGATTACAAGCTTTACATGGACACACAGACGGACGGACGGACGAACGGACGGACGGACGGACATTGTTAAATCAACTCAGAAAGTGATTCTGATTCGATCGGTATAATTAAAGATGGGTCTAGGTCAAATATTTTTGGTTGTTACAAACAGCAGCACAAAGTCATTATACCCAAACCACATAGTGGTATAGGGTATAAAAACAAACTCATTTTTATTACAAACACATTAACAAATTTAATAAACACACACATAGCATTGTATAATTTTATGTATGTGTTAGTAGCAACTTTAAATACAATTTACTCAAAATAAAGGAAAAAATTTAAAAATCTGTAAATCCGCAAATTGGATAAAAAGAAATACCTTTCAAATAGTATACGTTTGGTCAAAATCGGGGTAAAACGGTATAACAAAACATCGGTCACAAGAAATCGCCTAGCCTGTTAATATAGATAATACTAACTAATTCTTTCTATAGAAGACACGAACATTGTTTTTTACATATAACAAAAAATTATAATAGAAATTGACCAACAAGAAAAGCAATTAACTTAAAATTAAATTGGTATTCGAAATCAAAATTTCAGTACCGACAACAGTTACAGTACACAATATTGGTTGTAATATTGAGTTTAAGATGGAGGTGGAGGGTATCAAAGATTCGGCCCAGCCGAATTTAACACTCTTGTTTTTATTTACTCTTTGAATGTGCAAATATAAAAAACGAATTTTTTGACTTAAATTGAATGAAATCGATATAGGTCGTATATGGGACCCCATATAATTTTCAGCGCTAATATTTTGGGCTATTTTAAATATGGGAACATCAAAGATTCGTCGATTTGTGAAATAATTCCTTAAATTTTTCCCAAAAATGTGAAAAAAAAATTCACAAAAATACACGAAAACGCCTACTGGCGGCTGTTAAAAATAAAAATAAATGTGAAAAATGGATTTCCCGACCCAAAAAAACCCCCCCGGTATACACATTTTCAATAATTTTTTTACATTTGAATGAGTATTATGAAAAATATCATGAAAATACGAGTATCTTCATCGAAATTTTGACAGGCTTGATAATGATTATAGAGGTATGGTTCCAAATATACTTATTATAGCCCATAGTACCAGAATCTTGATGAACCCATGGAGGAAAAACAATTGACTCACACTAATATGTTTATATATACTAGTAGATTCCAGCCCTCGAAATTCGAGTGCAAATTCTAGAAAATTTTATTTTTTCATTATTATAGCCAATTCACAAATCAAAACAACAAAAAAACTAATTTTTATTACAAACACATTAACAAATTTAATAAACACACACATAGCATTGTATAGTTTTATGTATGTATTAGTAGCAACTTTAAATGCAGTTTACTCCAAAAAAAAATTTTAAATTTAAAAATTTGTAAATCTGGAGGACACCTAAAAAGAAATGCCTTTGAAATGAGATGTGTGGTCAAAATAGGATTAAAACTGACACAGTAGCATCGATAACATTATCTCGCCTTGCCTATTAATATTATAGATATATGATAATCTCGACTTTACACCAATTTTAATCGGTCTGATATGGGTTATTTTTATGGGGGCTAGGTTTGAAAGTGCACCAATTTTCACCTATTTCAATGGGGTTCATCCTATGGCTGATAAAAGCTTATATACCAACTTTGATCAAAATATATTCACATAGTTTGATTACCAGGTTTACATGGACACACAGACGGACAGACGGATGGACAACATTACTAAATTGACTCAGATAGTGATTTTGAGGCGATCGGTATAGTAAAAGGTAATTACAAACATCAGCACAAACCCATTATACGCTCCCCAGATAGTAGTGTGGAGGGTATAAAGACGGTAATATAAATCCCTTAAAATATAAAAATTTGCAAATATGTAAATACAACTCGAATCTACTTCAAAGTTAAAACAAGTAAAAATAATAATATTAAGTGTTGCAAGAGCATTCCCTAAAAAAGTGGGACTCACAACAATTATACTAATATTAATTTTTTAAATATTTTCGTAATTCGAAATTACAAACTTAAATTTTTTCTAAAGAATTTATTGGAAATTTCAAAGGATATTTAAGGATAAAGTAGACATTCAATTTCGTGATATGTTGAAATAAAAAAATGGTATAAAATTACCAAGATTCACCTCTTTTACACCGATAGTGGCATCGTAGGACGAGTATAAGTATGTAAATATATTTTTTCAAAAATGTTATCCTTTGAAACTTTGACACCACTACAGACTTTTTCTCCCCAAAATGTTTCTTCAATATGTCTTTTAAAGAGGACCACGAGTCGATTTTCTCCGTATTCTGAATCGTGAATCACAAAGATACTATGGTCTCCGACAAAGATTGTACCTGGCTTATGAACTGTGGCAACTGAGACTAGTGCCGCCATCAAATTCTTTTATCGCATCTATACAATTCAATGTCTTATTACAACTATAGTCAATATAGCGATTTCCGTCTGTCCATGTATCTGTCTGTCAGTCTGTTGAAATCAAGCTCATTAACCAAATATACCATTTATTATCTGGTCAAACTTAGGTTAATATTATTTGTCATTATTTTGAGCAGGTTGGTATTTAAAATGGAGTAAATCGGACATCAATGTGCCAAGATATGATTTTAGGTATGGAGACATCTCAAACTATTTACATCTTTTTTTTTTTTTGTACTCTAAATTTTTATGGAAAAGGTACTAGACCAAAACTCCAGGGTTAAACTCTCGTAGCTCCCCCATACAACCATTGCCTTCACAAGGGAGGTTAGGGTGAGCTGTTGTATAAAAACTTTTAAAATTAAACTTAACCTAAAAACACGTGCAAAAAGTACATTTAACCTAATTGCACGTGGAGTAGCAACGCTAGGACCACAAAGCAAACAACTGACACGTGTTTTCTTTTATTCGAAATAATAGAAGCCACGAGCTAGCCTTTCCTCGATGGATAGCAAATTGAAACTGACTATTTACATCTTTAAATATTTTGTTTACATTTGTTGTAAATAGTGCAATAAGTCGAAAGCTAATGTATTACTCTCTCTATAATGTTGCCAGATTAAATAAAATTCATCCCTGAAGATGCTGGAAAATACCCAGCGAAACGTCGGAGTTTGAAAATGAAATAAATAGTATTTTATTTACTTTTTAAAAATAGTGACCTTGAAAGCCCATTTAGAAAAATTCTAAAACACATAATAAATTTAAAAATGTCGAAATATTAGAAAGAAAGTCGAAATATTAATGTAAATGTAAAATCCAAAACCCATTAGAAGGGCATCAAAGATTCGGCATAGCATACATCCAATTAACTAAATATTAATGTAAATGCAAAACCCAGGTGGAGGGCATCAAAGATACGGCATAGACGAATTTAAAAAATCAACATACATCCAATTAACATACATATATCCAAATATAATTGCAATTGCTGGGTATAATATATTGTTTATACATTTTTCTAAATTTATTGTAGTTGTTATTTCCTTTTATGTTTCGTTAATAAAATCGCCATTCCGCACGTGCGATTCTAAAATTATTGTTGATATAGGTCAATATTTTTATAAAATTTTATAACTTTATAACGGCCAAAGTTAGAGAATCCCGCCTCTGAATCTTTCAAAGTGACAGTTAATTACAAACATCAGCACATTCTTATAAAACCTTTTGACAAAAGAAAAAATATTGATTGATTTTAGTTAAACAACTCGAAACGGATTGATGACTGGTTAAAAACTGTTAAAACTTCCCCACATTTAACGCTTTCTATCTAATATTCTATTTGAGGTTGTAAAAAATCATTGTGCTTATTAGTTTTGTAAATATTTATTTTTATTCACCAAAGCATTTTTGTGTATGCATTTATTAAAATTGCATTTGTTAGACAACAAAAAAAATGCAAATTCATTAAAAATGTTAAATGCAATAGGTGTTATTGTCAAGTATTCGATGAAATAGTCTTTCTATGAGAGTAAATACAACAATTCAATTGTTAATTGCAGTTTGAAGCAGAAAAAATCATTAGTAACTTTTTGTAAATAGAAAACTAAAAAATGAACTAATATTTACACAACAAAAAATAAATATTTATGTATTTAACAAAATATGAATTGCACAATACCATTTTGAAGAATACAAATCAAGGTTGGATGCTGTTAACTTTATAAACATAAAAACTTTGGAAAACCCTTCAAAACGTTTTACTTTCCCCGACACTAAAATTTTAATAACAGCGGTTTACTTATATACAGTAATAGGGACAGTAATATGTAAGACACACATTTGATGCAAAACCAAGTGAAATGACAGATTTACCGCCAGTTAACAGAATTTATTGTTTGTTTATAATCTCTAAGGTTCAACTTATTGTATATAAAAATAAGCTTAAACCAAATTTGAGTGGCATTGTTATTAATTTTTTTGTTCTTTTTGGATGCTATATTTATATGGGGACTAGCTTGAAAAGTGGACCAATCCAGATCATATTTCGTAAAATCACTTATTTTTGCACACACATATGCATACCAAATATGAGAAAAATCTGTACAATATTTTCGTTTTTTGATAGATTTATGTGAAGATCGGGAACCAGCTTTATATGGGACTAAAAATTATCCTATATCCAGGGTTTATTTTTGGACTGCTGTAATAAACATATACAAAAGTTTACATGGACAAGCAGATGGACGCACAGACGGGCGGTATAATAATATGATTCCGAGTCGATCGCTATAATAAAAGATTGATCTAGGTCCAATATTTTTGGTAGTTACAAACTCATTATACCCTGACCACATAGTGGTATAGGGTATAAAAAAGATAAAACAAAGTAGGTTTGCACCAGAGGCAATTTCAATATGTTTGTAGTTTGTCTAATACTTTGTTAATGACCCTTTATTGCTCAAGACTGCTCATCATCTTCTGGGCATTGGGTCAACCATGTTTTGACAGACTGATATCTGTATCGCGTTCCACCAAGCCATAGTAAGTTACCAAAGCTCAGCACTGTTGGTTGGACACTTGTCTCTAATCGACGTCTTTACTACTTTCCACAAAATTTAGATCCCAGGATTGTGGTGGCCACTCTACGATAGCGGGGTTATTATTGTTCTAAATTTACTTTAATTTGTACATTGTCCTGTTGCAACACCCATTTAAGCGGTATATTGTCTTCAGTGTACGGTAGCATACATATATGCCCTGTATGTTTAACAGTAAACTTGGGGTTGTATGCTGTGTTAGCAGGTCTTCTAATGTGATGAACACCCCGAATTGAGTTAAACATTATTAATTTTGGTTTTGTCAGACCAAAGAATATTACGCCATTTTCCTTTAATGTTGTGCATTCTTCTTAGACAACATGAGTACTTTTATAAGGCGTCGAACTTTAAGGTTTTTACGAATAAGTATTTTACGTATTGTTGATGTATCAACATCATAATATTTAAGTGGTTTTTTTATCTGTTTGGAGCAGGTAAAAGATTTTTGGTTTTCTACCGCGTGTTCCTTCTTCGGTTCCCATTTAACATCATTTTATACCATCGTTTTTGAAACTCTGAGTGTCTCTGATACCTTTCTGAAAAAATCAAATCGTTAATATGTATTCTGTCGAGTCAAAGTTGGCTAGTAATAATACTTTTTTACCTTTTCACATACAGTAGAACACAATTAATAGCTATGATTATATTTTATTTTTTTATCGAAATCACACGTTATCCTTATTAATTCGCACAGCCGAAAACTAGTGATCATAGAAGAATGCTGATTTCTTGGTGTTTTTATAAAGGATTTTGTTTTTGTAATTTAATATAAGAAAATTAATTCCGTTACCTATCGCCAATTCTCTAATTATACCCTATACCACTATGTGGTTTGGGTATAATGACTTTGTGCTGCTGTTTGTAACTACCAAAAATATTTGACCTAGACCCATGTTTTATTATACCGATCGAATCAGAATCACTAACTGATTCGATTTAGCGATGTCCGTCCGTCCGTCTGTGTGTCCATGTAAACCTTGTATCAAACTGCAGGTCGCAAATATGAATATATTTTGATGAAAATTGGTGTATAAGCTTTTATCGCCCATGGGATGAACGCTATTGAAATTGGTGGGAAGCGGTCCATGTTCAGACCTAGTCCCCATACAAATGACCCCTATGAAATCAACATAAATTGTCATAAGATCCAAACTATCACATAGATATTAGTCAAATTGGGTTTGACTAAGACTTCTTGTGACCAAATATTAATTTTAAGATAGTCACACACAGTCACGGAGAGATTCAAAACTCATATGCGTTAGAAAAGAAATAGTTTTAATAAAAACTTTGTTTTTATGAGTTAGATTATTAAATTATATTTGATAATAGCTTTTACAGACTATATGAAGTGCTTAGTTCTCTGAAATAATTAAATCTCTATAATATAAAATTTTGTTTTTTCTTCTCTTTCTTTCAGTTGGCCAAAAAAGGCTTGAACGTAGTATTAATAAGCCGATCTCTTAGTAAATTAGAAACCGTAGCTAAAGAAATTGGTAAGTTATACAAATACGACAGGATCTATTCCCGACACTTATTACCATCATTACAGCTGATGCCTATAATGTTGAAACCAAAACCGTTGATGTTGATTTTACTGGCGGTCAGGAAATTTATACAAAAATTCAAAAGAATATTGAAGGTTTAGAAATTGGTGTATTGGTTAATAATGTGGGCATGAGTTATTCATATCCAGAATTCTTTGTGGAGTTCAGTCAAAAGAATCCACAGTTCCTGAGAGATATTATATCGGCCAATGTTCATTCTGTCCTACAAATGACAGCATTGATTTTGCCACAAATGGTGGAAAGAAAGAAGGGTGTTGTCATTAATATATCTTCATCGGCTGGCGTTATACCCAATCCCTTATTGACTGTATACAGTGCCACAAAGGTAAGAAATTCAAATATAAGTACAACTTTCTGATTCATATTTTATCAATATTCTTTGAATTGCAGGCATTTGTCGACAAATTCAGTGCTGATTTACAGACGGAATACCGTGCTCAGAAAATTGT
The DNA here is from genome assembly GCA_963682025.1 of Cordilura impudica. Lineage (NCBI taxonomy): Eukaryota > Metazoa > Arthropoda > Insecta > Diptera > Scathophagidae > Cordilura > Cordilura impudica. Next base: position 158,105,585 of record OY821520.1, read on the forward strand.
GGTTCAAAGTATTCAACCTGGATTCGTTGCCACGAATATGACGAAAATTCGTAAAACTTCAACTTTTGCTCCATCAGCTGATACTTATGTTGCTGAAGCTTTATCAACTTTGGGCATTGCAGAACGCACAGCTGGCTATTTACCTCATACACTAATGCAGACAGCCTTAAGTGCAATTTCAGCCATTTTCTGCGAACAATTCGCTAGTCAATTAGTATTTAAGCAATTGTTGAATACACGTAAACGTGCTTTACGTAATATTGCCAAAAAGCAATAGAGTAAAACAAATTAAATTACATTTCTCTTCTTCCTCTTACAATTAATTTACGTGACTGGTCATTGTTAATTTTTGTTTCTTTTGGTGAAACTTATCTATGGTTTGCTTTTAAAAAGTGTCATATTTAAAAAAAAAATGAATAAAATCTATATACATTTATAAAATCATTGGTGTATTTGTTTGTTTTGAATTATCTACGGAACCAGAAGAGATATTAAGTTAAGATTTACAACATAAGTTCAACTTAGCGTGGCATCTCCAATGCAAACCAAATGTTTATCAGTGTATCTACATAGAGAACTATACTAACGGTAGTCTTGAAACTTCGTACGTTGCAAATGTTTATAGTTGGCTTAACAATGGGGAATCGAATCATTATGGAGTGGAAATTACCTTCGGACGGTGGCTTGCATCATTACGACTCAAGTGACATATAAAAACAAGTAAGAAAATTATAGTCGGTCGAGACCGACTATATGATACCCTATACCATGCGTTTAGAGACCATATCTCTTAGGCCCAACTAACTGGATGTAGAAAATAAGCATAAACCAAATTTGGGTGGGATTTTTATTAGTTTTTTTGGCTGCAGATATGAAAAAGTTTATATCGGATGCTATACCTATATGGGGACTAGGCCCAAAAATGGACCGATCCTGACCATGTTTGGTAAAGTCTCTTATATTTTGCAAAAATATATACAAACAAAATTTGAGAAGAATCAGTGCAATATTTTTGTTTTTTGATAGATTTAAGTGAAGATCGGGAATCAGCTCTATATGGGGCCTATGACTAAGAGTTGTCCCAGGTATCATTTTTAGACTACTCATTAATGGATGTAATAAACGCATACAAACCCAATTTGAGTAAGATCTATATGACAATTTGGATCTTATGGCAATTTATGTCGATTTCATAGGGGTCATTTATATGGGGGGTAGGTCAGAACATGGACCGATTCTCAACAATTTCAATAGCGTGCATCCTATGGCTAGTGAAAGCTTACATACCAAATTTCATCAAAATATATTCATATTTGCGACCTGCAGTTTGATTAAAAGGTTTACATGGAGACACAGACGAACGGACATCCTTAAATCGAATAAATTAGTGATTCTGATTCGATCGGTATAATTAAAGATGGGTCTAGGTCAAATATTTTTGGTAGTTACAAACAGCAGCACAAAGTCATTATACCCAAGCCACATAGTGGTATAGGGTATAATTATAGTCGGTCTAGACCGGCTATACGATACCCTATACCATGCGTTTAGAGACCCTATCTCTCAGGCCCAACTAACTGGATATAGAAAATAAGCATAAACCAAATTTGAGTGGCGTTTTTATTAATTTTTTCGGCTGCAGATATGAAAAAGTTCATACCGGATGATTTATCTATATGGGGACTAGGCCCAAAAATGGACTGATCCTGACCATGTTTGGTAAAGTCTCTTGTATTTTTCAAAAATATATACAAACAAAATTTGAGAAGAATCAGTGCAATATTTTTGTTTTTTTGATAGATTTAAGTGAAGATCGGGAAGCAGCTCTGTATGGGGCCTATGATTAAGAGTTATCCAATAGGGATCATTTTTGGACTAGTGATTAATGGATGTAATATATACATACAAACCCAATTTGACTAAGATTGCTATGATAATTTGGATCTTATGGCAATATGTGTTGATTTCATAGGGGTCATTTGTATGGGGGCTAGGTCTGAACATGGACCGATTCTCACCAATTTCAATAGCGTTCATCCCATGGGCGATAAAAGCTTATACACCAATTTTCATCAAAATATATTCATATTTGCGACCTGCAGTTTGATACAAGGTTTACATGGACACACAGACGGACGGACGGACATCGCTAAATCGAATCAGTTAGTGATTCTGATTCGATCGGTATAATAAAACATGGGTCTAGGTCAAATATTTTTGGTAGTTACAAACAGCAGCACAAAGTCATTATACCCAAACCACATAGTGGTATAGGGTATAAATATAAAATTGCCATCCTCGAGATTAATAAAACGTTAAGGCGTTTATAACTTAAAATACTGAATAAGAATACGAATTGTTAACCCTTTTTAGGCTTAAAACGTTTTTTAACAAATTTGTATTTAAAACCTGAAATAATATTTATTTATGAATACATAGGATTACTTGGACATGATGAATATTGTTTTAGTTAGTTAAATTTTCATAACACAAACAAGAGTAAACAAAAATTTTTTAATGATAAACGAATTGATGAAAAGAATTGATAATGAAATTTACATACTTGGCACCACTTTTTCTTTTGCTTAAAAAACTTCGCGTGTCGTGAAAATTCGGCAGCACCATAACCGAAAATATAATCGAATGCATAAAATCAAAGTATACTTTCCAGCTTCCACTTTAAGCGAACACCATTGTGAATGGTAATTCACAATAAAGAATATCATAGTGCAAACGTCACTTTGACATTTTAAACAAAAGAGAAACGTAAAACACAGCGTTCGGAAAAAGTAGGTGCAAAGTTATAGGGTTTTTTTTTTTAATAAATCGTATTAATTTTTGTAAAAAGATTAAATGATTTTTTTTAATGAGTATTAAAAAGCTAAATCAATTAACGGCTACAGAGATGGAGTTTTCTTAATTAATTAGATTTCTTATGAAATTCTATTAACTTACGTAATATTGTCAGTTTTTACAGCAATTTTCAACAATTCTTCCTTTTCAGCCCTTCATGGCCAGTAGTGTTGTTGGACGCTTGGCATCGAAATACGGAGCAGTTATATTTTTCCCCACAGTAGCCGTTACCTCAATTTTTGCTGATTGGTCTCATACACAGAGCTGGAAACGACAACAAAAAGAACTTGCTAAAGCCCAAGAACTTCTGAAGCATCAATAACACGACAACAATGTTTGGAATTGATAAACGTTATATTTGGGGCGTTTTGCCATTCCTTGGATTGGCCATTGGTCATTTCTTGGATAAGAAGGAAACTGAACGTATGACCAGGTTCAGAGATAAAAGTGCATTGTATGGTCGGCCTGAAGGTTCTAAACTGGAACCATCATGGTAAAATAAACTTAAATGGAAGTAGAATTTTTCTTTTTAGTTAATTTTTAAAATATACGAAAAGCAAATGACTAAATTTTTTATTCGTTATATGCAAGTATGATATTTTAATCACGTAGGAATAGCAAAGCAATCTCTTTTGGGAGTATTTTGTTTAGATATGTATGTATATTAGATTGTCTAATTTTGTACAGGACCCCTTTGAAATTAAATGTAGACATATTTTGTTATCGCGATATCCGCACGTTATATTTATTAATAAAAGAATAGTTGAGGTGCCTTTTGTCATTTTTATACCCTATACCACTATGTGGTTTGGGTATAATGACTTTGTGCTGCTGTTTGTAACAACCAAAAATATTTGACCTAGACCCATCTTTAATTATACCGATCGAATCAGAATCACTTTCCGAGTTGATTTAACAATGTCCGTCCGTCCGTCTGTGTGTCCATGTAAAGCTTGTAATCAAACTGCAGGTCGCAAATATGAATATATTTTGATGAAATTTGGTATATAAGCTTTCATCGGCCATAGGATGAACGCTATTGAAATTGGTGAGAATCGGTCCATGTTCAGACCTAGCCCCCATACAAATTACCCATATGAAATCGACATAAATTGCCATAAGATGCAAATTGTCATATAGATCTTACTCAAATTGGGTTTGTATGCGTTCATTACATCCACTAATGAGTAGTCCAAAAATGATCCCTTTGACCCCATATAGAGCTGCTTCCCGATCTTCACTTAAATCTATTAAAAAACAAAAATATTGCACTGATTCATCTCAAATATTGTTTGTACATATTTTTGCAAAATACAAGAGACTTTACCAAACATGATCAGGATCGGTCCATTTTTGGACCTAGTCCCTTTATAGATATAGCATCCGATATGAACTTTTTCATTTCTGCAGCCAAAAAAAATTAATAAAAATCTTACTCAAATTTGGTTTTTTGCTTATTTTCAATGTCCAGTTAGTTGGGCCTAAGAGATAGGGTTTCTAAACGCATGGTATAGGGTATCGTATAGTCGGTCTAGACCGACTATAATTTTCTTACTTGTTATTTTATAGATTCAATAATTCTTCGATTCTGCATCAAAACATTTTAAAATCTGCCCGTAGACTTGAGATAGCGATATTTTTTTGTATTATTATTTTGAAATGATTTTCATGAAAACTTAAATTTTGTTTGAACAACACTTTTTCATATCCATAGCATTATGGGAATGTATTGACTGTTGCTAATAATTCTAGTAAATAGTTAACCCCTATATGAATTGTGTCACCTATTTGTCACATACGTTTCAGTAGCATAAAATTCCTATTGTAATATTGCAAGTAAGCTTATTTTAGTTTTCTAATTGAAAACGCCATTGGACTGATATTGAATGCTGTTTTAATTTCCTGTAATCAATTAATTCTTTCCAACGATATTTTGCAACTTAAATAGGGATAAAAAAAATTTTCATATGTAAGATCGAAGAATTAATCAAAAAAGAAGAAAAATCAAAAAAGAAAAAATAACCTCCACACCATTGTGCAGAGGGAGGGTATATGTCATTTTGTAACTCATCGAAATAAATTCCGGAGATCACGTGAACTACATATATATATTTTTGATCCTTATAAAAAAGTCGAGCGATGTCTGTCTGTTGAAAACATCCTGTCCGCAATAGTTCGAGTAGGTCGTACTACTTAGGACTCAAATGTTCGTCATAATCTGCAGAAGTTTGCTATTGTATTTGGAGCCTCTAGACCAAATAGGGAAGGAATGACGTCCAAAAATGTAAGGATACTCTGATAAAATTTCATATAAAAAACTAAATATAGTGGAAAACAAGTAAGAAAATTATAGTCGGACTAGACCGACTATACGATACCTTATAACATGGGTTTACAGACACCATCTTTTATGATTAGATATAGAAAATAAGCATAAACCAAATTTCAGTGGCATTGTTATTACTTTTTTTATTAAAAAGTTCACATCGGATGCTATATTTATATGGGGACTATGTCGAAAAACAGACCTATCCTAACTATATTTGGTAGGGTCACTTATTTTTTGCAAAAACATACAATATCTGTGCATGTTTGTAACTACCAAAAATATTTGACCTAGACCCATCTTTTTTATACCGATCGACTCAGAATCACTATTTGATTCGATTAAACGATGTCCGTCCGTCCGTCTGTGTGTCCATGTAAAGCTTGTAATCAAACTGTAGGTCGCAAATATGAATATATTTTGATGAAATTTGGTATATAAGCCATAGGATGAACGCTATTGAAATTGGTGAGAATCGGTCCACGTTCAGACCTAGCCGCCATACGACATAAATTGCCATAAGATCCAAATTATATAAATCTTAGTCAAATTGGGTTTGTATGTGTTTATTATATCCATTAATCAGTAGTCCAAAAATGATCCCTAAGGGACAATTCTTAGTCATATGCCCCAGATAGAGCTGCTTCCCGATCTTCACCTAAATCTATCAAAAAACAAAAATATTACAATGATTCTTCTCAAATTTTGTTTGTATATATTTTTGCAAAATACAAGAGACTTCACCAAACATGGTCACAATCGGTCCCCATATAGATATATCATCCGATATGAACTTTTTCATATCTGCAGCCAAAAAAAAATAATAAAAATCCCACTCAAATTTGATTTATGCTTATTTTCTATATCCAATTAGTTCGACCCAAGAGATAGGGTCTCTAAACGCATGGTATAGGGTATCGTATAGCCGGTCTAGACCGACTATAATTTTTTTACTTGTTTTGTTTTATGATAGATTTAGGTGAAGATCGGGAAGCAGCTTCATTGGGGGCTGACTAAGAATTGTCTTATAGGGTTTATTTTTGGACTACTGATTAATAGATGTAATAAACACACACAAAACCAATTTGACCAAGATCTATATGATGATTTGGATCTTATGGCAATTTAAGTTGATCTCGTAAGGGTCATAGTAGTTAGGTAGTTACAAACATCAGCACAGTCATTATACCACATAGTGGTATAGGGTATAATGATTATACGCAACAGAACATGTGCATAAAGATATGTATGTATCAGCGATGAAAACACATTTTTGTTTGCTGTTGTTGTTTTTTTTTGTATATGTAAAAAAACGTCCTTCAAAATGGACAAATATGTGTTTTTGTACATAATTCCATCTATATAAACCAACATTCCAACACCGTGGGCAGACATGTAACCCCAAACCAAACCGTGCTTGACAGTTGGTCTTAAGTTGCACAAACGCAAGGCTTATCCAGGCTTACGACAAACCATACGATGGCCATTAGAACCAAAAAAGTTGAACTTACTTTCGTCGTTTAATATAATGTTGTCCCAGAAGTCAACATTTTTGGTTTTGTAGGTATTGGCAAGCGGAAGTGCTTAACTGCGTTGACTGAAATGAACGGTTTTTTCCTAGTCGTTCGTCCGTGAATATTATGGCTTTTAAGCACTCTACGCACTATTTCATCAGATACATTTGTATATAAGGCTGACTTGAGATCGATGTTAATTTTTGGAGCTGAGAGATGTGGGTTTTGATGTATTTTCTTTATGATTTCTCTCCCTTCCCGTATTGACGATAGCTTAGGGCGACCTGAACGTGGCAAATTTTTCATAGAATTCCGCTGTTTCATACGTTTAATTTAGCTGATGGGTATCTGTCAAACTTTTCTGATCTACCCTCAATTTGGAGATATAAAATGATTTTCTTTCAGAATTGTTAAATTATTTTCCTCTTGGCATCTTAAATGCCAAATTAATAAATTATGATATATTTAGATATACTAGCAAATTCCAACGCTCGAAATTCGAGTGCAATTTCTATGCCACTTTATTTCTCAACTTAGCCAATTCACAAACCAACACTGTTTTGGTTTATTATTATTGTGAATGAAGATAACAAACTCATTAACAAACACATTAACAAATTTAATAAACACACACATAGTATATGTATAATTTTATGTATGTATGTGTTAGTAGCAACTTTAAATGCAATTTACTCAAAACAAAGGAAAAAATTTAAAAATTGTAAATCTGGTGAACAGCTAAAAGAAATACCTTTCAAACAATATACGTTTGGTCAAAATCGGGATAAAACGGTATCAATATTATAGATGGTTAATATCTATAATATAAATAGGCTAGGCGATTTCTTGTGACCGGTGTAATTATATTAATTAATAACCGATTTTGACAAAAAAAAATACCCCATTTGAAAGGAATTTCTTTTTAGCTGTCCACCAGACTTACAGATTTGCATCACGCATACTGTGTGTGTGTGTTTATTATAAATATCAGAAGCCCTGTGTTAAAATGTGAATGGGAGCCTTCAGGCTCCTTTAAAATTATTCATTAACAAACCCATTTATATACTGTATGTTCAACAAATATTTATAAAGAAATTTAATGAATTTTATTTATAGTGTGAATTGACTATAATTGATTAGCATACCTTTATACTTTTGTAAAATTATTTATTAAATGATAAAATAAAATTTCTGAAACTTCTCTTAATTCTCTTAAATTCACATACTTTTGTGACAACGCTACAGCAACCATACAATTTTTTTGGTTCTTACAGAGTAACGGTACATGATTTTTATACCCTATACCACCAAGTGGTTTGGGTATAATGACTTTGTGCTGCTGTTTGTAACTACCAAAATTATTTGACCTAGACCCATCTTTTATTATACCGATCGAATCAGAATCACTATCTGATTCGATTTAACGATGTCCGTCCGTCCGTCTGTGTGCCCATGTAAAGCTTGTAATCAAACAGCAGGTCGCAAATATATATATATTTTGATGAAATTTGGTATATAAGCCATAGGATGAACGCTATTGAAATTGGTGAGAATCGGTCCGTGTTCAGACCTAGCCCCATACAAATGACCCCTATGAAATCAACATAAATTGCCATAAGATCCAAATTATCATATAAATCTTAGTCAAATTGGGTTTGTATGTGTTTATTACATCCATTAATCAGTAGTCCAAAAATGATCCCTATGGGACAACTCTTAGTCATAGGCCCCATATAGAGCTGCTTCCCGATCTTCACTTAAATCTATCAAAAAACAAAAATATTCCACGGATTCTTTTCAAATTTTGTTTGTATATATTTTTGCATAATACAAGAGACTTTACCAAACATGGTCAGGATCGGTCCATTTTTGGGCCTAGTCGCCATATAGATATAGCATCCGATATGAACTTTTTCATATCTGCAGCCAAAAAAATTAATAAAAATCCCACTCAAATTTGGTTTATGCTTATTTTCTATATCCAGTTAGTTGGGCCTGAGAGATTGGGTCTCTAAACGCTCGGTATAGGGTATCGTATAGTCGGTCTAGACCGACTATAATTTTCTTACTTGTTTGTTTTTGTTTTTTCTATTAATTAAGATTATATAAATGTACTTATTAATATTACAAAAACTTTTACTCACTGTTTTTTCATAACAAAAAATTGAAGTTTCTGTTAAGAGTAGTTAAATTTACAAACTTTTGTGACTTAGTGTATATCTTAATAATTTTAATCAGCATTGTAAAAAATCTGGCCATTATAATATGAAATCTAACCTTTTTTGTGTCTTAGTGTTGACAAATTTGGTTATAAATAGTGTTTTAAAGAAGAATGGAGGGTATTCAGCACAGCCGAATTTAACACTCTTGTTTTAAATTTTTCGAGAAATCTCATGGATTTATTTTGGGTGGATTTTAATGCAAAAATACATGGACTGGGGAGATTCTATAAGCAATTTTAATGGTGCAGTGTTATCAATTGGTGTTATCAAATTGGTTTCACAGAAAGGTATATGAATTAAACTTTTTACCAAACTATCTACTGCTTTTGGTTACTGATGAGAGTTTGTGACTCGATCCAAAACAGTTTTATAACATGTCATGCGGAATATAGACCAATTTTTGAAACAAATGTGCCAATGTCTTTTGCTATTTAAAGTAAAAACATTTGATCTTGAGCCTGATTTAATTTCTAACTCAATCATTAATATGATATACATAGATCGAAAATAAGAATTTTTAATATGAATTCCACTTATCCAAATGGATCCTCTCATTTAGATCATTTTATAGCGAGTAAAGATATCATTAATAATTTCGATAAAAATTTCAAATTGTTCACAGTTCCTACTTTTCGGACCATACTCCTTTAAAAATTCCGATTTTAATTTTCTTTTCAATTCTACCATCCATTATATTGCCTTGAAAAACGCAGATTTGAATACCAAATTTATGTCAGTTATTCATTATCAAACCACTTCCACTTATCCAAAAGGATCCTCTCATTTAGATCATTTTATAGTGAGTAAAGATATCATTAATAATTTCGATAAAAATTTCAAATTGTTCACAGTTCCTACTTTTCCGGACCATACTCCTTTAAAAATTCCTATTTAAATTTTCTTTTCAATTCTCCCATCCATTATATTGCCTTTAAAAACGCAGATTTGAATACTAAATTTATGTCAGTTACTCATTATCAAACCACTTCCCCCCTGATAAATAGAAATTTATCAAGGAAAGAAATTATTATTTTATTAATGAATTTGTGACCACGATCATAACCAAAATGTATACGGAAGAATTTTAAACCAGAAATCAGAAATTTGTTGTCTCTGAAAATGTAAAAAAGGTGCTAAAAATTAAAGCGTATTTTCTCCCAAACTTTAAACGGAAGGCATCTATATTATTTGCTTATTTGGAAACAAATTGATTTAATTAAAGTTATAATCCGGGAACAAATAGAATTGGAGCAAGCTAGACTTTTAGACGATAAACTTAATGAGATAAAACCAGGAACAATGGCTTATAAGCAGATTTTCAATGTTTTCGGAAATAAAAACCGATCAAGGTTCAAAGATATATCGGTTATTGGTGTCTATATTAAGGATTTGAATCAGAAGTAAGAAGTTTTGGAAGATCACTTTACTACTGTTTATCAAGGATATAGAGATATTTCGGATATAAAGAGACAATTGTTAATGTAATTTCACAAATTCCGAATTCTATATTATCGTTCGATAGAAATTTTACTTTATTAAATATTCTTAATTATTCAAAATTTACTACTTTAGACACTCTTTTAGAAAATTAAAAATTAATAAATAACAAAAAATCATCTGGTTTTTGGTAACATTTCAAATTATTTATTAAGAAAATTTCCAATGAAAGCTCTTAAATATTTAACAGTAATTTTTGACATATGTGTAAATATTTGCTATTTTCCTAAGGCTTGGAAAATCGCAAAAATTGTAGCTTGGAATTGTTAATAGTGATGTTAATTGTTTAAACCCGATTTCTTTATTATCCATTTTAGCTAAATTTTTTTAGAAAATAATCCGAGAGAAAATGGATATTGGTTTGAATGAGTCGTATATTCCTCAGTAGCAATTTGGGTTTATTAAGTGTAACTCTCTGCTACATGCGCATTTAAAACTCCACGATGAGGTCATACAGAACTTAAGAGAACGTCAATGTACAGGCGCAGAATCTCTTGAAAAAGGTTTCGATATGGCATATCATGATGGCATTTTATACAAAATAATATCCATTGGCTTTCAACCTTTAATTGGCAAACTCTTGAAAAGCTTTTTCGATACCAGGAAGTTTTGATTCTCTATTATATGCACATGTTGAATCCCAATTAGTTGCCCTTCAGCAAGTATCATTGCATTTAGAACATGTAAATGAGTTTTATTCCAATTGGGGAGTTAATATTAATCTTTGCAAGAGCAATGCATTATGTAAGTATTCTATTGTCCCGGAAAGCAAGGAATTGAAGTTGGTCGTGAATTTAAAGATAGTTTTAAATACCATGGCGTAAATATTACAAACTTTTAAAATTCAATAAACATGCTAATTATAACATCTACAAGGCAAATAGAGTGAAAGGAGCATTTTCAATATTGTTTAATAATAAATCAACATCCGAAAGATTTCAAAGTCTCGAAATATATGAAAATTGCTTACTACACAGATGATACTGCTTTAATTTCTTCAAACAAACTTACAAGTGCACTTCTGAAGAAAATGGAAAAGGGACTTGTAAATTGCAGTAAATATTTTCACAAATGGAAAATCAAAATTAATCCAAACAAGACCCAAGCAATAATTTTTCCATTCAACAAATCTCCCAAAAGACTGCCAAGAAGTCATATTATTGGAAATAATACCACAAATGTACTTAATCATGTCAAATATATCGGAGTTGTCTTGGACAAAAAGCTTACTTTTAAACAACATATTATGGCTACGTGCCAAAAAGCTATAAAATCATTTAAAGCATTATGGCCATTACTAAAAAGAAGGTCATTTCTAAACCCCAAAAACAAAAATCTCTTCAAAAGTGTTACAAGGGCAATATTAACATACGCGTGTCCTATTTGGAGTGACGCTGCCAACTGCCACCTAAAACGCTTACAATTTATACAAAACAAATGTCTTAAAATGATAAATAAAAAAATCATGTGAGTCCGATCGCAGGGGAGATGTGTAAACACCTAGTAATTAAAGATTTTTTTATAGCATTTTCTTAAAATCAAACAGAAAGCATATCACTTATAGCAATCAACTGCAGGGGCTCTGTTAATATAAAAATATTTATTATTATATATTATTTTAACCGGTTAATTTTTAATTTTTCGTTTTTTATTTTTAATTTTTCGTTTTTCATTTTTCATTTTTCGTTTTTCATTTTTAATTTTTTTTTTAATTTTTCATTTTGTATTTTTCAATTTTCATTTTTATACCCTATACCACTATGTGGTTTGGGTATAATGACTTTGTGCTGCTGTTTGTAACAACCAAAAATATTTGACCTAGACCCATCTTTAATTATACCGATCGAATCAGAATCACTTTCTGAGTTGATTTAACAATGTCCGTCCGTCCGTCCGTCCGTCCGTCCGTCTGTGTGTCCATGTAAAGCTTGTAATCAAACTGCAGGTCGCAAATATGAATATATTTTGGTGAAATTTGGTATGTAAGCTTTTATCGGCCATGGGATGAACGCTATTGAAATTGGTGAGAATCGGTCCATGTTCAGACCTAGCCCCCATACAAATTACCCCTATGAAATCGACGTAAATTGCCATAAGATCCAAATTGTCATATAGATCTTACTCAAATTGGGTTTGTATGCGTTCATTACATCCATTAATGAGTAGTCCAAAAATGATCCCTTTGGCCCAATATAGAGCTGCTTCCCGATGGTCAGGATCGGTCCATTTTTGGACCTAGTCGCCATATCGATATATCATCCGATATGAACTTTTTCATATCTGCAGCCAAAAAAATTAATAAAAATCCCACTCAAATTTGGTTTTTGCTTATTTTCTATGTCCAGTTAGTTGGGCCTAGGAGATACGGTTTCTAAACGCATGGTATAGGGTATCATATAGTCGGTCTAGACCGACTACAATTTTCTTACTTGTTTATTTTTCATTTTTTATGTTTAATTTTTTATTTTTCATTTTTTATTTTTCATTACTCATTTTTAATTTTAGTTTTTCATTTTTCATTTCTTATTTTTCATGTTTAATTTTTTATTTTGCTTTTTTTCTTTTTCCTTTTTATTATTTATTTTTTTTTTTTATTTTAAATTTTTCATTTTTTTTTTTAATTTTTCATTTTTTATTTTTAATTTTTTTTATTTTTCATTTTTGTTCTTAATTTTTTATTTTTCATTTTAATGTTTTTTTTTTCATTTTTCGTTTTTCATTTTCATTTTTTATTTTTCATTTTCCTTTTTTATTTTTCATTTTTTATTTTTCATTTTTCGTTTTTCATTTTTTATTTTTCATTTTTCATCTTTCATTTTTTATTTTTAATTTTTTATTTTTCATTATTCATTGTTTATTTTTCATTTTTTTATTTTTCATTTTTTTTTCATGCTTCATTTTTTATTTTTCATGTTTTATTTTTCATGTTTTATTTTTCATTTTTCATTTTTAATTTTTTATTTTTCATTTTTAATTTCTTATTTTTCATTTTTTTAGTATTTTTAATTTTTCGTTTTTCATTTTTAATTTTTCATTTTTTTTTTTCATTTTTCATCTTTCATTTTTTATTTTTCATTTTTTTTTCATTTTTTTTTTCATTTGTAATTTTCAAACAGGTTATCATAATATCAGTTTTTTCACCAATGATGTTTACACATCAAAAAGCCCTGGAGGTATCCTACAAATCTTCTTCATGAAGAAACAGGTTATGAAAATATTATCGATTTCATAACAAGGATTAATAACAATTACTTTGCCAAAATTGAAAATTCCTCTTACCCACTGATAAGAGAATGTAGAGAAATAACGTAAAACTAAACAAGTAAGAAAATTATAGTCGGTCTAGACCGACTATATGATACCCTATACCATGGTTTAGAGACCTTATCTTTCGGTCCAACTACTTCGATATAGAAAATAAGCATAAACCAAATTTGAGTGCGATTTTTATTAATTTTTTTGGCTGCAGATATGAAAAAGTTCATATCGGATGCTATATCTATAAAGGGACTAGGTCCAAAAATGGACCGATCCTGATCATGTTTGGTAAGGTCTCTTGTATTTTGCAAAAATATGTACAAACAAAATTTGAGAAGAATCAGTGCAATATTTTTGTTTTTTTAATAGATTTAACTGAAGATCGGGAAGCAGCTCTATATGGGGTCAAAGGGATCATTTTTGGACTACTCATTAGTGGATGTAATGAACGCATACAAACCCAATTTGAGTAAGATCTATATGACAATTTGGATCTTATGGCAATTTATGTCGATTTCATATGGGTAATTTGTATGGGGGCTAGGTCTGAACATGGACCGATTCTCACCAATTTCAATAGCGTTCATCCCATGGCCGATAAAAGCTTATATACCAAATTTTATCAAAATATATTCATATTTGCGACCTGCAGTTTGATTACAAGCTTTACATGGACACACAGACGGACGGACGGACGGACGGACGGACGGACGGACGGACATTGTTAAATCAACTCAGAAAGTGATTCTGATTCGATCGGTATAATTAAAGATGGGTCTAGGTCAAATATTTTTGGTTGTTACAAACAGCAGCACAAAGTCATTATACCCAAACCACATAGTGGTATAGGGTATAAAAAGAAATCACCAAGTTGAAAATTATATGCTTATAGAGGTCTATTGTTTCTAATAAACTTACTATAAGCATATAAATATTTTCAGATGCTATTTGAATATATTAAATCATATAAAGGTTTTTCCTCCCATTTTCATTTAAAAATCATTAAAAAATAAAATAAAAACTATTTAATATCTTTAGATCCTATATATTATTTGTTGCAATATCTATATGTAAAGATAAGATCTCATATGTGAATATCAAATTTGTTAAAATATGTAAATAAAGGAAGAATATATAATTGAAAAAAAAAATTCAATATCCGAAAAGACTAAGCTACTTCTCTATAAAGTTAGTATACGTCCAATACATTTATATGCATTTCCAATATGATTTAGCTTTCTCCAACCGTAGAGAGAAAAATGGAAATACTCGAGCGTCATATTATACGAAAATGTACAGAAAGTAACTTAAAATATCGGAATAAGAGATTTTCAAATCAATTTATTTACGAAAGGGCTTCTTTATCTCCATTGTCCAAATACGCACTCAATCTAATGAGTAAATTTGTTGAAAGATTAACTTATTTTGAAGGAAATGTTGTTCAGGATATTCTGTCCGGCGAATTTGAGTTCAGTTGGTCAAATACAAACTATCTTTCTGAATTCAGCATTTTGCGAGAACAGCATGGCGATGATACTGGTCATAATTTCTACTGAAGCCGCAACCCTGGCATACGTAGAGTGTAAAATATATTTTATTTTTCATTTTTTCTTTCCTTATTTTTATTTAATTTTAAGATTTATTTTAAGTTAGCTATAAGTTTAGTTTTAAGTTAATAAAATACTCTACAACATAGTGTAAGTGTCGGGAGCATACAAAATTTTAAGAATTTTGTTTTTTTTTTCTTGTGTTAGTAAGATATTAAAATAATAAAATTCACAAAGATTTAAGTTTCCTATATTATTGTAATTTGTTAATATTACTCTGCGAGAAATTTGTATGAAATCTCAATAAAACCAAATCATATCAATAATAAATACAAGTTTAAAAAATTAGTATACTTTTGGGTCCAATTAAGCAAAATTTTTAAAATACATTGAATTTATTTTTTAAGAAGCCTTAAAGATATTCAAGTTTTATTAAGCTTAGAGTAAAATTGTTTAAAAATGGTAAGCAATATTTCCAAAAATTAAAAAAGTGATTTCATTCCGAATTTTCTTTTTTTTTTAACTTTCGACGAAAATTTGGCTCTGCGACATGCCAGATGATAGTATTGATGATTGCAAAAACATTAATACGAAGGAGAATTAAACTTATGCTCCTCACTGACCGATCCCTGTAACGTTCTATAATTAATATTTAATTTAATTAAATTATCATTCAGACGTCTAAGTATTAAATAATTAGCATACAGTGTTTGTTATATTAATACTTAGACAAATCCATTGCATGCTCTTAGGTGTCATATTCAAACGACCGCCTTGGCGTCTTATAACCAACATGTTTACTATAAGAAACTACTAAATAATTTAAAGCCTCTAACTAACCCTCATATCATAATAGACGCAATTTACCTTTAAAAAGATAGTAAAGTGATGCGAGTTGACAATCATGTGATGGATCATTAAATTCTAAGATACGTCTACTGTTAATAATACTTAAAAATTACTTATTTTTACAAACTATTCTAATAACGGGAAGAAATAAATACCGTCAACAAATCAAATTTTCTTTAAATTATTAAGTTTTTTTATTTATTCGATTTAACGCATTTTTTATTACTAATTTAAACAGAAAAATAAAAACTACATAAATTAAAAAATCATATAAAAAAGTACATTCACAAATAATTATGATAGATTACAATGAAAACAAAAATTATATGACTTCAAGCACACCATTTACAATTGAAATGGGGATAAATTGAAAATCATTAAAGTACCATAGAAATCTAAATTCTCTTTCGAAAATATGAATTTGTATAGAACGCAATAGCTTAAATTCTTCTTTTATAATTTAAAGTCTTAACTTATTAAACCTTTAAATAATTCCAATATAAGTGGAATAATTAATAGCTTCCTTTTTTTTAAATGAAGAAATCCAGGATTTTTATATGAAGAAAATATCACTTTCATATAAAAAATAAATTTCAATTTAAACGTTTTTCCCAATTTCAATTGAATATGGAGCAGTTTGTTAATACATTCATCTCAATTATTTGGTTTGTGTGATACAATTTAAGAAGTGGCAACTCCCAATGCTATGCCACCGACGAATGCAGTTAAGAAAATATGTAGATCATTTATTTTCGGACCATTTTCATCACCAATCAATTTGCTGTACCATTTTTTAGCTGAATGGGATTTACCTTTAAGTAAATTTTCAGCACGATCTAATTTACGATCAACAAAACGCTCAGCCTTATCTACCCACGTTTTTTCTTGGCCGGTAACAGCTTCCTCCACCTTGTCGGTAACTTTATCCAACTTTCGTGTAATCTTTGACCAATCGATTTCAATGTAGCCCTCTTGATGCGCAATTTCCATTAGAATGATACCACCTCCAATCGCAAAAGCAGCAAATTTTCCAATCTTCATAGTCGCAAAACCTGTTGCCCAGCCAGTTGTGGCTCCAATGGCAATTTGTGCGTAAGCTGACCTGGAGCTTATGTCCCCTAAAATGCCACCCAAAAATCTAGATGCGTCATCCGACATTTTTTCAATGTTTTTGTTGGTTTGATTCTTTTGAGATTTCGCCCAATCGCTCATAGTATATAGACTAGTAATCAATCACAAATTTAATGCGTCTTTTTAGTATTTTTATATATGATCTCTTTTTCTTTTCTATCCTGCGTGATAGAATTTAAGATGATCTAATAAATTGCAGTTTTCGTTTTTCTGGTATATAATGCAAACTAAAACCGAGTTCTAAGTCGACGAAACATAAAATCGCCGGCGTTAATTATAATCATCTTCCTGTCATTGATTTTCATTTAAATCAAAGTTGCCACAGTACTGTGGTTTAACATACAGAGTTTATGTTGACCATTTTTGACTATTTCAATTCAGTGAAAATTTACTAGAAAGCCTCATTATTTTTAGTGTAATTACAAAACGTAAAAAACGAACCAGCATGTTGCTGTGTAAAATTAACCAAACTTTATCAGCTGTTCACATATGTCATTACAAACGTAGCAAAAATCTTTTTGTGTTTTTCCTTAAAATAAGCTATTATGGCCAAAAGTTATAAATGTAGTGAAACAAAGTTGATTACAGTTTTTTCCCGACGTTTTGTCGATTTTTGTCGGCATCTTCTGGGGATCGTCTATTTATTAAAATTATACAAATATATTTTACAAAATAATATTTCATACAACTTACAATATGTTTTTACATTTAAAATGTAGATGTTACATTTAACATATAACATAAAACTTATATGAACGTAAAATTAGAACTTTTAAAATTTTAATTATAATTTCAACAGATTGGGACGTTCCGATTACGTGAGTGTTCAGTTCGGTAACTGCTCTAAACGTGGTTACGGTTACGTGTGGCTAACTAGGCCTTGAATCAAAAGTGAACATGTTTAGAAATCAAAAAAAAAAAAAAAATGGATTCCAACGTTTTATGGATTCCTATACGGGCCGCTATACGGATTTTCCTCCCGACAGGAGGTGATTATAGAAAGTATGTTTTATTGAGAACTGACAAACAGAAGTTTTACAATATGAAATTCAATATAACAATGAAAAAATTAGGGTTACCTAAGTTGCAACATCAAGTACACTTAAAGAAAAAACATGTAATAATTATATTGCAACACCCTTCCTTAATTAATACAATTGAAACAAACTTCTAAATTTTGAAAATTTTATATGCGCCAATGGTTTGGTTAATATATCTGCTTGCATCTCTTCAATAGGACAATACGACAATTCAATTATGCGTTCGTTCCTCAGATCACGTACAATATGGTATTTAGTATCCACATGTTTCGTTCGGTTACTGAATTTTTCTGAATCCACCAATTTGATGCAGCTTTGATTATCTCCAAAAATAGTTGTCGGTTCTTGAAGTTGAATGCCAAAATCATGAACAAGTCTTCTTAACCACACAGCTTCCTGTACTGCTTCAGCTAACGCTATGTATTCCGCTTCAGTTGATGAAAGTGAAACACATTGTTGTTTACGACACGTCCAGCTTATACAGCCACCATTATACTTGAAAACGTAGCCGCTATTTGACTTCCTGTCTATACGATTTAGTGCCCAATCGGCATCCACATAACCAACAAGTTTTCAGATGTGTTACCACCAAGTTTCAGCTTTAAATCTTTAGATACTTGATCAAACGTTCCAGTTTTACCCAATCTTGTTCTGTAGGCCGAACAACATGTTGACTTAGGATAGAAACTGACGCAGAAATATCCGGACGACTGTTTACTGATAGGTATATCAAACATCCAATAAGTTGCTGATACATGCCATTATTGTCCAAAACGTTAAAATTTTTACCATCTAAATTGATATAACCAACATCTGTGGGTATCTTCGAGATTTTGCCATCTTGCAAACCTGCGTTTATGACAATGGAATCGATATATTGACTCTGATCGATATTGTAGAAACCATCATTCGCCCTCTCAATTTTGACTCCGAGATAAAAATTGACATTTCCCAGTTTTGTAAGTTCAAAATTGTTTTGTAAAATTTCCTCTACCATTGTAAATTTTCGTCCTTCTTTGCCGTAACCAATATATCGTCCACGTAAACGAGAATGAAGATATAATAATTTTCAATTTGCAGCTTCAACAGACAAGGATCCGAACTTCCTTGTAGAAACCCTTCCTGCTTCAGTATATCAAATAGTTTTGAGTTCCAGCAACGCGCTGCCTGCTTGAGACCGTATAAACTTTTCTGTAGTTTATATACTGACACTTCATTTGTGTTGTTGACTTAATATCCTGGTGGTTGCAGCATATAAATATCCTCCTCAATCTCACCATTAAGAAAGGCTGTCTTAATATCGTAGTGTTTAACTTTGTAGCTCTTGGACCCAGCCATTGTTAGAAACATAAGTAAAGTGGATTGTGTAACAACTGGAGCAAACACCTCATCGTAATCCACACGGTATTTTTGGCTAAAGCCCTGTGCAACTAATCGAGCCTTGTACTTTACAATATCACCATTTGCATTACGCTTTATCTTGTAGATCCATTTGCAGCCAATAGCTTTCCGCCCTTCTGGTAGTTGTACAACTTTCCATGTTTTGTTGTTTTGTAGCGATTTCATTTTTTCGTTCATAGCGCGAATCCACTCCTCTCTATCAGCACATTCCAGTGCCTGTTTATAAGTAGTAGGTTCAACATTCTCTACCAAATTTTTATACCGTTTAGGAAGAACCCCAAAATTTGAACGATTCGATCTTCTAAGAGGAATTTAAGATTGTAGTTGTTCATTGGATATAGTAATGTTGTCCCCTTCTTCAGATTGAACTAAAAATTCTTCGTCGGCTGAGTAGTACTCATCATCATTAAAAATTGGTATTTCGTTAGAAGTTAAAATTGCATCCCCTACTAATTCATTTCTGCTTAAACTGACTTCGACATCATCATTTTCACTATGTGCACCCTCAGTTTTTCTTGGAATAAATTTCGCCATTTTAGAATCATTTTCATCACGTATAGCCTTTTTCGTATTTGATTTTAATATTTTGTAATCACGACTAATTACAATTTTCATGTTGGCCTTGTTCAGAAACCATAGAGCTTTTGACTCCTCCGAATACCCCATAAACAGCAATACATCAGTTTTCTGATCTAATTTTTTACGACTTTGTTTTGGTATTAATACATGTGCCTCTGATCCAAAACCTCGAACTGATTTACATCAACCTTCTTGCTTTCCCAGATTTCAAAAGGATGTCTGTAATCAATTTTGTATAAAATTCGCCGTTAAAACTGCTTCTCCCCAAAATTTACATGACAAATTTGCATCCAGTTACTATTGCCCCAGCAAAAACACACATTACCAAATAATGGGATGTCCCAAAAGTAATGTGTTATACCTTACGACCAAGTTTACGGGTATGTAAAAATAATGGATAATCCATATGCATACAAAGGGACGAAAAATAAGGGGTTACCTATATGTATATAATAATGAGTCCAAAAATAGATTTTCAAAAATAAAACAATTTATTTAAACAAAAAAGTTTATTATTAATATTTTTGTTTTAAGATTGTAGTTGTTCGAGCTAGAGCATATTTATTTATTACTTTTATTAACATGGTCTTGCCGGGATTCAAACTCGGGTTTTCAGATTCTCAGTCGCGAAAAAATATATGAAAAATGGAGACAAATACAAAAATAAAAACATACAAAATTGTGGAACCCCATACGAAAAATATCGAAAACAAGAAAATTTTATTTTTGATATCGCAGCTCCAGATGCTTTAGAAAAAATTAAAATAAAAGACGACAAAGAATTTTTACTGCTCCAAAGAAAGAGATGTGGTCCAAGAGTGATGCATGGTGTGGATATAGTTCTCATGAAAAAGAAGCGATTTGAAGAAGAAAAGAATCGTGTTGCAAGGTATAAAGCTCAAAGTATTTATTTTACTATTTATTAGAATTATACTGTTTCTGTAAAAAAAATCGTTGGCAAATAATTTTAGCTGAAGAAGCCCAACATGTTGTACTAAGTCAAAACGTCTCGGATAATGAGAATGTCTTTCAAAATATGAATATAACACAGACTCAATCTCGCGGTATTATTGAATTTATTGATGATAGAATGCTAGCAAGCATGGAAAATGCAAGTTTTCTACAAGACATGCTATGCATATTGTTTCCGCAACTGCTGACGCCAATAAAATTGAAATATCTGGTATTAAATCGAACCACGATTCACTCAATGCGAAGAGACTACCGTAGAAGACAAGCAAAGCGGATTATCGATTAATTTAATATAGTTAATTTAATATTAAAGTTTAAAATTAGTTTACTGCATTTTATTTATTACAATACAGATTCCTCAAGTATTTATTCTGGGACGGCAAACTCCTTCCAGACATATAAGGAATAGAAAAACAAGATCGACTGTCGCTCGTTGTGACCAGTGAAAACTGGGACTAATAACGGCACTGCATATTTACTTGAAAAAAGTTGGGACGAAAACTACTTTTTCTTCCATGTCACCACCATATTCGCGCATTGTTAGTAAGGTCAGTTTTTGACCTGAATTTTGGAAAAACATCCGGCCAAAATCAGACTAAGAAAAAAATAAATAAAAATCGCCAAAATCGAAAATCGCGAATAACAAAAATCGTCAAAATCAAGTCGCCTAAATCAAAAATTTCCAAAATCGAAAATTGCGAATAACAAAAACGCCAAAATCAAAAATCGCCAACCCGAATATCGTGAATAACAAAAACGCCAGCCAAAATCAAAAATCGCAAAACACAAAAATTAAAAATCGCAAAAAATAAATAAAATAGTTTTCTACAAAATGTATTCCCAGTTATTTATTTCGTTACAATGGGTGTAGAGAAGCCCATCGGGTTACAGCTAATACATACATAAAATTGTTATCACACAGTTATTTTTAGTATCATATTATAGTTAAAACAAAAAATATTTCACATGTGATAGGAAGTCATTAAAATAAACAACATACTATTTAAAAACGTAAACAATACATTAAAAACAGAATACCTGATAATGCCTGACCGTTCCTTGGAAAAATTATGTGCATTTTTGTTTATACAAACATTGAATCCTTTTTTCTCTTCTTTCTAAATGCAGAAATGCCCAAGCACACATTTTTCATAAAACCTTGAATATCTAGTATATACTATCATTAATTTTATGAAATTGTTGTTTTAACGTAGAAAGCATATCATATACACTCTGTTTACCTTGAATAGCACACACCATTTTTTTTGTTTGTATTTGATTATCTACCAATATTCATTAACTGAACTGTACTTATTGTACTATTTTGTTCGTCTTCCTATCTACATTCTCTGCGACAAAATTGAAGCTCTGAGAATTTACCGTTACAGTTTTCTGTTCATTTAATTTTAGTCTGCTTCAAATTCCAATGCATTTTCTGTTTCACGAATAGCACATTTGCATTTAAGTTTGATTTACGTCGTGCTGATCATCGGCAAGATAAAGTAAACCATTATTTTGAATATTCAAAATATATTTTAATAATATTCAATAATAATGGTTCGTGGTACAGCCTTAACAAACGAGGAACATATTAAATACAAACTTATTAGGAATGTGACCTGTCTGTGTATGAGATAACAAAAAAAAAATTGGAAGAAGTACAAAAGTCGTATATAATTTTATTCGGAACAGCTCAAATAATGGAAAAAATATGAAAGGTCGTGTAAATAGTGTACTTTCCAATGCAGATAAGCGATCTATACTGCGTGAGGCTTCCAATTCGCATGACTCTGTTGACCAAATAAGAGCAAAAGCTAGAGTTAACGCAAGTAAAACTACTGTGTAGCGGGTGATATCTAAAGCTAAGCATCTGAAGCACCTAAATTGAAGAAAAAACCACCACTTACCCCTCTACATAAAGAAGCTCGGCTTAGTTTCTGTAGAAATTACATTTCGAGTGCCCTGACGGCTATAACTATTAGTTCCATGATTTAAGAAAGGAAAGTCTTTTTGGGATTTTGTCATGGACAATAGGACAATGCCCCAATTTATACAGCCCGTGTTGTCAAATCATGGATCGAGTCAAAAAATGTCAATCTCTTAAACTTGCCTCCATACTGGCCGGACCTTAACATTATCGAAAATGTTTGGGGGTGGTTGGCCAGAAAAGTTTATAGTCAGGGAGACAGTTTTCTACCAAAGCTGAGCTAATTCAGGCTATTCGGGAAGCATGGGCTTCAATTTCCCTTGACTATATGGAAAAGCTTTATGATTCCTTACCAAATATGATTTATGAAGTTATTCTAAACAAAGGAGGTTAAACCCATTATTAAATTAGATTTATAAATTAATAATTTATATAAATTACCCAAAACAAGTTGTTAAACATTAATTTAATAATATTTAGTATAGTTTAGAACAAAGTGTGCTATCCAAATGAAACCAAATGTAGCTATTTTTAGGTTATTTAATTTTTAAGCCCTGTAACTTGAAAAGTACTCAAAAAGAATATATAAATTCAAGCCAAGAATTATTCTTTAGTTTCATTTGTTTAAAAGCTATCTTGAAATGAAATGCACCTTGCCAAGTGTGCTATTCAAGTGAAACGGAGTGTATAATACAAACAACAAATGTTCTGCAATTTAATTTACCTGTAAACATAAATTTCATGATTTTACCTATACAAACTGAATTTGTAGACTTTTTATTTTTAAAACATTTGTGTATACCAAGCTCTCTCTGCATGACGTCAATTCATCTAACGTGCATTTTGTGGTCAAATTAAAAAAAAAAAAAAAAACAATGACAAGAAAATAATAACAAAAACTATAAACCTTTCATCACAATATCCCCAAATGTGAGTTTTGTATACACAAACATATAGATGAAATATGGTTGAGATTGCTTTTATAACTAATCCAGAAATTTGAGAGATATTGGTATGAGACCTAAATGTATTATCAATATCTTTTAAATTAAAAGCCACAAAAATAACGTTTTTTTAAAGTGCTCAGTCGTTTTTCAATTTATCAACTTTGGGGTTTTTACGTGAAAGTAGACGTAATTTTCTAACCGGTAGTAAAGTTAGCCCAATTATCCTAGTTCAGGACCTGCCTGACGTGATGACCTACAAAGCGCCGAATTTCGATACGTCATCTGGTTCTCAAGAACGAACATTTAAAGTTTTATTACAAGAATTTTCTCTGAAGAATTCTTTCTTTGAAGGATTGTTGTAGACATTTATGAATAAAAAAAATTCGAAGAAAAATGTTTTGGAAAAAAAATTTTTTTTTAACCGCAGGACATACCTTTACTCAAAGTTTATAAGTACTAAAAATGCTTCACCAAGAAATACACTGTTATTAGGATAGATTTGCCAATCTCCTTCCACCAGTCTGCCCGTATTAGGGTGACCGTTAATAAAAAAAAGTGATCAAACTCTCGCTCCCATCCCCTAGAAATATGCGAATACCAAAAAACTGAAAAATACAAAGTTTTGGGCCAATCCAAAAACGTTAAGATATCGCTCAACGCGAATGAAAATTTCAAGTGTGTTTATATGGGGAAAATATGACTTTTTTTCAGATTTTACGAAAATTTCGTTTTAAAATTTCTAAATTGTCTTTTCAAAAAGCTATAAAACTTCAAAATCCAATATAAACTCGTCAAGAAATAGCAAATTCCCCAGACCACTTTTGTGCCAAAAAAAACTATGTCATGAAATTTGATGGCATTTTTTTCAATTTAAAGAAATTAATTAAAGCCATAATTTTTTTTGGTCTCTATACTTATAAGTACTCAGATACGAAGTATTGCTTTATTACACGTTTTAACCTATTGCGCATTGAGACCGAATAAGGGAAATTTTTTTCATAAAATTTTGAAAACTCCTTTTTCAAGTTTTAAAAAATTTTCTTTTCTTTTCTTAATTTTTAGGTATTTTGCGGATTTCGAGAAAAATGGGATTTTTGTGAAATATTCTGTGAATGTGCTCTTTCTAAATACTTTGTATCAAAAATTTATAATTTTTCAACTTTTAAATGTTATATTTTATCTTAATAGCCTAAGGTTTCGAAAAAAAAATTTGGACCCCATTAATCCTTTTGGAATTGGGGTCACATATTATCCCAAGCTAATAAAAGACAATTTATTCAAAAATTTCAAATATTTTGCAAATACTGTTGAATTTTTAAAAATTTCAAAATAGAATGAAAAATTAACACATTGAATTTTTAAAAACAAATCACATAACTTCCATAAAAGCAAAGCGTTTTTATTAACTATAATACTTTTGATAGAATTAAAACATAATGTAAGCAAAATAACGATAAATATTATTTTTCCATAAATGAGAATTTAGTAGCAGTTGGGTATTTTTTACGCTCTTCGGCAACAATTTATAATATTACTGTTTCTCAGTTTCATCTTTTGTAAGAATGTTATTATAATCTTGAATGAGTTTGACACTGACACCTCTTTCTGCAACGTCATTCACAACAATGATGGTCTGAAGTTTTTCAATTCCACTCTTATAACCAACATCATCTTTCCATGTTGAAGAGTCTTTGTACCGAAAATCGGAGCTGATACAAAATCTATGTGAAGAAGTTGCCGCCATTTAAAAGTCTATGAAATACTTCGTTCGCTAAAATAGTCAAGCCACCTCAAATCAGCAGTTCAGCAATACAAACTATTATGAAACGAAAACACATTGTTTTTTTTTTTTTTTTTTGTAAAGCAAAAAACCCTAGGCTACTAAGATAAAATATACCATTTGAAAGTAGACAAATGATGGCTTTTTGATACAAAGTATTTAGAAAGAGTACATTTACAGACGATTTTACAAAAATCCAATTTTTCTCGAAATCCGTAAAAATAAAATACTTGTCAAAAAAATTCTGGCATAGGGATTTACAGTTAATCCGTAACATGTATTTAACAAAACCCTAGAGTAACAGATCTATTTTTTAAATAATTTTGTTTAAGAAAATTTTTTAAAACTTGAAAAAGGAATTTTCAAAATTTTATCAAAAAAATTTCCCATATTCGATCTCAATGCGCAATAGGTTAAAACGTGGTAATTAAACAATACTTCATATCTGAGTACTTATAAGTATAGAGACAAAAAAAATTATGGCTTTAGTTAATTTCTCAAAATTGAAAAAAATGCCATCAAATTTCATGACCTAGTTTTTTTGGCACAAAAGTGGTCTGGGGCATTTGCTATTTCTTGGCGAGTTTTTATTCGATTTTGAAGTTTTATAGCTTTTTGAAAAGATAATTTAATACTGTTATATAAACTTGTCAGAAAAATTCAAATTTAGAACGAGATTTTCGTAAAATCTGAAAAAAAAAAAAGTCACATTTTCCCATATAAACACACTTGAAATTTTCAGTCGCGTTGAGGGACATCTTAATGTTTTTTGATTTGCCCAAAACTTTGTATATCTCAGTTTTTTTGCTATTCGCATATTTCTAGGGGTTAAGAGCGAGAGTTCACACTACGTGTTTTGCTCGTGTTTTTCGTATTTCTTTAGCACGCGTAATTCGTACATATAGTGTGAACCCTTTCAAACATTGTTTATGTACAACACATTTTGCAAGACATACATATGTAAATTTTTCAATTAGAGCAGGTTCTATTTTGGCAAGATAAACATATGAACATATGTTTGTGGAGAAAGAAAAACAGAGTAAATTATAAAGATTAATATTGAGAGAAAAATAAATTGTTTAATATTAATTAACAATTAAAAAATATATAAAATATATAACTTTATTTTTAACAATAATTTTTTGTAAATTCACAAATTAAATCAGCTGTTGTTTACATTTAGAGGTTATGTCATACGGAAATAAATATGCACGTTTGAACGCAAAAATTATGAATCGTATGCAAAACGGCAATTTTGACAAACATGAGGAATTTCATATGGATAAAAAAAGTGACAGTATATATGTAAAAAACACTTCGATATATGTACATATATATGTATATATTTTTAACAATGAAATGTACATATAACAATTTCAATTTGTGTAAATATTATAAAATTTATTAGAATTTATTCTAATTCAATAATTTTTGATGTGTAAACATCTATACGCGCAGGGGGGTAAATTTCTATTTCACAATACAATCACAAAAACATGGTGAGCCGTAAGACAAATCGGTGTGACTTATAATTGTATTGGTGAAAAAAATTATGATATAAAATTGTTTCAGCTAATTCAACAACAATTTACTCTAAAATGTTAAAAAATTTACAATATAAACGTATAACATATACATAATTCAACAACCCCACAAATTTGCTATAAGTGATACATAGAGGACGCTTTCTGTTTGATTTTAAAAAAAGTGGCATAAATAAATTTTTAATTACTAGCTGTTTACACACCTCCCCTGTGGTCGGACTCACATGATTTTTTTTGTTGTATTTTATATTTCTCGAACCGTTTTTGTTTTTTTGTAAGTAAAAAATATAGTTTTTAAAAATAAATCCCGGGATTTATAAAATTCAAAATCTTTCAGATCCCCTAATAACTTTCAATTGTTTATAGAGATAATTTCATTAGTTCCATTTTTTGGGAACAAATTGAATTGTATTGTAAACATCCGTTTTCGTGTGAGGTTTATTCTTAAAATTTGTCCAATGCAAAACAATAACACAGCAATGACACAACCAAGCATGGTTCTTCTTCACAATATCCAATTACATTCATTGATTACAACATTATACATGTACGTACGAGTACATACATATGTGTTGTTCACAATGTAACTAACATTTAACAATAGTTAAAGTCTAGACCAAACATTTCAATTGATTTTTAAGAAAACCACTTAAAAAAAATTGGAACAAGTGTCACATTTTTAATTTGTATCAAAATCAAAATGACATTTAAGGTCAGGCATGGCCAACACAAATCGCTCTGCGGGCCAACTATATACTTATTATATGAAAAAAAACTATTTAATTGAATCATTTATTTGTTTTATTTCATTACAGTCTATTATTTCAAGAAGAATATTTATTTTTGTATTTACAGTCAATTCTTGATGTGTAAACATCTATACGCGGGGGGGGTAAAAATCTATTTAACAATACAATCACAAAAACAGCGTAAGACATAAGACAACATGGTCAAACTTATGATTTTATTGGTGAAAAATTATGATATGTAATAAAAAAATAAAAAATTAAAAATAAAAAAAAAATTATAAATTAAAAATAAAAATGAAAAATAAAAAATGAAAAATGAAAAATTAAAAATGAAAAATGAAAAATAAAAAATGAAAAATAAAAAAATAAAAATAAAAATAAAAAAATGAAAAATACGAAATGAAAAATAAAAAATGAAAAATAAAAAATTTAAAATGAAAAATAAAAAATGAAAAATAAAATACGAAAAATGAAAACAAAAAAATTAAAAATTAAAATAAAAAACGGAAAATGAAAAACAGAAAATTAAAAATTAAAAATAAAAAATGAAAAATAACAAATGAAAAACAAAAAATTAAATTTAACCAGTTGAAATAATAAATAATAATAAATACTAGCAGATTCCAGCGCTCGAAATTCGAGTGCAATTTCTATGCAGCTTTATATTAGCCAATTCACAAAACAAAACTTTTAAGGTTTATTATTGTAAATAAGAGCCCCAGTAGGTGAGTAGGTAGCGTGCTCGCCTATCATGCGGGGGTCGTGGGTTAGATTCCCTACAGAGGCTTTGGTCTGTCGCTACAAAAACTAGCCAAATGGTCTTTGTCACCCGGCTTATCCCTGGACCCAAATTAGAATACAAATTTACTTTGTATTGTAATTAATATAAATAAATAAAATAAATAATATTATTGTAAATGAAGATAACAAACTCATTAACAAACACATTAAAAAATTTAATAATATAATTTTATGTATGGTTAGTAGCAACTTTAAGTGCAATTTACTCAAAATAAAGGAAAAAACTTAAAAATCTGTAAATCTGCAAAACGGTTAAAAAGAAATACCTTTTAAAAATATATTTGGTAAAAAAAACATCGGTCACAAGAAATCGCCTAGCCTATTAATATTATAAATTTTTATATTAGCAGAGCCCCTGCAGTTGTTTGCTATAAGTGATATATAGATGACGCTTTCTGTTTGATTTTAAAAAAGTGTCATAAAAAATCGGCCGTATTCATAATGAAACAACCTTTCAAACACTAAGTATGTTAAAACAGCTGATGTGTGTCAAACTAAGCAAAACAAAATATATAAATTATTTTTAAGTGCAAATAAATATGTTTTTCTTTGCGGATCTTTTTTTTTACATAATTTTCAAATTAAAATAATTTTGTCGTAAACTTAACACTTGTAAATATTAATTTTAAAAAATGAAGGAGTGAAATCACACAAATTGATATGTAAACAGATTTTCACTATATCAGGTGGCATTAATGCAAAAAATATGGAGTTGTTTTTAAAGCTGACAACAAAAAATTGATTATGAATAAACTATGTGCTAACTAAAAACTAACGCATGAAACACATAGACGACAGCGGCTAAACGAACTACAAATGCTGCTGGCTGCAATTGAAGTCGTGTAGTCAGCTACTTAATTTTTTTGAAAACGACACCAACATATAACAACAGTATAAACAGCTGTTTTCAAACAAATGCATTTTTATTTCAGTAGTGCTAATTATATTTTTTTGTACTTTATTGAAATAGAAAAACATGCATGATTATGTATAAACTTGACTTAAATATACAATAACTTATTTATAATGCATTATTATAACGTAAAAATAAATAAATAAATTTACTTAATCCCTTTTGATTATTAATGGAATTATTATAGCATTTCATTTTGTGATTAATTTTTTTAACAAAATAAAATATTTCATAGCACTAATATCTTTTACATATTTTGTTATATTGTCAACACTGTTTTTCTTTTGTAGCCAACAAAAATAGAAATTATCCTAAGTTGGCTACAGCGACAAAAGTTGTCATGTAGCCGTGTAGCTGTGTTGGTGTTAAAATAATCGTTTTCATATGAACGTGTGTATTTTATTTTTGACAGGCTGTAGTCGTGTAGCCGCTGCGTCTATGTGTTTCATGCATAGGGCTAATCGGTTGACTAGTAAGAACCTCGTTGAGCGCGACATGTAAAGGTGTGTTTACACTATGTATATTTTCCATGTGTAAATTCAGTGTTACGATCCATACGTAATTCCGTGTGTGTGTCAAAATTGCCGTTTTACATACGATTCATAATTTTTGCGTTCAAACGTACATATGTATTTCCGTATGACATAACCTCTAAATGTAAACAACAGCTGATTTAATTTGTGAATTTACAAAAAATTATTGTTAAAAATAAAGTTATATATTTTATATATTTTTTAATTGTTAATTAATATTAAACAATTTATTTTTCTCTCAATATTAATCTTTATAATTTACTCTGTTTTTCTTTCGCCACAAGCAGTGTTGTATTTTCATATGTTTATCTTGCCAAAATAGAACCTGCTCTAATTGAAAAATTTACATATGTCTTGCAAAATGTGTTGTCCATAAACAATGTTTGAAACGGTTCACACTATGTGTACAAATTACACGTGCTAAAAAAATAAGAAAAACACGAGCAAAACACGTAGTGTGAACGCAGCTTAAGGTGTGTTTACACTATGTGTATTTTCCATATGTAAATTCAGTTTTACGATCCATACGTAATTCCGTGTGTGTGTCAAAATTAGCGTTTTACATACGATTCCTAATTTTTGCGTTCAAACGTACATATATATTTCCGTATGTCATAACCACTAAATGAAAACAACAGCTGATTTAATTTGTGAATTTACAAAAATTTATTGTTTAAAATAAAGTTATATATTTTATATATTTTTAAATTGTTAATTAATATTAAACAATTTATTTTTCTTTCAATATTAATCTTTATAATTTACTCTTTTTTTCTTTCGCCACAAGCAGTGTTGTATTTTCATATGTTTCTCTTGCCAAAATAGCACCTGCTCTAATTGAAAAATTTACATATCTCTTGCAAAATGTGTTGTACATAAACAATGTTTGAAAGGGTTCACACTATGTGTACAAATTACACTGCTAAGAAACTAAGAAAAACACAAGCAAAACACGTAGTGTGAACGCAGCTTTAAGCAGCAGCTAACTTTTCATTATGAATACGGGGGTATATGGTTACACATCTCCCCTGTGATCGGACTCACATTTTTTTTTTTTATTGTTCAAGAACATTTTTTATTGAACCATTTATATTTATTTCAGTACAACCTTAAATACATATTAATGAGATATTTGTTTTGCTTTGCTATCGTTCAATATTTTTAAATCAACATCAATTTTAATATGTACTTGCACATCGTAATTGGCTTTCATGATTTTTATTTGTTATTGAAGCGCGATCTTTACTTTTACAAAATTTCGTTTTGAAAAGCGCTTACAATTTTTTGAGCAAATAATCCTAAGTTATGATACTTTCCGCTGATATGCGTGTTGTAAAAATCAATTGTTAATGTTTGATGAACCTCCTTAAACTCATTGTTACATTGCAAATGAATTATTTCTATCTGAAAAGCTCTTGGAATACTGGAAACTTCTACATACAATGGAGAAGAAAATATCTCCACATTTTATTAAGTTCTGAGAAACGGGATTAAATTCAGCTGACCATCAGCGTACTTTGCACAATTAGTATTTATTTTTATCATTATATTCTTTTAATGGTGGAAAATGGTGAATATTGTTTTTAATACTGCGTGATAGAGAGCAAGAAACCATATATTTTTAAAAATCATAACTACTCTGTCTTCAGGCCGGTTTCTGGCGTTGAGCCTTCGTCAGTGATTATATTAAACATTGTTAAAATTATGTTATAATTAAATAGATTGTTTCTATATAAAATTAAATGATTATTCTATTTAAATGTTTTTATATGAAATTTTTATAAACATATAACATCCCTATAAGCAAATTGGCAGTCGACTACGAAAAAAACACACTTTTTATGACCTAACTATAATCTACATAACTACAATGTAATGCAGAACTTCCCCCAAAAGAGATGCTTGCATATTGTGTGCTTTCCCAAAATAGAAGCTTACATATTTGTTGACATTTGTTTAGTGACATTTGCATTTGGTTTTGCCATTTTCTTGTCTATTTGTTTTGGATTTGATTTACATTTTTCATTTTCGTTTGTTCATTACAAAAATCAGTGCTCGTGCGTGCAGTTAATAAGGTAAAAGTGAAATATTATAATTAATTTTAAATTTTGATTATTAAAATTAGTATGAGTGCTACCAGCAAAATAAATTTAAGAAGGCTTTTTAAAATAAAAAAAGAAGTATGTATATTCAAATAAATTAATTTCAAATAATGTAGTTGAAGCCACCTGCTCCTCTGCCGATTTGCAGTGTCAAAGTTGAAGTTAGCAAGATTTTCAATTGGTAATCTGTTTCTTTTAGTGCCACTCTTACACGGTTGCAAATAATTGAAATTTAAAGAATTTACAAACATAAAATTCAAAATATAATAATAATAAACTTATATATATAGATGTCGGTTCCAAATTTCAACCGTGTCACCAAGCTAGAATTCAAAGCAGTTCCTCAATGTAAGTATTAACTAAAAATGTACATAATTTGCTCTAATAAATAATGATTTTACAGATATCAAGGAAGGAAGTCACTGCGAAGGTTTATAAATTAATGTGGATGGAATCCATGGAAAGAAGACTAAGGGACTTACAAGTTTTCTTTCAAGCTTTAACGGGTAACCTATATATTAATTAAACATATTCATTTCATATAATATAGGACAATTTATTTTAAATCGGTTGGCTGTAATGAGGTGGAAAACGATATCAGAGATTCTGTAAGAGTTCTTAGAAAAAAGTAAAATTGTCAAATCCGGCTATTCCGAATCCCTTATACACTTCAACTGAGTTTCATCAATATCTTCATATTTAACTATTTTTTAAAACAAATGTAAAGAAAATATTTTAAAAAGTAAACAATTTGATAAACTTAATACTAAATTTTGTTGAATTTTTAATTTAAATTTCTTTTGGGGCTTCGCATTTTGACTAAAGTGAAGAGTATTATAAGGTAACTAATAGTAAGCTAACTACTATTTGATTTTAATTAAGTCAACTTATAGCCAACTATAATATATAAAAAAAATTAGTTTGTAGCTAACTATAAATTAGGTAACTTTAAGTTAATTGAAAAGTCATGCAGAGTCAGACAATTGACTACTGCCTAGGACAGCGCAATGTTAAAATAGTCAGTTTGCTTCATTGAAAGTAATCCAAGTATCAACCACCACTAGTTGCGTATTAGTTAGATATAAGTGTATTAATAGTTAGTTGAGTTGCCGGCAGGGATATAATTCAACAACCCCACAAATATAACACTATTACTAATAAAACAATATCGAAATATAACAGTTAATTCAACAGCCTACAAGTATAACACTATTACATACATAACAATATCGAAGTATAACAACTAATTCAACAAAAAGTATAATAGTGCGTTTACAATGAGGAAAATCTAGTAGATTTTAGTTGAAATTTATTTCAAAATCTATGCCGTTTACATCTAACTTTTTTGACATTCTGTGAGATTTTGTTTCCACAAAAATTAACAGCTGATTGAAATAACACATGTACGTAACTAGAAATACCAAAAATATTCAAAACAATAGGAAAATGGAAATATGGAAAATTCTAAACAGGAACAGATTTTATTATATTATGCATCAAAAATGAAAAAAAGCACAAGCTAAAATAGAAATCAGCAGTTGTTAAATGTATTGTTTGAACAGCACAAACAAATTCATTTTCCACAATTGTTATTTAGCAGATTGGAATGGGCACATGTCAGTATAAAATGTTATAACTTTTCAATTAGTAAATATTTTTTTATTATAGATTAATTTTTTTATTAATATATAATACTTTATTTCCTTTTTATTCTACTTGTTTGCTTTTATTTTTAAATGTCAATTTTTCAGTCACTGCGTTGTAATTTTCTACTACAATATCAAAAAAACACAGTAGTAACATTTGGTAGTGCCCAAGTTTGACAAGATTTTGTGAGATTTTGCTAAAATCTAGTAACGAGCTAGATTTTGGTTTGTATGGGAAATCTAGTAAAAATGATTGTACTCGAAATCTCGTATATACGCACTATAACACAATCACAAATATAACAATATACAAGTATAACAGCTAATTAAACAGGGCTAAATGTATAATAACTCTAAATTGAAAAAAATATACTGAAAGCATAAGTATGTACTTCCAACTTAAAAGAATCTTTAATTCCTAGATGTTTACACATAACCCCTGTGATCGGCTCACACAAATATTTTCATCTTATTAATCTCAAACACATCAATCGTTATTTTTAAATTTTTAAATTATTGATGTATTTATACTTCTAATTTCCACTATTCTCAGCTTCGTTAAGGTGCTATTACATGATGTGTTTTTTACATATGTACTGTCAAATTTTCCCACATTGTTTATGTACAATACATGAGGAAAGTCACATGTACATTTTTCAATTAGAGCAGGTTCTATTTTTGTATGACAAACATATGAAAATACAACACTGCTTGTGGCGAAAGAAAAACAGAGTAAATTATAAAGATTAATATTGAAAGAAAAATAAATAGTTTAATATTAATTAACAATTAAAAAATATATAACTTTTTTTAACAATAAATTTTTGTAAATTCACAAATTAAATCAGCTGTTGTTTACATTTAGAGGTTATGTCATACGGAAATACATATGCACGTGTGATAGCAAAAATTTTGAGTCGTATGTAAAAGACAATTTTGACAGATATGAGGAATTTCATATGGATAAAAAAAGTGACAGTACATATGTAAAAAACACATCGTGTAATAGCACCTTTAGAGGTGCGATGTGTGTTATATAGTTTGTACATTCTGCACAGTGTTGCCAGAGAGAAAATTTTTGTATAAGTTTTGGTTTAACTTAATTTTTCAGACAGTTTGCAATTAATATTATAATTAATATGCAAATTTTTTAATTTTTTTTAATAGTGCGTAGTATAGAAGAAGAAAGCATATATTTTTAACTTGGGACTTTGAAACTAGAGTTCTCTCTTCAGCGACAACATTTTCAATTTCCACCCGTAATTCAACCTTGGAAAAATATTCAACCGCATTCGTTAAAAGTATGCTTTGAAGCCGAAATGCTGTAGCGCATCCGATCGAATGCTGTTTTTATTACCACATCCATGACATGTTTTTATACCCTTTGTGCTGATGTGTGTAACTACCTATAACCATTCTTTATTATACCGATCGACTCAGAATCACGTTCTCCGTCCGTCCATCTGTTTGTATATCTGTATATTTTTATGAAATTTGATACATAAGATTCTATCGGCATGAACGCTATTGCAATTGGTGAAAAACGGTGCATGTTCAGACCTAGTCCCCACACAAATAACCCCTATGAAATCGACTTAAATTGTTATAAGATCCAAATTATCATACAGATCTCTATCAAATTGAGTGTGTTTGTTACGTCCATGAATAGGTAGCTCAAAAATAAAAAATAGGACAATTCTTAATCATAGCCCACACATAAAGCTGCTTCCCGATCTTCATCTATCAAAAAACAAAAATATTTCACAGATTTTTATCATATATTTTTGCAAAAAATAAGTGACCTTGCCATATATGGTCGGGATCGGTCCATTTTTCGACCTAGTATTCATATAAATATGGCATTCGATATGAACTTTTTCATATTCAAAGGCAAAAAATTAATAATGCCACTCAAATTTGATTTATGCTTATTTTCTATATCTAATTAGTTGGACCTTTGAACGCATGGTAATATTTAACTTGTTAATATTTAACTTCGCAGTAAATATTTTTTAAAAAAAAGTTTGTTTTTGAAAATTTTTTGTAGATTTTGTAATACTTATATTTTATATACTCTGCAAAATTTAAAGAGAATAATAATCATGCAAAAGGACCGCGGACCTCGGCGTGGTAACGCCTGAGGTAGATTGCACAAGTAATCGTAATTTAACATACCATTTTTTAACGACATAATCAACCCTATAGTCGCTACAGATTTTTTGTAACTAACGTATTTTGATAGTATATATGTATGTACATACATATGTATTTAGAAGAATTCGTTTGTCTCTATACCCGCGGCATGCCGCACAAAATATCGTTAATCTTAATGTTGTTAACTGGTCATTTTGATGGGCAAGGGAAGCGTTCGTTACAAGAGCCATAGTAAAGCTTGCTTGTCTGCTGCACGATCTTTACCTAAAGAAGCTCATAAATGTTAATGTAGTTCTTTCTGTTACTTTGGTAGATACATTGTGCGACAAAACACATACACGAGCTTGTGGTTAATACAATATGGCTCATTAATAACGACAAACACATATGGGTTTCCAATTATTTTATTTATTTATAAAATAAATTAACTAAATTTACTAAAACAAAATAGAAACCAACAAATTTTTTTATAAAAAAGAATCATATTAAAACTTTGATACAGTTTTTTGTACGCGACAAAACAATAGCACATTTTTTGGGTTTTAAATCACCCCGTGACTGTGCGTAACTATGCGTGACTGTGCGTGACTAAATCAAAGTTAATCTTTTATTCACAGCAAGTGTATGGACAAAGTTTCAGATCGATCGGATAAGGAGAAATGGGTTTTAAATCACTCCGTGACTGTGCGTGGCTATGCATGACTGTGCGTGGCTATGTCAAAGTTAATCTCTCTTTCACAGCAAGTGTATGTACCAAGTTTCAGATCGATCGAATGAGGGAAAATGACATTTAGATCACTCCGTGACTATGCGTGACTGTGCGTGACTACCCCAAAATTAATCTATAGTCACAACAAGACTATGGGCCAAGTTTCAGATCAATTGGATAAGGGGTAATGGGGTTGCCATACAGACACAGAGATTGAGTTAAAAGAAAGAGTTTAAAAATAATTCAAATCCCAGTGAGTTTTTCTATGTAATTAGCTATATGATAGTAAACACAAGTTCGTGCATATGTTTTGTCGCACTCTGTATATTCTTTTTTTTAAATAACTTTGGGAGTGGCTGTGATATTTACCCATATGTAGGCAGAAAAAAGAGATTTTGTAAATTTTTAAATATACATGTACACAGTTCTAATGCTGAGTACACACGATGGTACATTAGGAGAAACATGCGAAAAAAATATGTTTCCATTTTTTAATACAGACGATGGAACCAAAAACGAAACAGTTCTGTGTGTTTATTAAATACCCTACTACTAAACAAATATACGCGGAAGAAAATAAATTTTATATTAAGCATTAAAATTTTTAAAAATTTATAAAATATATTAATTTAAAAATTTTTATATTAATTTATAAAATTCCTCAAATTTTCATTATTCATTATTATTTATAAAATTCTTAAAATTTTCGTTGTGTTAAATTTTCGTCATTTTCGCCTCTCTTTTATTTTCTGTACTCCGATATACAAAACAACATTACAGCACGACTGCTTTCAATGAAATAAGAGAGCAAAAACTGTAAACATCGACACAGACGATGGAACATTGAGTTCGGAAACATAAATTATCAAAATAATTTGATATTTGAGGAACCAAAATATAAACATGGATTTTGACAGGAAACATTGCTATACATTAAGTGGAGCATGATGTTCCTGTTAATAATCCATCGTGTGTACTCAGCATAAGAAATATTTTTATATATATTTGAATTATTTGGATCCAGGGGTTTAATAATAAAATCTCCTTGAAATTAAAGCAAGTAAAATAGTTATGGTTGGTCTGGACCGACAATACGATACCCTATATCAGGAGTTTCGAGAACTTGGGAACTTTGCTTAGGACATAGAAAATAAGCCAAATAAAAATGAAATTTGTATAAATTTGTCGCCTGCAGATATATATGAAAAAGTTTATGTGAGTGTTATTTTCATATAGAGACTAGGTCGAAAAATCAACCGTTCATGAGCATATTCAGTAAAGTCATTTATTACACCATCGACACCACTGTGCTGAGGGTATACTATATATAAGTATGGCGTTCCATTTGAAACGCATCGAAAAATGCATTTGCGATCCCATAAGGAATATATATTCCTGATCCTTATAACAACTAGAGCCTATACAGCATTGACCGCCTGTCCGTCCGTTCATCTGTCTGTATGTCTATTGAAATTACGCTCAAAAAATAAACCAATTACCTGGGTAAAGTTAGGATAATAATGTTTGTCGTTATTTCGAGCATGTTGGTATTTAAAATGGGCTACATCGGGCATCATTGGACGAAGATATGACCTAAGAAATTCTAAAAATGCAAAAAATCTGTATGTTTATTTTAATAATTTAGTATTAAGTTTATCAAATTGGTTACTTTTTACGATGTTTTCATGGATACACACAGACAGACAGATGAACAGACATCATTAAATCAGAAAGTGATTCTGAATCGTTTGGTTTAATAAAAGATTATAGTTACAAACATCAGTACAAAGTCACTATACTGAAACCACTGTGTGCTATAGGGTATAAATTAATTTTTTATATAAATAACGGTTATTATGACGACTGTTGTATGCAATACGAAAGCCTGAATTTATACCACAATTTAATTTTCTTAAAATTGTTTCTTTTTAATACGGTCTTGTTTTCAAGAAATAACACGATCCACTAAAAACACGAATCTAGAAATAATTCAGAATTAAAAATAAATAAAATAACATGAGTATTTAAATATGTACATTAGGGCGGTTCATAAAATAATAAATTGGATTTTGTAATGGGCCAACCGGAATTTATATTAAGCAACGTGAAAAAATAACACATAATTTTTTTCAAAATTTTTGAGAAAGATTTAGGGGTCGCTACCGGATCCAAAACATTGGAATTTTTGATAAAAATCGTCGCCTCTATTCCTTTTTCATGTGTATGTATAAAAAAAATATATATATATGTATATATATATATTTTTATGAACACTTTTATTGAATGATATTTGTAAAACCAAACGTTAGACTGGCGTCTAATGTTATTCTTTTCGACGGGTCTCAGGTCCTTCAACATCTAAAGCGTCCACCATTTTCTTTTTTGTATCGACAGAAACTTGGTCGTCAAAAAAAGCGAGTGCGACGAGCTCTTCTGATAAATACCAAAGATGACCAAGGAATTTTTTAATGGCTACAGTTCCAATTAACGCAGTTACTTCATCATAATTTTTTTGGTCCTTTAATAGCTGTAGATCATTTCTTGAAGCATAAGTCGCTGAAGGGGCTACAAACCAATACTTGACGTAAATTGTAACAACAAATATACAAACATCTGTTATTGATTCTGCTTCACTTTCATTAAGCCTGAATTCATTTCTAAATAAATAAATCTTCAAACAATAAATGGCTTTAGCCATCCAACTTGCTCGGTGAAAACCACCAGGTGCTGTGAAAGAAATTCCATTTTCGGGAACACCTAGAAATATTAGAGTTAGCTTCAAAAGTTCTTTGTAGTCGTCTCGAGGCTGAAACTGTTTTAACTGGGTTTGAACGAAAAAAATTATCTGATCTATAATATATGTCACTTGTTTTAAAACAAAAAGATCAGAAATTCCCGATTGAAAGTTTTTCCGATTAATTTTGCTCCAGGCCAACTTAAATTTTTTAAATATCAATGTTTCAGGCTCGGTTGAAATACTTCAATAATGTGATGACGACATGCCAGCCAAAGCATATCTATATCCATCTTTTGTTCTAACAAAATACATGCACCATTTCTTCTTCCAGTATTTGTTGCGTATGTGTCAAAGCTCATGCATTTGATTTTTTCGTTTAGGTTCCATTATAGTAAGGTGTTAACAACTGCCGACGCAGCTGCAACACCTGTTCCAGCAGATAATTTTGGAACTGCAAGCAGCTTATCAATTCCCATTCCAGATACCAGGATTGGAAGACGTTCTACGATTTTATTTCCGTTGATATCTTCTATAATTTTTCCATCCCAGTGAATTGTGAGTGGAACGTCAGGCTTAAACTTCATTTTTATTGACTCGGCCATGCTTTCTTGGAAGTCAATTCACTGTTGATGAATAGAAGAAGTGCTTATATTATAGTTTGAAGGATCGCCACAAATGTGTTTAACTGTTTCTGTCAAAACTATAGCTGCCTTTCGGTTATTTAGCTTTGCAACGTCAAGACTCACAGCTAACTTTTCATTAAAAATTTTCTTTATGCCTCTGCATGTCTTTTTCTTTTAAAGTAGATAAAGTTTGGTCATCATCACTTGACGAAGACGATAGTTCAATTCGACCCCTCTTATGAATACGATCGATAGACTTGCTCTCACGCTCCAGGATTTGTTTTTGCGAATCTCTTTTATATGGGACCATTTTCCGTATTTAGCATTCCTTCTTAAAGTGTTGAGTCTACATTACCTATTTTTCCATGCCGACTGACCTTTCGCTGAGCATTTAAAATATCTTTTTCCTCCTGTATTACAATCATGTTTAAGGCATTAGCGTGAGCAATATCGAAAAGAACTTCCAAACTAGTTGACCGTTCTTGTTCTTTTTTGTTCAAGCCTCCTGAGCGCGTTGCTTTGTTTACCTTATTTTTCTTTAATTTTTGCCAAGAATGAAACATTATATCAATTTTATCTATTACGCGCTTTTTTTGTTTGTGTCGGTATTGCGGCCATTTCCCAAATCACTAAGACATCGTTTGCAGTTGAAGAGCAACAGCCTCTTATGGTTAATTTGTCATAGATTTTGTAGTAAAAAAATACACTTAATACCTCTTTTTTTGTAGGAAGTTTGGTCTTGCATAGCTGTGGTCATACCTGTCCGATAAGCCATATTTTAGTGCTATTGCGCGTAGCCGATGTTGTTGAACTTGAAGCCATTATAAAAAATTATCCACAAGCTGGTCTAATAAAATAGAAGTAAATGTGTCGCTACATTTGGGAAATTATATGGGGCTAGATCTTGCGTGATCTTGATTAAAAAAAATTAAGTTTATTGTATAAAAATTATATCGTTTCTTAAATTTGAATTTAAATTTACAAACGGAAGGACGGACGGACAAAAGTTTCTAAATCGTCTCAGAAAAAGATTCTGAAAACAAATTGTGCTCCATTTATTTAAAAAGCCTTATGCAATAACGGTGTACATAATATGTTTTGTTTTATTATTTTTAAGACACGCACACATGGAATAAATTTTAAAGACAGCAATTTTTCTCAAAACCACTGAAGTTTGGGGTCCGGTAGCGACCCCTAAACATTGTTGAAGAAAATTTAAAAAAATCATGTGCTATTCTTTCACTGTGCTTAATATATATTCGGGTTGGCCGACAAAAAAAATCGACAAAACAAAAAAGTGTCATATATGAAACAGCCGAATGTACA
Source organism: Cordilura impudica (assembly GCA_963682025.1). Classification (NCBI taxonomy): domain Eukaryota; kingdom Metazoa; phylum Arthropoda; class Insecta; order Diptera; family Scathophagidae; genus Cordilura; species Cordilura impudica. The sequence goes on from OY821520.1 coordinate 158,147,265, forward strand.
TATGTATTCGATTTTCTCGATGAAAGAAACTTGATAGTCGTGAAAGAATTACTCGAAAAAGCAATATGCGTTGTACTGCACTTGCTTATTTACTTATTAAACAACTTGTGTAGAGGTCTAACACATAATTCCTATTGTAGAAAATTTTTGGGTCAATTTGCAAAATGTTAACTGTTTGACGATTGAGAAGCCTTTGGACGGGGAAGATTTGATCGATGGTCGACTCCATTACGGATGAAAATGTAATTTAACTTACAGCAAATTTGCAATGGTTTATAATTTTAAAATTATGGAACATCATTATACCCTATACCACTATGTGGTTTGGGTATAATGACTTTGTGCTGCTGTTTGTAACTACCAAAAATATTTGACCTAGACCCATCTTTTATTATACCGATCGAATCAGAATCACTATCTGATTCGATTTAACGATGTCCGTCCGTCCGTCGGTCTGTGTGTCCATGTAAACCTTGTAATCAAACTGCAGGTCTCAAATATGAATATATTTTGATGAAGTTTGGTATATAAGCTTTTATCGGCCATAGGATGAACGCTGTTAAAATTGGTGAGAATCGGTCAATGTTAAGACCTAGCCCCCATACAAATGACCCCTATGAAATCGACATAAATTGCCATAAGATCCAAATTGTCATATAGATTTTATTCAAATTGGGTTTGTATGCATTTATTACATCCATTAATGAGTAGTCCAAAAATGATCCCTATGGGACAACTCTTAGTCATAGGCCCCATATAGAGCTGCTTAACGATCTTCACTTAAATCTATCAAAAAACAAAAATATTGCACTGATTCTTCTCAATTTTGTTTGTATATATTTTTGCAAAATACAAGAGACTACCAAACATGGTCAGGATCCGTCCATTTTTGGGCCTAGTCCCCATATAGATATAGCATCCGATATGAACTTTTTCATATCGGCAGCCAAAAAAATTAATTAAAATCCCACTCAAATTTGGTTTATGGTTATTTTCTATGTCCAGTTAGTTGGGCCGAAGAGATAGGGTCTCTAAACGCATAGTATAGGGTATCGTATAGTCGGTCTAGACCGACTATAATTTTCTTACTTGTTTTCTTAATCATGTTCCCCGCATGGAAGGAGAATTACAATGTTAACATAATCTGCAGATTTGTAAACATGAATACCAAGAACTGTGAAAAGAAATCAAAAACCAAAAACCCTAATACAAAGTCAATTTCAGGGACGTTAGTAGAGAACGGGAATTAGTAATAGATTCGAACTCGTCAAATGTGTTGGACATAGAACACATCTTTAATGATGAAAGCAATATTGGACAAGTTAGTCACACTTATCAAGCTCTTTATTTTTACTATAGACTTTCTTTTTGTTATCTGTATTACATATAAAAAAATTAAATTAATATTTTTAAAACACATAGTTTTTTGCACGGATTTTAGAGCAACGTACAAATAATTTGGTCATCTTACACGTTTTTTAGAAATGCCTACATCATTCTCAAATTTACTATGTATGATTTAAAACATAACCGAAATTTTAGTAAGATTTTCAAAAAGTTATTTTTGATCTTTATTTTTTTGAACAGAAATAAAACTTATTTTTAGATTTTAAGTTTTTAGACCAATCGATTGACAAATACTTTCAGATCTTATGAATAAATTGGTTTTACACGCTTTCTTTAAAATAATTATTGATGCAGATAGCACTTTTTGAATATAACCGCTCGATATACAAATTTTCTTCTACTGTATTAAATATAAAAGCTAATTAATCTACATATTTTCATAAAATAACGAATTAATTTGAGGAATTTTATGAATACATTAAATTTGCTTTATTTAAAAAAAAAACCTGATGAAGAAAAAAATTATAGATTTTCATAGAGTCAATTTGACATCAAGTGTACCCCACGGGTTAATTTCAGAAAATAAGCCCAGATTATTATTTTTTAGAATTATTAAAATATTATCAACAAGTTTTATCGAAATCCTTCCACAAATACATTCGATATTTTGTTTTAAAAAAATGTAAATCTCCTTAAATTTGAACTTTGACCTTAAACATTTTATAGTGTTTCAATATAACCTTAATTTACAAGATTGAGAACTTATATCAAGTAGTATAATATTTGGACAAAAGATATTTTAAATATGAAAACACCAAAGAGATATAGCCTAAAAGTTGAAAAAGTATGAAAAATCAAATTTTTCTTCAAATACGCTGAAATTGAAACGCTGCCCTCGCCAAATTAAAAACAGGATACCTGCAATATTTGACATTTTTAATCATATATATTTTGTTAATAAGACCTTAAAGTCCAATCGTTGATTTCGGAAAATTTCTGGAACAAAATTTTTGAAAAAGTAAAATTGGAGAATTTGAAATAGTGTTAAAAAATAAGTACCGTTTTGACATTAATTTAGAACGGCATACCAACAGACGAGATGCAAAATACTTTACATAAGATTATGTTGGGATCAGGAGAATGTAAAAATGTTGTTGTTGTAAATTACTTCAATATCTTTAAAAATGTGAGATCGATTTTCTTAATCAAGTGGTCTGCAGCGCATTTATTCCCTGGGAAACTTGATATAACTTGGCTGTTTTTCAACCGATAATAGATTTTGTTTTTTCATTAGAAAGATAATTTATTCTATATTATGGTTTATTAATTAATTTAATTGAAACGCAATTATTAATATTAAAATTTTTGTGAATAATGATTTTTTTTTTTATAACTTTTACATATAAATGCATACTTGAACTTTGAACTCAATGCGCGTCCAGAAAGCATTGTCCAGTGTCATAATAATCCGACCCGCACACCGCAAAATTCGACCAAAATTTTTTTTCGTACAAACCGCTGTCACCCTAATATATTTATATGCATTGTTCGTAATTTCTTTAAAACTTTTGTGTGATTTTGCTTAATACTTTTGGCCTTCCCTTTCACAATAGTGGCATTAAGATTAAAACTTCAGTGCCAAATATGCGATTAACATTTTGAAAGGACTCTACAACAATAGTAGTCTTAAACTGGCATTATATATTTTTCTCACATAATAGATAACCAAATAAATGAAACAACAAAAAAGCAAATATTTCAAAACAACAAAAATGTCCACAACCAATATAGAAAAATATGGAAAATGGAATTTTCAAAACAGTACTAATCAATTAAATACATTATTCAATTCATAGTACCTATACGACTATGTGGACTAAAATACCTGGCACACAAATGCACTAATAACCAGAAAATTAAAGGCGTGCTGTGCGCACGAATCTGAAGATTAAGCATCCAACGGTTTTTATTTTGTTCAAAATACGTAGAGACACAAGAATAGAGAGACAAAATACTCGTAAAATAGCATAAAACCGGTACCTATTAGTAGTGGCTCACAAAAGAACAAAAAAATTTTCAATATTAAAAACTAGCTAGCTACACATACATACCTGTTCAAGATGTGCAAACATGTTTCGGAGGGTGTTAAACATTGTACCTGAATGTTTTGGTTTTATAAGTGTCTCTATTCTCAGAATATTAGGAAATATGAGAGTAGCATCGCTGCATTGCTAGAGATTAAAAGTCTACAAGAATATTTGAGCCTTGAGTATATGTAGAAATGTGTTTTAGTTTGTATTTTAACCGAACTCAGTTGAAAATTATGCCCCTAACATCAGTTTAATTTTAGTTTTTGTAGCGTGCAGTTCGTTACCGTTTGCATTTGTTCGTTTTATAGTTGTTGCGTTTTAATAAATGTAAGCAAACATGAGTATAGAAGCAATAAAGAAATCTCCTTCTAAAGAAATGGATATTAGTTTGCAATTTTCTAAGAAGACTCTACAAGATTATGAAGTTATTTCGGTTATTGGCAATGGAGCTTTTGGTACTTGCTTCAAGGTACGTGATAAAGAAACTGGTAACTTATATGCTTGGAAAGGCATGGATTACGACGAACTAAGTGAAAGCCAAAAGGAATCGTTAATATCGGAAATCAGAGTTCTGCGCCAACTACAACATCCCAATATTGTACAATATTACCACCATTTGGTAAATTATGAAGCCAAATCTATATTTATTGTGATGGAATGCTGTGAAGGAGGCGACTTGGCTCAACTAATAGCTAAAGGTAAAGCGGAAAATAAACGTTTTGAAGAACGTTATATATGGCGTGTACTCTTTCAAATTTGTCGAGCCCTGCAAGTGTGTCATAATAAAATTAAAGAAGGTACCATTTTACATCGTGACATTAAACCGGCTAACATATTTTTAGATATGGATGGTAATGCTAAACTTGGTGACTTTGGTTTAGCTCGTATGTTAAGACGAAACGAATCATTCGCTGAAACTTTTGTGGGTACACCCTATTATATGAGTCCTGAAATTGTTAAGGGTTTCAAATATGATCGTAGATCTGATGTCTGGGCTGTGGGTTGTCTTATCTACGAAATGTGTTGCTTGCGACCTCCCTTTAAAGGCAGAGAGTTTACTCAGCTCTCTGCCAACATATCGATTGGTAAATTTAGTAGAATACCTGACATTTACTCAAAAGATTTGCAAGAAATTATAGCATTTATGCTGGAGGTGGAAAGTGAAGAACGTCCGAGTATAGAAGTGATATCAAGACATCCCATATTAGTTCGTAATATCAATGATTTGGGTAATGAATTCCCTTTTTTAGTGGATATTGAGACACAAGATCAAGATTTCTTTGTTGAAGCTGAAGCACGAAGTAAACCTGAATATAGTCCCTTCAGAGATTTTTCAAGTACGATGTTCACCGAACAAAACAGTTTTAATGAAGAATATGGTCAGCGGCGCTTGAGTATTACCGGCGTATTTACACCTGACTTAAGAGAAGAACTTTTTTATTCGGCCAAACGTAATATATTTCCCATGAATTCAAAATTACAACTATCCGATCCAGAATTATATGAAAGTATACGACGTGAAGATTATGCTACAATCGATGAAACCATGAAGTCCTCTCGTAAACCAAAGGATAAAATCATTGCGGTACCATCAAACCCTGATGTTTTAACTCGCAATATATTTGATTGTGCTCTCCAAGAAAGACTACATGCCATACGTGCTCAAGAGTCGTTGCTCAAACAGCGTGAAGATACTTTAAATGCTCGGGAACAACAATTAAATGAAAAGGAAAGACGTTTAATTGCTTTCGAACAAAGTTTGGTTACAAAATGCCAACTTTTTAAAGAATTGGAAAGCACTACGAAGAACACTTGCAGTTCATTTGCACGGCCACCAAGTGCTATTGAAAGATCTCGAATGCCTTTGCCGGAAGAAAAGCTGACATCACTTACCTTACCGCCACCCATACCACCAAGAAAACCGGCAAAACATGATGAAACCTACTGTACTATAGAACCAAGTGATACCACTCTCCTGCATCATCCTACTGTGGCGAAACTAAATTTGGCAGCTTTGCCGGCCGCTAAAGCTTTTCCTTTGTTACGAAAAGTTACGTTCCAATCACCCAAAAAATTTATAACATACGATATAGATAATAAGACAAGTAAATTGGCTACCACTAGTACTGTCACCAACAATCCAATGCAATCAAGTATATCCAGTAAAGGAAGTGAAGATTCGTCGGAAAGTACAAGTACTGCAACATCATCTACATCAACAACAAAACGTAAATCTATTCTCTCTATATTTGGATTAAGTCGCAACAACAAAGAATCTTCCTCATCAACTTGCACCTCCTCATCATCATCATCGTCGTCAAATCCCACCATAAAAACAGCACAAGCACCTGTTAATTTCACTAAAGAACATAAAGATGACCACATTCTAACAAAGGAAGAACTTGTCTTTTTAAAATGTGAAACATCAGAACTTAACAACATTTGGACTAGAGAACATAAAAAGGCCGCTTTTGAAATGTTGGCAGCCATGAATGCTGCAGAACGCAAAAGTGATGCACATTTTGGTAATGCTCCTCGTCATAAGATACGCCAATCGATACGAGATCGTAACACATTACAACGCACACGTTTACGTCGTTCCTTAATAGTGCCAACTAGATCTACAACTGGTCAACAACGTGAACAAATTGTAGTTTAGTGTCTTTAAATGTACATACATACATATGGATTTGTAAATAATGGTAATATGTATTTGTTCTTATATGGAATTAAAATTGATGTGATGGGGAATATATTCCAAAAGACAATGAAAAAGTGTTGTTTAATAGTTATAAGTAAATTTATGAAATAAATATTCTAAAGAAATTTAACATTGCTAAAAATTTAATGCGTTTTTCAACGATCCAAGCTTTAAGGAATGAATTTTTAATCAAAACAAATTCTGACAAAAAAATTTTATTTCATATTCATAAATTTTATTTTGATTGAAAGCGTTCTATGGGAATAATCATTATTTTTTTGAAGTTCATTTAAAAAATTTTAATTGATTTTTAAATACGGAATCGGTTTACCTTCCTTACTATTCAGGTAAGTGTTTGCAGGCGAACGGGTTAGAGAAGCAAGCAGGGTATGAAAAGGTCTCGTTTTCCGAAATTTAAGACTTTTTCCCATTTCTCTTTACACTTTTTCGTATTCTTATCATGTTGTTTTCTTCGTGTTCTGCTTTTAAAATGAAAAGTTTGACTTTTAGCGCTATTAAAATTAAAACAAATAAGAAAATTATAGTCAGTCTAGACCGACTTTACGATAGCCTATACCATGCGTTTGGAGACCCTATCGCTGAGGCCCAACTGATTGGATATAGAGAATTAGCATAAACCAAATTTGAGGGGCATTATTTTTTTTTTCTTTGAATATGAAAAAGTTCATATCGGATGCTATATTTATATGGGGACCAGGTCGAAAAATGGACCGATCCTGACATTTGGTAAGGTCACTTATTTTTTGCAAACACATATACAAACCAAATTTCAGAAAAATTTTTGTTTTTTGAATATCGGGAAGCAGCTTTATATAGGGGCTATGACTAAGAATTGTCCTATAGGGTTTATTTTTGGACTACTGATTAATGGGTATAATAAACACACACAAACCCATGATAATTTGGATCCTATGGCAATTTAAGTCGATTTCATAGGTGTCATTTGTATGGGGACTATGTCTGAACATGCACCGATTTTCGCCAATTTCAAAAGCGTTCATTTTATGGCTGATTTTATGAATCTTACATACCAAATTTCATCAAAATATGTTCACTTTGCGACCTGTAGTTTGATTACAAGGTTTACATGGACACACAGACGGGCGGACGGACGGACATCGCTAAATCGACTCAGATCGGTATAATAAAAGGAGGGTCTAGGCCAAATATTTTTGGTAGTTACAAACATCAGCACATAGTCATTCTACCTTTCTTCATAAAAGTTTCCTTATTTAAACTTTCCATTATATTTTTGTTAATTTATGGTGCAAATGAATAACATTAAGAATAAACAAAAGAAAAGTTCGACAGTAATTTCCACCAAAAACTCTCCCTATAAATGTATATGACTTGGCGTAGCATCTTCAAAAGGGAATTCAAATAACGCAAGCTAAAAGGTTAACGTCTAAATTTGGACTAAGAACTAAAGACATTCAGGTATGTGACGGAAATCGATTTAGACACTAAAAAGATTTAAATTCAATTAAAGTTGTGATGCGTTTATATTTTTCATTTTATAGTGTCGATTTCAAATTCCATTTTGTTCTGTGGATCCGAGTTGTCACGTAAATGTTTCCTCTTTATGTTTTCTTTTTTATTATCCTCTTCTAATAACAAATAGGACGCTGCCAAAATAATCTACATTTCATGATTTTGTAAATATTTACTTTTATGTAAATTTCATAAATGTCTGATTATTTTAAAATTTTCACTACAACTTGTCAATACATTGTTGTATTTTTCAAAAGAAATGATACGGAATGATACAAAAGTGAAAAATGAAATCGATCGAAATTCATCACACCGTTGTCGATTTTAAAATCGTTTTCACTTTTGAAATCGATCGATTTCGAAATAAAAAACTAGAAGCATGTTCGTAATTGAGTGTTCAAATTAAATTTACCGAAATCACTGTTTACACTGAGATACCTTAATTTATCAGCGCCATCTCTTTATACCCTTCACACCACTGTGCAGAGGATATACATATGTATACGTTTTTCATTCTGTTTGTCGTTGAAAAATTTATTTGATCGTTATAACAACTCGAGTTTATAACATTGGGAACAAGTCTAGTTTAGGGGCGATGCCTCGATATTTTAGTTTTTTTTTTGGGGGGTAGGGGCTTTTGGGGTGATTCCAGGGAAATATTTTTTTTGTCGGTCGAGCCTATTTTCCGAGTTATGGACCCCCAAAGTTTTGATATTAACTAGTGTATAACTTTGTTATTTAGTATCGGATTTCGAGTATATATATATATATATCGTTTGAAAGCTTATTTGAGCGTCTTCTATGTGGTATTTTAAAATTTGAAATCCATTAACCCATTATGAACCTATTGAAAATTTTGCATTTTTGTGAGAGTTTTTGTTTTAATATGGGATTATCTCGTAAATAGACGTATTTCATGTATGGTTTTATATTAACTGAATAAAAGGTGGGTCCATAAGCTTTATTTTGATATATGTCATGACCACTTAACCCTTTCAGAACCTGATATATTTGGTATTTTATCTACATTTTTATGCTTTTTGAAAAATATATTGATATTTTATGGATTTTTCATATTTTTTTATTTTATTTATGTATTTATTTTATATATTTAAGTCATATTTGTAATGCTTTTTGGAAAATATATTTGTAATTCTAAGGTAGTTGAAATTTATGTAATTTTTTCAAATAATATAAACAATTAGTTGTGTTATTTTAAAGCGCCGCAGGCGTAAATTTTTTAGAAAAAATCGCGCGATTTTTTCTAAAAAATTTCCATAATAGGACGGATAAAGAATTTTGTTGTGTTGTTTTAAATAATATAAACAATTAGTTGTGTTATTTTGAAGCGCCGCAGGTTTTTTAAAGCGCAGCAGGCTAGAATTAGGAATAAATTTTTCAAAAAGCCTTAAAAATGAAGATAAAATACCAAATATATCACGTTCTGAAAGGGTTAAGTGGTCGTGAGATACATCAAAACAAAGCTTATGGACCTACCTTTTATTCAGTTAATATAAAACCATACATGACATGCGTCTATTTATGAGATAATCCCATATTAAAAAAATAACTCTCACAAAAATGCAAAATTTTCAATAGGTTCATAATGGGTTAATGGATTTCAAATTTAAAAATACCACATAGAAGGCGCTCAAATAAGCTTTCCAACGATATATATATATTGTCGACATCCGATACTAAATAACAAAGTTATACACTAGCCAATATCGAAACTTTGGGGGTCCATAACTCGGAAAATAGGTTGACCGACAAAAAAAATATTTCCCTGGAATCACGTTAAAAAGTTTTATAAGTGGTAAAAATTTTGAACCTATCGGGGCATCGCCCCTAAACTAGACTTAAGCCTAACATTGTTTATCATTATTTAGAGCAGGTTACAAAAATGTTAAGATACTCCGATAAAATTAAGTACAATAGTTAATAATTCGTGTGTACTCCATTATTTAATTTAAATATATTTTATCAGATCAGTTTTGTTTTTCAGGATTTCCCTTTGCAGTGTTTTTGCAACACACAAATTTTCTATTGGACTTAGTTCTAAACTCTGGGCAGGTGTATCCAACACTTTTCTAGAGTTGTATGCAAGCCTTATGTTTGGGGTTTTATCTATGAAATGCAGCTTTATATCAGCATAAAACCCATATTTATCAAAATAATGAAGTATTGTTGCGCATCCATGGTGTTCTCAATAAAACAAATCTCTCCTACTCCCTTACGAGATATGCACCCCCAAAACATGACCGATAGTTTTCTATATTTCACAGTTGGATTTATACATATTACGTCCAATATTTTTAACTGCTTTCTCCATACTCTATTAGGCCTATCATTATAGCAAAGCATTATTTTCGTCTCATCGCAGAATATAACGACATCACAGTAGTCGCCAGGCTTGGGCAATGTTAATTGTAGCAAAGGACAATCTATTTTCATCGTGTAGTATTGTAAGTAAAGCTTTTTTCGAGCAACACTTGTGGAGTACTTTCTTTTTTTAAGATCTGTCTTAGTGTTTTGTTGTGGGAGACTACACACAACACCACATTCATTTTTGAGTTTACCTGCAAGTTCCCTATTAGAAACCATTAAGTTTTCATCTACTCTAAATCACATCAAATAAAAAAAAATCAACTTTTTTATGATCAAAGAACAACTATTTTTAAGAATGTTTAATGTCAAAAATGTAAGAACTTGAAAGCAAAAGAAAACGAAAAGTTAGGCCGAGTTCACACAAGGCAATTTTTGTTGCGCAATTCTTGAGTTTGTTGATGTTTGCGGTGAGGGGAATAAAAAGGGAAAAAGGATCTCGGCTATTTCAAGCAATTCTCTCAACTTTTGGCAATTCTCTTTTGAAATTGCTTTTATGTCCACACACGACAATTTCTTCGGCAATTTTACTGTTTTGTTTTGTTTTTATTTTCTTATAATTTGACATTTGTGCTCTAGTCGTAAAGAACAATAATAATTTTAAATACATACATACATAAATTAATTTCATTGGTTTTGTTGAAAAATGAATTCAAAAGAAAAAAATTAAGTCCCGATTCCATTTAAAGGCCATTTTAATATAGCAAACAATAATTACGAATTATTCACACCAAGAAGCGAAACACCGAATGAAAAGAAATGTCAAATATTCAACAAAAAAAAAGCGAATGAGAGATTTGCTTGAAATAGCCGAGAACCGGCAATTATTTTTTCCTTTTTATTCCCCTCACCTAAAACATCCACAATCTCAAGAATTGCGCACCAAAAGTTGCCTTGTGTGAACTCGGATTAATAAACACGAAGTTAAGGTGCTATTACATGATGTGTTTTTTACATATGTACTGTCAAATTTTCCCACAACAAAAGTAGTACACATCGTGTGATACATATGAAACATTGTTTATGTACAATACATGAGGAAAGTCACATGTACATTTTTCAATTAGAACAGGTTCTATTTTTGCATGACAAACATATGAAAATACAACACTGCTTGTGGCGAAAGAAAAACAGAGTAAATTTTAAAGATTAATATTGAAAGAAAAATAAATTGTTTAATATCATTTAACAATTAAAAAATATATAACCTTTTTTTTAACAATAAATTCTTTTAAATTCACAAATTAAATCAGCTGTTGTTTACATTTAGAGGTTATGTCATACGGAAATGCATATGCACGTGTGATAGCAAAAATTATGAATCGTATGTAAAAGACAATTTTGCCAGACATGAGGAATTTCATATGGATAAAAAAAGTGACAGTACAGATGTAAAAAACACTTCGTGTAATAGCACCTTAATTGAAAAATGTACATGTGACTTTCCTCATGTATTGTACATAAACAATGTTTCATATGTATCACACGATGTGTACAACTTTTGTTGTGGGAAAATTTGACAGTACATATGTAAAAAACACATCATGTAATAGCACCTTAAAGATTGTGTATGTACAATACATTTTTCAATTAGAACAGGTTCTATTTTGGCACGACAAACATATGAAAATACAAAACTGCTTGTGGCGAGAGAAAAACAGAGTAAATTATAAAGATTAATATTGAAAGAAAATTAATTTTTGTAAATTAACAAATTAAATCAGCTGTTGTTTACATTTAGAGGTTATGTCATACGGAAATACATATGCACGTGTGATAGCAAAAATTATGAATCGTATGGAAAGGACAATTTTGACAGTCATGCGGAATTTCATATGGATAAAAAAGTGACAGCACATATGTAAAAAAAACACATCGTGTAATAGCACCTTCAGCAACCCTGCATATGTTCCCTACAAGAACAGTGACGGTCATTTGACCGGTTATATCACCGGCACTACTGACTGAAGTGTCGGTCATCGCGTAGAACAAAGTTTCTATCATTTTATTAAGGCAAATATGCCAAAACTGACCGAAACTTTTGTGTACGTGTGATTTTGCATCTTACTCTAACCTATGAAAGTATGTAAACCATATAATATATATCTGAACTGCTCACTCTACCGCTGTTTAGTAGTCAACGATGATAGATATATCCATCATCGCTGACCGGTCATACTTGATGGCTATATACATCATCATTGGCCGGTCACGATTGATTATAATGAAACACGACTTATTATTTATATTTATTTATTGTATTAAAAATCAAAAATTCAAAAATAGAAATAAACATTAATATATTAAAAACACAACAATATCACCAATTCCGAAACGTGTCGATAACTTTGAGACAATGTTTGCTGACTTTTCACTCGAACCATCCCTCAAAACGGTTCGTAACTTAGCACTGAATAAATTGACTAAACGCAATAGAAATTTCCGGTAATGGGCCTTAGTGCAATCAGTAGGTTCTTAAAGAAAACAATATATTATAACACATATATATCAACAATTTATATTAAAGCTCACCTTTTGTGTGTTGTGAATTAACAATTTCGGCCAAAACTGATGTGTGAGATATTGTGATAATACCTCCATAAATCAATTTGTTCAATATTTTTAGATCTTTATTCTTTTGAAAACTAATTTCATTATGGACGAATTTACGGATACTGCACATTCCTTAATATTCATATTATCAACATTATATTCCACACTATATTCCAGAATGGCATAAATTAAAACATTCGAGCCAAATATTAAAAAAAACATATCCATGTTATGGCAACAGACTGAAAGATAGATATAAGGTTTAATGTAAAATTCTGCAAGGAAGATTTACTTTGTTTCTAGCTAGAATTTTTAATAAAATGTCAGTACATTACCTTAATAAGTTCATTTGGTGATTGCGCATCTATTAACAATATATTTATGCGATTCCTAAGAGGTATAAAAGTTCTAGATTGAAAGTTTGTGAAGATTCTACAGCAATATCTTAAGTTAACGATCCAACAGGAATAGGCCACAAGCGAGCAAAAAATATATTGTGGAAGGGTATAATGGAGGGACGTGCCACCACAATTGAGAATTGCACTAACGAATCCACTGACATATTTTGAAGAATCCTAAAGAAACAACAAAAATTAACTTGAACTTTTTAATTTAATTTTAATTTAATTAATTACTTACCTTTCCTAAACCTTAACAACAGCAACAATGACAGTCATATGTTTTTAAATAGAAAAAAACTGCAAATGTGTTAGTACAAAAATTGTTTATGTGTTAGTTTCAGTCATTCATTTCTTGTAGGGTTATGTCGATTTGAGTCACAATTGCTGACATGACAGATGTTCTAACATATATTAGCTCTGTTCGTTTACTTTCCCAGTAAAAACCAGTAAAACCGAAATTTCAGAGAGTAAGAAAAATTAGTTCTCAACAACATAAATATCCACGCGAGTGAGTTTCAATTTGCCATCCATCGAGCAAAGGTTGCCTCGCGGCTTCTATTACATCGCATAAGAGAAAACGCGTTTCAGTTTTTTACTTTGTGGTCCTGGCGTTGCTACTCCACGTGCAATTAGGTTAAATGTACTTCTTGCACGTCTTTTTTTTAATTTACATATAAAACAGCTCACCCTAACCTCCCTTGTGAAGGCAATGTCTGTATAGGGGAGCTGTATCAACCACATAAAAATTTATACTACCACAAAATGACAACAAAGACCTAGTGTCTCAAGTCAGTTTTTATACATTCCACATTGTGGAATAGACAAATCATTGCATGTGTCAGTTGAAGAAGAAGAAGAAGAAGAGAACATAAATATCCAAAATAGTAAACGAATAGCAATCTGTAAGAATTTGCAAGTTCATAGAAACAGCTGATTGTAAACACATTTGAAAGTGAAGAAGAGGTGAAACTCTAAATTAAAAAAAGAAATATACTTTAATTAGAAGAATTTATTTTATTTAACATGTAAAAATATTCATTGAAAATAACATCATTACCTATTGCTTTTGAAAATAAACAATTATATGAAAGAAATTGGCAGATACACATATTTTTTGGCTGGAACCAGTTGTAAAATATTAAAATTAATGAAACCTGGTTATGAGAATATTTACTTCTATCGTTAATATCCTCAGAATTATTATTTAAAATTTTTGCACAAAAATAGAATTCTAGTATTTTTGCTTTATTTACCAAAAAAACTCAATTATATGTTTTTCAAATATATGTTTTTATTGCTTGCTTATTCTTACTGGCAAAAATATATTCAGTAAAAACTAGCAAGTTTTCAAAAAAATTAACTGTCACGCTCTCAAGGCTTAGTTAGCCACACGTAACCGTAACCAACCGTGTCAGCTGTTTTTTTTTCTGTTACATGAAAAGCATTTAGAGCAGTTACTGAACTCAACTGTCACGTAACCGGAACGTCCCAATCAGTTGAAAATAGATTTTTGCTACGTTTGCACGTGACGTGAAGTTTGGTTAATTTTACTCAGCAACATGCTGGTTCGTTTTTTACGTTCTATAATTGCACTAAATGCGTAGTTAGCCATACGTTGTTAAAATGTATCTGCAATTAACCAAACTTTATCAGCTGCTCACAAATGTCACGTACAAACGTAGCAAAAATCTATTTTCAACAGATTGGGACGTTCCGGTTACGTGACAGTTAAGTTCGATAACTGCTCTAAATGCTTTTTCATGTAACAGAAAAAAACAGCTAACACGTTTGGTTAAGGTTACGTGAGGCTAACGAGGCCTTAAATGCCAACGTTACATTTACGGTAGATACATTTTAACAACGTGTGGCTAACTAGGCCTTCACTTGTTCTCTTTTACTGGGTTTTTGAAGTAAACGAACAGGATCCAGTAAATTTTGTGATAATTTGTACAAATTATTACAAATCATTAGTAGTTTGCTCTTCAACGAATAAACATCGTTTACGTGGCGTCAATCCTCCGCGTAAAGGGAAAAACGTTTTCGGTTTTTTGTTTTGTGAGCCTCATGGTTGCTGCTTGGCATAAAGTTGGGTTATGTACCTAAGTTCATGCTTTCTGCAGTAATCCATGTTTCATCGAATAAATGTCGTTTCTTTTATTTCCGGTTGTTTTTTGTTGATCCGAGCGTTGCTGATCAGCATGCATTTAGGTTATGTACCGAAATGCATGATTTCTGGTTATGTTACATAACCAATCGCTTTGAAATTGATTGAAATCAAATGGCTCTCCCTAACCTCACTTGCGAAGGCATAGGTTGTGTAGGGATCCATATGTCGTATAACCTGGCAGTATGACTGGCTGGAGCCAGCGCCAACCCTATATTTACAGATTTGAAAAAAATAATATTACAAATTCTCACGTAACGAACAGAGCTATTCACATCTTGTTTGCATTCGTGGTTTTACAGAAATACAAATTAGAAAAATTAAAGAAAAGTACATAAACATTAAGCGAACACAGGAATTATTGTTAGCTAGGCAAAACAGTAAAAAAAAAAAAACAGAAAACATGGCAAATTTTGGTGGTCCCAATGATTTTTACACGTCTGCCCAAGACAACTCTTACAACTTTGATATGCCAGAATTTGATCAAGAATTGTAAGTTATTTTTGATATTGCTCTATAAAACGAAACATTTCCTTAGATTTCAATTCATATTTTTTTTAGAAATTTTCAAAATTTTGATAATAGTCAACCTTCTGTGCCACCAAACTATGATATGAATTATGTTAATCCTAATGCCGGTGGGGGGAATGTTGCTATGGGTACATTTTATGATCCCAATGTTTATGCACCAAATACATTTGAACAAGATAATAAGTTTAAACCTAGTAACACGGGTAACGAATTTGATGATGAACCCCCATTGCTGGAAGAGTTGGGTATAAATCCAAATCATATTTTTCAAAAGGTATGTGTGTATAAACTAATATCTGATCTTTGTCAAATTTAAAACCTAATCTTAATATATTGCAGACATTAGCTGTGCTTAATCCAATGCGAGGAGCTGATCAAACAATTTTACAAGACACAGATATGGCTGGCCCATTAGTTTTTTGTTTAGCATTGGGAGGATTTTTGTTATTGGTATAAATTTCTATAGAGCTTTATAAAACTTTATTCAACATTAATTGATTTCAGAGTGGTAAAGTAACATTTTCGTATATTTATGGAATTGGTGTATTGGGCTGTATAGCATTCTACTGTTTACTTACTTTGATGGCTTCACAAGCAACTGTAACATTTGGTGCTGTAGTTTCTGTTTTAGGTTATTGTCTATTGCCTATGGTAGTTTTATCTGGAATTAATGTTTTGGTAACCATACAGTAAGTGAATTCTAAGTCTGAAATTGGTGCATTATACATTGCATTTTAAAAATTGAATTGCTAAAAAACGAATGGCTTCATAGAAAACTCTCACGTTCATCTGTTCCAAATTGATAGTAAAATTGCTTAAAGCGTTTAAAAACGTATTCAGTTAAATAATTCTTAGTAGCTTTTTACTATAACCTTATATATTTCAGAGGAACGCTTGGACTGATTGTTGCTGGTGTTTCTATATTTTGGTGTTCACTGTCGGCATCAAAGCTATTTGTAACAGCCTATTCCATGGATCATCAACAAGTTCTGATTGCTTATCCCTGTGCCCTGTTGTATGGAGTCTTTGCTTTAATTACAATTTTCTAAATTAAATATTTTTAATTTTACAAATAACTTCGAATTGCGAATGTTATTTTTATTTCGAGTTCAATAAAATACTAATAAAAATAAAAAAGAAATTAACAAATAAGTATGTTTAGAACTACAGAATATTCTTCATTCAGCCCACAATATTTGTAGCACCTCTTAAGGCTAAATAACCCTGTATAATATCAGAAGGTAAAGTACGTATAATACGAAATTCTTCTGCATTGTGATAATGTAACTTAGTCTGTGGATCTGTGTATGCCGCCTCTAAACCGGAGATGTCCGAATACTTCTTGGCTGGTTTTAATGAAGGAGGAGCATTTAAGGAGTTATCTATAAGAATTTTGATAAAATTTTTAGTCAAAGATTTATTTAAAATATTTCCATACATACATAGAACTACATCCTCTGGCCAAGGAAAGGATTTTTCTTGGGAAACTATTTGTTTTAAGGATTTCCAAAAAAATTTTTTACCACCAGGTTCTACATAACTGAATTTAGGATTTTTAAATGTTAATTTTGGTCTTTGCTGTGGTATGCTTGTTGAGGCAATAGTTCCGGATGTTTGAATACTTGAAGCAGGAGTAATGTTTAATTCAATTTCTTCCAAGCCAGTTGCTTCCTCTGCTATTGTAGATTGCTCTTCGTGATCAACTTCGGTTTTTGATTTTTTACAGGGTACTTCTATCTCCGACATATTTTATATTACGTTGTAACTAATAAATAAATATTACTTTTCTTTAATAATAAACACAAAAAAAACATTTCATTAATGTGTGTGAAGTTATCCATAAAAAGTTATCCGTAGAATTTTAAGTGGAACGCGTGTGGAATATGTTTTATATTTTTATTAAATTGATAAAAAAAAAAGCAAATATTAATATATAAAATGATGAAAAGAAACATCTGTAGCGATTCTTAAACAGTTTTATGCAGGCCATAGACGTTGCGACGGTTGGTACAACTTGAATAGGTTGGGCACGAGATTGCAACGTTTGTGGAGTCGTTGTATTAACCCAGCGATCTCACATCACACTGAAAGTTCGAAAAACTCAATACACTCACATTTTTTTACTAATACACACACATTTTCCGCAGTGGTCACACTAATGGCACAAAATTTTTCGTGCGAGTAGTGGCAGACACTAACGATGATTAATGTTACCCTGTTATAAATTTAATGCAAATTTACTGGATTCTGTAAAATTGTAATTAAAGTTTTAACTTGTTAAATCTATTATAATGATTTATTTTTTGAAATGCGCATACAAAAACGCAAGTTTGTTAATTATAGAGCATAAATATTATTAACTATTATTAAAATAATACTAATAATAATAAATGTAAACATTTTCCCTCAAACATGTGCCTGTATAATAAACTCGGTAACTCTACTTAAAATAAAATAAGAGAGAGAAGTATACAAATTTTTTCAAGTTTACGCTTCGACAACATTTTAAAAATGAGATTGCAGTCAGATGTGTGAGCATAAAATTTAATGGCGATGGATTCCACTAATTCGAACAATTTTTCGTTGATAATACGTACACAACGATTTTACAATTTCAGTGTGATGTGAGATTGGGGGGTAAGTTGTGTCTTGGTTGCATGAAAAATCAAAAAGTTTTGATTTTCTGGCAAGTTGTCCAACTCGATCGCAACGTTTGTGGGCATTTCATGCAACTTCATTCTATTTTGTGTTTATGTACGTAGTGGTCGTCATATCATTGATTACCGGTATCATTAACAAAATTTTAATTTTTCATATAAGTAATAGCGGCTCTAAATGATTTTATTATTTATGTGTTTATGTCTTGTAATATTTAATATTTTTATTAATCTTTAATGATTTAACTATCATCTCTGATATTTACTTCGAACAAAAATATCGATTCAATTAATTATTTATAAATATCTTTGTGTTCTAATGCAGATTTTTAAATTTAATTCTTAAACATAAAACAAAAACTTTTGAAAAAGACATAACTTTTTAAACGATATTTTAAGAAAATTAATTTTAAAATATAATTTATATTTTTTAAAAATAAAAACACAAGTTAAAAAAAAACATTGTGCCTGAGTTTTATTTGCCGTCGGCAAACGTGATTCAGGCGCACATATGCGATACCATGTTAACTCAACATGACTTTTTTCAAAATAACGTTGTACAATGAGGTTGTATCGTTTGTGTGCAAAACACCCAACTTGATTACTAACCAAGTTGTACCAACCGTCGTAACGTCTATGGCCTGCATTACATAAATTAAAAACAAAATAAAGAAATTTAATATCAAACTGAGAAGTTCGAGTGCACTATAGAGTTGTGTTTTTAAAATTTATTTTTCTAAGATCTCTCGATGATTGGAAAATGAGACGTATACTGTTGGACAGCACATAAGCCCACGAATATATTGATGTATGACCCATGCGGGGCATTTTTCCAAAAGCCTTACAATAAGCCTTTGAATGCAAACCAGAAAATTACTTTACTATTTTTTCAACTTTAAATTAAATTTCTGCATCTCCTCCGATGAGTTGGTCAACGAATCATATACCAATAGATTCCTTATGAGCACACGAACAAACTGATGTATGTCCCATGCGGGGTATTTTTCCAGAACTCCAGCAATAGGCCCGCGGTTGGTGTCCATAAAATAAAATTGTTTTTTTTTTAATTAAAGTGAAAATTCCCGAGCTTTCCCGATGAGTTGGACAACAAACCATATACCAATAGACTCCTTATGAACACACGAACAAACTGATATACACATGTTCCATGCGGGGATTTTTCCAGTGCACAGGTTTTTCTTAAATTTGGTTTGCATATATTTTTTCAAAATATAAGTGACTATACCAAAAATGGTTAGGATCGGTCCATATTTTGACCGAGATAGGGCCTCCAAACCATGGTATAGAGTATCGTATAGTCGGTCTAGACCGACTATAATTTACTTGTTTTTTTTCATAATGTTTACAAAAAAATTTACTGTTATATTATTATATATACATATACATATGTGTGTATATTAGACAATATCTCACTACTACATACACGACGCAGCGCAAAGCGTAATTCTAGCTACACACGAGGCAACCGGTTGAAGCAATGGTTGTAGCAACAATGATACACACGTAGCAACGGTTGCCTCAATTTGCCAGAAATATCAAAAAGTTTTGAATCAATCGTTGCCTAGTGTGTAGCTCTGTTGTCCATTGATTTTCGTGTTGTATCAACCGCTGCCAGAAATATCGAAATGCTACCTACTCACCAAGTTGATTCAACATGGCTGTGTTGAGGCAACCGTTGCTACGTGTGTATCATTGTTTACTGCATTTACTTCTTCAGTTCATCGAAAACAAGCGAATAGGAAGGTTCGTGCGGAGTAATGTTAAGTGGAAAGCAGGAAATGGAAATGAAAATTATGTTAACTTTATTAACGAATATAAAAATTTGAGAGAGCTATGGGACGTAACTTGTGAAAAATATAAAAATAAAAATCTAAAAAAAGCATACGAACAATTAAAAATAGAATATAATAAAAAATTAAATTATGCTTTTATTCCGCTTGTGTCTTTTCTGTACCACAGCTACACACAGTAATGAGGTTGCGGCATTCGTTGCCACGTGTGTAGTCAACAAACAAAACACGTTGCTACAACACATTGAAGCAACCGTTGCCTGGTGTGTAGGCAGTATAAAGCGTGAAACCGTGACCTGTTAGTGAAAGCTTACAGCTGTGCGCTGTGCAGTTTTATATGTTTTTCTATTATTCGTATATAAAAGCATTCACAATTACAATCAAAATAAAGTGTAATCACGGCGTCATCTTAAACGACCTTGCAAAATGATAATATCATAATTTGTTCTGAGAAAAGTTTCTCTAAAATATTTAATAATTCATATATAATTAAAATGAAAGTTGAAAAAATGTTTCTACAGAATCTACAACGTTTTCGTTTAATTACATTCGATATAACCGACACATTAGTACGTTTTCGTAGAGCTCCGGCCATACAATATGCAAAGACTGCAGCCCAAATGGGAATAACCGACATTGATCAGACACAATTGGAACAATGCTTTAAAAAAGAATTTAAAGCTATGACAAAATTGCATCCGAATTTTGGCTGTCACTCATCCAACAACTTTAGCTGGCAAGATTGGTGGTCACATCTGGTCGAAAATATTTTTCGTTGTGTTAAACCAAATATTGATAAAGAAAAACTGCAAGAATTGACAGAAACCTTAATAAGAATATATCGCACCAAAGAGTGTTGGTGTCACATTGAAGGAGGAAAAGAGTTGATAGAACGTGTACGGCAGGCTGACAAAAAAATTGGTGTTATTTCTAATTTTGATCCCAGCTTGGAAAATGTACTTCAGGAAATGAATTTACTTGATAAATTTGATTTTATATTAACTTCATATGAAGCTGGTTACCAAAAGCCAAATGCAAATATTTATCGTATTCCTTTAGAAATGTGTAAAGTACAACCACACGAGGCTCTTCATGTGGGTAATATGTATGAAATAGATTATATGGGAGCTCTAAATGCTGGTTGGTCCAGTCTTTTGGTTACTTCCAATGAAATGGAACTTCAAAACGCTAAAAACACACACGGTTATCGTAATATTAAAGAGTTGTTACATGCTCTAGATACCAAATTGGTAAATTGGTAGCAATAGTAAAAAATAAATGTAGATTATATTTTAATTTCGAATTGTGATAAGAAACCAAATAATTTTAGAAAAATAATATAATTTTATTATACATTCAACAAAGAAAACTCAATGAAATATAAGTTATAAGAAATATATTACATACACCTTAATATTTTTTTATTAACAGCAACTTGCTGGTTCGTTTTTTACGTTCTGTAATTGCATTAAATGCCAACGTTACATTACCGTTACGGATACATTTAAACAACGTGTGGCTTACTAGGCTTTCAATAAGAAATACATTACCATATAATTCAATATCTGTTCAACTTATGTATATGGAATTTATAAATGTACATTTTTGGGTTTCCTTAAAAAACACATCTGATATATGCAGACTTGCTGTTTTAAGACAGATTTATTTTTTAATAAAAAAATTAATGTTGCAGTTATATAGTTTATGCCGTTACTACTTGTTTATGTTTTGTACATTCAATGTTTTTAGAAATAACAATACAACATGAAACTTTGTTACTCAAAATAATTTTCACTTGAATAAATAACTTTAAACTGTCATCAACATCGCATTTAATGCGTATGGTCGTGATTTATTGTCTTCTTGTAAAACTCAGTTTACAGCTACTTTTTCTTTTTTCCTTACTTTTGTAAAACATTTTTAATAAAAACAAACAACTATAAAAAAACAACAAAATTAAACGCGTGCGAGCGAGTGATGTCGATGCCTCTGCTAGTCAGAGCATGACTAAAAAAACAAAACCAAACAGTTCTCAGAGAACTGCAAATCAAAATTATTATGCACCTCTACAAACAATCGACGATCAAGATGACGAAGTTGTTATCGATACCACCGTAAAAGTTAAAATACCACCAATAACTATACTTAAATGCAAAACAGAGCAAGTCCATGAAGTATGCAGAATATTAAATATAAAAGAATATTCAATACGAAAAATATCTATTGGTCTAAAACTTTTCTGTACCAATAAAAAAGACTTTGACGACATTTGTGAGTCATTAACAAAAACATTTCAATTGGAATATTTCACATATGCCACTAAAAGTGAAAAACCCTATAAAGCTGTCCTTTTAGGTTTGGATAAAACAGACCCAAAAGTAATAAAACATGAACTTACATCATTAGGTTTGAAATGTTCTGATGTTAAAATCGTTACAAAAACGAGAGAAAATCGTAATGAAATAGTTATATATATTGTGTATTTCGAACATAAAACTATTACGTTAAAGGAATTGCGGGAAAATTACTCGGTCATAAATTATATTAAAGTCAGGTGGGAGTACCAAAAGCCCAACAAGTCGAGGGTGACACAATGTTATAACTGTCAAATGTATGGACACGGTTCAAGTAAATGTAAGGTAAAATCATTCTGTGCCCACTGTGCAGGGGAACACAAAACTGTAGAATGTAACGCATCTTTCGAAAAATGTGCAAATTGCAATGGTCCTCATAAAGCCATGTCTCTCGAATGCCCAAGTAGAGGTACCTACATGCAGATACGACAGCGCACACAACCGAAAACGCGCAGGGTAGCCAGTCGAACATATAATACCACTGCAAATTACAATGGTAACTTCCCCAACACGTTAAACCAAAATGTTAGGGCAAACGCTCCAAATTTAAATCATAATCTACTATTCAGTACTACAACAAATGGTACTAATGGAAATAATAACACAAACAACATGTTTTCTATTGAAGAAATAAAAGATCTTACGTTTGAACTGATTTCTAGACTAGGAAATTGCAAATCTAGGGAAGATCAATTTAAGGTTGTAACCGACCTAGCTTGTAAATTTCTTTTTCAATGAATGCGAAAACCAAAATAGTATCATGGAACGCACGAGGAGTACGCAACAAAAAATTAGAATTGTTTCAGTTTTTGGAAGAAAACAATGTTGATGTCTGTATGTTATGCGAAACATGGCTTAATGAAAATATTTCAATAAGAAACCAAAATTACTATTGCTATAGAAATGACCGTCAAGAAGGCAGAGGTGGGGGAGTAGCAATTCTTGTTAAAAAAAATATTAAACATCAACTATTACCTGTAATAAATACATCATTAATTGAAAATGTAGGTGTTATAATCCAAAATGTTAATGATTTTGTACACATCTACTCCTGTTACTTTCCAGGGGGTTCATCGGGACACGACCAATCTAAAACACAAGCCTTTACTAATGATCTTCGAAAATTAACAGCATCAAATCATAAATATATTATAGGGGGCGATTTCAACTGCAGGCACAGCTACTGGGGCTGTATAAGAAACAATTGTTGGGGAAATATATTGTATGGAAAACTGCAATTAAATCAAACCCAAATAAATTTTCCCCATGAACACACGTACATACCATCAGATCCAAATAAACAAGGGTCTACTCTAGACTTTTTTCTAACAAATGTAGCGATTAACATGTCTGCAGTTATAGTGATAAATGATCTAAGCTCTGATCACCTACCTATTAGTAGTGAGATTGATTTAAGCTGTGTTTTTTTGGATGATCTATACTACGATTTTAATAAAGCTAACTGGACCCGATTTTCTAGGTTCATTAAAAGAAATCTGCCAAGAGGACGTGAAGTAAGTGAAATAAATGATTGCACTCAGATCGATAGCATGATAAATATTTTCAATGGATACATTAAAATAGCAATAGAAAACAGTGTGCCTAAACGCAGAATTACACCATCGTCAAAACCATTACCTCATAACATCAAATTGATGATACAAATTAGGAACAGATTCAGGCGGAATTGGAAACGTTATAGGGATAGTTATGACCACCAACAAATGGCGAGACTGAACAACCAGATCACAAAAGAAATAAATGACTTTAAAAATAAGTCCTGGAATAGTATGCTGTCAACATTGGATAAATTTTCTTCTTCGTTTTGGAAAATTTCTAAAATGTTAAGAAAGAAATCTAAAAATATGCCGATACTTAAACAAAATAATGAAACGTATTACACCCAGCAAGATAAGTGTGAAATCTTAGCTCACAATTTTAAAATGAACCATTGTCTTTCATCTCATCTTAGCGATACAGAAACTGTTTTAGAAGTGAACAATACAGCAGACTTCGTGCGATCAGCGGAAACAAGTCCTCAAAATTGTTACTTCGTAACGCAAGAGAAAATAGCGCAAATTATTAAAAATTTAAAGACGAAAAAGTCACCAGGACTGGATCAAATTAATAATAAATGCTTAAAAAAGCTACCAAAAAAAGCTATAACATATCTTACCACTATCTTTAATGGATGTTTAAAACAATGTTACTTCCCAAATTCCTGGAAAATATCCAAAACAATAGCAATACCAAAACCAAATAAACCATCTAACTCACCTCTTTCATACAGACCAATAAGTCTGCTTTCTGCTGTGAGCAAAATATTGGAAAAAATTATAAAAGAAAAATTATCTATATTTATTGATTCAAATAATATACTTCCAAGACAACAATTTGGATTTAGAAGTGAACACAATACATGCCAACCTTTGAAAAAAATCAGGAATTTGGTCAAAAATAATTTTAGAAATGGAAAATCATCCGGTATGGTCCTGCTAGACATAAAAGCTGCTTTTGACTCAGTCTGGCACGATGGCCTCATTTTCAAATTAAAAGGAAGTAACTTTCCTTTGGAAATAATAAAAATTATACAAAGTTTTTTGCATGGCAGGTCGTTTCAGGTATATTTGGGTAAAACTTGTTCTCAACAAACCTACATATCAGCAGGTTGTCCGCAAGGCTCATGTCTGTCACCAATATTATATAATATTTTTACATCAGACATTCCAACCTTCCCAAATTGTACCACTTCAATCTTTGCAGATGATACTTCAATATTAAGCTCCGATCTTCACGCAACTAGCATCGTTTCAAATCTACAAAGTGCATTAGTTGAGTTAAACAAGTACTTTAACAAATGGAACATCCTAGTAAACCCCGAAAAAACGCAAGCCATATATTTTACGAGGAAAAGGAAAGCATGTTTTATTCCACAGTCACCGCTCAGGTTTATGAGCCATGATATTTCTTGGGAAAGTAAAGTTAAATATCTTGGAGTTATTCTAGATACCAAATTAAACTTCAATGAACATATACACTATCTGCTCGACAAAATAAACAAAACTACACGGCTTATGTACCCACTGATAAACCGGAATTCTGATCTAAATACTGATAACAAAAAGCAAATAATAAAAGCTATCTTCCATCCCATCATGTTCTACTGTTGTCCAGTTTGGTCCACTGCTGCAAAATGTCATATCAGTAAGCTACAAATAGCTCAGAACAAACTGTTAAAAATGATATTTCGACTTCCCTGGCATTACTCCACCAGACGTTTGCATATAATTGCTAACATCGAACAAATCAATGAAAAAATAAGCAGATTGACTGAAAATTTCATAAGAAGATGCGAACTGTCTCAACATTCCCATATTAATGAAATACTTTCATCGTAATTTTACCCCCTTATCCAATCCTAAATTTTATCTTATACCCCTCCTTCAAAAAGGTTTTTTTTTAAATTTTTCCTCCACAATTAATAATTTGAAATGTAAATATTAAAACTAAAATTTAATTACTAAGTAGAAAAGGAACATAGTCCCTAAACTCTTAAAATATATAATCAACTGTAAATACAAATAAATGTTATATGTATATAAATAAAAAAAAAAAAAAAAAAAAAAAAAAATTGGAAGGATTTATTTCAAGTCGCCTAGGGAGACTTTAATTTTAAGTCGCCAAGGAAGCATTTATTTTAGGTCGCTTAGGAAGAGTATTATCTCAAAACGGTAGGAAGAATAGCATTTTGAAAGAAAATTTGCATTCATTGAAAAATTTAGTATAGAATTATAATGTTAAAGTCGATGGATTTTTTCAATATCATTGGTGGCACATATAAGAAACCGGTTATCCAGAATGAGGGTGGTGATGCAAATAATGCTCGTTTTAACCAAAACTTCCAAGCTTGGGAAAATCAGATATAAAGGCCCATTGATTTAAAATTTCATCTGTGGATAATAAAATTATAAAATAATTGTGTTGCCAAGAAGTTTTCGAAATGTGGAATAAATTGAACACAATTCATGAAATTCTGTCTGAAGTGTTCATTACAACAGCAATTTTATGAAATTCAGACGAGTTTGTTGGATCTTTAATATATTTATCAATAATAAGTCTACCAGATATATCTTATGCTATTGGAGTGCTAAGTGCTATCTTTGTTAAATACATATAAATGCAGCAAAAAGAATATTGTCATACCTTAAGGGTACCAATAATTATGGTTTATTATACTCCAAGAAAGAAGAACTTATCTTAAACACATGTTCTGATTCTTATTATGCAGGAGATGGAGAAAGTCACATATCGACTTCAGGGATGGTGAAACAATTAGGAAATTGTATTATATCATTGAAATCACAACAACAACGAACGATTGCATTATCATCTACAGGAGATGAGTTTATTGCAAAACAACTTAACATCAGTTTTCATATGTTTATAGGAAAAGCCAAAAAAAAAATTTTAAATTGATAATATTTGAGATTATAAATTTTTTATACTGTCTTAAAACACAAAGACAGATCTATTTCATAGGTGAAAAAGAGATTTTTGGAAGTATTTTTCAAGTTATGTCTCTTACATTATTTTGAAACAAAATGATGTTTTAATGATGTTTTAATATAAAGTGAAACAAAAGTGATATATATTAAACAGTTCTGAAAATTACTTAGGTTAAATAATGGATATTATTTGGATAAAATCTTTTGTAAACGAAATTTCAATCAAATTTAAGAAAATAATTTATACTTAGACAATCGAAGTACAATTAAACTTATTAAAAATCATGAATGTCAAAAGAAGACAAAAAATATTGATGTTAAATACCACTTCATTCGACAGAAATTTATAAATGTTAAATTTCAACTTAATTTTGTAAATACCAAAGAACAGTTTGCAGATATTTAAACAAACCCACTTTCTAATCCTACATTTGAATATTTAAGAAATTGTTTAATGTTTCAAAATGTTAAATGATTATTTTTGGTTTTTATATTTTAAATTGTAACATTTAGAGGGGATGCCGATTTAAATGTTGCAATTTATACTGTTACTACTGGTTTATATTTTGTATTTTGAATGTAACTTCGTACTATCAACATCAAGTCTTAATTCAACGAAATAAAATTTTTTATTTTTAGAAATATTTTATTCAAAATACTACTTAAATTATTCCAAAACCATAGTTCATACAGCTTATCCTGCAACAGAGCTTATCCCGTGGTTCGTACCAGGGATGAGTAATCTCTAGCATATGCGGACCTATGCAGTGGTGGATTTATTTCTAATAAATAATTTTTCAAATCTTTAAAGGAAAGAATTTGTTTCAGAACAGTCACTTTGAAAAGACATAAAAAGGATCAATTATGGCTCTTATTTATATAAATTTTTTTTCTCAAATTGCACATTAGTGAATTGCCAAGACACATCAACGTGCTCTTTTTAGAAATTTATTTTCAATTTTGTAATAAAAATGGGTTGTGATTTTGTAACTGAAAAGTCATTACATGGCGTGTTGACTAGTCATAATTCATGACAATGTTCAGTGGAGACTGCTAATGATCATGTCATGACTAAGAAATCCAACTTTTTGCCATGACAGAAAGTCTGTCATAAACTCCGCCATTTATTTGAAGTTTCATACGATTTTGAAGTTTAAGTATATTAAAATGGCGCAACTTAAATTAAATAAAAGCGAAATTATTAATTTCATTCTAAAAAAGGATTCACTCAAAATCTCGTGCTTTTTCTTTCATTTTTTCTTCTTCAATTTAAATTTTTAGTTTTTGTAACTCTTTTAAACCTTGAGTACAATAACACATTTTTGTTTACGGTTAAAAGACATTTTGGGAAGTCGGGGGTCACACAAGGCAATTTTTATTGCGCAACTTTTTAGCAATTCTCTTTTGAAATTGCTTTTATGTCCACACACGACAATTTCTTCGGCAATTTTACTGTTTTGTTTTGTTTTTATTTTCTTATAATTTGACATTTGTGCTCTAGTCGTAAAGAACAATAATAAAATTAAATACATACATACATACATAAATTAATTTAATTGGTTTTGTTGAAAAATGATTATTAATTTTTCAATTAAGTCCCGATTGCATTTAAAGGCCATTTTAATAAAGTAAACAATAATTATGAATTATTCACACCAAGAAGCGAAACACCGAATGAAAAGAAATGTCAAATATTCAACAAAAAAAAAAGCGAATGAGAGAATTGCTCGAAATAGCCGAGAACCGGCAATTATTTTTCCCTTTTTATTCCCCTCACCGCAAACATCTACAAACTCAAGAGTTGCGCAACAAAAATTGCCTTGTGTGAACTCGGACGAATGAAATATCTAAACATAATTTGCCCACTTTGCGTTTTCTCTCATTTTGTTTCTCTGACTTGAACATGAACATTGTCATAAATTATAGCTAGTCGAGACAGCGTGTTAAAAGTGTAGTACTTGAAAAAATTATTTTCCTCTTTTTATAACGCTTGCTAAACACACCTAAAAGATGTGTTCAGTTTTGACAATAAATGCAACCTTGTTCACAATTGCAAAATTTGACGTATTTCCTGTCAACAAGCATTTCTTTCTTTTTCCAGTGTCCGTCGAAGGAGGTAGGTGTTTTTGTTTTTGATGCGAACTGCAAATTAATATTTATTATAAACTGTTTTTAATAAAGGTTAAATAATATATATTTTTCCTCTTAAAGAACTGCTATTGATTCATTCAATCAATTAAAACAACATATTTATCAACATGGTTGCTGTCAAGAAACAAGTAAGCCTTAACACGTGGAAATACTGTTTTCAAATCTAATTTATTTTTCTAATTTGTAGAAAAAGGCTTTAGAATCCACCAATGCTAAGTTGGCTTTGGTTATGAAATCTGGCAAATTCTGCTTAGGTTATAAACAAACCTTGAAGACATTGCGTCAGGGCAAAGCAAAATTGGTATTGATTGCCAGCAATACCCCAGCGTTGAGGTGAGATTTAGTGAAAAAAGTAGCCACAAAAATATGGATTTTTGGAAAAATTAAAATGGTGTACCCTTCAATTGGGCTATAAAATACTACGAAGTGGTATTCCATTGTAAATATGTCTGCCATAAAATAGTTATATACAAATAGGAACCATATGGAGTCTTGAAAGAGACTGAGAAGTATGATTCCTCAAACTAGTATTACCAATGGATACTATGGAGAAGAAAATTGAATTATGTTAAACAGCAAATCTCCAACAAGGCTCCATAAAGTTCCTGTTTTATGATATTTATGGTATGTAAGTTTTTTTTTTTTTTTTTAAATATATTTTTCAAGTGATGAATGTATAGTTCAGATTTAATTATGTTGAGAATACTTTATACTAGAGACTCTTTCTGATTGTTTTTATTTTTTTTTTTTTTAAATTATATTTGTTTTGCTTTTTTTTGTCTAAATATTTTTTTTTCTTTATATTTTATTTCCCATTTAGAAAATCTGAAATTGAATATTACGCCATGTTGGCCAAGACTGAAGTCCAACACTACAGTGGTACTAATATTGAATTGGGCACTGCTTGCGGTAGATATTTCCGTGTCTGTACCATGTCTATAACCGACGCTGGTGATTCTGATATCATTCGCCCTGCCGGTGAAAACTAAAAATATGGATGTTTTTGTAATAATAAAGTCTACAAAATGTAATTTGTAATTAAATCTGGGGCCAAATCACCGCATTCGTTATAGAAATTTTTCGATCGTGATCATTTTTTTATTTCCCAAAATAAAATGCTAATAATTTTTTTTTTCTCATAGTTGAAGAATTATGGCCTCTGATTAAGAAGAAAACAAATCGTGGTCGAGCGTTTGTCCATCTTCAAATAAACCAAAATACGGAATTTCGATAATCGAACGCGGTGATTTAACCCCTGTTTTCATTCTTGGGCACAGAAAAAGTTGGTTTAAATTGATTTTTTTTAAATATGGTTTTCCTATATAGCCAATATAAATATTTGGGTTTTATAAAAACCATTAGAAATAAAGTTCTATGGGCGGTAATGTAATTCAGTTCGAATAAAAAAAACGCGAATTCGTACTATTTCCATTTGAATATTTTCGAATCGGATTACATAACTCTCCAGTGGGACAAGCTCGAATTTGTTTCAATCATTTTGACACGTACAACAAAAGATCACTATTTATGAGAAAAAAATGAGCGATGACGGGAGATGTGTAAACCTTTTCCAATTGTAATTCAGAAAGTATCAATTGATTGTCGGAAAGTATTAATTGATTTTCAGAAAATATAAATTGAAGTTTAGAAAATGTCAATTGTATAACAGAAAAAATTAATTTATTTTCACAATAAAGAAAAGTTATTGTTTCGATTAGTGAATTGTAGTCGCAGAAAATGTTTAGCAATATTTAGACTTATTTGTTATGCACTGGAAATAAGCTATCAAGGGCGGCCTTTTAATCGAAAGATGAGGACTTTGTTAATCAGCTACAATATAAGCACCAGGATAGAATTTTGGTCGATTTTGAAGTCATCATTTTGAAAAAAAACACGTTTATATTGTCACCTAAAATGCAAAAGGCCGTAACTAACAAAAAGTTCAAAATTGATTTTTTGGGTAGTAGTTACGGCCTTTTACTTAAAAACTTAAATCATATAAAGGTTTTTTTCCTCCCATTTTCCTTTAAAAATCATTAAAAAATAAAATAAATATTTAATGTCTTTAGATCCTATATATTATTTGTTGCAATATCTCATATGTAAATATCAAATTTGTTAAAATATGTAAATAAAGGAAGAATATATAATTGAAAAAAAAACAAGTAAGAGTGTTAAATTCGGCTGTGCCGAATCTTTGATACCCTCCACCTCGGTTTGTGGCAATACTATTAACATAGCTCATGGTAGTTGTGTTCTTGTTATTGTTAATATGTATGAATCACATTTTTTTTGTGGCTTTTTTTATGTTGTTGTATGTTCAACCACTAAACTATTACAAGAAAACACTAGGTTTCATGTTTTTTTTAGAGGTATCTATAAACTTTTGTTCATTTCTCAGCGCAGAGGCTCCCGATTTACTCCGATTTCAATACCAACCTGGTGGGAATTATGGCAAATAATTTTTTCGTAACCTGACCTAAGTAAATGCTTTTTTTTTTGAATGAGCGTGATTTCAACAGACACACGGACAGACGGACAGACGGACATCGCTATATCGACTCGAGCTGTGATAAGGATCAAGAATATATATACTTTATTGGGTCGGAAATTAGTTTTTCGATGCGTTACAAACGGAATGACAAACCTATATATACCCTCTGCCACTGAGATGTGGAGGGTATAAAAAACTTAAAAACTACTATTTTACCATAAATTTGTTTTCATAAATAAAAATCCATCTTTATGATTCAGCTTGATTCTAAAATTTGGGTATTAAGTTTAAAGTAGTTTTTATGATGTTTTTTGCTTCTCCTGTAAAAAAATAAATATATTAGTTACGGCCTTTTGCATTTTAGGTGATACTCAATTGATATTTTCTGAAATTCAATTCATATTTTCTGAAGTAAATTTAATAATTTCTGAAATACATTTGATGTTTTCTGAAATATATTTGATGTTTTCTGAAACACGTTACATAATTGCTGAAACACATTTGATGTTTTCTGAAATACATTTAAAATTTTCTGAAATACATTTGATATTTTCTGAAATACATTTGATGTTTTCTGAAATGCAGTTAATATATTTTGATAATTGCTGAAATACGTAGCAAATATATACTTGAATATTAAAAAAAAACTATAAGGTTGTGAACATTTTAAACTCACAGCACACCTAGCGGTCAATAGCAAATATACACTTGAATATTTAAAATTAACGAAAAAGATTTGTGATTTTGCTAGACAGCGAAGTCGGCTTTTCTGCTTACTAAATACACCAATACACTTACATATACACCAATTTTCCCTTGCGCTATTTTTGTGATGTATTGTGAAATTGGATTTTACCCCCCCCCCCCCCCCCCCTGAGCGCATAGATGTTTACACATCAAAAATCGATTGCTGATTATTTAAATATGTTAAAATGTATTGAGGCTTTTTAATAGAAACTGATAATAAAAGAGTAAATAACTTGAAATAAAAAAAATATTAAATATACTTGTCAAATTCACATCAAGCATTATAATGGTATTAGTGAAAATTTGTTTGAGTATTGTGCCCTTTAAGGGCACTATTTGGATCGCGATCATTATCGCAGAATGGCCTATTGTGAAATCCATTACAATGGAAAGCGATCCATCAATATACTGTAAGCTACACGTTCAATAATATTGAATCGCGGTCAATCATATTGAACATGTAACAGGGCCGTAAGAAGACCGCCTACTTAAGTAAGTGATGAAAAACTCAGTTTTGAGAAACATATTAATGTATTAACACCAAAAATTATTACTACTATACGTAGGTTATTTAATGTAGATGTTTATATACCCCTTCATATTAAGAGAGATGTGGCTTTGGCGCTCCTATCATCACAATTGTGCTATTGTATTGAGGTGACATCTGGTACTACTTCTACATGTCTTTCTAGATTGGAGAAAATACTCAATATGATTGCTCGTTTTGTTTTTAATGTTAGAAGAAGGGAGCATATAACTCCTTATATTATACGATTTTTGGGTTGTACATTCAAGAAATTTGTAGAGTTCAGATTGTTATGGTTCTTTTATAGACTTATTATTGATTCCTCACCAGTTAACTTGCGCAATACCTTTAGTTATTCGAGATCGAGAAGATATATCCAAATTATAATACCGCGTATATTAACTTCTTTGTATGAACGGTCGTTTCTAATTAGAGTGTCCCGTCTTTGGAATAACCTACCTAGCCATGTGAGGGTTTTTGCAGATTCTAAAAAAGTTTTCAAGAACAAAATTTGCTCACATATTTATGAATCCATATGATACTTAATTAGTGCGTAAATTGATAGAATTAATTAAAGGGAACCATATGTGGTCAACAGTTTTTTTCGCTAACATGGACTCTTTGTTTTTGTTTTTGTAAATATTTTATTTTTTTTTTGCTGGGGGGCCATAGTGGTAAATTTTAATTGTTATACTTTAGTAATAATTTTTGAATTATGTACATACATACATATGTATATGCTATACTCTGTAATATTTAGTATTAAGATTCATATATTAGTATCATTGGCCAAATGTGGCTTTTAATATTACAATAAATGAAATTGAATTGAAAGTTTTCTTGCTGAAAGTCTTGAGTTTATAGGTGAGACGGGAGAGAAGAATGGCAGGGGGTAAATACTTTCTTGTACTCTGAAATTCTCTTTCGTTTCTTACTTCGCAATTGTCAAAGTGAATTTATTTTACGTTTTCTTTCATTTTTATGTTTTGTTTGTGTTAAGAAAGATAATAAATTTAAATAAAGTTAATTTTAATGAAATTAAATGATAAAATAAACAGATAAAATGATAAAGTAAACATGAAGAAATCTTGAATTTCAATACAAAAATTTCAGTGTGTGGACACGAATGAAAGTTTAAAAGAGAATTTCAAACAGTGTCAGAAACAAAAATTTCATCTTTGCTGCGTGTTATTTTCACTATATTAAAATTTTGCAATATCTTTTACTTAATATGCGAATTCACTCTTTGAAATCTATTGGAAAGCCCAGTTGTTTTTAACAACTCTGTTCATGATTTATTGTCTATTGCCATTCGTAAACAGAAAAATTTTAATAAGGGCTTATAGAAAATTGAATAAGAAAAATTGTGCATTTGAATTTTTGGAAATATAATAAAAAAAATGTCTCTAACTTTGTGCCGATTATGCATGTGTCATTTTCAGAACTGTTTGCAATTGTTTGATGACAGTGGCCAGTGCAATGATGCTTATAATATCGCAAGCAAATATTTTGATCCAATGGTTTGTGTATAGGAACAAAATTGTTTAATTTTTATTTATATCACTTTGTTTATTCTCGAAAATTAGTTATTGAATCCTGGGGAAGTATTTAACACACCTGTCATATGTATGGAGTGCTGGCAACATATAAGCGATTTTTATACATTTCAACAGACTGTATATGCGGCCCAATCAAAACTCGAAGATGTTAAACAAATTGTACCATTTGTCAAATTAGAAGAGGAAATAGCAGATGGAACATCCGTTATAAACCACACTGAAGCAATAAATGCACCCTTTAATGAGGAACTTAAAGATGAAGTTCATATGTCGGATGTAGATACGTTTGATGCAAGAGATGAAAATCCTTTTAGTTCGGATGATGAACTTCCCTTAATAAAAAGTTTTACAAGAGTGAGGAAGAACAAACGAACGATAAAGAAAAAGCCTAAAAAGGAAAAATCGATGAACTCAGAAAATAAAACTCCCAACAAAAAAAGAGGAAAAATATCAAAAAAAGACAATGAACCAGCGATAGACATACAAAATGACTCTAATTTTAAAA
Organism: Cordilura impudica; assembly: GCA_963682025.1. Lineage (NCBI taxonomy): Eukaryota > Metazoa > Arthropoda > Insecta > Diptera > Scathophagidae > Cordilura > Cordilura impudica. Next base: position 158,182,258 of record OY821520.1, read on the forward strand.
CAGAACCAACGGACGATCCTAATTCATCTTCAAATAATGAAACAGATAATCAGAACGCAAATCAAACTGCAAACGAAAAAAATAATTCTATTAAGCAAAAAATAATAGAAAATGATGCCTTTATAGCTGCCTGGAAAAGTGAGCTGGATTGTGAAATCTGTCACAATCAATTTCCAAATTATTCAATACTGCGTAAACATTTTGTTCAGGAACATCCCGATGATAAGTTTTATATACTATGTTGCCAACGAAAATTCAATTCCAAGTTTCATATAGTTGAACACATTCGTCTACACATGGATCCAAATGCATTTAAATGCAAAATATGTGGAAAATGTAGTACGAATAGTCGAAATTTAGCTAAACATATTAGAGAAATGCATACCGAGGAAGGAAAGCAACGTCCATTTGAATGTACGGTATGCCAAAAATCTTTTGCTAATAAGACAGTGTTAAGAATTCATATGGAAACACACGACACCAACCTGAATCACATTTGCAAGGAATGTGGCAAAGGTTTTCCCTCTGAACTGAGACGTAATTTACATGAACGTTCGGTTCATAATGCGGATCGTATTTGTGATCAATGTGGCAAAACATTACATGGTCCCTATGCTCTGAAAAAACATCTATTAGAGCATGCTGGTGTTCAAAAACCAAAATGGCCCTGTGATCAATGTGGTGCTCAACTGCATTCACATTCTAGTCTGAAAAGACATAAACTTATAACACATCATGATGGTTCAACCGTATATGTTTGCAGTGAATGTGGTAAAGTTGCTACTACCGAAATGGCTTTACGCAGCCATAAGAAAAATGTACATCAAACAGAGCGTAAATTTAAATGCACGATATGTGAAAAAAGTTTCAAGTTTGCAATAGTTCTACGTGAACACATGGCTACACACACAGGAGAAGACCTTTATCAATGTCCCCACTGTACAAAGACATTTAAAACAAATGCGAACATGCATCATCATCGTAAAAAGGCGCATCCCAAAGAATGGGCAGAGGCGAGATTGAATCGTCCACAAGTAACAAAAGTTGATTTTAATTTGGTATCAAATGAAATCGTTATATAAGTAACAAAATTTTATTCCTAACATGTCACAAAATAAAGGAAATAAAGATACTGACAATCTTTAAAGCTTTTAGTAAACGTCCTCACAACTTTTTTTTATTTTCAAAACGTGCTAACAATAGGTTTTTCTTATTGAGTTACGATTTCTTGTTTACTACTAACTGAATTTTTAATGGGATCAGTTTTATCTGAAAATTCTGTAATTGGGTCTGGGTATTAATGAAAACTGATAACATATCTGCAGGATTTCGTTTCTTATAAAACTTCACTACTGATTTGTGTTGGAACAAAGTGTTATTGTAAAAATATTTACATTTACCAAATTAATTCATTGCAATGCCTATGTAGCTGGGATGCAAAATGAAATTTTCAGTTCGGTATCAAAAATTTTTTTCACTTTTTACCTTTTTTAACTCTTAGAGTACTGAATTAATTTTTTTTTCAATTTCAAAAAAAAAAATAACAGAAAAATTAATTTACATTTTGTAATAAATACAACGCATTAAAAAAAATTCATTAGAATATAAACTACATACATACCTATATAAAAAAAATCATGTGAGTCCGATCACAGGGAAGATTTGTAAACATCTAGTAATTAAAGATTTTTTAATGTCATTTTTTAAAATCAAACAGAAAGCGTCATCTATGTATCACTTATAGCAAAAACTGTTTCAGCTAATTCAACAACCATTTGCTGTAAAACGTTAAAAATATCCCAATATAAACGTATATAAGTGATACATAGATGACGCTTTTAAAAAAGTGGCATAAAACAACAATGTTATATCATAATTTTTTCACCAATACAATCATAAGTCACACAGCGTTATCTGCTTCAGCTCACACCGATATGAGTTACGCCGTTTTTGTGATTGTATTGTGAAATAGAAATTTACCCCCCTGCCCGTATAGATGTTTACACATCAAAAATATTTGTTTATACGTATAAAGAAAAAACACCGTCAATCTAAGAACAAGTACATTACTAAAATAATGTCTTAATTTTATATATGTATAAAGAATATACATTTTTTAAAGGAACTCGATATTTTTACTGAGATCAAAAGCAATTAAATACATTATTAGATACTGTTGGAACGAGAAGTCTGTTTCTTTCTCTTGTTTTTATTAGATTTTGATAGGAAAAAATACGTTCTATATTATGGTATGAGTGTGGTATGTACAAAATTCCGTAAGCTATTCTTGAAACATCAGGAAACATGTATTCATTTAACTTGTTCTTAATTTTTGCCACAGTTGTAAGCGATTCTTGATCTCACTGAAGCGGCCACTTCAAAGTTCGAAATAGAATAAAACGTAACAAGAAGAAAAAGAAATGAGTGTAAAGAGAAATATGAAAAAAGTCTTGAAAACAGAAATCGTGTCTTTTTGTTTACCCCTCTTGCTTCTCTACACCGTTCGCCAACAAAAAAAAAACGTCGAAAAACAACGTCGCCAAAAGTCGCCGTGTAAACACAGCCTAATACCATCATAATGCTGGATGGGAATTTGATTAATGTATATTGCCCTTAAAGATTAATGTGGAAAGAAAAATAAATTGTTTAATATTAATTAAAAAATATTTAAAATATATAACTTTATTTTTAACAATAAATTTTTGTAAATTCACAAATTAAATCAGCTGTTGTTTACATTTAGAGGTTATGTCATACGGAAATCCATATGTATGTACGTTTGAATGCAAAAATTATGAATCGTATATAAAACGCCAATTTTGACACACACACGGAATTACGTATGGATCGTAAAACTGAATTTACATATGGAAAATACACATAGTGTAAACACACCTTAAGGTGCTATTACACGAAGTGTTTTTTACATATGTACTGTTACTTTTTTTATCCATATGAAATTCCTCATGTCTGTCAAAATTGTCTTTTACATACGATTAATAATTTTTGCTATCACACGTGCATATGTATTTCCGTATGACATAACCTCTAAATGTAAACAACAGCTGATTTAATTTGTGAATTTACAAAAATTTATTGTTAAAAAAAAGTTATATATTTTTTAATTGTTAATTAATACTACACCATTTATTTTTCTTTCAATATTAATCTTTAAAATTTACTCTGTTTTTCTTTCAAGCAGTGTTGTATTTTCATATGTTTGTCATGCAAAAATAGAACCTGTTCTAATTGAAAAATGTACTTGTGACTTTCCTCATGTATTGTACATAAACAATGTTTCATATGTATCACACGATGTGTACAACTTTTGTTGTGGGAAAATTTGACAGTACATATGTAAAAAACACATCATGTAATAGCACCTTTAAACAGGAATGTGATGGAAACCGATTTAGACACAAAAACGATTTAAGTACAATTAAAGTTGTGATGCGTTTATATTTTTCATTTTATAGTGTCGATTTCAAATTCCATTTTGTTCTGTGGATCCGAGTTGTCACGTAAATGTTTTCCTTTTTATTATCCTCTTCTAATAACAAATAGGATGCTGTCAAAATAATCGACATTTTATGATTTTGTAAATATTTACTTAAGGTGTGTTTACACTATGTGTATTTTCCATGTGTAAATTCAGTTTTACGATCCATACGTAATTCCGTGTGTGTGTCAAAATTGCCGTTTTACATACGATTCATAATTTTTGTGTTTACACTATGTGTATTTTCCATGTGTAAATTCAGTTTTACGATCCATACGTAATTCCGTGTGTGTGTCAAAATTGCCGTTTTACATACGATTCATAATTTTTGCGTTCAAACGTACATGGATTTCCGTATGACATAACCTCTAAATGTAAACAACAGCTGATTTAATTTGTGAATTTAAAAAAAATTATTGTTTAAAATAAAGTTATATATTTTATATATTTTTTAATTGTTAATTAATATTAAACAATTTATTTTTCTCTCATATTAATCTTTATAATTTACTCTGTTTTTCTTTCGCCACAAACAGTGTTGTATTTTCATATGTTTATCTTGTCAAAATAGAACCTGCTCTAATTGAAAAATTTACATATGTCTTGCAAAATGTGTTGTACATAAACAATGTTTGAAAGGGTTCACACTATGTGTACAAATTACACGTGCTAAAAAAATACGAAAAACACGAGCAAAACACGTAGTGTGAACGCAGCTTTATAAATTTCATAAATGTTTGATTGTTATTTAACAATTTTCACTACAACTTGTCAATACATTGTTGTATTTTTCAAAAGAAATGATACGGAATGATATAAAAGCGGAAAATGGAATGAATCGAAATTCAACACACCGTTGTCGATTTTAAAATCGTTTTCACTTTTGAAATCGATCGATATCCATCACATACCTGAATATCTTTTACATATTTTGTTATATTGTCAACACTATTTTTGTTTTGTAGCCAACAAAAATAGATATTATCCTAAGTTGACTACAGCGACACAAATGGTCATGTAGCCGTGTAGCGGTGTTGGTGTAAAAATAATAGTTTTCATGTAAACGTGTGTATTTTATTTTTGACAGGCTGTAGTCGTGTAGCCGCTATCGTCTATGTCCCTACAAGAACAGTGACGGTCATTCGACCGGTGATATGACCGTCACTACTGACTAAAGTGTCGGTCATCGCGTAGAACAAAGTTTCTATCATTTTATTAAGGCAAATATGCCAAAACTGACCGAAACTTTTGTGTACATGTGATTTTGCATCTTACTCTAACCTATGAAAGTATGTAAACCATATAATATATATATATATCATCGTTGACCGATCACATTTGATGGATATATACATCATCATTGACCGGTCACGCTTGATTATAATAAAACACGACTTATTATTTTTTATTTATTTATTTATTGTGTTAAAAATCAAATTCAAAATTAAAAATAAACATTAAATATTAAAAATACAACAATATCACTAATTCCGAAACGTGGTGATAACTTTGAGACAATGTTGAAACAGGACAATGGGCTTAACTTAAAACAGATATTTAAACAACTTTGCTGACTTTTCACTCGAAACATCCCTAAACTCAATAGAAATTTCCGGTAATGGGCCTTAGTGCAATAAGTAGTTTCTTAAAGAAAACAATTTATTATAACACTTACATATATATCAACAATTTATATTAAAGCTTACCTTTTGAGTGTTGTGAATTAACAATTTCGGCCAAACCTGATACAATTCATTTGGAAAATTGATGAGTAAATGATGTATCCATTCAAATACTGCTACCTTTGTTTGTACAGAACGGTGTGTGAGATATTGTGATAATACCTCCATAAATCAATTTGTTCAATATTCTGAGATCTTTGTTCTTTTGAAGAAACTAATTTCATTTCATATTATCAACATCATATTGCAGACACTATATTCCAGAATGGCATAAATTAAAACATTCAAATATTAAAACAAACTCCCATATCGATGTTATGGCAACAGGCTGAAAGATAGATATAAGAATTAGTGTAAAATGCTGCAAGGAAGATTTACTTTGTTTCTAGCTACAATTTTTAATAAAATGTCAGTACATTACCTTAATAAGTTCATTTGGTGATTGCGCATGTATTAACAATATATTTATAGTGTCTTCCATGCGCACTTAACTGGAATCATTACGAATCGATTTAATAAACTGTGTCAGCGTTGTTTCACACAATTATATTTCTTGTGTATTATCTTCCATCATAAAAAGTCCATCAATAATATCAAATAGATAACCATATTATTTTCTGGTACAGCATTCACAATCGAAATCCAGGATATAACATATTGTCGCCCAATATAATTCTTTACACAAATGCGTTTCCTAAGAGATATAAAAGTTCTAGATTGAAAGTTTGTGAAGATTCTACAGCAATATCTTTAAGTTAACGATCCAACAGGAATAGGCCACAAGCGAGCAAAAAATAAATTGTGGAAGGGTATAATGGAGGGACGTGCCACCACAATTGAGAATGGCACTAACGAATTCACTGACATATTTTGAAGAATCCTAAAGAAACAACAAAAATTAACTTGAACTTTTAATTTAATTAATTACTTACCTTTCCTAAACCTTAACAAAAACAACTCTACAACAGCAACAATGACAGTCATATGTTTTTAAATAGAAAAAAACTGCAAGTGTGTTGGTACAAAAATTGTTTATGTGTTAGTTTCAGTCATTCATTTCTTGTAGGGGTGTTTCATGCATAACGGTTGCATTAACCGAACCAAAAATATCAAAACTTTTTGATATTTCTGGCAACGGTTGCTACAACACGAAAATCAATGGGCAATACAGCTACACACCAGGCAATTTTTGCTTCAAAAGTTTTGGTATTTATGGTCGGTTGCCACAACCGCTTCATTTTAACTGCATTTAATCCTTCAGTTTTTTTTTTTTTTTTTATTATTAGTTTAAATTAGTAGTATTTAAAATACTTTACAATAGAATCTTTACAATTATATTTAATTAAAGAAAAAAAAAATTTTTTTATTTTCAAAAGCTCTGATGAATATTATTATTCTTTATAAAATGTACAATTCCCCTTTTAAATGCATTAGTATTATTTTCAGATTTGATATTACTGGGAAACATGTTGTAAAGGTGTAACCCCTTATAAAAAAGAGATCGTCGCATCGCCGTTGTTGTTGCTTTTGGAAGTCTGAAGTTGTCAACATTTCTAAGATGATAGGGTTGTATTTCTCCAACATAGTTTAGTTGCTCTATTAGATATTCTGGTGCGTTTCCAGTTTTCATTTCTTGTATAAAGTGAAGTGTGTTCATTTCAAGTCTTTGTTTTATATTAAGCCATTTTAGCGCATTAAGCATATTTTCTATAGGTGTATAAATGTTACATTTTAAAATTGATCGCATTGCTGTATTCTGTAATTTTTGAAGTCTTTCTATTTGTGTTACTGAGCAGCATGTATATAAAATTGTTGAACCAAATTCAAAGTGTGGTTTTATCATGGTATTGTAAATATTTATAGCCGTTATTATAGATATTTTATTACGTATTCTTTTAAAAATCCCGATTTTTTAACCAATTTTTTTGCATATATATTCTACATGTTCTTTAAATTTTAATTGTTTGTCTACTATAAAGCCAAGATATTTAATTTGATTTACTTTTTCTATTACCTCATTATTAATTTTAAATACCGATTCATTGTTCATATTTATTTCCATTTGTTTCGTTTTATTTTCATTTAATTTTAGTTTATTCATTTTTAACCATTTATTCACATTGTTAATATCATGCATTCTGTTATCCTGACAATGTTTATCTGTGTATCCTTTTGTAAAGATCAGTGTGTCGTCTGCATACAAAATTATTTCGCATTTTGTAAAACATTCGGCATGTCATTTATATATATGATAAACAATAGTGCACCCAAAATTGAACCTTGTGGCACTCCATACTCATTATTGATATAGCTAGATTTCACATTATTTACTTTCACCATTTGTTTTCGTTCTGATAGATACGATTTAAACCATTTTAGCTCCTTTTCTTGTATTCCGTACATAAATAGTTTTTTTATTAAAATATCTCTATCGATTGTCACGAAAGCTCTTTTAAAATCTAAAAAGATTGCCATAATTTTCTTATTTTTCTCTACGTTTTTCCATCTATTAATAACATAGTTCACCGTTGTTTCACATGAATATTTTTTCCTAAATCCTGATTGATATTTGGAAAATATGTTGTTTTCCTCTAAGTAGTTTTCAAGTTGTTTTACCACTTTTTCAATTATTTTTTCACATGTTTTTAGTGTATAAATTGGCCGAAACTCTTCGCATTTGGTTGTTTTTACAATTTTTTCTATTGGTGCTACCGAAGATATTTTGCATGTTTCTGGGAATTCTTGCGTTTCCAATGATTTATTTATTAAATTCATCATGATCTCACCTATTACGTTCCAATTATCTATTATTATTTTCATAGATACATTGTTAAAGTCAGGTTTATTTTTGATATCTTTATATATATTTATAAGTTCTTGTAGATTTGTTGCGTGGAATTTAAATTTATGATTAATCGCAGGTATTTGATTTATATATTGCACTTCTTCTATTGAGTTTCTTATTGATTTTATACTATCTACAAAGTATTTATTAAATTGACTGGCTATTTGTATGTTTTCCTTATATTCTATTTGATTAAATATCACAGTTTTTATAACATTTTTATTTTTATTTAGTACTAACTCTTTAATTTCCTTCCACATTTGCTTTTGATCTTTGGCATTAGTTATTTTTTTATTGACAAATTTATCCTTCTCATAAGTGATTTGTGTCTTATTCTTGTTTCTTATTATTTTATAATTATTCCATGCCACACTTGTGTTCTCGTTTTTTGCTATATAGTATTTGATTATTTTGTCTTTTTTGAGTAGTTTTAATTCTTTATTAAACCATTAGTTTACATTATTCTTTTCTGTAATTGTTTTCTTTCTCGTGAATTTTTTAACTGTGTTCTCTATGCAGGCATCAATATGGTCAGCATTATTATTGACATTATCATTTTGATTATATTTTATTACTCCATTTATTTCCCTATTAAACAAGTTTTTATTGTAATTGAATATTTCTATTTCCTTTTCCTTTGAGTATTCACTGTTTCTATTTGCAATTGTTATATCTATCGCCTCATGATCTGCTATTTTGTTTGCAATGTTATTTCTTACGCTCACGTCAACATTATTTGTTATAACAAAGTCTATTAATGATTTTGAATTCTCTGTGATCCTCGTATACTCGGTGACTATTTGCCTGAGACCGTTATCATTTAGAGTAACTTGTATTCTATTCTTATATGTTTCACCTTTATTCCAGTCTATGTTGAAATCGCCTGCTATAATTATTTCATAATTTGTTTCACAGATCCTTTCAATTAATTCATCAAATGCATCACAAAATTCTACTTCTCTACAGCTTGGATATCTATAAACGGCCACAATTACAAAAAGCGTATTTTTATTTTTTGCCAGACATGCACTCATCCAGTATTTTGAATCGGCTAGTCGGAAACAGTCGAGTAAGAAAGTTAGTGCGGAGTAAAATTAAGTGGAAAAAAGAGGACGGGAAAGTGGCAATTGCAAATAATGAAAATTAAATTAACTTTATTAACGAATTTAAAATTTTGTGAGAGCTATGAGACATATCTTCTGAAAAACAAAAATAAAAATCTGAGAAAAAATGTCTTTTCTGTACTACAGCTACACACAGTACTGAGGTTGCGGCGATAGTTGCCACGTGTGTATTAAGCAAACAAAACACATTGCAACAACATGTTGTTATGCTGAGTACACACGATGGAACATAAACAGAAACACGCGAAAAAACATGTTTCCATTTTTTAATACAGACGATGGAACAAAAAAACGAAACATCAGTTCTGTGTTTATTGAATATATTAGTACATACTAAACAAATATATGCGGAAGAAAAAAATTTTATATTCAGCTATAAAATTTTGAAAAATTTATAAATTTTTATATTAGTTTATAAAATTCTTAAAATTTTCATTATCACTATTCATTATGCTGAGTACACACGATGGAACATTAAGGGAAACATGCCGATGTTTCTGTTAATGTTCCATCGTGTGTAGCAATGTTTCATGTCCAAATTTATGTTTCAATTTTGGTTCCTCAAATATCAAATTATTTTGAAAGTTTATGTTTCCAAACTGAATGTATCGTCTGTATCGATGTTTACTGTTTTGCCTCTTTTATCATTGAGAGCAGTCGTGCTGTAATATTGTTTTGTGTATCGGACTAACTGAACACGACTGTTCTTAGTGAAATAAGAGAGCAAAAACAGTAAACATCGATACAGACGATACATTCAGTTTGGAAACATAAAATTTCAAAATAATTTGATATTTGAGGAACCAAAATTGAAACATAAATTTGGACATGAAACATTGCTACACACGATGTAACATTAACAGAAACATCGGCATGTTTCCCTTAATGTTCCATCGTGTGTACTCAGCATAATGAATAGTGATAATGAAAATTTTAAGAATTTTATAAACTAATATAAAAATTTATAAATTTTTGAAATTTTTATAGCTGAATATAAAATTTATTTTCTTCCGCATATATTTGTTTAATATATTCAATAAACACACAGAACTGATGTTTCGTTTTTTGTTCCATCGTCTGTATTAAAAAATGGAAACATGTTTTTTGGCGTGTTTCTGTATATGTTCCATTGTGTGTACTCAGCATAACAACGTGTTGTTGCAATGTGTTTTGTTTGCTTAATACACACGTGGCAACTATCGCCGCAACCTCAGTACTGTGTGTAGCTGTAGTACAGAAAAGACATTATTTCTCAGATTTTTATTTTTATGTTTACGTTGCATTCAGGTTGGAAACATAAAATATCAAAATAATTTGATATTAGAGGGACCAAATTTGAAACATAAATTTGGACATGAAACATTTCTATCCACGGTTGAACATTAACAGAAACATTGGCATGTTTCCCTTAGTGTTCCGTCGTGTGAACTCAGCATTAAGGCGATTGCCTCGTGCGTATCTAGCAATATACAAATTTTCTTGCAATTTTCCATGTAATTTTTTCATTCATTTTTGTAGTTTCTAAGTAAAATCATTTGCATTTACATGTGAATTTGTTTCCAACAACGCAGCGCTTGCAATCTTTTTGAAATTCTATCGGAAAATCTTTTTTAGTTGTCATTCGGACATAGTGTGAACCGGGACTAAATAATATTTCTTAAAAAACATCAACTTGTTCAAGTAATTAGAAAATGTCATTAACAAATTTATGTCGATTATGTGTTTGTTCAATCCATGATTGTATACAATTATTTGATGTGAATGGCCAGAGCAATAAGGCCTATGAAGTTGCTAGCAAATATTTTGATCCATTGGTAACAAATAAAATAATAGATATCGGTACTAAATGATTTTTATTTAATTATTTTATTACCCGTAGTTATTGAATCCTGGACAAGAACATAAGATATCGGTAATATGTACTGAGTGCTGGAAATACATAAATGATTTTTATATATTCCAACAGTCCGTTTTTAAGGCACAACTTAAATGGAATGCCATTAAAGACATTGTACCAGTCGTTAAATTGGAAGAACAACTAATTGATGACACTACACTTAACAACAATGAAGAACAATGTGATTTATTATTACATGGTGACATAAAAGATGAAGTACATTTGTTCGATATAGAAGATGCGTTCGATATCAGAAATGATAACACATTGAGTTCGGACGATGACAAAGCTTTTGATGAACGTTTTACTAAAGCAAGGGAAAAAAAGGTGACAAGGAAGAACCTTAAAACTAATGAAAATCCGTCATACGCCGAAAAGAAAAAAGCATCAACTAAAAAATATAAAAAGAGAATAAATCCAGACAAAACAGATTTAAAAAGTATTAATTTAGAATCTTGTGGAATCAATTCCCGTATTGAGTGCGATAAATATCAGAGTTGTAATAATGAAAAAAGTAGTCACTTTCAACAAAGCCCCTTGGAAAGTGACGCTTTTATTGCAGCCTGGAGAAGTGAGCTGGATTGTGAAATATGTAATGCCACATTTCCAAATTTCACATTATTGCGTAAACATTTTGTTCAGGAACATTCCAAAGATAAATTTTATATACTGTGTTGTGAACGAAGATTTAGTAAGCGTTGTCATATAGTTGAACACATCCGCCTACATATGGATCCAAATGCATTTCGATGTGATATATGTGGAAAATGTACAAAAAGCGGCAGAACTTTGGCGAAACATGTAAAGGAACAGCACACAGACGAAGGGAAACAACGTAACTTTGAATGTACGGTATGCCAAAAGAGTATGGCTTCTAAGTTCTTGTTAAGAATTCACATGGAAACCCATGAAACCAAATTAACTTATAATTGTAAAGAATGTGGCAAAGTTTTTTTCTCTGAACTGAGACGTAAAGTACATGAACGTTCGGTGCATAATGCGGATCGAATTTGTGATCAATGTGGCAAAACATTACATGGTGCCTCTGCTCTAAAAAAACATCTATTAGTGCATGCTGGCGTTAAAAAACCTAAGTGGCCTTGTGATCAATGTGGTGCTCAACTGAATTCGCATGCTAGTCTGAAGAGACATAAACTTGTAACACATCATGATGGTTCCACCGTATATGTGTGCAGTGAGTGTGGTAAAGTTGCAACTACAGAAATTTTTTTACGCAGTCATAAGAAAGCTGTCCATCAAACTGAGCGTAAATTTAAATGCACGGTATGTGTTAAAAGTTTCAAGTTTCCAGTAGCTCTACGGGAACACATGGCTACACACACAGGGGAAGATCTATATCAATGTGCCCACTGTACAAAGACATTTAAAACAAGTGCGAACATGCATCATCATCGTAAAAATATGCATCCTAAAGAATGGGCAGAGGCGAGATTGAATCGTCCACATGTAACAAAAGTTGATTATAATTTGGTATCAAATGAAATTGTAATATAAGTAACGAAATTTTATTCTTAACGTGACAAAATAAAGAAAAAGCTACTGTCAATATTTAATTTATTAGGTGTTATGACAACTTTTTTATTTCAAAACACGCTAACTAGGTTTTGTCTTATTGAGGTACGATTTCTAGTTGGTTTACCACCAATGACAATTCAGTACTTGGGTCTGGGTAATAAGGAAAACTGATAACATAACTGCAGGATTTCTTTCTTCACTATGGGAACACAGTGTTGATCGTAAAAATTTTTAAGTTTACAATTTTAATTCATTGCAATGCCTGTGCAGTAGTCGTCTCTTTTTTAACAACCCTGTTATTTTTATTACTTTATTCTCCACTAATTAAATAAACAATATATCTTCAAAAACCTTGCTTTAATAACATGGTCAAATAATTAGAAAATGCCATTAACAACTTTATGTCGATTATGTGTTTGTTCATTCCACGATTGTACACAATTATTTGATGTAAATGGCCAGAGCAATAACGCCTATGAAATTGCTAGCAAATATTTTGATCCATTGGTAACAAATAAAACAATAGACATCGATACTAAATGATTTGTATTTAATTATTCTTTTATTACCCGTAGTTATTGAATCCTGGGCAAGAACATAAGACATCGGTAATATGTACTGAGTGCTGGAAATACATAAATGATTTTTATATGTTCCAACAGTCCGTTTATAAGGCACAACTTAAATGGAATGACATTAAAGACACTGTACCAGTCGTTAAATTGGAAGAACAACTAATTGATGACACTAACCTTAACTGCAATGAAGAACAATGTGATGTATTATTACATGATGACATCAAAGATGAAGTACATTTGTCCGATATAGATGCGTTCGATATCAGAAATGATAACACATTGAGTTCGGACGATGACAAAGCTTTTGATAAACGTTTTACTAAAGCCAGGGGAAAAAAGTTAACAAGGAAAAAACTTAAAAATAATGAAAATCCGACATACGCCGAAAAGAAAAAAGCATCAACAAAAAATTATAAAAAGAGAATAAATCCAGACAAAACAGATTTAAAAAGTATTAATTTAGAATCTTGTGGAATCAATTCCCGTATTGAGTGCGATAAAAATCAGAGTTCTAATAATGAAAAAAGTCACCTTCACCAAAAAACCTTGGAAAATGACGCCTTTATTGCAGCCTGGAGAAGTGAGCTGGATTGTGAAATATGTAATGCCACATATCCAAATTTCACATTATTGCGAAAACATTTTGCTCAGGAACATTCCAACGATAAATTTTATATACTGTGTTGTGAACGAAGATTTAGTAAGCGTTGTCATATAGTTGAACACATCCGCCTACATATGGATCCAAATGCATTTCGATGTGATATATGTGGAAAATGTACAAAAAGCGGCAGAACTTTGGCGAAACATGTAAAGGAACAGCACACAGACGAAGGAAAACAACGTAACTTTGAATGTACGGTATGCCAAAAGAGTATGACTTCTAAGTTCTCGTTAAGAATTCACATGGAAACCCATGAAACCAAATTAACTTATAATTGTAAAGAATGTGGCAAAGTTTTTTTCTCTGAACTGAGACGTAAAGTACATGAACGTTCGATGCATAATGCGGATCGTATTTGTGATCAATGTGGCAAAACATTACATGGTGCCTCTGCTCTAAAAAAACATCTATTAGTGCATGCTGGCGTTAAAAAACCTAAGTGGCCTTGTGATCAATGTGGTGCTCAACTGAATTCGCATGCTAGTCTGAAGAGACATAAACTTGTAACACATCATGATGGTTCCACCGTATATGTGTGCAGTGAGTGTGGTAAAGTTGCAACTACAGAAATTTCTTTACGCAGTCATAAGAAAGCTGTCCATCAAACTGAGCGTAAATTTAAATGCACGATATGTGTTAAAAGTTTCAAGTTTCCAGTAGCTCTACGGGAACACATGGCTACACACACAGGGGAGGATCTATATCAATGTGCCCACTGTACAAAGACATTTAAAACAAGTGCGAACATGCATCATCATCGTAAAAATATGCATCCTAAAGAATGGGCAGAGGCGAGATTGAACCGTCCACATGTAACAAAAGTTGATTATAATTTGGTATCAAATGAAATTGTAATATAAGTAACAAAATTTTATTCTTAACGTGACAAAATAAAGAAAATAAAACTACTGTCAATATTTAATTATATTAGCTGTTATGACAACTTTTTTATTTCAAAACACGCTATCTAGGTTTTGTCTTATTGAGGTACGATTTCTAGTTGGTTTACCACCAAATGGATCTTTTAACGGAATTAGTTAATTTTATGTGAAAATACAGTACTTGGGTCTGGGTAATAAGGAAAACTGATAACATAACTGCAGGATTTCTTTCTTCACTATGGGAACAAAGTGTTGATCGTAAAAATTTTTAAGTTTACAATTTTAATTCATTGCAATGCCTGTGCAGTAGTCGTCTCTTTTTTAACAACCCTGTTATTTTTATTACTTTATTCACCACTAATTAAATAAACAATATATCTTCAAAAACCTTGCTTTAATAACATGGTCAAATAATTAGAAAATGCCATTAACAACTTTATGTCGATTATGTGTTTGTTCATTCCACGATTGTACACAATTATTTGATGTAAATGGCCAGAGCAATAACGCCTATGAAATTGCTAGCAAATATTTTGATCCATTGGTAACAAATAAAACAATAGACATCGATACTAAATGATTTGTATTTAATTATTCTTTTATTACCCGTAGTTATTGAATCCTGGGCAAGAACATAAGATATCGGTAATATGTACTGAGTGCTGGAAATACATAAATGATTTTTATATGTTCCAACAGTCCGTTTATAAGGCACAACTTAAATGGAATGACATTAAAGACACTGTACCAGTCGTTAAATTGGAAGAACAACTAATTGATGACACTACCCTTAACTGCAATGAAGAACAATGTGATGTATTATTACATGATGACATCAAAGATGAAGTACATTTGTCCGATATAGATGCGTTCGATATCAGAAATGATAACACATTGAGTTCGGACGATGACAAAGCTTTTGATAAACGTTTTACTAAAGCCAGGGGAAAAAAGTTGACAAGGAAAAAACTTAAAAATAATGAAAACCCGACATACACCGAAAAGAAAAAAGCATCAACAAAAAAATATAAAAAGAGAATAAATCCAGACAAAACAGATTTAAAAAGTATTAATTTAGAATCTTGTGGAATCAATTCCCGTATTGAGTGCGATAAAAATCAGAGTTCTAATAATGAAAAAAGTAGTCACCTTCACCAAAAAACCTTGGAAAATGACGCCTTTATTGCAGCCTGGAGAAGTGAGCTGGATTGTGAAATATGTAATGCCACATATCCAAATTTCACATTATTGCGGAAACATTTTGCTCAGGAACATTCCAACGATAAATTTTATATACTGTGTTGTGAACGAAGATTTAGTCATCGTTATCATATAGTTGAACACATCCGACTACATATGGACCCAAATGCATATCGATGTGATATATGTGGAAAATGTAGTACCAACAGCAGAAATTTGACTAAACATGTTAGGGAACTGCACACAGAAGAAGGAAAACAACGCAACTTTGAATGTAGCGTATGTCAAAAGAGTATGGCTAACAAGACCTCGTTGAGAATTCATATGGAAACCCATGAAACCAATTTAACTCATAATTGTAAAGAATGTGGCAAAGGTTTTCCCTCCGAGCAGAGACGTAACTTACACGAACGCACCGTACACTATGCGGATCGTATTTGTGATCAATGTGGTAAAACATTACATGGTCCATACGCTATGAAACAACATTTACTTGAACATGCTGGTGTTGAAAAACGTAAATGGCCTTGCGATCAATGTGGTGCTCAGCTGCATTCGCATTCTAGTTTAAAAAGACACAAACTATTTGCACATCATGATGGTTCTACCGTTTACGTATGCAGTGATTGTGGGAAAGTCTGTACTACCGAAATGAGTTTACGTAGTCATAAGAAAAATGTGCATCAAGCTGAGCGTAAACATAAATGTACTATATGTGAAAAAGGTTTTAAGTTTCCTAAAGTTCTGCGTGAACATATGGCTACACACACTGGGGAGGATCTATATAAATGTCCCCATTGTACAAAAACATTTAAGACAAATGCTAATATGCATCATCACCGTAAGAAGGCACATCCCAAGGAATGGGCAGATGCAAGAATTAACCGAACACAAGGTGCAAAAGTCGATTTAAATATGGTCCAAAATGAAGTGATTATGTAAATAAATTGTAAAGTTTTTATGAAGAACAATTTTTTAACCCTGCGTTACTAACCATATATGTATTATGGTATATTCGGTTAATGTGGAGGGGGTCCATATTTTGTTTTTGAAGTAATAACGGAAATTTTACGAATTCAGTTTTTATTTCTTCTTTAATCAATTGACTGTCCGTAGTTAAGATTATAGAATTAAATATTAATATTTAGAAAACTTATATACAAAAAAACCTCGAAAAAATAATTTGCAAAATTTGAAAGCAATTGGGAATACCTACATTAGTTGAGAAAATCTGAAAAGTGGCTTTTGTCACTGGGGCGTCGATATTAGACGAACCCATTTTGTAGTGTAGTTCTGGGAACATTAAACGATTTTTCTGTCATCCAAAATCGCATTTAAAAATGTATAATAAATTTTACAGCATTTCGCACATTTTCTGAATCCCATGTTAGAATTTGGAAATAATCATCAGTTTTCGATATAAATAACAATACCCGAACCTCATGTAGCGTTCTTACTAAACTTGACTATAATCCACCCATGACTTTTTGTTTACGTTAAAATTAACATTAAAATTTAAGATTATAGTAATTTTATGTAAATACAACTAAAATTCTATAATTAAAAATATTCATTTCATTAATCCATTATTTATTTTTAATTCTTATGCGGATTATATCCACAGGTTTGTAACGCAAGATTTTTATTTCAAATTCAATTAATAAAATGAATTCAAAACTTTTAATAAAACAAAAAACATCATCCACTACAAAACCTCAAACTATTTTTGAAAACCTGGCTCTAAGTCCCAAAAGCTCCTTTGGCACCAAAATTAATTTGTTTAGAAACTCAAAAGAAAGTAGATTTGGATTTGTTACATGCTCCATTCAAATATGTATATAGTTAAATAAAAGACTTGTTGTTTCTTCTTTTATAAATTTTAAACTGAATCTTTATTGTATTTATTAAAGTATATTTGCCCTACTTAATGTGGAATTCTGCTGACGAGTATTTTTATAAAAAAACAGAATCCCACGCTAACTACAATTATAGGGAAACAAACATGCAAGTGTCTTTAAATTACGTCTGCATTAGAGACACATGCAGACGTAACTTGATGAACACATTTAACCCTTTATGTGTTTGTGAAGGACACATTTGATTATGTGACTATATTGTTCTGTGTGGTTCATTCTAGCCCAAGTGTTAGTATTTTTGATGGAAATGAATAAAAAAAATAAAACGGAATGAGCATTTTTGAACTTGTTGTTCGGAAATACTTTATCTATAATGTGGTGTATATTTAAAAATCGTCGATGACAAAAAATTTTGACAAATTCGATAGATTTTGTTTGATCCTACACTTTTCTTGATATCGTGTATTACAATGTAACGTCAACTCTTCTCTTTAAAAGCTTACTGCTGAACTTTTTAAGCATCCCTGTGTTTTTATATTTCCTTGTTCAAACTTTTTCGTAAGCAAAATAAATGTGTTAAATGCGCATAAGAAATATTGTGCATATTAATTTGGTTTAGTTTAAAAATTTGTTTAAATCAAAGTTTAATGCAAAATGTCTGCTTTGTGTCGCTTGTGTATTAATATTTGTAACGAATTTATAAATTTGTTTAATGAAAAAGGACAGACCAATGAAGCCTATGAAATTGCAATCAGGTATTTTGATCCAAAGGTGAGTGTAGCTTATTTAGTTTAAAATACAATACATAAATTTAATTAAGTATGAGTTAATTTCTAATTTTTAATTTATTTCCCGAGTCCAAATATGGTTGTTTGTTGTTTTGAGATTCCTATTAGTAATGCTGAATTCTGTAAATAGGCATTAAGCTAAGAGATAAAATTTAAAGTCCCACATAACCTCAAACTTTTTATCCATTTCTTAGAGATCCGAGAGTTTTTCAATATATAATAAAGCAAACTTAAGCAAAAGTAAACTCAAAACCATTGATATAATGGTTTTAAAGTATTTGGTAATTGAAATCAATTGGCAAGTCTTTTAAAAATTTATTATAAAAAAAAATGTTTGGAATTTTGGCTTTGTTGTTTTGAAATAAAACACTATTTTTGATGAAAAATTAAAACGGTTGAAGGCATCAAGTTATCTTTTAAAATATTTAAACCCAAAAATGGACACCCTGTAAAGAAAACTATATACGCCAGGGCGGATCAATAAATACTTGACTTTTCGAAAGAAAGACAGACATTTTAGCAAATCAAAAATATTACTTTCTCAACATACTTAGTCTAGCTCAAAGGTTTGGTCCAACGTTTCTTAAATTTTATATCCCTTCTAAATTATAAGATTTCTCAAGATCCTCAAAATAGGCAATTGTTTGATCAATAATTTCGTGGTTGGATCTAAATCTCTTTCCGACGAGCCATTTCTTTTCTATTAGAAATAAAAAATAGAGACTTCGGGCTAAATTCGTTGAAAATGGCGGATGAGGTAGCATTGCATAGTCCAATTCAATTTTGCCGTGACGACTACACACATGAGCACTCGTACATTCTCTTGATGAAAAGACACACCTTGGCCTTCTTAGACACCGGTTCGTCCGGATAAACCCATTTAGACTACAGCTTGGTCTCCGGTGATTTGTATTGTATCCATGTCTTATGCAACGCTTTAAGCGGCGCATAAACTTATACGAAATGCGGTTGAACAACACCAAACACTCCTTTAAAGTTGTCACGCGTTTGTTAGCAAACGTGTCATCAATTTGCATACAAAATAAATAAGAGTGTTTAATTCTGCTGTGCCGAATCTTTGATAACCTCCATCTACGTCTTAAACTCAATATTACAACCAATGTTGGGTACGAGTACCACTTTAAAACTATTTAAAACTGCCGATACTGAAACTTTTTAAATTTGAATACTATTTAAATTTAAATAATCTAATCCATAAAAACAAAGTTTTTATTAAAACTCTTTCTTTTCTTATGCATATGAGTTTTGAATATCTCCGTGACTACGCGTGACTGTGTGTGATTATCTTAAACTTAATCTTTGGCCACAACAAGTCCATGGACAAAGTTTCAGATCGATTGGATGAGGGGAAGTGAGATTTTAATCTCTCCATGACTATGCGTGACTTTGCATGACTATGTTAAAGTTGACCAAGTTTCAGACCGATCGGATGAGGGTAAATGACATTTAGATCACTCCGTGACTGTGCGTGACTGTGCGTGACTACGTCAAAGTTAATCTTTTTTTTCACAGCAAGTGTATGTACCAAGTTTTAGATCGATCGGATGAGGGGAAATTGCATTTATATAACTCCGTGACCACGCGTGACTGTAGTCACAACAAGACTATGGGCCAAGTTTCAGATCAATTGAATAAGGGGGAATGAGGTTGCCCCACGACAGAAAGAGAGATTGAGTTAAAAGAAAGAGTTTAAAAAACAATGATCATCATGTCTTCTATGGAAATAATTAATTACTATTTTAAAAATTGCATTATTATTCGTCTGCTATAGTAAAAAACCTATAAGTTCCCTAAGTACATTATAGAACACCAATGATATACATTATATAAGCAGCCGGCGTTGTAATATCCCTATTAGATGTTTTTTTTGAGACCTTAGAAGTCATACGATCTTTCCAAAAAATTCAAATCATTTTTGGCTATTAATTTCCAATTATTAATATTAAAAAAGCAAACCTTATAATATTTTTATCTGAGTTAGCTAGTAATATGTAAACTTAAGGAAACATTTAATAATAATAATAATAAAAAAAAGGAAAAACAGTTAAGAAATTAGTTTTTTTTTTTTAATTTATTTTATTCATATATCATATATACAATGGCTCCTACATCTAGGCCCGCGAAACCTTAGGATTTTGTCTGCAGGAAGTTGTGATGAGAAAAAGTATAACAGAAAAGCGTTTAAAATATTTTAGATTAAAAAAAAGGGTATTCAAATTTCATAAAGAATTTATATAATTATTACAATAATTCATGAATTGTATTAATTCATTATTTTTTAATTCAATAATTATATTACTCTAATGTTATTAATTTCATTTTATTAATTTTATTAATTTCATTTTATTACTTTCATTGCGAGCTAACAAAAAAATTTTTAGAAGTTTTTTTTTTGTGTATATTTGGTATATTTAAAAGATTAGGCGGTAGTTCATTAAAAATGTTCGGTAAAACTACTTCGAGACTATTTTTTCCGTAATTGTAGTGATGACGTTCGACTTTAAAGCGGCCTTCTGCTCGACGTCTTGTATTGTATTGATGGTCAATTAGCTTAAAGAACCTTGGGTCGTCGTAAAATTCAGTTGCTAATGTCGTGTGGTAGATAGTAGCTCTACATAGACAAAAAATATACCCTATATAAGCTTTTATACCCAAATGCACAGTCACAGAGTGATTTAAACCCCATTTCGCCTCATCCAATCAATCTGAAACTTGGTCCATAGACTTGTTGTGACCAAAGATTAATTTTTAAATAGTCACGCACAGTCACGAAGAGATTCAAAACTCATATGCATAAGGAAAGAAAGAGTTTTAATAAAACCTTTGTTTTTATGGGTTAGATTATTAATTTTTATTTTTAATATTTTATTAATAGTTTTTAATTTTTTGGTTTTAATTCAAATTTCTAATTTTTAAAATTGAATTTTGGTTTTAATTAAAATTTTTAATTTTGATTTTTGAATTTTTTATTTTTAATTTTTAATTCTTAATTTTTTAATTTTTAATAATTTTTTTTATCGTTATCACGATTTAGTAAAAACAAAGTACCCTTTTTTAAATTACCCTTTAAAAATCTATATATATAAAATTCATTTTCTGTTTGTTTGTTTGACCGCTATACAAATTTTTATTTTTCAACGGATTTCTCTAAAATTTGGTACGCACGATCTCTGTACTCCGGGAAAGTTCGCCATATGATTCTTACCGGCCACGCCTACTTTAACGCCCACTTTTTGTATACAATTCATATTCTGTTTTTTGGTACATTTGTTCACTACACAATTTTTTTTTAAACGGATTTCTCTGAAATTTGCTACGCACGATCTCTGTACTCCAGGGAAGTCGCCATATGATTCTTGCCGGCCACGCCTACTTCTACGCCAACTTTTTATACAAAATTCATTTTCTGTTTTTGGTATATTTGTTCGCTATAAAAATTTGTATTTTTTAACGGATTTCTCTAAAATTTGGTACGCACGATCTCTGTACTCCGGGAAGGGTGGCCATATAATTCTTACCGGCCACGCCTACTTCCTTTCCTACAATTCCTTTCCTGTTTTTCGGTATAATTGCTCGCTGTACAAATTTTTATTTTTCAATGAATTTCTCTGAAATTTGGTACACGCGATCTCTGTACTCCAAAAAAGGTCGCCATATGATTCTTACCGGCCACACCTACTTTTATGCCCACTTTTTGTGTACAATCCATTTTGCTTTTGAATAACTTTACGATGAACAAATTCCCCAAATTTAAAAAAAGGTCCCCAAAATAAATTAATAAATTCTCCATTTTTGTTTTAAACTAATTAAAAAATGAACTTACTCCCCAAATTCGTTCTTAAATTTTTAAATTTTTTATTTAATGAATTTTGTTAAATATTTGTTTAAGTAAAAATTTGCATACTGATCTCAATATCTGTCCTGCAATATACGCATTTAAAATCTGTATTGTTTTCAATAGCATCATTTCGACGCACTCGCGGAACGCAGCTCAGCAAGCTTTGTTAAGAGAAGCGGAAATGCCTGAATCTACTCAATTGCGTCTAGAAATCCAGCGGCTAAGACAAGCTGAATCCAGGGAATCTGAAACTCCTTAAACGACTGTTTTTCTCATAGACAATTTTATGTCGCCTGCTCCAGAATATAATATTTTCGTAATATGCACCAGAAGGAAAAACCAGAAATGTATATCACAAAGCTCTAGAATAACTAAAATTCATAACTTTTAGACATCATACATAGTTAGTTGTAATGGTAAGCAGGCGCCGAGTATTTAGTCCCCAAAGAATAAATTCCCAAAAAAAAAAATGAACTTATTTCCCACAAAATTGGGAAATTGCAATCGATTTAAATAGCATTTGTAACAATGGGAGGTTCTGTTTATTATTGTTTTTTTTTAACTAATACTATCTTTTTCGTACTTATAATTATTATTCATGCAATTACAATTATTATTCGTTTGATTCAAATATTGATTGAAAATATTCTATATTTTGTTCTGTGTTATTTCTGTTCTTTAGTGGTTTTTTGGCTTCATCTAAATCACGATGTTCCACTTTCCATTGATTTCGAATACTGGAGATGAACGGATCTGACGTTGCCAATAATATATTAAAAAGATCTTCATTTGTGGAATTTCGTGAAATTTTTCTGTATTGTGCTCTCTATAAAATCTGTAATCTAGTTTGAATCTAATTCTCTTTACGAACGGTCATGTAAATAATTAAAGCGCTTAGAGTACAACTATTTAAAATTAAAAACAAGTGTATATTTTTGTTTTTGCAATTGTCTATTCTTGATCTCATTTGAACTCACGTGAAACAGGAATAAAAATTTAGCGGTGGCCCGAGGGGCCAAATCTTCATTAAAAAGGAAGCTCCTTGCGAACAATAAGATGACAAAACTTCCTCCAGGTTTTGTTAACCCGAACATCGCGTCAACTTCAAGCAACAGATTAAGCCTGCTTGCTGGCCTCAATGATATGGACGTAACTCCTGTATCGAACGTACTTCAATTTGTACCAAAATTTTTGCTCCAAGTAAAGAATTGTACGAATGCTACAAGCAAATTATTAAAGAGAGTAAGATGGAGTTTCATTCATATGGCTCCAAAGATAATAGGTTAAACACAACCTTTTAACACGGTTTACCCCGCATAAAAAATGAGGACATCACCGAAGAGCTAAAAAACTACAACCTATATCCTTCTTCCGTGGCTGAAATAGTCACCAAATTCAGTTCGAACAACAATGTAGTTTATAAAGTTCAATTTGTTCGTAAAAATTTTAATTCAACTGCCTTAAAAAACGTAAGAACAATTTCCAATATTATAATTTCTTGGAAAAAATACAAATCTAAATCCAGGAACAAACCAACTCAATGCTGGAACTGTTTAATGTATGGCCATGGCGGTAAACATTGTTATCGAAGTGCTGCTTGTATGATATGTGCATAACAACATCATACAAGTGTGTGTCCGTTTAACACAAATGAAAAAAGACCAGCTGTTTTTACATGCTTCAATTGCAAAAAACATGGAAAAGAGAGAACTGATCATTCTGCAAACGACATTAAGTCCGAGTTCACACAAGGCAACTTTTGTTGCGCAATTCTCGAGTTTGTAGATGTTTGCGGTGAGGGGAATAAAAAGGGAAAAATAATTGCCGGTTCTCGGCTATTTCAAGCAATTCTCTCATTCGCTTTTTTTTGTTTGTTGAATATTTGACATTTCTTTTCATTCGGTGTTTCGCTTCTTGGTGTGAATAATTCGTTTTGCAACAAAACCAATTAAATTAATTTATGTATGTATGTATTTAATTTTATTATTGTTCTTTACGACTAGAGCACAAATGTCAAATTATAAGAAAATAAAAACAAAACAAAACAGTAAAATTGCCGAAGAAATTGTCGTGTGTGGACATAAAAGCAATTTCAAAAGAGAATTGCCAAAAAGTTGCGCAATAAAAATTGCCTTGTGTGACCCCCCGACTAACTGTCCGTTACGTTCTCTCTATTTGGAAACTAGAACAAGAGTAACTTCTAAAAGTCAGAATAGCAGCAGAAAACAACAAAATAAATCATTTCATCCAAATGTATATTTCCGTAATTTACGAAACAACAACACTAATTGTAACAATAACATCAATAATAACAGCAAAGCCACATATGCTAGTGAAGAAATCTCTATCGTATTTATTCTGGTAGACTTCTTCTCGTTGGATATCTCTTTCCAATAAGTAAAACGACTGTGTTCTGTGAGTTAGGGTCTTAAACTAAATTTTATTTCCTATCACCAAGTTTGCGTTGGCTACAAAGTGCAACGCAAACATATAACTTAAATTAGCAAAAACGTAAAATATAAAATCGAAGTAGCTGATCGTGCAAATCTAAAACGGCGCGTGTCAACCATACGCAGCACCAATACTAAGCTACGTATGAACTAAATGTTGCCGATTAGGCAGAGCAGAATCAAAGCGTGTAAACTGTTCCCCGTTTTGAATGAAGGCCGTCCTCGGTCTTCTTCAAGATTTCTTCCAACGTATTTTTCAAGTTGACTAGCGATCTTCTCTTTCTCCAGCCCCTTATCATTCTGTAAGCCAGATATATCAAGGCGATGCAACACAATATCACAGAGGTGCTCAAGATAGGTTTCACAGTGATTTCTTTCTTTAACTCATCGAGATGCTGAAGATTTCTAATTTGCATGTCGTGGAGAAACGGTAGACTGAGAACTTGTTTATGCTCTGTAACCTTTATCATGGGAAGGTTTGGCAATTCGGGAATACTCCCTGGGACCCCAGCCCTATTCACGTACGTGATTCCATCGATGATAACTTCACTATCAAAAGTAACCAGGTAAGTGCCATTCACAAGTTGGCTGTTACCGTGATTTTCAATCACCTCTGCGATCGCATTGTTGATAATGATAATGCCATCATCCACTACCATTACTTTCTTAAGATCGTCGAACTGAGTGTTACATTCGGCAGATGTCCCAAATACTAGTTGTTGAGCACAAGTGGTAACGTTTTGAAATTTGCAAAAAGCGGACGAGATTGCTGTCCTGCAGCTTTCGACTGAGAGTACCTGATTGCCACATTTTGCCACCTTGTTGCCTCCCTCGAAAGAAATTATTTTTTGCTGGTGGGAGACAGGGAACAGATCTATTCTCTTGCATAGCTGCTTGGGTCTAGGAAATTTAATAACAAATTGTAAAATATCATTATTTTGGTAAATCTTAATGCTACTGATACTCATAACTTCCGACACACTAGTATCTGTAAAGCTTCCATTCTTCACCAGTGACTTCGCTTCGTCGCTATCAAGTATTGCGAGATCTAAATTAATTTTTTTTTTTATTAGTATTAAAAACCGATTAATTTTCATTTGTAAATAATTAGTTTTTTATTTTAAATAGTTCAATTATTTTTATTCTGAATAGTTATTCTTTTTATTGAAGCCAATTACAAGATTTTATTATTTTTGTTTCTAAAACCAATTATAAGATTTTATTATTTTTGTATTTAATGCCAATTACAAGATTTTATTATTTTGTATTTAATGTACCTACTATGTAGGCTTGAGTTCTCCACGAAGACTAACTTTACATTTCTTTTTACTATACTAAATATAGGAAAAGAAATGCCGTTCCTCTGCGACAGAGAAACACCACCGAGAAATATTAAAAACAAAAATCATCGATAAATGCCGATCAGCAAAACAGATGGTTGACATAAACAATTCCCAAGTGCATTGCCTTCATTTCACAATAGTGATTGTGAAACCATAAACAATTTCAAGTGCAGCAACCTGAGAACCGTTTATGTTTCATAATTGGGCAAACCATTGGTAACAATAAAATGCCAATGAATGCAAAAGGGATTGGGACAGAAACAAAATAAAAAAAATGCAAATGAGTGCAATACGAGATTGCGACAAAAGAATAAATGTTAAACATAGCAATAAGATATTGCAACATACTCGTGCCCGTTGTGAGTAATTTGATTCGGGCAAAACATTCATAAAATAAATGACGAAATAAAATATTCGTCAAGCTGGGTGGTAACATAATTGTTTTCTTTGCACTTAGAAAATAAGTAAATGGTTAATGAATGATAACACTTTAGATGATTTAACCATGACGGACGGACTGTTTACCATAATTGTCGGTATGTCTTTCACAGTATATGAGACATACCTTAACTACTCCCCCTTTTAATTTTCAGACGTCCCCGTCTGATTGACACTACGGACCACATTGATGAGGTCGATTCTCGCTCTCCGCTTTGTTACAAAGAATATAATAAGGGAGATTGTGAGCGCAAAGAATATGAGTGATGAAACTGAAATTGCAATGTAGTAAGCGTTCTTCACATTAGAATGAAGCTGGGAAATGGTCTCTCTGTTTTCGATATTTAGTTCATGAAGATAAGGTAGAGATAACAAGGGTATGTGATCTGAAAGGTTAACAGCGTGAGCAATTGGGATTTCAGGATTAATGAAATCGATCGTCCTAAGATTTATCAGTTTCGTATTGTTGATAAAGAGTTCATTTTGAAAGGTAATTAGAAAGGTACCTTTTGGGAGATTTTTGTCGACACCTTGATCTGAAATGCTCGCTGGTTGATTATTTATGATGACCATACCATCATCGATGGGATTGATGGTTGGTATACCATGGGCCGAAATGGTGTTGCAATGACCCGTATTTTTGTTGAGTAGGTTTTGAAGACAAAGTTCATCGGTGTTTCTAAGTTGCTGGCAAAAAGAGGAGAAGGCTTTTCTTGTACAATTTTTTAATATAAGGTAGCTATTCATACATTTAGCTACCTGGTTAGATTCAAATGATAAAATTTTGTTATTATGAATTACAGGAAAAATTAATTTTTTATCACATAGTTGCTTAATAATAGGGAACTTAATTAAAAATGTTATACTTTCCATATTTTGCAAAACCTTTAACTTAGAGTTGGCGATAATTTCGCTTGTACTGATATCAAGATCGTTTTCTGAATTCAAAATGAAATTTATTTCCGGGGTATCAAGCAATGTAGGATTTATGATATTGGCTTTGGCTAGGGCTATTGATAATGACAAGCCATCAAGTTCTCTTAAAACTGCTCTGTTCCTACTGTTCAGCAAGTCGTAGACGTTTTCCGAGTCAAGTTCACGTTCCTTTGTTGCGTTGAGAAGTAAGCTGACGGTACGAGTTAAGTTATTGATATGGGCCTGTGTCTCAGTGTTAACTACGATTTGTCTGTTGTTAGCAGAGATTAGTTCGCCCTGCTTGTTGCGCACTTCATTGAAATCGTCGTAATCCGGCGTGCCACCAATAACTTTTAATGCAGTGCCTATTATGTTGAGACTACGTGCATGTCTGTGGTGGACCCATAGTGCGTCCAACATTTTTTCTATTTCGCTAACGTCGGATAGGAGTAATTTTCTCATATTGGACCTAGGGAACACTTGTGAAAGAGTTTTCGTTTCAGCGATTATTGATATGAAATCAGTTAGGTTGGTTACGTGAGCCAGGGTTTTGTAATTTTCAAAAATAGCAACCGGTCCATCTGCGACTGGGATATAGTGAGAGGAGCTGTAGTCGAAAATGGTGGAGTTTAAAGTTGGGATGTTGTTCCACAAAATTAAGATTCTGTAATAAGGAGTAGTATGTTATCTTTGTGGACTATTTTATTGTCAATTTTTAGTGTTGTTCCTAAATCTTCCTGTACTATTCTTTGGTCATAGACTTTTGAAAATTTGTTGCCTAAACGCTTGTTTCTTTTTACGAACACTGTTTCACCAGGGTTGTATGTTTTGGTCATTCTCTTTTCATTGTGAAGTGTAAGGTCGCTTTTCTGTTTATCGATGAGTCTTAGCTGTACTGCTCTCCTAAGGTCCTCTGAGACAGAGTGGATTATGTCTATTGGCCTGACTTTAGTGGTAGAGTGAATTGTCCTGTTATATTTTGCCGTTGCCATAAGTATGGTCTCTAAAGGGTCGGCTGTTGGATCGTCAATTTTCAAACACCTAGCGATTTCAGTCAGGGTGCTGTGAAAGCGTTCGACTTGACCATTTGTAGTACTATGCATTGGCGGTGTTATAAAAATATTTGCCCCAAAATGATCTCTTACGAGGACTTTTATGGTGTTAGAAACAAGGGCTTTTTCGTTGTCGCATATTAACGTTTTACTTGTGAAAAAATTCAAAATTTCTATAAGGGCCGGCTTAATATCGATGATAGCCCTAGAAGCTATATTTTTGACTATTGCAAATTTGGAAAATTTATCTACACATGTCAAAAATAGTTTTTTATCTGTGTTGTAGATATCTATGTGTAGTATTTCGCCTGATGAGGAAGGGATGGGTGTTGGACCTATTTCATGCTTTTTTGGGTGTCGACAGTACTTTGCCTGTCTGCATGTTTTACAATTAAGAGCTATTTGTTTTGCTTTTTTTCTGATGTTCGGGAAATAGTAGTCCCGGAGGATTTGTTTAACATTTTCGGCTGGACAGCGGTGAGCTCTAGTGTGTTCATTGAGTAAAATCTCATTCTGGTCATCGACGTTGAAGACATCCGTGACTTGTTTATTTGCATACTTAAACTTAACTGATGGTAAATTTGTTATCAAAACGTGTTGTATTTGTCCTAAAGTGTGAAGATCACAATGAATTCCGTTAACCACTTGGGGGTTCGCTACATCCTTGATTTTATCATGGAGCTCTTCGAGATTTGTGAATGTAATGCAGTGACGTATACGGTCTCTGAAAAGGATTTTTGTTTCCCGTCTAGATTCGATACCTTGAACGATTATGATCTGATTTCTGAAGCAGTTTATTGGGTTCTCGACCGCTGGGATTATTTCGGTAAGTGAGATTTCACTAGCACAAGCTTGCAATGAAGATTGTGATGCTGAATCCGTGACAACATTGAGAAATTGTCTGGAGAGAGCGTCTGCCACAACATTGTCTTTACCAGGTTTATAATGAAACGTAGGTGAGAATTCTTCTACGAAGGCCTTCCAACGTTTAAGCTTTGAATTGGGGTTCCGTTCAGAAATGGCAAAGGTAAGCGGTTGATGGTCAGTGAATATGTTTAACTGGTTTACGCCGTAAAGGTAATGCCTGAGTGTTTTGAGTGCCCATACAATGGCTAGGAGTTCTCTTTCATTAGTGGCATAATTTTCCTCAGTGGCTGAAAGAATACGTGAGATCATTGTAATGGGGCGTCCCTCTTGTGAAAGGACGGCGCCGATGGCGTGGGAGGAGGCGTCAGTTGTTAAGTCAAAAGGTTTGCTAAAATCGGGATAAAGGAGTAGTATATCTTCTGAAGCAAGAAGTTTTTTTAGCTTGTTAAAAGCCGATAAGGCATCATTGTCTAATGTTATTTTTACGTGTTTTGATTGGCGCGTACCTATATGGCCATTATCACCTCGCAACAGTTTGGTGAGGGGTTTTGCAATGGCTGCGTAGTCTTTTACGAACCGTCTATAATAACCCGCAAGCCCTAGGAACGATCTGAGAGCCCTTAAGGTTCTGGGAGGTTCATAATCGATGATGGCGGCAACCTTATTCGGACAGGTTTTTATGCCGTTTGTGGTGACGACGAATCCTAAAAATTCAACCGAGGTTCTAAAGAATTTAGACTTATCCACTGAGACCCTCATATTTGCTTCATATAGTTTCTGCAATATCCTGTCAATATCATTTATATGACTCTGCTCGCTGTCAGAGAATACAATGATGTCGTCTATATAGACGTGGCAGGATTTACCGATTTCCTGTCTTAAAACGTCATCGATAGCTCGCTGGAAGATGCTGGGTGCATTTTTTAATCCGAACGGTAGTCGACAGAATTCATATTTACCGTTATTCACGCTAAATGCAGTCATTTCGCGATCACGCTCGATGAGATTTATCTGATGGAATCCGCTTTTAAGATCCAGTGTAGTGAAGAATTTAGCCCTTCCCAGGTTGGCCAAGATGATAGATGGATCTGGGATGGGGTATTTATCACACACGGTTTTTGAATTTAATTTTGTGTAATCGAATACTAAGCGTTTATTAGGTCTGCCGTGTTCATCGATGCCTTTCTTGTCAACAACCCAAACGGGGCTGTTGTACGGTGACCGTGAAGGTCTGATAATGCCATCTTTTAGAAGTTTGTGAACTTCGCTGTTCACAAATTCGACCATGGACATTGGGTAGGCCTGATACCTAGAGTAGACAGGTTCTTGATCTTTTGTTCTTATTGTAGCTGAGATGTTAGTGTTGAATGGTAGCGCTTCGTCGGGGTTTGCAAAAACATCGTCATTTTCCTGGATCATTTTAAAAAAAGATTCTTCGACATTCGTGGGAATTTTTTGTTCCTTTAGCGAATTTACCAGGTTCAAATTTAAATATTTTAGCTTTATTTGACCACCGTCGAAAAAAATAGTGTCCTTACCCGCGTCTATTATCGCGTTTGACCTTTTTATTAAACTAAAGCCTATTATACCGTCAAAGAGGGGTAGGTTATGTAGTATATAGAATGTTTCGGTAGTGTTAAGGACATTTACAAGGGTACCGTGGTTAATTTCAGTTGATCCGTGAATTGATTTGACCAAAAAGGGTCGGGATAATTGTCTTATGCCCTTAAGTTTTTCAGAATTTTTTATGTAACTTTTAGTGGCACCTGTGTCCACTAGAAGTTTTATAGTATGCCCACCTATTGTTCGTTCAACATAGGGGAGGGCTGATCTTCCCCTAAAAAATTAATGTTGTCATTATATGTGGTATCCTCTAATCCCTCGCATATCTCTTCCGCGTGTTCTTGACATTCTGTATCCCTGTCGATAGGAAGTTGCTCATTCAGGTGATTGATCCTTTGAAATTTATTGTTGTTGAATCTACTCGACTCTGGAGTTCTTTTAGATCCCTGTGGGAAATTATTAGATCTTACTGTCCTCATACTGACATCTGTGTCTAATGCATTATTACGTGGTTGTGGGGCGAAAGCTTGTTGGTTATTTTGAGGGAAATTCTGATATCGAGTGTTTGAGGGGGGTCCAACGTTTCGATTTGAGTTACTTCGATATTGGGGTTGTTGTTGTCTTTGTTGGAAACTACTTGGGTTAAATGGCCTATTAGTGCTATTTCTATGGTTCTGTATGTAAGGGGTTCGTTGGGGTTGCTGTTGTGTAGGGAAGTTTCTGTTCAACCCATTGCTGTAAATCTCAGCAAAATGATACCTGTTATGATTTGTTTCCAGTTCCTGAGCCATTGCTAGGGCTGAAGGTAAGTCAGTAGGTTTGCACGAAAAGAGTGTAGTGCACAGTGGTTTGCGGAGTCCTGAGATAAAGACACGGAGTGCATCTTGACGGTATTTTATATTGAATGACGCTATTAAAGAGGCGTCGTTTTGATGAGACATTAAAACTTTGTTCGCAATTGCCGTTAATTTGCGTTCTACTTCGTCGTAGAACTGAAGTAGAGTCTTTTGGCCTTGTCGCAATGTTGAGAGTTCTTGTTCTAACGTATAGATTGATTTTTTGTCAGAGTATGCGAAGTCCAATCGTTCCACAATAGCATGAAAATTTAGAACTGTGTTGTAGGTGCTAAGCACAGAGTCGGCGTTTCCAATAATTTTATTGCGCAGTATTGCCACCGCTTGGTAGTATTTTGAGCTTCCTGCGAAGGGCTCGAAGAGTTTGTGGGCTGTTACTGCAGCCTGTCGCCAAGAAACGTATTTATTGGCATCACCCCTGAATTCGGGGACCGATTTTACGATATCCAATGTCTCGTCGCATTGAACACCTGCAATGATTTCGATCGGTCTATGTTCGACAACTAGTGTGGCGGGTTCCAAGGCTTCAAGTCTATTATTAAGCTCATTGATGGTTTCTTGGAACTCTTGCCTAGTACGATTTGTGGCTTGAGCAATAGCCGTTTCAAGAAGCGTTCGAACGTTATCAGCGTTCATATTGGTATCTGTTCGAGTGTCGGAAATGGATAGATGTGAGAGCCTAGATAGAAGTTGTTCAGTCTATAAGAGGGAACTATCGTCTTCTTGCATTTAGCAGGAGTAGCACTTTTAATGGTAACACTATGACCCGTGTAAAAAAAAATAATACTTGGTACAATCAAAAGAAAAGCTTTTGCAATTACAAAGGTGGAAGAGAGAAAAAAAAAATTTATAAAGACAATGTTTTATTGTCTTTGAATAATTTTATTTTTCCTTTTATTTTAAATTTAGGTTGAAATTTTAGCTTAAAAAAAAAATTAATAAATCTTTTTTACAATGGACATTTAAGGAAAAAATTATACTTTAGCTTAAAAAAATAATTTATAATTAATTTTTTTGGGAAAAAAAAAATTTTAGTTTACGGGAAAAAATTAATATAGTTCTTACAAATTAAGACAAAAGATTTTACTTTAAAAAAAAAATTTATAATTAAATTTAGGAGTTTTTCTTTTTTTTTTTATTTAGGAGTTAAAACATTAAACAATTTTATGATTTTTAGTTTTAATTTTAACTTACATAGACATAAATACGTTGTTGAATTTCATCTCTCTTTCCCCTTTGTTTTCTGTCAGAAACTGCTTTCGTATTCCTCTTTTGCTGCGTATGTTGGTGATGATTGCACAGGATATTTGATGTTATACTGATGAGTGTCTCTTATTTTCAATTCTGCTAACTCGAACTTGCCAAAAAAATTTGTTTTTATTCACAATTGTCACATAAATTGATATATTTTTTCAACTTTTACTGGTGAGTGTTTCTTATTTTCAATTCTGCTAACTCGAACTTGCCAAAAAATTTGTTTTTACTCACAATTGTCACACAAATTGATATATTTTTTCAACTTTTACTGATTTAGGAAAGTTCTTGCTAATTACTTCAATCACTTGTGTTTTTTTTTTTCTTAAGGGGGTTGCCGAGTTGGGCGCCAATTAATTTTTTTAATTAAATATGATTAAAAACCGATTAATTTTCATTTGTAAATAATTAGTTTTTTATTTTAAATAGTTCAATTATTTTTATTCTGAATAGTTATTCTTTTTATTGAAGCCAATTACAAGATTTTATTATTTTTGTTTCTAAAACCAATTATAAGATTTTATTATTTTTGTATTTAATGCCAATTACAAGATTTTATTATTTTGTATTTAATGTACCTACTATGTAGGCTTGAGTTCTCCACGAAGACTAACTTTACATTTCTTTTTACTATACTAAATATAGGAAAAGAAATGCCGTTCCTCTGCGACAGAGAAACACCACCGAAAAATATTAAAAACAAAAATCATCGATAAATGCCGATCAGCAAAACAGATGGTTGACATAAACAATTCCCAAGTGCATTGCCTTCATTTCACAATAGTGATTGTGAAACCATAAACAATTTCAAGTGCAGCAACCTGAGAACCGTTTATGTTTCATAATTGGGCAAACCATTGGTAACAATAAAATGCCAATGAATGCAAAAGGGATTGGGACAGAAACAAAATAAAAAAAATGCAAATGAGTGCAATACGAGATTGCGACAAAAGAATAAATGTTAAACATAGCAATAAGATATTGCGACATACTCGTGCCCGTTGTGAGTAATTTGATTCGGGCAAAACATTCATAAAATAAATGACGAAATAGAATATTCGTCAAGCTGGGTGGTAACATAATTGTTTTCTTTGCACTTAGAAAATAAGTAAATGGTTAATGAATGATAACACTTTAGATGATTTAACCATAACGGACGGACTGTTTACCATAATTGTCGGTATGTCTTTCACAGTATATGAGACATACCTTAACTTCTATAACGTTTACCTTCGCTAAACTAACAGATAAAATTAAATTCTGCAAATTTATAATCGAAATTCTATTTCTGGCTAAAAGTGTTTCGTACAATTTATCAGTGTTCATCCTATCTTTTTCTTTTTCAGCTGCGATTACCTGGTTTACCGTGTCCGTCAGTTTCTGAAGTTGTTGGTCGATTCTAGTGTTGATATCTATTTGTCTGTTGTTTGCTTCCACCAGCTGCTCTTGTCTAAACTTGCTCTCTTCAAAGTCATCGAAGTCAGGAGTGCCTGCTACTACCTTCAGGGCAGTTCCTAAGATGTTTAAACTTCTGGCATGTCTGTGGTGGATTCGTAGGGCTGAGAGCAATGTAGCCATATGGTTAATATCTGATTCCAAAATTATTTTCATATGAGACTGTGGGAAGAGATCAGACAATTCGGTTGTTTCCTTAATGAGTCCGTCGTATAAAGTCAAGTTGGAAGAGTGTTTTAGGTAACCATAATCATCCCAAATAATTATATCGCCATCATATATCGGGATGTAGTTTGAATGAGAGTAGTCGATGATCTTGCCTGCTATCGGTAAAATTACCGTAAGTAAGATGTTTAGAAACCTAGAATAAAGAAAGTTGTTTAGAGCCATGCTATCTCAGATTGTCCTTATGGACCACCCTTCCTTTTATTAGATATGTCGTGCCCAAATAAGCTTCGACCGTTCCTTCTCCATACAAAGGGCTTAATTTATTTCCCAATCTCCTGTTGGATTTTATAAAAACTTTATCTCCTACCTCGAACTTTCTATCTGTCCTACCCCTGTTGTGATTATCCAGGGTTTGATTTTGTGCACTTAAGATTTTTTCCATAATGAGCGTTCTTAGCTCATTTGGAGCGGAGTGGATTATATCGATAGGATGCTTTTCGGTAACAGAGTGGATTGTCCTATTGTACTCAATAGTGGCCTGCAAAATAAGGTTGACGGTATCCTCGATGTTTCTCTGAAGTTTCAGACATCTCGCGACCTCTGAGAGGGTGCTGTGGAAACGCTCCACTTGGCCATTTGACGTGCTATGAAGTGGTGGTGAATTAACGATCTGTATGTTATACGAGTCTAATAATGTTCTTATAGTCTCTGAATTTAGGGATTTTTCGTTGTCGCAAAATATTGTCTTAGTTTGAGGGAAAAAGTTCATTAATTGTAGTATTGGAATTTTAACATCGAAGATGGTACGGGATTGGATTGGCTGAACTATAGCGAACTTGGAAAATTTGTCAATGCAAGTAAGGAAATATTTTTGGCCAGTGGAGTAAATATCTATGTGTAGGATTTCACCCGCATAGTTGGGAATTCGTGTTTCTCCAATGAATTGCCGTTTCGGGTGCCTCTGGTACTTTCCCTTAGAGCAAATTTTACAATTTGAAACAATTTCCTTAGCAAGTTTTGACATTTTCGGAAAGTAATAGTCTTGTAATATTTGTTTTACGTTTTCCTGGGCAGCTCTATGCGCTCTGTTGTGTTCAGAAGCAACAATTTCTCTCTGTTCATTAAGGTCATAGATGTCTGTTACAAAGAGTTTTGAGTACCAAAATTTAGTACCTGGAAACTGTCTGATTAAGTCATGTTGCAAGAATGCCAGAGTTGGGAGAGTGCAGTATATTGCATTTACCACATTTGGGTTAACTGCATCCCGGACCGTTTCAAAGAGTTCGTTTTTTTCATTAAGTTGGATGTTATGTCTTATTTTCTTTCCGAATATTACAAAGGTACGCAATGAGGCTTGTTCAGCCTCTTCAATAATTATTTGATATCTGTAG
Organism: Cordilura impudica; assembly: GCA_963682025.1. NCBI lineage: Eukaryota > Metazoa > Arthropoda > Insecta > Diptera > Scathophagidae > Cordilura > Cordilura impudica. The sequence continues at coordinate 158,218,417 of OY821520.1, forward strand.
CAATTAATCGGGTTATCCGTACTCGGAATAGTATAGGTAAGGGACGCCTCACTATGAACAGTAGCATGGTCTGCTTCTGGGTCGTTGTCCGTAGCGTTTATTTGTTGTCGGGATAACGCATCCCCAACTACATTTTCCTTTCCAGGTTTGTAAAAAATCTTTGCGTTGTGCTCATCAACAAAAGCTCTCCAACGTTTGATTTTCGCATTTGGGTTTCGGTCTGAAACCGCGAATGTTAACGGCTGGTGGTCCGTAAAAATGTTGAGAGTTTTCGCGCCGTAAAGGTAATTTCGAAGGGTTTTTAAAGCCCAAACTATTGCCAAAAGCTCTCTCTCATTCGTAGCATAATGCATTTCGGGGTCTTTTAATGTTCTAGAGATAAATTGTATCGGTTTACCATCTTGGGATAAGACTGCACCTAGGCCCAATGCCGAAGCATCTGTCGTTAAGTCGAATGGTTTCCTAAAATCTGGATACGTAAGCATAACGTCTTCTGAAGTCAGTATTTCCTTTAGTTTACTGAAAACAAGCAATTGACTTTCGTTAAGTGTTATTATAACCTTTTTTGACTGACTTGCACTAACTTTCCCGTTTTCGCCCTTTAGCTCGTCTGTTAATGGTTTGGCGATTCTCGCAAAATCTTTAATGAATGATCTATAGTGACTCGCCAGTCCTAAAAAAGATCTTAATTGAAACAGGTTAGAAGGTGGAACGAATCTAAGAATCGCCGAAATTTTGTCTGAAGACTTCCGTATGCCTTCCGTCGACACCACGAAACCAAGATATTCCACACTAGTCCTAAAAAATTTTGACTTTTCGACGGAAACGCACATATGTGCTTCCCGAAGCTTCGTGAGGACCCAGTTGACATGAATAAGGTGGTCATCTTCTGATTCCGAAAAAATAATCACGTCATCGACATAAACGTGGCATGATTTTCCTAACTGTTCCCTAAGAATGTCGTCGATAGCTCTCTGAAAGATACTTGGAGCATTTTTTAACCCAAAAGGTAGTCTGCAGAATTCGTACTTTCCGTTGTTAACTGAGAAAGCAGTTTTCTCCCTATCTCTTTCTGCGAGTTCAATTTGATGAAAACCAGATTTAAGGTCCAGGGTAGTAAAATATTTATTATTATTTATATTTCGGGATAGGATATTTGTCGTTAATAGTAATTTCATTAAGCTTTCGGAAATCTATCACCATTCGTTTCTTCCTGTTTCCTAATTCGTCCATGCTTGTCTTGTCTACGACCCAAATTGGGTTATTATAGGGTGACCAAGATGGTCGAATAATGTGGTCTGCCAGAAGTTGTCTAATTTCCTCGTTTACAAAGTCCGATACCCCTATTGGGTATGGATACGATTTCGAATATATTGCTTCATCGGTTTGAGTCCGGATCGTCGCTACTATATTTGTGTTATACGGCAGTGATTTTTTTGGGTCTGAAAATACTTCGTTGTTATTGTTAATAATATTCTTAAATTTGGTTCTAACGGATTCTGGAACATTTTTCACGCCAACTATAATATGATTCACATCTTTGCACTTCATGAAACAAATTTTCTCCGAGCCTGCCGCGTAATTAATTGTCCCTGTTTTAGAAGGTCTAACCCCACAATTGCATCAAATGTTGAAAGATTCTCTAGCACAAAAAAAGTTGAATTTTTCCCAAACAAATTTACGACACATTTTTTATTTATGTCATTTTTTCCGTGAATCGAATGAACTGTAAAGGGATTATCGGTATCCTTGATACCTTTAAGTTGTTTAAATGGTCTTATATAATTTTTCGATGCCCCGGTGCCTATTAATATTTTTATTGTCTCCCCAGCAAGAACCCGTTCTATGAATGGTAGCTGGGAGCATGCCCTAAAAAATTAATGCTTTCAAAATCATTATCGTTAGCATGCTGTTCGATATCTAGAACCGCATCGTCCGCTGTGATGGAATATTGTTCCACCTCATTTGTCACATGGTTGATCCTCTGAATCCTGGATCCCGTTTGTCTGTCCGATCCAGGTTGTTTTTTCGTAGGTTGAAAATTTTGGTTTCGACCGCTCGTGTGCTGTCTGAACCTTGAAGACGATGGGTCAATATCCATTGGTTCTGGAATATCTTGTCCTCTGACTTGACCCGGGTGCCTTTGAGATTGGACCCTATTATAGTATGGGTTTTTCTCGTTAGGTTGATTTTGATTGGGGAATTTCCTAGCATTAATTTTATTATTCTCGTTGATTCTATTAGCAAATGTGGTTGCAAAAACATACCGCTCGTGGTTGGATTCAAGTTCCTGTGCGAGTGCCAATGCTGTTGGTAGGTCCACAGGTCGTGACGAGAATAAGATGTCGCATAGAGGTTTTCTTAAACCTGAAATAAAGGTGCGAAGTGCATCCTTTCTATACTTATCATTTAGCACATGTACGACGTCACTGTCGTACGTCATCAATGTCTTATTCGTCAATAATGTAAGCTTTCGTTCAACGCTATCATAAAAATCCAAAACAGAACCATTACCCTGTCTAAGCGTGCTTAACTCCTGTTCTATTAAATATATTGGTCGTTTATCCGCATATGTAAAATCCAAGCGAGCAATAATAGCTCGAAAATTTAGCACTGTATTAAATGAGGCCAGAACGGCATCTGCCGCTCCCCTTATCTTATTTCTCAGAATGGCCACTGCTTGGTAGTGTTTAGAACTACCATCAAAATTCTCATAAACCTTATATGCAGTATGTGCTGCCTGTCTCCAAGAGACATATTTTTCTAATTTACCGTCGAACTCCGGTAATGATTTTACGAAGTCAAGCGTTTCGTTGCATACCACTGAAGGGTCTATGGCAGTTTCCCTAAATTCTTTTTCGTTCACTCTACCAACTTCTAAACTAGCTATTTTCTCAGTTAGTTCGTTAATTTTTTCTGTAAACAATCTAGACTAATGTTGTGTTGCCGCAACTACGGCCCTGTTAATCATAGCTTGTACTTCTTCCTGTGACATCCTTTCTCTATTTCCCGTAATATTTAAACTGTCAAACAAGTCCTCCAAATCACTCATAAATTAAAAAATATAGTTTTAGTTTCGTAAAACCGTCAACACACTTTCGCTTTAGCTGGATAGAAAAGGTCAAAACACTGATAATTAAAACCGTTAGCACGATAGCACTATTTTCACTTTTGATATTCTTTTTATTTTTTCCTTCTAAAGCCACTTTATGAAAATTGGAAACTTTACTTACATTCTTTTTTATTTCTTAATATAATTCTCCGTTTGACTTGGTGTTGGTGGTGGTGTTGGTGGCGGTGGTGGTGGTGCTGTTGTTGAAGTTATAGTTTGATATTCCTGATGAAATGTACGGTTCCTTATCCTGTTGGGCGCCAGTGAAGAAATCTCTATCGTATTTATTCTGGTAAACTTCTTCTCGTTGGATATCTCTTTCCAATAAGTAAAACGACTGTGTTCTGTGAGTTAGGGTCTTAAACTAAATTTTATTTCCTACCACCAAGTTTGCGTTGGCTACAAAGTGCAACGCAAACATATAACTTAAATTAGCAAATCGTAAAATATAAAATCGTAGTAGCTGATCGTGCAAATCTAAAACGGCGCGTGTCAACCATACGCAGCACCAATACTAAGCTACGTGTGAACTAAATGTTGCCGATTAGGCAGATCAGAATCAAAGCGTGTTAACTTGCTAACCAGCTGAGAACAAACAACGATTTATTTAGCATCGATGAGCTTTTTGATATTTTCACTACAGCTATGTATGATTTGCAAAGGTGCACTTGAAAAGTACAACAAATCAAAGTTGTAATGTCAATGGTGAAATACCCCATGGATTATACTAATTTACACGAATTCAAAATGCTTCACTTGAATGCTAATGGCATTACAAACTTTTCTAAATTAAAACAATTTGAGATACTAATTGAACGAGAAAATATTAAAATAGCATCTTTGAATGAAACATTTTTTTCAGAAAATCATAGACCCTATTTAAAAATTATTATTTATATAGAAGTGACAGAACAGATGCAAGAGGAGGAAGAGTAGCTCTGTTAATTCATAAATCTGTCGCACATAAAAACCTCTTTATATCAAACACCTCATCAATTTAAAACATCTCAATTTAAGTTATTATAAATAATATACCTATTGTTGTATCTTCGTTATATTCACCAAGAGGCGTTTATGGAATTGCTGTCTACTACAGATGAACTGCTGCGGCAATGCACACAAGGCAGATCAATCTAATGAATTTACAACATATATTTTCAACAAGTTTTACAAACTGCAATCTAGCATCGAAAGCAAAATTGTGTTCGATTGAATATTCGTTGTACAACGAAATTTTCGACCGTGCTGCCAGCTCATAATACGAATTTGACAATCGATAATCGATGTTCGATACCCAGGGAAGATCGAAGATCGAATGCAACTCATAGGTGCCTATTATGAGCAACTTTCGATTTTCGATTGTGGTCGAATTAACTGATCTAACCCACCAATCTCACATCACACTGCAAGTTCGAAAAACTCAATACACTCACCTTTTTTTCCTAATACACACACATTTTCCGCAGTGGTCACACTAATGGCACCAAATTTTTCGTGCGAGTAGTGGCAGACACTAACGATGATTAATGTTACCCTGTTATAAATTTAATGCAAATTTACTGGATTCTGTAAAATTGTAATTAAAGTTTTAACTTGTTAAATCTATTATGATTTATTTTTTGAAATGCGCATACAAAAACGCAAGTTTGTTAATTATAGAGCATAAATATTATTAATTATTATTAAAATAATACTAATAATAATAAATGTAAACATTTTCCCTCAAACATGTGCCTGTATAATACACTCGGTAATTCTACTTAAAATAGAATAAGAGAGAGAAGTATACAAATTTTTTCAAGTTTACGCTTCGACAACATTTTAAAAATGAGATTGTAGTCCGATGTGTGAGCATAAAATTTAATGGCGATGGATTCGACTAATTCGAACAATTTTTCGTTGATAATACGTACACAACGATTTTACAATTTCAGTGTGATGTGAGATTGGGGGGTAACGAATTTTCATTTGGTATTATGACGCACATTCGATAAAATAGCTCTATTGTGAATTTCACTCAATTGGATTATTCACAATAGTACTTAATTATCAGCTGGCACTATAAATAAATATTGTTTGTTTACAAATTTATAAAAGAAAAAAATAATTATTTATTAACATGGAGTTATGGTTTTATGATTCGTCTGATGAAGGTGAATGCTTCATCATGAGAGATGCTTCCAACATTTTGGAAATGGATTCCGTTACGTAAGTATGCGAGGTTTTAACAGAGTACGATTTGTTTACAGATTTATAGCAAATTTTTGACTGCAAGGAGGCGTTTATGGAATTGCTGTCTACTACAGATGAACTGCTGCGGCAATGCGCACAAGGCAGATCAATCTCATGAAGATCGAATGCAACTCATAATAAGGGCTATAATAAGGGCCTGAAATTTTTTTGAGTAATTTCATTAAAATGAAAAAAGTATTCCACCCACGGGTCGTCGCTGGTGCAAAAGTATATGTAGGTTTAGAGAGGACAGATAAAGAGACAGAGAGGATAGATTCTCCAGATGGTATACGTTTCTTGTTCCCTAGAAGTTATATTCCACTAAAGTTGAAATTTGACAAAAATATAGTAGTTTAATAAATATTTCATAACGCCCCTAATATTAAACGGTAGGGCTGTGGCCCCTAACAATAACTAAAGACTACAATCATACCAACCTTTTAAAAATGACCGCATGTCATTATTGATGATAACTTGCGAGTAGTAACCATTTATGTTTGACAGTTGAGTTTGACAGCATGCCACGCCCACAATTAGCAATAGTTTAACCTAATTTTTTGGCTATTTTATTCTGGATATATTAGCTACAAAATGGCGTTAAACTTTAAACTATCCCACTTTAAATCAAAGTATATTTGTGACCATAATTTTGTATAAATAGAGATCAATTATGTTTGAAAAGACATTCCTTGCTTTCAAGTTAAATCGAGCACGACTTAAAGTTGCTCAGCAAAGATATAAATAAAACCAAATTAATAAATTTAAAAAAAGGATTTGTGTTTTATTTACATGGCGATTCTGCCAGACTACGCGTATAATGCCGCGTATCGAGTACTGAATTTTATTTACATGGCCAGACTACGCGTATAAAGCCGCGAATCGAGTCTTTAAAATTTTTTATTTTGAATCCTGTGTGCATGAAATCTGCACAGAAAATATAATCCGGACGTAGACACCGGAAAGCAGCAGCGAAAAATGTCAGAAGGCCCAAAGCCACTGACAATTGAAGGATACAGAAGACGAAATCAAGCCAAGAAGGAAGCCAAAGAACCCACCATATCCCAGATAAATATACCAAAAAGAAGGGGTGGTAATAAATGTAAATTAAAGAGAGAGCGGGCAATCCTAACAAGGCAAGTCAACAGTAATCCACCACCATCATGGGAAACAGCAACTAAAATCTGGAAACAAATAGACAAAATCTAATTCCTGCTAAACCAACACAAAAATAAATAAATTTTTATTCTAAAAGACGTGCGTTTAAGCCGCACTCTTAGGGTCAGCCGGCGATATTCGCCTTGTGACAAAAAAATTTTTTTTTTGAAATAATACATTTATTGGAATGATGAAAAATAACAAACTTTGAATAATAAATACTGATTAATATTTATGAATAAAATTTAAACTTAATTTTTAAACAATTTTAATACTTAATCAATATACATACATATGAATAATATTTTAAATAACTTTTAATATTTTCTTTTAAACTTTTATTTGTGAGCTAAAGTTAACATAATATTAATTATAGAAAATAATTTTTGTAATTTTAAATTTTTAATGTTGAATATAATTTTTAAATTAATAATTGTTATCTTAAAATGGGCAGTGAGGAGTCGAAAATAGTAAACCCAAAAGCAAATGTAGTTAATGAAATAACAATAAAGCATGAGGGACAAAACACTTTATTGATAGAAATATGTTTAGTGTTAATGTCGGTACTTACATGCTTGAACTTAGCTCTTCACATTTATGCAATGCATAATAAAAAATTAAAAAAGGAGATATTTGAGTAGGGCAAATAACTTAGATAGAGTCTAAATGGAAAAGTGGGAATTAATAAAAAAAATAATTGTCTCAGAAGGAGAAAAATTTAAAAAAGCTTACAAGTGTATTAATAAAAATATTTTTATAAAAGAAGAAACAATAAGAAAACATTTAATTACTCTGGTTAATGCATTAGAGGCAAAAAGAGAAATTGTACAGAAAAATTTTCCTAAATTGACAAAAGAACATAGAGAACAAACGTTAGAATCATATTGGATTTTAAGGGATCAACTGGTAAAGGTATTTACTAAGTATAATATACAACAGCAGGTACCTCATTCATTGGAAGAACCATTACAGTTTGATACGAATATAATAATAACTACCTCTAGATTTGAAACTATTTCGGAGAACGCAACTGATTCTGACCACAGTGACTCAAAGGAGAGGGCAAAAATGCCTCAGACAGCAGTGGACTTTTTGAGCACAGCCTCACGGCTGATACCTGATTTTGATGGCAAGTCAGAAAATTTGCGGTCATTTTTAGACTCACTTAGACTGTTGGATTCAATTAAGGACACACACGAGACCACTGCGGTGTCTCTTATCAAGACAAAACTAAAGGGCAGCACTAGGAACCTAATTGAACATGAATCCACAATTATCGAAATATCCAAACTAGAGAATAACGTAAAAAGAGAGTTTGTCGAAGTTTGTCCGCTAAGATAATGAATGTGCGACAAAATGGCAAATCGGCAAACGCCTATTGCAACGAAATTGAAAATCTCACAAAATCATTGGAAACTCATATATAACAGATGGGTTATCAAGCACATTGGCGACGAAATACGCCACACAGACAGCTATTAAAGCTATGACCAGAAATTGCACCATAGATAAGGTAAAACTTATCATGGAGGCAGGCCAGTTCAGTAACATGAACGAAGCAGTGGGAAAATTTATTAGCACCTGCACTGAGGCCAACGGACAGCAAAATACGGTTCTGCATTTCAGACAGGGAATGTTCAATAACACATATCGTGGGCAACGGAGACAATTCCGTGGTAGATTTGACAATAATTGGAACAATAGAAGTTCCCAGAACGGCGGTTATAACTACGGCAACAATAACAACTATATAAATACGAATAATAGGGCTAGACGTGGACGTTTCAATGGTCCTCACGGCAATAATAACAGAGGCAATGTAAGGGCAACATATGTGGACGAAATTAGTTCGGAAAACGCGAACGACCCCCTAAGATCGTAAACAGAAAAGTGTATAATGTTGACCTTAACCTAAGCATTTTCAGACAAGTTCATATGGACCACAATAAAATCCCAATAACATTGTTAGTGGATACGGGTGCTGATATATCACTTATAAAAAATTATCATTTTTCAAACAACCAAATAAATAGAAAAACAATAACAACATTAAGTGGCATAGGACAAGGTAGAATCGTCTCGAAAGGTACTACATTTTTTGACATTAAATTCAAAAATTTTTTGATACCACATACGTATCACATAGTTAATAATGACTTCCCAATACCATGCGATGGCATAATCGGCATGGATTTCATTAAGAAATATAATTGCATAATAAAATTTGACGAAGATAATGATTGCCTTATACTACGCCCACACATTATCACACAACACATAGAAATACCAATTACGAACACATGCAATGACGACTTAGCTTTACCAGCAAGATCCGAAGTAATACGTTAAGTAAAACTTTTAACCTCTTGTTCTGAAGTGTTGATTCCACTAGCACTTTGGTGAAGGCAGACAGAGCATTAATTCGTATACTTAACACTAACAACAAAACAATTACACTCAAACAAGATCTGATACAAATAGAAGATGTGAATGACTATGAGATATTCACAAATAAATTGAACAATAAACGGAGAAAAACTGAAATTATGAAAATTTTAAGGAAAAAATTTCCAGAGCGTTTTAGCTCTACATTAACTAATCTTTATTCTTAATACAGTGATATCTTCGGTTTAGAATCTGAAACAATTACTACTAACAATTTTTATGAACAAAAGCTAAAGGTTAAGGATACACAACCGGTATACATTAATAACTACCGTATACCACATACACATAAAGAAGAAATTGAAAAACAGGTAAAAAAAAACTTATAAATGACAAAGAGAAAAGATGGAGACTTGTAATAGGCTATAGACAAAGTAATAAAAAATTAGTGGCAGACAAGTTCCCACTGCCAAGAATAGATGATATTTTAGATCAACTTGGCAGGGCAAAATATTTTTCTTGTCTCGATTTGATGTCTGAATTTCATCAAATGAAATTGGAGAACGATTCTAGAGATCTAACTTCTTTTTCTACCAATATTGGTTCATATAGATTTACTAGACTACCATCATTCAGAGAATGATGACAATTGCTTTTAGTGGTTTAAAGCCAGAACAAGCATTTTGTACATGGATGACTTGGTTGGCTTCGGTTGTTCAGAGAAGCATATGCTGACTAATTTAACTAATGTTTTCGAATTATGTCGTAAGCATAACCTGAAATTGCATCCCGAAATGTGCTCATTTTTTGTGAACGAGGTAACATACTTGGGCCATAAATGCACCGATAAGGGCATACTCCCAGATGATAGCAAATATTCAGCAATAAGAGATTATCCAACGCCAACAGATGCAGATAGCGCAAAGAGATTTGTAGCTTTCTGTAATTATAGAAGATTTCTTGAAAATTTTTCTAAGTATTCAAGGCATATCACAAGATTATCTAAAAAAGGAGTACCATTCGAGTGTACAAAAGAATGCAATAATGCTTTCAATCATCCGAAAACATCTTTAATGAGCCCAAAACTATTAAAATACCCAGACTTCAAGAAACAATTCTGTATCATCACAGACGCAAGCAAACACGCTTGCGGTGCAGTACTCACCCAAGAGTACGATGGAAAACACCTTCCAGTGGCATACGCCTCTAAGGGTTTCACAAAGGCAGAATCGAATAAGTCTACCATTGAACAAGAGTTAACGGCGATACATTGGGCTATTACGCATTTTAGACCATACATATATGGAAAATATTTTTTGGTCAGAACTGACCACTATCATATCTATTTTCGATGAAAAATCCAAGCTCCAAACTGACCAGAATGCGACTCGACTTAGAAGAATACGATTTTACTGTTGAATATCTAAGGGGAAAGGACAACCACATTGCCGACGCATTATCGCGTATAACAATAAATGACTTAAAACAAATAAATGAGAACACAAGCAAAGTGCTTAAAATCACGACTAGATCGACGGCGAGCAAGAAAACAAATACGACAGTAAGTAATACTTTGAACAAGCAGCATAAAATGAATGAATATAAAAAGCCTAGTATATATGTACCAATAAATAACACTGACGTCAGAAAATACTATAAATTAAGGATTAACCCCGCAAGATGTTACATCACACGAGGAAAATCTATAATAACATATATACAAATCAATGATTTGTTTATTAATGGGAAACTTGACTTAGGACATTTTTTCCCAAGGCTCGAAGAAGTGGCATGTAAACATAACATTGACAAATTACAAGTGGCACCTAGTGAGAAAATTTTCGAATTTATCTCGATTAATGAATCTAAAGAAATGGGCAATGATAAATTAAATAAATTAAAAGTAGCGCTACTAAATAAGGTGACCCAAATTGATAATAAAGATGCTAAAGCTGTTCAAGATATTATAAAAAGATACCATGACAATCCCATAGAAGGAGGACACTGTGGAATATACAGAACAATTGAAAAAATAAGACGATATTACTACTGGAGAAATATGACGAAAGACATAACAAAACATGTAAAAAATTGTCATAAATGCCAAACGGCTAAAATAACAAACCACTTGAAATGCCCAATGACATTGACAACGACACCAACAAAACCATTTTTTTTTTCAATTATATATTCATCCTTTATTTACACAGTAAAAAGTTTTAGTTTAATTTTAACACCAAGCCGGTGTGTATATATAACAATCCCTAAAAAGTGTTAAATGTATTCCATTATGGTATACTTTTAAAGAGATTGAAAAAGAGGCAGTGAGAGAGAGTTTCGTTTTTGAGAGCATAAAAATAACACCATTATGTATTACAATTTATTATTTTTTGGTGTTAAAATAAAACCAAATTATTTACATTCAATACGTAACTAGGCATTAATTTAATACCCTATGGAATAGGTTTTACACCAGACCAAGAATTGGATTAATACCATTAGGAATATATTGTATTCTTAAATAGGTGTTGTTTTTAATACCCAACGGAATGAATTGTACACTAATCGGGTGTTGCTATTAATCCAGGCAGGGCTAAAATTAACACCCTGTACGTGTTATTTTCAATACCTAATGGAATATATGGTACACTAAACGGGTGTTACTAATAATCTAGGCAGGGCTAAAATTAACACCCTGTAGGTGTTATTTTCAATACCCAATGGAATATATTTTCCACTTAACTGGTGTTGCTTTTAACCTAGGAAGGTCTAAAAGTATCACCCTTTTTTATAAAATTTCACTGAAAATAAATGAAAAAACTTTAGTTTTATGTTTAATAATTTGAGTTTATATTTTAATATTTATTGAAGTATTTTAATTCATTTTTTATAAAATCCTTATTTTTTATATAACAAACAAAAACAATATACTTATTTTTCTATAACATCTGGTGTTAATATGTATTCTTTTAAATTAATGCTGTAACATTCATAAGGCCTTAAACATATTATATCCTTAAAAGTAATAATTTTTGAAATATTTTGTGACCTTATTTCATATGCATTTAAGATCCTGTCTAATTCTTTACTTGTGTACATATCTAAAAGCAAATAAGGCTGATCACTAACTACATAAATTTCCTTAATTTTACCAAACATGAAAAATCCGCTTTCTTTTTTTAAATATAAAAAAAATGAAGGTCTATAATTGTAACCGTACTTCAATTCAAATTTATTGGTTACAAATACTTTTGATACGACAGTCAGGCTCAACGTGTTATAGAAGTAATTTTGAACTTCGATATTTAAATCTTTGAGGTCAATTAGAGATAATTTATTAAATGCAATTTTATTTTTAAAGCATACGTTTTCCCATTGGACACTCATTTTTGTTTGGTATCTATTGGCAAGTGTCTTACATAAATTTTTGTAATTATTTATTACATGCACATCCTTGATGAATTCACGATGTTTACCTTCATATCGCATTGCCCAAGTATGGATAAGTGGTCCTAACTTTTTCATGACTGACGGGTAATGTGTTATGAAGTGATGCTTCGGCAAAAGGGTTTCTTTAAAATCTTCAACGATGCTTTTTAAATGAGTTTCTATTTCAGTTCTAAGTACGTCTATGTATTCCTTACTAATCGAAGTAGTCATTGTTATATTAATGATCCTTATGAGAGACATGACTACGTTCCACAATTTGGGTAAGTTAGTATGAATATTATAAAAAATAAAAGGGAAGTGCAAAATGAGACATAAATTCTGAGAAGCCGTAAGCCCTATAGAAGTACGACACTTCTTATCAACAGTTATTGTAGGAGGCTTACAAGTGCTTTGTAAATATCCATAATTAAAATTTGCTATTTTTGCATTAATTTCGTGCATCGATAAGTATTTGTTTTCAATAAGTTTTTTAAAGAACAGTTTTAAGATGAATGGAACTGCTCCTTCTAAAATATCGTGCATTACGTCCACATTAAAGCTTTCAAAGATGTTGTAATATGTTAAGTTATTAAACTCGCACGGATGTTTAATGCCTTTAGTAAGCCGGTGATCAAAATACGTTGTAGTTGAAGATAATAATTCGTCGTATTCTACTTTCGTTCTTAAAAGAGTATCGCTCTCCACGAATGAATGTTGAGCTTCTTCTCGATGGATTTTGCAAAATCTGCAAAAGTACAGAGCTCTGAACGATTCAACAAAACCAAAACAAAGATTTGCTCCTAAATTGTCATGAGCAACTGAAACTAAAGTACATTTTAAGAAGCTAGTGCCTACTCTTACACCAACTGTTTGAAGTTATTGAAGGTCATTAACGAGTGGTTGTAATATTTTGTTGAAGCTAACATCTTCGTTCTTTAGGTCCTTACACAAAAAAAGGGCAACCAAATGTATGTTTATAGTTTTTGAATTATAATGGTAAGGTAGGTTTATGATAGTGAAGTAAATTGCACCGATTTTGCATATTCCAGTTTTACTCCCTAAAGGATTCGTCGTTTCAAAATCATCGTAAAATATTTGGATTTGCAATGGCTTTTCTTCCTCTTTAAAAAAAACGGAGTTGGAAAAATTTTCCGAACAACAAAAACTCACAAGCTTTTTGTTATCACAAACGTGATTGCTCGCAAAATAAAGTTCCTTGAAGGATTGATTTTTAAAAAGTGTTTGTAAGGTTTTAAGAATAGGTACATATTGAAAGGTGGATTGAACGAAATGTTTAGTGGAATGCAAATATTTATTTTTCTTTCTGATGACCCAACGGCCCCCCAAGGCCCTAGGAACTGGAGCGACATAAAAACTGCATTTAGCATTTTGTTTATCTCGTTTGAATTTACTTGAATATTTGTTGCAGTCATCAGCAAATTTTTTTCTAAAATTTAAACAATTATGTTTAAATTGTACTTCATCGATTGCTGAATGCTTTTCTAAAAGATAACGTTCAAATTCCTCAAAACTTTTTTGGCATACGCCTTCAAAGGTTTTAAGCATTTCTGCTTTTTTATTTTCTGAAATACCACACGCTGAAAGCTGTTTTGAAAGCGAGGAAATTAACGAAAATTCTGACATATTTTCAATTGAAGGCAGTTCTTTGTCGTCTTCTTTAATAACATTACTGTCGTAGTTAGGAACAATATTATTAATATTAGTACTAGTATCATTACCAACATTAAAATCAGTATTACAACCAAAGGTATTATTACTGGTACAATTACTAACATTAAAATCTGTATTACAACCAAATGCATTATTTTCATTGCTCAAACTGTTTACTATTATTTTAGATGACGCGACATTGTCATTTTTTGTTTTCTTTAGGGCGACATCACTGTCTGTAGCTGACAAGATACAACTCTTGGAATGTCTGCTTAACGAACTAAATGTAGAAAACACTTTTTTGCACTTTTTAGAGGCAATGCATTTTAATTTTAATCCATGAGCTTCAGCGAGAAAGTGCTCGTTTTTTAAAAAGAAATACAACAAATGAAATTGCATCAAATTCTCTATCGCAAATAAAGCAAAAGTTTTTCATGTTTGTGTAAATGTTAAATAATTATGCATATAGAACTAAAGGCCTACGTTAGTTGATATGTATTGTCCTTTAAAAATTAGTAGTTTAATTTGAACCATACAATAAATTTAATTAAAATGAAATATTTGATTTTAAAGTATTATAATCATACAAATAAAGCAAACGTTTTTCTTGTTTGTATTGTCGTTTAAAAATTTTTGGTATAATTTCATTGTATAATATGATATAATTTCATTGCAAAAGAGTTTTAAACTTCTTTTGAAATTTGGAATGAATCTCCACTAGTCTTGTGGATGTCGCCTTTTTGTTATCAATGCAATATACGTACTTTGCGAAATAACGCAAAAAGTTTGCCAATGTAATATCAAACTCAATATTGAAAACGTAAAATGATTTAAAAAAAAAAATCAAATACCTGCGCAAAGCTATATTCGAGAGGTAAGTTGATGCATTTGCCATCCAAACTTATAAAGTACTGTGAAATAGACGCTTTCTTTTCTCCAACAGCTATAATAGTTGGCTGCTGAGATCCAACTTTGAATTTTTCGATCGGTGTGTGTAGCTGCAATAAAAATATTAAATAAGATAGATAAGATATAGTAAAAGCAATGTTTTTTTTTAAAAAATTACCTCTTCGAAAGTTATAAAGCTGTTGACTGATTTACTGATTTTAGCTTTTTTTGTATCTCGTCCAGCAGCGGTAGAAGGAAGCAATTTTAAAAGATTTAAAAACGGTAATACGTCAATGGGCCACTCAGATGGACCTTCGATGCTTTGTCCGCCAGCCTCATCTGAAATTTCATCTATGAACTGCATATATTTCGGCCAAATATCAAGCAGTTCTTTCGATTTTGTGCCGTAACGAAGCTCAAAAACAAATAAAATCTGTAATGATAAAGATAATGAATTAAATATTATGTTTTTGAAGATTTCAAAAAATTCATTACCAATGACGAATCATACAAAAATATGGGAAAGGCCTGCAATACATTTATGTTAGCTTTACAATATCTGATACGTGTTTTCAACGTTTGTTGCAGCTTTTCCTTTATTATCAGCTGATCACCAACTAAGCAGTTTTGGAAAAAAATTAGGTCTTCTTGACTAATTTCAATGCTATCATCATCACTTTCACTATCACTTTCTAGGTTCTTTTCTGCTGCTGTTAACTTGCGTCGCTTCGAGTTAAAGTTTTTTAATTTAGCAACTAAATAGCCAGTATTAGCTGCCGGGTTAAAAAATAGATCCTAAGACCATAACACAAATAAAATAATGTAAATAATTTAAACTAAAATCACACTTTGTATATAATGTAATGCTTACAATGCCACCACATTTGCTGTTTTCAACTTTAAAACATGGAAACAAACATACAACAGCTTCAGCTAATGCAATCTTGTCTTCTCTATTGGGGTAATTGCCACTTCGTTTGCGCAAAAAGTTTGTAGCTTCTCGTACCGGACATCGTCGTGAACTATCGCTTAGTGCTTTTTTAGCTTCATACTCACTAAACAAAGCACCGAAATCACCATTTTTAAGTAACACTCTAATTCCTGTAATACTTCTTTGATAATAAAACACTAATGCAATTAAATGATTTGTACTTACCTTCTTTAAATTCACCTGGCTTGTTGCTTCTGTTTCGTCGAAGCAGAACTCTATAAAAAAACAGCTACACGATTTGTATTGCTTAATTATTAGTGGCAGGTCATCTAAATCAATTGTGGCACCGTCGCGATCTTTGAACATAAGTTCTCTGCCTTCTACGTTTATGCCTAGCTTATCAATAACTAAAATCCAAAAAAACACCGTATTTTAAAATATTTAGTTTATTAGGACTTGTAGTCAATACTCACTTGAAATTATAATGCCATTAAATGTGAATTCCTCACTTTCTGGTTCCACAATTTGCACAAAATAAAATTTTTCACCACTTTTAACTTTAATGAACATTGTTAAACTTTTCTTTTCAATGACTTTGCTTGTTTTAAACCGCGTGGGGGTAAAATAGATAACTTTAACACCTTTATCGGCATTAATTGTAACAAAGAGAGAGATTTAATACTTTTTCTGGTGTTATTTTTAAACCAAAACAAGCATTTTCATGAGAGAGGCACATTTTTACAGCTGTTTTTAATACCTTGTTTGGTGTTGTTTTTAAACTTTACAGAATGAAATTGTTGCAAGAGAGAAATTTAAGTCTTTTTTGGCATTAAAATAAAACCGAAAGTATTAAAACAAAACAAAAAAAAAACACCAACGCCTGCTTCGGTGTTCTTTTTAAACTAGCAGGAATTGTTTTTTTTCTCTTGAAAATATTTAATTACAATTTTGGTGTTATTTCTATTCCAAATAGACATTAAAAAACTTTTAAATTTCTCCTGGTGTTAAAACAATTCCCACAAGTATTACAATTTATACCACATGGTTTTAGATATAAACTCTTTCGGAATTAATTACAAATTTAATACCAAAGTAGTTTAAAATTAACACTGCTAAGTTTTAAAATTAAACCACGACTTTTTACTGTGTACATATTTTAACAAATTTGATATTCACATATGAGATCTTATCTTTACATATAAGTTAACACATCCGCGCAGCAACAAGGTGGTTGCCTAGCTAAACATGCATAGTAGTCAGCTCATAGTGCACCATCAGCGGTTTTTGCGTATGCTAAAGAATAAACAACAACACAGCGATCACTGCTTTGGCTGACAACAATGACGTTGCTTGTCTAATATATGACACCAAAAATAAATGCAAGTTCGGCAGTCTCAACGGGTTTAATTTTAATTATAAATTTTTGTTTTGTGAATGATATAGTCAGTTCTATTTTGGAATTCATTTAATAAAGAATATTTTATTAAAACTGGCGCCCAACGGCTTATGAACCAAAGCCAAGTCGTTTAAATTTATTTAAATTTCTCCACACCAAGTGCAAATAAAAAATTATTATAACGACGAATAAGGTTTTTACGTCAGACCGACGGGAAACAAAAAGCACAGTATAAAATAGCTAAGCAGAACATTGGTAACAGCAGTAGTTTGCTTTATTAAACTTCTACGTCGGATCGACAGAAAACAGAAAAGCAGCAATATAACATCGCTAAGCAGAACATTGGTAACAACAACAACTTACTCCATTAAATTTCTACGTCAAATCAACGGGAACAGAACAAAAACATATAACATCAATAAGCAGAACAGTGGCTACAGCAGCAGCTTACAATACGAGAAACAATCAGCAACAGCGGCAAAGGCAGACGTCATTAGGATACGTTAAGTTAATAAATCAGGATAAAATGTAAGTAGACGCTCAGTGAAAAAGTGAAATTAATTTTGAAAAAAAAATAAAAATACAAAGATTAAAGTAAAAAAAAAAAGAGTGAAAAAATTTTAGTTTTGCCATTACAAAAAAAAAACCAAATGTAGTTGTTATCATTACAATTTGTGAATTAACCAATCTTTGTAAGAAAGTGAATTTCCCTTATGACTGACAGTGATTTGGAAGAAATCTCTACAGAATTAGCAGCTAGATTACAACCAATAAGCCGTACAACCCGCGATTCAAATTGGTGGTCGAATAGAAATCAGGAAATGGCACTTAAGGCAGACGAATTGAGACAGGTAGTAGAGGCCGCCGTGAACAGCGCGCTGGCAGTTCAGGAAAGGAATTTTGAGCAAAAATTGTTAGAAGCTACAAACAGATTAGCTAACTCGACGGTTTCTTCACCACAAGTAGAAGTGTATAGGGATGCAGAAATCGATAATAGAATAGGGTGTGACGAACCTTTGGATATAGTAAAATCGTTACCAGACTTTGACGGCAAACATGAAACATACGTTTCTTGGCGAAAAGCGGCGCATACAGCGTACAAAATTTTTGAACAATATCAAGGCAGCTCAAAACACTACCAAGCCCTAGGGATTATTAGAAACAAAGTCAAGGGTTCGGCGGACATGGTGCTATCATCATACGACACACCTCTGAATTTCAAGGCAATTATTAACAGGCTAGACTTTACTTACGCTGACAAGCGCCCAATATATCTCATCGAGCAAGAACTATCGACCCTTCGACAAGCAAATATGACATTACTACAGTACTACGATGAAGTAGAAAAAAAACTTACTCTTTTAATAAATAAGACGATAATGTCGTATAACAGTGTAGTGGCCGCGTCGCTAAATGAAAAATACAGACAAGACGCCTTGCGTGTTTTTATTTCAGGAACAAAGAAGTCTTTAAGCGACGTTCTTTTTTCGGCTCGTCCAAAGGACCTGCCATCCGCTCTGGCGCTGGCTCAAGAAGTCGAGTCAAACCACGAGCGATTTCTATTTGCAACAAATTATGCGAGAAGCGTAGAAGATAAGGCACATAGACTTGAACAAAGGCAACAAAGCCCCAGAAATTTTGTTTCAAATGACTATCGACAGGGAAAAAATCCTTACTTTAATAGACAGCGACAACAAAACAATTTATGCCCTACAAAGCAAGATGTTGTTCAACCAATGGATGTTGATCCTTCATCAAAATTTAGGCAACCGACACAATACCAGGCAAATCAACAATTTCAATACCAAAATACTCAAGCCCTGGGACAAGTTTTTAAGAGGCCGAATAGCGGCACAGCCAGGTTCACCGGACCCAAACATCAGAGGGTCAACAACCTGTCACAGGAAGAGATCTCAGGAGATCATCCAGAGCAAGAATATCAACACCTAGCAGAAAGAGAGGCAACAGATATAGAAAATGAAATCGAAGAATATGACCAAATTAATTTTTTAGACAAGATTCCTTGCTACCGTATGTAGAGAGAACGATAGCAGGGAAAAAAATTAGATTGCTAATTGACACGGGTGCCTCTAAAAATTATATAAAACCTTTAAAGGAACTAAACTTTGTATCAAAAGTAAATAATCCATTTATTGTAAAGTCTCTTCACGGGAATAATATTGTAGAAAAAAAATGCACTATGCGGCTTTTTAATGTTAACACAACATTTTTTTTGCTCCCCGATCTAACTACCTTCGATGGAATAATCGGGCTAGATTTTTTATATCAAACAAATGCAATTTTGGACTTTAGAAATAAACGACTAAGAACTAGTACTGAATCTGAAAATATGAAATTTTTAAAATGCCTTAGTGTAAATTTTACTAACACAGATGATATTGAGGTACCCCAGCAAATTGAAAAACAATTTCAGAAAATGATAAAAAAACGAATCGGTGTTTTTGCGGACCCAAACGAGGCACTCCCTTTTAATACCAGGATTGTTGCTACCATTCGCACAGAAGATGAGGACCCGATATATTCTAAATTATACCCTTACCCGATGGGTGTATCAGACTTTGTAAATTCCGAAATGCGAAGTATGCTTAAAGACGGCATAATTCGACCATCCAGGTCACCGTACAATAACCCAGTATGGGTGGTTGACAAGAAAGGTACGGACGCACAGGGAAATGCAAAGAAGCGTTTGGTAATAGATTTTAGAAAGTTGAATTCAAAGACCATAGATGACAAATATCCGATACCAAATATTGTGGCTATTCTATCAAATCTCGGGAAGGCTAAGTTTTTCACAACCCTTGACTTGAAATCAGGATTTCACCAAATTTTGTTGGCTGAAAAGGATAGGGAAAAAACAGCATTTTCGGTGAGCAATGGAAAATACGAGTTTTGTAGGCTCCCCTTTGGGCTGAAGAACGCGCCTAGTATTTTTCAAAGAGCAATAGATGACGTGCTCCGAGATCAAATAGGGAAATCATGCTATGTTTATGTTGATGATGTGATCATCTTCTCGGAAAGTATGGAGGGGCATGTTGAGCATATAGCATGGGTGTTGGATAGGTTAAATGAAGCTAACATGAGAGTTTCACACGAGAAGTCAAATTTTTTTAAAAAACAGGTTGAGTATCTGGGTTTTGTGGTATGCGAAAAGGGTATTACAACGAGTCCTAGCAAAATAGAGACGATTAAAAACTACGAGCTGCCCACCACACTATTTAATGTTCGTTCCTTCTTGGGCTTGGCAAGTTATTACAGGTGTTTTATCAAGGATTTTGCATCTGTAGCCAGACCACTGACTAACATACTAAAAGGAGAGAACGGCAATGTGAGCGCTACCCGGTCAAAGAAAATACCAGTGCGCCTTAACGAGGAACAGTACCAGGCATTTGAAAAGTTGAAAAGGGTTCTCACATCTGAAGATGTCTTGTTGCTCTATCCGGATTACAATAAGTCATTTGACCTGACAACGGACGCTTCTTCTTTGGGTATTGGGGCGGTCTTGTCGCAGGACGGAAAACCGATTACCATGATATCCAGAACCCTGAAAGATTCCGAATTAAATTTTGCAACCAACGAGCGAGAGTTGCTTGCTATAGTGTGGGCTTTGAAATGTCTCAGAAACTATCTGTACGGTGTAAGGAATTTGAATATTTACACTGACCATCAGCCACTTACGTTCGCAGTTTCGGATCGAAACTCAAACGCGAAAATAAAACGATGGAAGGCATTTATAGACGAGCATAACGCACACATTTTCTATAAGCCTGGAAAGGAAAATTTCGTCGCGGATGCTCTATCGCGGCAAAGCATTCATGCTCTTGAAGAGGAGGCACAGTCTGACCGTGCAACAATACACAGTGAACAATCCCTGACCTACACAATTGAATCAACCGAAAAGCCTGTAAATTGTTTTCGAAATCAGATAATAATAGAACAGAGCGAAGTTCCCTCGACACGTACGATAATTATGTTTGGTGAGAAAACCAGACATCTCATAAATTTTTCCAATAGAGAAAACTTAATGCAGATAGTCTACGATGCAGTTAAAAAAGATGTAGTGAACGCGATTCACTGCGAACTGCCAATACTGGCATTCATACAGAATAACCTAGTAAAAACTTTTCCAACAACAACTTTTTGGCACGCAAGCCGAATGGTGATTGATATATTTAACAAAAGTGAACAAAAAGAAATAGTAGTCACTGAACATAACAGGGCGCATAGAGCCGCTCAAGAAAATACGAAGCAAATTTTGCAGGATTATTTTTTTCCGAAGATGACCCGTTTGGCTAATGAAATTGTCGCAAATTGCAAAATTTGCAGAAAAGCTAAATATGACCGACACCCAAAAAAGCATATTATAGGCGAAACGCCCATTCCTTCTCACGTAGGCGAAATATTACATATCGTCATATATTCCACAGATAAAAAATTTTTTCTAACCTGTATTGACAAGTTTTCAAAATTCGCGATTGTTCAACCCATTGACTCTAGAACAATAGTGGATATAGAACCACCAATCTTACAGTTAATGAATTTTTACCCCCACGTAAAAACGGTATATTGCGATAATGAACCCTCTCTGAACTCAGGAACGATTCGGTCCCTTTTATTAAATCGCTTTGACGTGCAAATTGTAAATGCGCCACCGCTCCACAGCACGTCGAATGGGCAGGTCTAAAGATTTCATAGTACTCTTGCGGAAATTGCAAGATGTTTGAAAATCGAAAGAAACTTAAATGACACAGTCGAACTGATACTTCAAGCGACAATAGAGTACAACAAGACTATCCACTCGGTGACAAAAAAACGGCCCATTGACATAGTCCATGCATTCCCGCCGGAATTCGAGGCAGAGATTAGGGAAAGGGTAAATAGGGCCCAGGACGTTCAAATGCAAAGACTGAATGAGACAAGACAGAATAGAACCTTCCAAAGGGGTGACAAAGTACTTGTAAAAACAAACAGGAGATTGGGAAACAAACTGACACCTCTATATATAGAGGAAGAAATAGAAGCTGATCTGGGAACGACGGTTCTAATAAAAGGGAGGGCGGTCCATAAGGACAATTTAAGATAAGTTTCTTAATTTATGCTTTTTCATTTAGGATTTTGATTGCGCTGTTTCTTGTCGCGACAACAACCGCCAAGCTGACCGACTATTCGAATTCAGACTACATACCTCTGACAGATGGTGACGTAGTAATATGGCAGGGATATGAATATTTGCGGCACTCATCAAACCTTACCATGTATTCAGAAATGGCAGAAGAAACCAAGTTGTTGACGAACCATTTTCCCCAGTCACACATGAGAAAAATACTTGACGCCGACATAGGTCATATCAATACGCTTTTGGAAACAGTAAACATCCACCACAGATATGCCAGAAGCATCAACATCTTGGGAACTGCTCTAAAGGTGGTCGCCGGAACCCCTGACTTTGACGACTTTGAGCAGCTAAAATTTAAACAACAGCAACTTATTGAGTCCGCTAATAGGCAAGTGGTTATAAATACTCAGGCACAAGAACAAATTAATAAATTATCAGAGACAGTCAACGCAATTATTAGGGATTCAAAAACTAAACTGATTGATACTGGTCACCTTTATGAAACACTACTCGCAAGAGATAGAATCCTAATTTCAGAGCTGGAAACATTAATGTTGTCGGTCACCCTTGCAAAGATTGGAATAATAAACCCAGCAATTCTTGATTCTAATGATTTAAATAAAACAATCACTGAGCGCTCTACAGGTATAACCATAACTGATCTAATGGAAATAGCAAATGTTAGGGTCCTATTGAATGATAAATTTATGCATTTTCTTATTAAATATCCTAAGCTAGGTTTAGTATGTAAAAAAATAATCTTATATCCCGTTGAGCATAATAATACCATTCTTGATTTTGCTGATGAAAATAACATAGCAGACTGCGGTAATAAAATGGTGTCAATTGGAAATTGTACCGCCACGCTTACAACAACATTCTGCAGGAAGCTGTCTCATATAACATGCGCACAGCAACTTCATTCTGGCGGCATAGCACATTGCACAACTCGTCCAAGCCATCTTGAACCTCTGACAGTCATTGACGATGGCGTTATCATTATCAATGATGAAACCGCTACAATCAGGACTAGCGATGCCCACGAGCAGATTGTGACGGGAACGTATCTTCTCACGTTTGACGACGAGGTCAGGGTCAACGACTCCTTATATCGGAACCTGAAGAACTATGTAAAGAAGTCTCCAGGCCCAGCATTGTCAACGCTTCTCAACATAACAAGCCATCAGGAAATACTGAGCTTACCATACTTAAAAAGGCTGAGTATGGAAAATTCCCAGTATATTAACGAGATTGGAAAGGGACTGATAAAATGGCCTTTGATATCTGGGTTGGTCGCGATTACCTTTTTGGTCCTTTGCTACAACTCGTTCAAGCTTTACAAAAAACATCAGAGGGCTCGGCGCCAACACAACATTCAGGATTTAATTGATGGCCTCAGGAAGTCCGAGGACGTCCTTCACTTAAACGAGGGAGGAGTTAACACATCCGCGCAGCAACAAGGTGGTTGCCTAGCTAAACATGCATAGTAGTCAGCTCATAGTGCACCATCAGCGGTTTTTGCGTATGCTAAAGAATAAACAACAACACAGCGATCACTGCTTTGGCTGACAACAATGTTGTGGACGTTGCTTGTATAATATATGACACCACAAATAAATGCAAGTTCGGCAGTCTCAACGGGTTTAATTTTAATTATAAATTTTTGTTTTGTGAATGATATAGTCAGTTCTATTTTGGAATTCATTTAATAAAGAATATTTTATTAAAACTTATAGATATTGCAACAAATAATATATAGGATCTAAAGATATTAAATAGTTTTTATTTTATTTTTAATGATTTTTAAAGGAAAATGGGAGGAAAAAACCTTTATATGATTTAATAAATTCAAATACTATCTGAAAATATTTATATGCTTATAGAAGGTTTATTAGAAATAATAGACCTCTATAAACACATAATTTTCAATTTGGTGATTTCTTTTTAATTTTACGTTAATTCTCTACATTCTCTTGTCAGTGGGTAAGAGGAATTTTCAATTTTGGCAAAGTAATTGTTATTAATCCTTGTTATGAAATCGATAATTTTTTCATAACCTGTTTCTTCATGAAGAAGATTTGTAGGATACCTCCAGGGCTTTTTATTTATCATTTTAAGACATTTGTTTTGTATAATTTGTAAGCGTTTTAGGTGGCAGTTGGCAGCGTC
This sequence comes from Cordilura impudica, assembly GCA_963682025.1. Classification (NCBI taxonomy): domain Eukaryota; kingdom Metazoa; phylum Arthropoda; class Insecta; order Diptera; family Scathophagidae; genus Cordilura; species Cordilura impudica. The sequence continues at coordinate 158,242,919 of OY821520.1, forward strand.
ACTCCAAATAGGACACGCGTATGTTAATATTGGCCTTATAACACTTTTGAAGAGTAGGTTTTTGTTTTTGGGGTTTAGAAATGACCTTCTATTTAGCAGGGCCATAATGCTTTAAATGAATTTATAGCTTTTTGGCATGTAGCCATAATATGTTGTTTAAAAGTAATCTTTTTGTCCAAGACAACTCCGAGATATTGACATGATTAAGTACATTTATGGTATTATTTCCGATAAGAAGATGACGTCTTTTGGGAGATTTGTTGAATGGAAAAATTATTGCTTGGGTCTTGTTTGGATTAATTTTGATTTTCCATTTGTGAAAATATTTACTGCATTTTACAAGTCCCTTTTCCATTTTCTTCAGGAGTGCACTTGTAAGTTTGTTTGAAGAAATTAACGCAGTATCATCTGCGTAGTAAGCAACTTTCATATATTTCGGGACTTTGAAATCAGATGTATATATCGAGTAAAGCAATGGCGACAAGACTGATCCTTGAGGTAACCCTGTGGTAATGGTTTTTGGAGTTGGTGTTTCATTATTAATCGCAACTTTAAAGTTTCTGCCGTGAATGAAATCTGAAATAAGTTTGCATAAATATTTTGGTATATTTGCATCAAGAAGTTTAAATACTAGGCCATTATGCCAAACGGTGTCAAACGCTTTTTCAATATCTAACAATATTACACCCGTTGAACATTTATTGTTTTTATTGGTGATTATTTGATTTTTAATTCTGTTTATTTGGTGAGTAGTGCTATGTCCTTTTTTAAATCCAAATTGTTCTTTAGCAACAATAGAATTGGTCGTTACAAATTCACTAAGACGAGAATGTAGAATTTTTTCAAATATTTTACCAAAGTTACTTAATAGACTAATAGGTCTATAGCTATTTGGGTTATTTTTTGGCTTGCTAGGTTTGTTGACAGCTATAACCTTAGCATTTTTGAAATGGTTTGGGAAATAGTTGAGTTTGATGCAGCTGTTAAATATTATAACCAGTAATTTTAGAGCTTTGAGTGGTAGTTTCTTTAAGAGCAGGTTCCGAACATTGTCAAAACCAGGGAATTTTGAGGGTTTTATTGATGAGACAATATTCATTACTTCAAGAGATGTATAAATTGCAGATTCAGAACTGGGGTTTTCCTTCTTAAAATTATTTACTGTTGTATTTATTAGTGTATCTGCCGAGTGGTTATAGTTCGAAGTGAGGTTATTTGCTTGGAGAAATGTATTTGCCAGGACTTCAGCCTTGTCCTTATCAGATGTTATTTTTGTATTTCCAACTTTAAAGTGAGCGATTTGATTTTTTCCTTTTCCTCGCAAGTTCCTGCTTATTTTCCAAAATGATTTATCACCTGGTTTTAAATTGGATAATAATTGAGACTATTTCTTATTGCGCTCCGAATTAATACTTTTATCAATCATGTTGCTTAGAAACTTAGTACATTGATTATAAAAAGTATGCTATATTTGAAGATCGTTGGCTTTTTCTTTTAAAGCTTCTTCAGTTCGAATCTAACTCTCTTTACGAACGGTTGTGTAAAAAATCAAAGCGCTTAGAGTACAACTATTTAAAATTAAAAACAAGTGTTTATTTTTGTTTTTGCAATTGCCTATTCTTGATCTCATTTGAACTCACGTGGTAGACAATCCAGCTTTAAAACAGGAATAAAAATTTTGCGATGGCCCGAGGGGCCAAATCTTCATCAAAAAGAAAGCTTGTGAATAAGAAGATGACAAAACTTCCTCCGGGTTTTGTTAACCCGAACATGGCGTCAACTTCAAGCAACAGATTTAGCCTGCTTGCTGGCCTCAATGATATGGACGTAACTCCCGTATCAAATATTAACGATGTTAAGGAACACAAACCTCCACCCATTGTTGTAGAAGCTAACGCTTCATTTACAGAAATACAAAAGCTGCTTGGTAAGGATTGCATTTTCAAACGTACTTCAATTGGTACCAAAATTTTTGCTCATAGTAATAAAATGTACGAATGCTACAAGCAAATACTTAAAGAGAATAAGATGGAGTTTCATTCTTATGGCTCCAAAGAAAATAGGTTATACACCACATTTTTACACGGTTTACCCCGCATAAGCTCTGAGGAAATCTCCAAGGAGCTAAAAAACTACAACCTATCCCCCTCTTCCGTAACTGAAATAACCACCAAATTCAGTTCAAACAATAATGCAGTTTATAAAGTTCAATTTGTTCGTAAAAATTTTAATCCAACTGCTTTAAAAAATGTACGAACAATTTCTAATATAATTTCTTGGAAAAAATATAAATCGAAATCCAAGAACAAACCAACTCAATGCTGGAACTGCTTGATGTATGGCCATGACGGTGAACATTGTCATCGTAGTGCTGCTTGTATGATATGTGCAGAACAACATCATACAAGTGTGTGTCCGTTTAACACAAACGAAAAAAGACCAGCTGTTTTTACATGCTTTAATTGCAAAAAACAAGGAAAAGAGAGAACTGATCACTCTGCAAACGATATCAACTGTCCGTTACGTTCTCTCTATTTGGAAACTAGAACAAGAGTTACTTCTAAAAGTCCGAATAAAAGCAGACAACAACAAAATAACTCATTTCAATTTAATGTGGGAGATTTTCCTAACTTAAGAAACAACAACACAAATTGTAACAATAACATCAACAATAACAGCAAAGCTACATATGCTAACCAGCTGAAAACAAACAACGATTTATTTAGCATTGATGAGCTTTTTGATATTTTCACTACAGCTATGGATGATTTGCATAGGTGCACTTCAAAAGTACAACAAATCAAAGTTGTAATGTCAATGGTAAAATACGCCCATCAGACCATCGCCCCATTATGTGTACACTTAAAAGATCAGTGGCCTCGCAGGTTGACCTCAACTATTATGATTATAGTGCAACCAACTGGAACATTTATATGAATTTTTTAGAAAATAAAATCACGTTAAATTCGGATATATACAATACCAAGGTAATAATTGATCAGGAAATACAAAAATTTATAAATGTAGTTTTTGAAGCAAGGGATGCGTCTACACCTAAAATAACTCAACAAAATAATTTCACATTACCAGAAAGTACTGTGAAATATATTAAACTAAGACGAAGCTTTAAAAGAAAAAGCCAACGATCTTCAAATATAGCCGAGCAAACTTTTTATAATCAATGTACTAAGTTTCTAAGTAACATGATTGATAATAGTATTAATTCGGAACGCAATAAGAAATGGTGTCAATTATTATCCAATTTAAAACCAGGTGATAAATCATTTTGGAGAATAAGCAGGAACTTGCGAGGAAAAGGAAAAAATCAAATCTCTCACCTTGAGGTTGGAAATACAAGGATAACATCTGATAAGGACAAGGCTGAAGTCCTGGCAAATACATTTGTCAAAGCAAATAACCTCACTTCGAATTACAACCACTCAGCAGATATAGTAATAAATACAACAGTAAATAATTTTAAGAAGGAAAATCCCAGTTCTGAGTCAGCAATTTATACATCTCTAGAAGAAGTAATGAATATTGTCTCATCAATAAAACCCTCAAAATCTCCTGGTTTTGACAATGTTCCCAACCTGCTCTTAAAGAAACTACCACTCAAAGCTGTAAAATTACTGGTTATAATATTTAACAGCTGCATCAAACTCAACTATTTCCAGACCATTTCAAAAACGCTAAGGTTATAGCTATCAACAAACCCAGTAAGCCAAAAAATAACCCAAATAGCTATAGACCTATTAGTTTATTAAGTAACTTAGGTAAAATATTTGAAAAAATACTACATTCTCGTCTTAGTGAATTTGTAACGACCAATTCTATTGTTGCTAAAGAACAATTTGGATTTAAAAAAGGGCATAGCACTACTCACCAAATAAACAGAATTAAAAATCAAATAATCACAAATAAAAACAATAAACGTTCAACGGGTCTAATATTGTTAGATATTGAAAAAGCCTTTGACACCGTTTGGCATAATGGCCTAGTATTTAAACTTCTTGATGCAAATATACCAAAATATTTATGCAAACTTATTTCAGATTTCATTCACGGCAGAAGCTTTAAAGTTGCGATTAATAATGAAACATCATCTCCAAAAACCATTACCACAGGGTTACCTCAAGGATCAGTCTTGTCGCCATTGCTTTACTCGATATATACATCCGATTTCAAAGTTCCGAAATATATGAAAGTTGCTTACTACGCAGATGATACTGCGTTAATTTCTTCAAACAAACTTACAAGTGCACTCCTGAAGAAAATGGAAAAGGGACTTGTTAATTGCAGTAAATATTTTCACAAATGGAAAATCAAAATTAATCCAAACAAGACCCAAGCAATTATTTTTCCGTTCAACAAATCTCCCAAAAGACTGCCAAGACGTCATCTTCATATGGGAAATAATACCACAAATGTACTTAATCATGTCAAATATCTCGGAGTTGTCTTGGACAAAAAGCTTACTTTTAAACAACATATTGTGGCTACGTGTCAAAAAGCTATAAAATCATTTAAAGCATTATGGCCACTACTAAATAGAAGGTCATTTCTAAACCCCAAAAACAAAAATGTACTCTTCAAAAGTGTTATAAGGCCGATATTAACATACGCGTGTCCTATTTGGAGTTACGCTGCCAACTGCCACCTAAAACGCTTACAAATTATACAAAACAAATGTCTTAAAATGATAAATAAAAAGCCCTGGAGGTATCCTACAAATCTTCTTCATGAAGAAACAGGTTATGAAAAAATTATCGATTTCATAACAAGGATTAACAATAATTACTTTGCCAAAATTGAAAATTCCTCTTACCCACTGATAAGAGAATGTAGAGAAATAACGTAAAATTAAAAAGAAATCACCAAATTGAAAATTATATCCTTATAGAGGTCTATTATTTCTAATAAACCTTCTATAAGCATATAAATATTTTCAGATAGTATTTGAATTTATTAAATCATATAAAGGTTTTTTCCTCCCATTTTCCTTTAAAAATCATTAAAAAATAAAATAAAAACTATTTAATGTCTTTAGATCCTATATATTATTTGTTGCAATATCTATATAAAGATAAGATCTCATATGTAAATATCAAATTTGTTAAAATATGTAAATAAAGGAAGAATGTATAATTGAAATTGAAAAATTTTAAAGCTTCTTCTTAGTTTTATATATTTCACAGTACTTTTTGGTAATGTGTAATTATTTTGTTGAGTTATTTTAGGTGTAGACACATCCCTTGCTTCGAAAACTGCATTTATAAATTTTTGGATTTCCTGATCAATTACTGCCTTGGTATTGTATATATCGGAAAATAATGTAATTTTATTGTCTAAAAAATTCATATAAATGTTCCAGTTGGTTGCACTATAATCATAATAATTGAGGTCAACCTGCAAGGCCATTGATCTTTTAAGTGTACATATAATGGGGCGATGGTCTGATGGTATTTCGTAATCCATTGTTTTTACGTCTATATTTAAAGTGGAGTTGCTTAAAATAATATCGACTGTGGATGCTTCGCGATTTTGTTGATGGGGGAATAGGGTTGGACTATTAGGATAGTGTATGAAAAAATTGCTTGATTGCTGTAGATTGTTCAGTGCGATTCCTGCCGTATTATTTGAACGGCAATTCCATTATATATTCTTTGGTGGAAGGTGTTAGGTTCATGATATCAGCACAGAAGTTATGGGTATATCTTGATGAATATAACGAAGATACAACAATAGGTCTATTATTTATAATAACTTCAATTGAGATGTTTTGGATTGATGAGGTGTTTGATATAAAGAGGTTTTTATGAGCGACAGATTTATGAATTAACAGAGCTACTCCTCCTCCTCTAGCATCTGTTCTGTCACTTCTATATACATAATAATTTTTAAAATATGGTCTATGATTTTCTGAAAAAAATGTTTCATTCAAAGACGCTATTTTAATATTTTCTCGTTCAATTAGTATCTCAAATTGTTTTAATTTAGAAAAGTTTGATATGCCATTAGCATTCAAGTGAAGCATTTTGAATTCGTTTAAATTATTAGTATAATCCATGGGCGTATTTTACCATTGACATTACAACTTTGATTTGTTGTACTTTTGAAGTGCACCTATGCAAATCATCCATAGCTGTAGGGAAAATATCAAAAAGCTCATCAATGCTAAATAAATCGTTGTTTGTTTTCAGCTGGTTAGCATATGTAGCTTTGCTGTTATTATTGATGTTATTGTTACAATTTGTGTTGTTGTTTCTTAAGTTAGGAAAATCTCCCAAATTAAATTGGAATGAGTTATTTTGTTGTTGTCTGCTTTTATTCGGACTTTTAGAAGTAACTCTTGTTCTAGTTTCCAAATAGAGAGAACGTAACGGACAGTTGATATCGTTTGCAGAGTGATCAGTTCTCTCTTTTCCTTGTTTTTTGCAATTAAAGCATGTAAAAACAGCTGGTCTTTTTTCATTTGTGTTAAACGGACACACACTTGTATGATGTTGTTCTGCACATATCATACATGCAGCACTTCGATGGCAATGTTCACCGCCATGGCCATACATCAAGCAGTTCCAGCATTGAGTTGGTTTGTTCTTGGATTTCGATTTATATTTTTTCCAAGAAATTATAATATTAGAAATTGTTCGTACATTTTTTAAAGCAGTTGGATTAAAATTTTTACGAACAAATTGAACTTTATAAACTGCATTATTGTTTGAACTGAATTTGGGGGTTATTTCAGTTACGGAAGAGGGGGATAGGTTGTAGTTTTTTAGCTCCTGGGAGATTTCCTCAGAGCTTATGCGGGGTAAACCGTGTAAAAAGGTGGTGTATAACCTATTTTCTTTGGAGCCATAAGAATGAAACTCCATCTTATTCTCTTTAAGTATTTGCTTGTAGCATTCGTACATTTTATTACTAGGAGCAAAAATTTTGGTACCAATTGAAGTACATTTGAAAATGCAATCCTAACCAAGCAGCTTTTGTATTTCTGTAAATGAAGCGTTAGCTTCTACAACAATGGGTGGAGGTTTGTGTTCCTTAACATCGTTAATATTTGATACGGGAGTTACGTCCATATCATTGAGGCCAGCAAGCAGGCTAAATCTGTTGCTTGAAGTTGACGCAATGGTTGGGTTAACAAAACCCGGAGGAAGTTTTGACATCTTGTTCACAAGCTTTCTTTTTGATGAAGATTTGGCCCCTCGGGCCATCGCTAAATTCTTATTCCTGTTTTAAGCTGGATTGTCTACCACGTGAGTTCAAATGAGATCAAGAATAGGCAATTGCAAAAACAAAAATATACATTTGTTTTTAATTTTAAATAGTTGTACTCTAAGCGCTTTAATTTTTTACACGACCGTTCGTAAAGAGAGTTAGATTCGAACTGGCCAACAAAACCATTCGATACTGTATACGTGGATACAATTGGCCCGTTTCCAAAGTCGACTAACGGAAACGAATATGCAGTAACGATAATATGCGAGTTGACAAAATAACTTATCGCCATACCTATTAAAGACAAAAGTGCGAGAACAGTCGCCAAAGCCATATTTGAAAATTTCATTCTTACCTACGGTCATTTCGGACATGGGTACTGAATATAAAAATTCAATATTGACAGAGTTATGCAATCTCCTCAAACTTGAAAAACTAACTTCAACAGCATACCATCACCAGACGCTTGGCACAATCGAAAGAAGTGATAGAACATTTAATGAATACATAAGATCTTATATATCGGTTGACAAAAGTGATTGGGATGAATGGCTTAAGTACTTCACGTACTGTTTTAATACGACGCCATCGACAGTGCATAATTACTGTCCATATGAATTATTTTTGCGAGGATCCCGAACAGGTTTCAACAATATGATGAGGTAGATAGGATAACTCCACTATATAATTTAGAAGATTATGCCAAAGAGGCAAAATTTAGGTTAGAAGTAGCACATAAAAGGGCCCAATTATTATTAGATAGAAATAAATTAAGACAAAAGCTTAACTATGATAAGAATACTATAGATCATGAATTTAGCATAGGAGATCTAGTTTTAATTACAAATGAAACAGGACATAAATTGGATACAAAATATAAAGGTCCATTTAAAATTAAAGAAATAATGTTAAAAAATAATTTTAAAATAATAGATATAAGAACAAATAAAGAACAACTAATTCATAAAAATAGACTTAAGAAATATAACCAATGTTAAAATAAGTTTTGATATATATATAAGCAAAATAATCAATTAAAAAGAATAATGTATTACACATAATTGTAAAAGAATGATCATAACACTATAAAAGTATGACCATTCTTCCGTAAAAGGGAGGTGTAGCATAAAATATATTCACCATCGCCAACAAGAACATTTTTGGTTATTAAATATAAAATATTCTCAAGTTACACACAAACCAATAAAAGCAACCAACACGATCAGCACTGCTTATACAGTAATACAAAAGCACTAGATTTAGAGTGCACAAGTAGTGCTGTGTATAATTAAGCTGATACGGGGTTTACTGTAACAGTCAACCCTTCTGGTGTTGCACAATGGTAGTCGAGAAGTATATGTAAAATTAAACAGGAATGTTCTGTCCATTGCTGCACTATCCCATTTTAATCAAAGTATATTTGTGACCATAATTTTGTATAAATAGAGATCAATTATGTTTGAAAAGACATTCTTTGCTTTCAAGTTAAATCGAGCACGACTTATAGTTGCTCAGCAAAGATATAAATAAAACCAAATTAATAAATTTAAAAAAAGGATTTGTGTTTTATTTACACCATCAAATAATAAGCCGTCAAAAAAAAAATATCAAGGACGTCTTATTCTATAGCCAAACAAACCATTGAATTGAAATCATACCAAGAATCATATATAAATGAGGATGTGCAAACTGCAATTTGTTCATTATGCTAGAGTGGTAGATCTCAGAATGTTCTTTTGAACATGGATCACATTTATGATGAGTGGCAGATCTCTTAATGTTCATTTGGCATATGAAGAAGAAGAGTTGCGATAAGCAGCCATTTTCAGGGTTGACAAATATTTACTAAAAAAAGTTTAAAAACGGAATATCGAAAAAATTTAGTAGGAGAAAATATGAAACTGGAATTGTTAAAAAAGCAATATATTATATATTATAATTTGGAATAAAAAATTTAAGAGTACACAAAGTTTTTTATTTATATTTAGGAACTTTTTGCTTTTAAATTAATGCATCGTCATAATCATTGCCTTTATTTTATTTAAAAAAAAGAAGCAGTAACAAAAAAATCTATTTTTGAATCTATGTAGTGGTCCTGAAAAGGGCCATTTTTATATTTTGTAGCCCTGAAAAGGCCCTTTTTTATATTTTTATATTTTTTTTTGGCCATGAAGAAGGCCTTTTATATGTTGAATTTCGCAACGTAGCAGCAACGGCGAGCTTTTGTACCTTCCGTCATAGCATGGTTATCCCAAAAAACTAAATAGTGAAAAAAACTAAATATTTTATTAATAAGATTACAAAATGTGTTATCATTTATAATCGCGCTGTATTTCTTATTTTTCTTTTCAAAACCAATATGTAATTTTGTGGTAAACTACATTTTTAAAGAAATTTAACTTTTTTAAAGAAAAGGTACTATTCTAAGAAAATGTAGTTTTTTTAACAAATGTAATTTTTTAAGAAAATGTACTTTAAAAAAATATTTTTTTCAGAAAATATATTTTTTAAGAAAAGGTGTTTTTAAGAAAATCACCTTTTTAAAGAAAAGGTACCTTTTTTTAAAAACGAACTTTTATTAAAAAGATACTTATTAACAAAAAGTACTATATAATATACTTTTGAAGAAAAATGTACTTTCTTATCAAAAGGTACTTTTCTAATAAAATATATTTTTTTAAGAACAGCTACATTTTTTTAATAAAATATACTTTTTTTTAAGAAAATACTTCTTTAAGAAAAGCTATTTTTTTAATATGCTTTTTTAAGGAATTGTTTTTTTTTAAGAAAAGGTACTTTAAAAAAATACGTTTTAAGAAAATATATTTTTTAAGACTATTTTTTAAAGAATATATACTTAGTTGAAGAAAATAAACTTTTTAATTAAAGGTACTTTAAGAAAAGGTACTTTTTTAATAAAAGCTACTTTTTTAAGAAAATATACCTTAATAAAAAAGGTACTTTGTTAACAAAAATTACTTTTTTAAAAAAGGCACTTTTTTAAGAAAATGTTATTTTTTAACAAAAAAGGTACTTTAAAAAAATGTTTTTTTAATAAAAGTTACTTTTTTACAAATTTTTTTAAACTCTTTCTTTTAACTCAATCTTTCTGTCTGTCGTGGGGCAACCCCATTCCCACTTATCCAATTGATCTGAAACTTGGCCCTTAGTCTTGTTGTGACTACAGATTAATTTTGGGGTAGTCACGCACAGTCACGCATAGTCACGCACAGTCACGGAGTGATCTTAATTTATCCTCATTCGATCGATTCGATCTGAAACTTGGTCCATACACTTGTTGTGAAAAAAAGATTAAGTTGGACTTAGTCACGCACAGTCACGCATTGTCACGCAGAGTCACGGAGAGATTTAAAACGGATTTCCCCTCATCCAAGCAATCTGAAACTTTTTTTTAAGTATATTAAAAAATAGCTTTTCTTAAAGAAGTAATTTTCTTAAAAAAAGTATATTTTATTAAAAAAAAGTAGCTGTTCTTAAAAAAATATATTTTATTAGAAAAGTACCTTTTGATAAGAAAGTACATTTTTCTTAGAAAGTATATTATATAGTACTTTTTCTTAATAAAGGTACCTTTTTTTAAAAAGTACCTTTTCTTTAAAAAGGTGATTTTCTTAAAAACACCTCTTCTTAAAAAATATATTTTCTGAAAAAAGTATTTTTTTAAAGTTCCTTTTCTTAAAAAATTACCTTTGTTAAAAAAATACATTTAGAATAGTACCTTTTCTTTAAAAAAGTTAAATTTCTTAAAAAATGTAGTTTACCACAAAATTACAAATTGGTTTTGGAAAGAAAAAAAAAAAGAAATATAGCGCGATTATAAATGATAGCACATTTTGTAATCTTATTAATAAAATATTTGATTTTCTTTTTTTCACTATTTAGCTCTTTGGGATAACCATGCTATGACGGAAGGTACAAAAGCTCGCCGTTGCTGCTACGATACGAAATTCAACATATAAAAGGCCTTCTTCATGGCCAAAAAAATATAAAAATATAAAAAAGGGCCTTTTCAGGGCTACAAATATATATATAAATTAAATTCTTATACGAATTTTAGTTTAAAAAAATTAATTGTTGTGCGCTGATGGCGACACAACAACCGTCTTTATTTGTAATTCAAAATAAAAAGCAATGATTTTCTTAAAACTACCCTAATTTATAATAACAGGTTTGCTGATCACGCCATTCATTCACGCTGTTGTCATTCTGCCGCTCGTGCAATGCTGTTCAATGTTGTTGGTGTGAATTTACTACCTTGCAGAATTTCTGTGTTGCGCGTGCAATGGTATTATTGTAAAATGAGTTGCTTTATTCGTTGGCATGTGCAATGCCGTTCAATATTGTTGGTGGGAAAATACTACCTTGCAGAATTACTGTATTTTGGTAATCGCGCCGGATGCGCGTGCAACGGTATTGTTGTGAAATAACTGTTTGTTTGTTTTGCAGAAGACGCAACGTCAGCTTGAGAACTAATTTTGGTATTTTTTAATGTGTGTTGTTGTTGTTAGCGAAATATTTATTTTAAATGTATTTTAAATGTATTTTGTGTTAACTTATATATATATATACGTAGATTCAAAAAGAGATTATTTTTACTACTGCTTCTTTTTTTTTAAATAAAATAAAGGCAATGATTATGATGATGAATTAATTTAAAAGCAAAAAGTTCCTAAATATAAGTAAGAAACTTTGTGTACTCTTCAATTTTTTATTCCAAACTATAATATATAATATATTGCTTTTTTTAACAATTCCAGTTTCATATTTTCTCCTACTAAATTTTTTCGATATTCCGTTTTTAAACTCTTTTTAGTAAATATTTGTCAACCCTGAAAACGGCTGCTTATCGCAACTCTTCTTCTTCATATGCCAAATGAACATTATGAGATCTGCCACTCTTGTTCATAAATGTGATCCATGTTCAAAAGAACATTCTGAGATCTACCACTCTTGCATAATCAGTTTCATGATGAACAAATTGCAGTTTGCACATCCTCATTTATATATGATTCTAATACTTTAAGAGTACTTAAAATGATAATTTTGTCATTCTCTGGTGTGTACAAATCATAAGCAAATCATGCTTATTGGTCATCAATAGAAAACGTCCTACTAATATTGCTAGTATTCATTTTTATGCTGTTGACAAAACAATGGAAACCTTTACTATATACGTGTACGGTATGTTCCTGGCTTGACAGATTCAAAGAATATAAGAAACACAATAGAAAACAAAAACATCAACTACGCATACAAACCAAACACAACACTTAGTACAATTTTCTCAAATATTAAAGCACCCATCGACAAACAACAACAAAATAACGTAGTGTACGAAATCAAATGTAAAGGGGATACCGACCACAGCTGTGATTTAATTAATATTGGTACAACCAAACGCATGCTAGAGACGAGAATGGGAGAACACAAAAACGACATTGTCAAACAAAAACACGCAACAGCTTTGGCGCACCACGTATTGGAGACAGGTCACACAGCTGACTTTGAAAAAGTAAAAATATTAGATAGATAACACATTGAAAAGAAAAGGTACACCATAGAAAGTTTACGAATCCAACAGAAAAAGGAATATACGATGAATTTAAAAGAGGATACTGACAAAATTAATGCTAGTTACAGAGTTGCAATACAATAACTTTACTGTGATATTATTCTAACCCCCCTATCTCACATCACACTGCAAGTTCGAAAAACTCAATACACTCACATTTTTTTTTACTAATACACACACATTTTCCGCACTGGTCACACTAATGGCACCAAATTTTTCGTGCGAGTAGTGGCTGCCACTAACGATGATTAATGTTACCCTGTTATAAATTTAAATCAAATTTACTGGATTCTGCAAAATTGTAATTAAAGTTTTAACTTGTTAAATCTATTATTATGATTTTTTTCTTGAAATGCGCATATAAAAACGCAAGTTTGTTAATTATAGAGCATAAATAATATTAACTATTATTAAAATAAAACTAATAATAATAAATGTAAACATTTTCCCTCAAACATGTGCCTGTATAATAAACTCGGTAACTCTATTTAAAAAAAAAAAATAAGAGAGAGAAGTAAACAAATTTTTTCAAGTTTACGCTTCGACAACATTTTAAAAATGAGATTGCAGTCAGATGTGTGAGCACAAAAGTTAATGGCGATGGTTTCGACTAATTCGAACAATTTTTCGTTGATAATACGTACACAACGATTTCACAATTGCAGTGTGATGTGAGATAGGGGGTAAGCTGAGTACTTGTTATTAATTTATGTTCAATGTAATTTTTGTTTTTTATGTTGTATGTAAATTAAATTAATTTTTAAATGTGATAAATAATACTCATGTTACTGTTATTGTTATATATATAGTGTAATTTAAAATTGTTTTAACGTGATGTTTTTTATAATTAAATAGAATTTCCTTGAAAAAGTCAGCAATGAATTGACGAAACGTCGGAAAGAAATGTAGGCCGTATTAGCTTATTTTGATATAAAAGAAACAAAAGGATATTAGCCAAATAACACAATAATAATAATAATTAAACTCTCCCTCAATATTTTGTTGGATATCCATTACTTTTTAGTTCTGCTGCACAACGCTGAGTTATGGAGTCAATTAAATTGTTGATGATATCCATTTACAATTTTAACTGCTGAATTAACTGCTTCTATGCGATCTGTCTTGTTTGTGTAATTTCTTGTCCGTATTTTTCGATCTAAAATTTCCCACAGATTTTCTATGGGATTGAGATCTGGTGATTGCACTGGCCGTTCCAAAAAACTAACTGTATTAGATTGTAGTCATTCGGTTACAACTTTGGATGAGTGTTTTGGGTCATTGTCACGTAGGAACTTTCGGACCAGGGGTATACTTTCCTCCGCGCATGGACACATTACGTCATTTGCCTGCATCCAATTCCAGTTAAAGTATCTTTTTCTTCATAAATTGGACTCATTCCTTGGCCCAAAAAGTAACCACATTGTCATCGCCAAACTTAACAGGTTTATTTGTATATTTTGGGTCTAGACTTTTCCTCCTTGGTCGACGTAAAAACGTTCTTCCATTATAGGCTCTTAAATTAAACTAGGATTTATCTGAAAAGAGAACATTATTCCAATCCCGTCTTGATCAGTTCATGTGTTCTTTAGCAAGATTTATATGCGCCAGACGATGTTTCTCTGATATCAGTAGTTTCATCACAGGACGATAACAATCAAGATCAGCTCAATTGCTCTTCGGTAAACAGTTCAAGCACATATTTTAGTTTCAGATTGTTGATAACCTCTTTATGTAGCATTTTTTAAACTACGGTTTTTTAGGGCGCCTGCCGTCTAAATGTTGAGTTTTTCACGATATTTCTTTATAATATTTGAAATTATGAATGTATGCATAGAATATTTCGAACAAATTTTATTTTGTTTAAGACCAGCAGTAAAATCAACTATTATTCTGGCTTTTAACTCTGCACAAAATTTATTCTTGCCATTATTTTATAATAATTAATTATATGATGAAAACATTGAAAAATACAATCGTATTTAAAAACAGCTGAAAGAAAACTTCAAAAACTATAAATATTTAATTAAAGGTTAAGATTTTATACATTTTCTTTTATACATTCTTCTATTTTTGTTGTTTTAATCAATTTTGGTACACAAGTTCAAAAGTTTCCATTGTTTTGTTATCACTAAAAGAATACTTTTTCGTTTATCTTCTTTTTTTTTTGTATTTTTTGTATCAAATTTGTCGTCTTTCGATTGAGAACACACCAAAGAGTGATATCGCCAAAAAAAATACACAATTTTAATATGCGAAATTATTAAAAAAAAAATTGCAAATTTATTATTTTGTAAAAGTTTCCAAAGTATCGTCACCCACTGAATTTTAAAAACATTAGCGGTATTCACTCTTGGTGTAAAATTTACAACCCTGTTATATTTACAACGATTTTATATTACAAAGCGTGAACATCTTTTCCGTGTATATTGTATTGTGTATTGTAAATTAATGAATCAGCTAATTTGAAAACTAGAAATCAAAAAGCATTTGAAGATTAGAAAAATGCCGAAAATGCTAAATTTACCTATCGATCCATCTTTATTATTAATTTATTTATTATTTTGATCCATTTTTTAATTATTTATTTTAATAGTGACCACAAAATGAACAATAAAATTAAACAATTGTTTTGGCAGCTCAACGATCAGCTGTTTTAGTCTTGTAAATGTTTAGTCTTGTTAATAGCGGTATTCACTCTTGTTGTTAAATTTACAACCCTGTTATATTTACAACGATTTTATATTACAAAGCGTGAACGTCTTTTCTGTGTATATTGTATTGTGTATTGTAAATTAATGAATCAGCTGTTTTTTGTTTTGTTTTACATCAATTTGAAAACTAAAAAATATCAAAAAGCATTTGAAGATTAGAAAAATGCCGAAAATGCTAAATTTACCTATCGGTCCATCTTTATTATTAATTTATTTATTATTTTGATCCATTTTTTTATTATTTATTTTGATAGTGACCACAAAATGAACAATAAAATTAAACAATTGTTTTGGCAGCTCAACGGTCAGCTGTGTTAGTCTTGTAAATGTTTAGTCTTGTTAATGTACTATACCTTTTACCCTTGTACTTTAACCACAGCGTAGTAAATTTTCATTTCATACATTTTGTTGTTGCGGTGTTGTAAATAATAGTACTTTTACTATATCTACAACATTTACAAGGGTTACAAGGGTACTTTACTACCAAGAGTGAAAACCCTTAATGTATTATACCTTTTTCCCTTGTACTTTAACCACAGCATAGTAAATTTTCATTTCATACATTTTGTTGTTGCGGTGTTGTAAATAATAGTACTTTTACTATGTTGAGTTTTTCACGATATTTCTTTATAATATTTGAAATTATGAATGTATGCATAGAATATTTCGAACAAATTTTATTTTGTTTAAGACCAGCAGTAAAATCAACTATTATTCTGGCTTTTAACTCTGCACAAAATTTATTCTTGCCATTATTTTATAATAATTAATTATATGATGAAAACATTGAAAAATACAATCGTATTTAAAAACAGCTGAAAGAAAACTTCAAAAACTATAAATATTTAATTAAAGGTTAAGATTTTATACATTTTCTTTTATACATTCTTCTATTTTTGTTGTTTTAATCAATTTTGGTACACAAGTTCAAAAGTTTCCATTGTTTTGTTATCACTAAAAGAATACTTTTTCGTTTATCTTCTTTTTTTTTTGTATTTTTTGTATCAAATTTGTCGTCTTTCGATTGAGAACACACCAAAGAGTGATATCGCCAAAAAAAATACACAATTTTAATATGCGAAATTATTAAAAAAAAAATTGCAAATTTATTATTTTGTAAAAGTTTCCAAAGTATCGTCACCCACTGAATTTTAAAAACATTAGCGGTATTCACTCTTGGTGTAAAATTTACAACCCTGTTATATTTACAACGATTTTATATTACAAAGCGTGAACATCTTTTCCGTGTATATTGTATTGTGTATTGTAAATTAATGAATCAGCTAATTTGAAAACTAGAAATCAAAAAGCATTTGAAGATTAGAAAAATGCCGAAAATGCTAAATTTACCTATCGATCCATCTTTATTATTAATTTATTTATTATTTTGATCCATTTTTTAATTATTTATTTTAATAGTGACCACAAAATGAACAATAAAATTAAACAATTGTTTTGGCAGCTCAACGATCAGCTGTTTTAGTCTTGTAAATGTTTAGTCTTGTTAATAGCGGTATTCACTCTTGTTGTTAAATTTACAACCCTGTTATATTTACAACGATTTTATATTACAAAGCGTGAACGTCTTTTCTGTGTATATTGTATTGTGTATTGTAAATTAATGAATCAGCTGTTTTTTGTTTTGTTTTACATCAATTTGAAAACTAAAAAATATCAAAAAGCATTTGAAGATTAGAAAAATGCCGAAAATGCTAAATTTACCTATCGGTCCATCTTTATTATTAATTTATTTATTATTTTGATCCATTTTTTTATTATTTATTTTGATAGTGACCACAAAATGAACAATAAAATTAAACAATTGTTTTGGCAGCTCAACGGTCAGCTGTGTTAGTCTTGTAAATGTTTAGTCTTGTTAATGTACTATACCTTTTACCCTTGTACTTTAACCACAGCGTAGTAAATTTTCATTTCATACATTTTGTTGTTGCGGTGTTGTAAATAATAGTACTTTTACTATATCTACAACATTTACAAGGGTTACAAGGGTACTTTACTACCAAGAGTGAAAACCCTTAATGTATTATACCTTTTTCCCTTGTACTTTAACCACAGCATAGTAAATTTTCATTTCATACATTTTGTTGTTGCGGTGTTGTAAATAATAGTACTTTTACTACATCTACAACATTTACAAGGGTTACAAGGGTACTTTACTACCAAGAGTGAAAACCCTTATTAATGTAAAACAGATCGATTTATAATTGAAGTGAAATTAGATATGAAATTCAATTTTATAGTACCTAATGTATTTTAATATATATTTATTCCTTTTAAAAAGTATTTTTCTACTAATTTTTAAATAAAGCTTAAAACCGATTAAAATAAAAAATATTTTTCAATATTTTGCAGTTATTAACACCACAGCTTGAACATGATTTAACATTAATTTGTACACCATGTTGGAGCCATATCAGCGACTTTTATAACTTCCAACAAAGCGTGATTAATGCACAAATAAAATTGGAAGATGATGAATCATGGCTAGAACAATTAACAATTATCAGTTTAGACGAAACAAATGATATTGAACCAATAACCATGCTATCAACTATTGAAGCTGATAGCAAATATAGTTTTCCAAATGCTGAAGAAAATAAAACTATCATAGATTTAAAATCGAATGTGACTATTCCTGAGTTAAATAATAATCAAGTACTTGATGTAAAAAAATGCTTAATTAACGAAATTAATAATACTCAAATCAATTTTTTTAATTCTAAAAAAAGATTACCTTTTCCTAACATACATAAAGCAATGGAATATGATGCAATTATACATAAATGGAAGAGTGTATTGGAATGTGACATTTGTCGCTCAAAACTTTGCGGTTACTACTTTTTGCGTCAGCACTTTTACCAGAATCATCCAAATGAGAAATTTTACGTTACCTGTTGCCAACGCAAATTTAAGAATCGTTTTGACTTTGTTGAACACATACGAGTCCATATGAATCGAAATGCTTATCAATGTAAAATTTGCGGAAAAGCATTGTCGTGTAATCGGAATTTAACAAGACATATTCGAGAAGTACACGTTGAAAAAATTGCATGTATTTCGAAACTTTCCAAAACGTTATCCAAAATAGTTCAAAATAAAAAATATTTCCCAAACTTAAAAACAAATAAACGCAATAGAAGATCCACATATTATCAAAATAAAAAAGAGTTAGTCACGAATGCAGAGTTAAAAATTGCTGGCAATTTAGAGTTAAACAGAAATATAATTGCAAAAACTCGTCGTCCGTTTAAAAAGTTATCTTTAAAACTACGAAATTCAATAGATTATGATACATTAATAGCTGATGTTAAAAACGAATTGGAATGTCCAATATGTAATATAATAATTACACGTTTTAGTTTGCTGTGTGAACATTTTGAAAATGTACATCCACACAAAAAATGTCACATATTATGCTGTCAACGTCAATTTCATAATGGATATCAAATATTTAAACACTTCCAACTTCATATGGATCCGAATGCGTTTAAATGTAATATATGCGGAAATATTTTCTCACGTAAAGCATATCTGGTGCGGCATACACTAACCCTACACAGTAAAAAAATAGGATGGTTTTGTGATCAATGTGATGCAGAGTTAAAATCGTGCTCTGGTTTAAATAGACATAAAAAACGATGTAATAAAGTAGCTATAAAAAAGGGTAACTGCCAAGACCGTTACCAATTTCAACAAATAATCGGAACCTTAAGGTTGTGTTCTTAATTTAACAATGATCAAGTCAGGTTATATCAATTGTATTTACATTTCATTATAAAATATGAAGTACAAAAAATATTAATAAAAAAAACTATACTTTTACAATTGTTTGTTAAACTTAAAATTGAATTTAATTCTATTTTGAATTCAAATATTTTACGTCGAATGAAAAGTTTAAATTGTTTCTGAAAAAATTTTTAAGTTAAATTTGAAATTCTTTTAATAATATCTTTGATTTTGTACAGAAACTATGGTAACATGTATTAATTTATTAAATAAAAATAAACTACAAAAAAATAAATGCAAAACTAACAAAAAACAAGAGTGTTAAATACCGGCTGTAACGAATTTAACCCTTTTTCATTTTCAAACTGCAATTACTCCTATTTCGGCCAGGTACCCCAAAAGTTACCCTGTTTTCCAAGAGAATTTTGTCAAAAATCGCCCAATAGTTTAGTTTTTATTGAGGTTTAAAGGTGAGTAGTACGGGAACGCATGAAAAGGTCCGTAGGGACCTTGTACTGAAATTACAAGAAATCATTAAGACATAAACTTTATTTTGGCTTCTTTTTAGCTGTTTTATTGTTTGAACACATTTCAAACGTGTTCTTCGCATTTACCATTTGTTTTATTACCTGCTAATACTAATCCCTATTTGTACATATACGCGTATGTTCAAGCTAGAACACAAGTAGGCAACGGAAAGGGTATAGAAGCGGCTCTAGTTTCGTAAACTAAATCATACACAGTTTAGATACTGAAGACTCAACATCTTGTTTGAAATTTCAAAGTGATTGTACGAAGGAAACTAAAAGCGATAAAATAATATGGCAGAATCAAACATTGAAATTGCTGAAATGGTGGTGCGTCGTAGCACACGCTACCAACAAATGTCTGAGGAGGAAAGACGTTCCGTAGATAATCAATTTGCTGATTTTATGAATGCAGAGGATCATGATGAGGAACTTGATATTCCGGCATTTGATGCTGAAGAAGATGATGGCGACTTGCCCTTTCTACCAAATTTATCTACTGTGGTCTCCGATGCTGAAAGTGAGGTAGATATAGAAATCAATGAGGAGGTTTACGATGACGATGACGACTATTATGAAGAAGAAGAAACACCAACAAGCGAAAGTTGTTTTATTGTGAAAGACGGCACCCAATGGAGTAAAAATACACCACCAACTTCCCGTATTCGTGCTCATAACGTGGTCAACTACACAAGGAGGAAACCAGGACCAGTAGGAACCACATATGATCCCTTTACCATATTCCGCTCGCTCTTCACTGAAGACATGGCGTACATAATAATACGCGAATCTAATCGCAAAGGAGGGGAAATAACAGATGCATATAATTTGGCAAATCCAACAAACAAAAAGGAATTTAAAACCATCACACTAAAGGAGTTTGATGCCTTCTTGGCTATACTCTTGTATTCTGGACTCAATAAATCAAATAATGAGCCTTCTGTACAGTTATGGGCCCCATCGCGTTGTCCAATATACAAAGCAGTATTGTCGTATAATCGATTTATGTCCATAAAACAATGCCTTAGATTCGAGAATGGAAATACGCGACAGCAGCGACTAATCAACAGCAAAACTGCGGCAGTTGATAATATTTGGCAAATGTTGCAGTCTAACTTAGCAGCAGCTTACACTCCGCATGATTCACTGACAGTTGATGAGCAGTTATTCCCATACAGAGGCCGTACCCGCTTCACACAATATATTCCGTCGAAGCCAGCCAAGTATGGTATAAAGGTATGGTGGTTGTGTGACTCAAAATCATTCTATCCTGTCAAAGGAATGATTTATTCTGGTATATTGCCTGACCAGGAGCGTGAAATAAATCAAGGGCAGAACGTTGTACTTGCTCTTGCAGATAAATATTTGGATTCTGGCCGCACAATTTATGCTGACAATTTCTTCAGTACATTTAACTTATTTTGATGAGAAAGAAAACTGCATATGTTGGAACAGTACGCTCTAACAAAACATTTGTGCCACGGGAGTTACATAAAAATCGTACGCGGCCAATCAACAGCACATTGTTTGGGTTCAACGAAGGCGGTATAGCACTATGCTTATATGTGCCCAGGAAGAATAAATCAGTAATTTTGCTATCTACACAACATTACACTTGCGATGTGAACATGGAAACTGAAAAGAAGAAGCCCTTAGCCATTCTTGATTACAATGCCAACAAATCCGGCGTTGATACTATGGACCAGATGCTTGGTACGTATACATGGAAGCGCTCAACAAAGCGCTGGCCGCTTGCCATGTTTTACAATATGCTCGACATCGCTGCATTAGCTGCATTCATAATATTCAACGAGATGAAGCCAGTGAAGAGAAGTGACAGACAGCGCTCATTCCTCCTTATGCTTACTAAGCAATTGGCATTACCCAACATTGAATAACGTGCCCTGAATACTCGCATAACTGCATATCCAAGAATACGGAAGGCAATGGAGGAATTTGATGTCAAGGTAAGAATTAAGAATTCTAAAGGTCAAAAGCAGAATGATTATATACATATATTTTTTCATTTTAGATAGTACCAAGACCAACAGATGCAGCTGCACCGTCGTTTGCGCTAAGGACAAACAGGCCATCATGTCGACTATGCCGTTCAGAGTACAGTCGTCAACGCAAAACATGGGCCTATTGCTGTTCCTGCAACAATGCAGTTTGTGCAAAGCATTCAAGATTAATGCATCGGTGCTTAACCTGCACTAAATGAGGAACAACAATCGCAACAGTAGTTTTTTAAGTTTTATTCATTGTAAAACTAAATTTTCATAATAAAATTCATAAAAATTAATTATGTTAGTATAAAAAAAAAATATATATATATTAATTTATTTTTCAACACCTTAATTAATAACAAAACAAAAATTTTAAAATGTATTTTTCATAGAAAATGTCATATCAACAAAAATAGATCCCTACGGACCTTGTCATGCGTTTAAGGTTAAGAGATTGAGAGAGTTAAGAGATTATTAAAATTATTAATTTTAATAATTTGCAAGTTCATAGAAACAGCTGATTGTAAACACATTTGAAAGTGAAGAAGTGAAACTCAAAATTAAAAAAGAAATATCCTTAATTAGAAGAATTTATTTGATTTAACATGTGAAAATATTCATTGGTACTAATTACCTATTGTTTTTGAAAATAAACATTTATTACTGAAAGAAATTGGCAGATACACATATGTTTTTTGTCAGGAACCAGTTTTAAAAGATTAAAATTAATCAAAACTGGTTATGTGAATATTTATTTACTTCTATCGTTAATTTTCTCTGAATTATTATTTAAAATTTTTGGACAAAAATAGAATTTTAGTATTTTTGCTACATTTACCACAAAACTCAATCATATGTTTTTCAAACATATGTTTTTTCTTGCTTGCTAATTCTTACAGGCAAAAATATATCCAGTAAAAACTAGCAAGTTTTCAAAAAATTAACTGTCATTTTACGCTCTCATTTGTTCTCTTTTACTGGGTTTTTGAAGTAAACGAACAGGATCCAGTAAGTTTTGTGATAATTTGTACAAACTGTTACAATTGTTATTATGTTTCAACGCTACTTTGAATTCAAGCTTATATTCATTTAATTGTTGTTTATTCTTTTCTATCCCATCATGAATTCCTGTTAACACTTCATCAATATTATTAACCCTAGAACACACACCCGGGTACAAATGTATCCACTTGCAACTTTGTAGTGCTATAACTCAGGAACGGCTTAACTTAGGCCATAGAGGATCTAGGAAATATACGTAATTTCTAATCTTTTAAAGGTTTTTTTGATCTAATTCAGATCAGTGGTTCAGGAGCTACAAGCTTCCAAAGTCGACACCTGCGTAAACACACACCCGGGATACGTTTGTATCTACTAGCTTCATTATTTATTTTTAAATGCGTATATTAATATTTTACAAATGTTTAAGTTTTTGTTTCATGCAAATATTCTACCTGGTTCAAGAGAAATTGGCAAAAAAAAAAAGGTCACGGGCACGGGTTACCCAGATCTTGCAAAAACAACCCTTGGAAAATCCAAATACAAAAACTGGTTTTTCACTTTGGTACCTACATAATAGTTGCCTGCATGCACTCTTTTGCTTATATGAACCAGGTAGAATATTTGAACACTTTAAACGTTGAAATGCTTGTTTCATGTTAGACTACACATTTAAATTTGTTTTGTATTCATCAGAAATATGAAAAACAACATTTGGCTATCCCATGCCCGTGACCTTTCTTTTGCCTATATCTCTTGAAACAGGTAGAATATTTGCATGAAACAAAAACTAAAACATTTGTATAGAATTAATATACGCATTTAAAAAAATAATGAAATTGGACCATTTAAACATTAGAAAAAGCCTAAATAAGCTAGTAGGTACAAACGTATCCCGGGTATGTGTTCTCGAAGAAAAAGTTGGGAATGCATCGTACGGTTAATATACTGCATACAATTGTCACATATAAACCTTATAAAAATTTTTCCATTTAAAACACCAAATGAATATTGATCTATGTTAAAACATTTTGCTGCACTATGATATGTCTTTCCACATACTCCCTCGCATTTGATGCCACTTTCACCTCTTATTGGCAATTTACAGCCACCAAGGCAATTATATTTTTTGTTTTTCTTTATTTCAATGTTTGTTTATTTATAAAAATTAGTATTATTTATGGTTTTTTATAGTCCAATCTATGAGTTCGAATCTAATTCTCTTTACGAACGGTCGTGTAAATAATTAAAGCGCTTAGAGTACAACTATTTAAAATTAATAACAAGTGTATATTTTTGTTTTTGCAATTGCCTATTCTTGATCTCATTTGAACTCACGTGATAGTCAATTCTGCCTAAAACAGGAATAAAAAATCTAGCGATGGCCCGAGGGGCCAAATCTTCATCGAAAAGAAAGCTCCTTGCCAACAAGATGACAAAACTTCCTCCGGGTTTTAACCCAAATATCCCGTCAACTTCAAGCAACAGATTTAGCCTGCTTGCTGGCCTTAATGATATGGACGTAACTCCTGTATCAAATATTAACGAGGTTAAACAACACAAACCTCCACCTATTGTCGTTGAAGCTAACGCCTCATTTACAGAAATACAACAACTACTTGGTAAAGATTGTATTTTCAAACGTACTTCAATTGGTACAAAAATTTTTGCTCCAAGTAAAGAAATGTTCGAATGCTACAAGCAAATTCTTAAAGAGAGTAAGTTGGAGTTTCACTCTTATGGCTCCAAAGATAATAGGTTATACACCACTTTTTTACACGGTTTACCCCGCATAAAAACTGAGGACATCACCGCAGAGTTAAAAAACTACAACCTGTACTCTTCTTCTGTAGCTGAAATAGTCACCAAATTCAGTTCGAACAACAACGCAGTTTACAAAGTTCAATTTGTACGAAAAAATTTTAACCCAACTGCCTTAAGAAACGTAAGAACAATTTCAAATATAATAATTTCCTGGAAAAAATACAAATCTAGATCCAGAAATAAACCAACTCAATGCTGGAACTGCTTAATGTATGGCCATGGCGGTGAACATAGTCATCGTAGTGCTGCTTGTATGATATGTGCAGAACAACATCATACAAGTGTGTGTCCGTTTAACACAAATTAAAAAAGACCAGCTGTTTTTACATGCTTCAATTGCAAAAAAACAAGGAAAAGAGAGAACTGATCACTCTGCAAACGATATCAACTGTCCGTTACGTTCTTTCTATTTGGAAACTAGAACAAGAGTTACTTCTAAAAGTCCGAATAAAACAGACAACAACAAAATAACTCATTTCAATTTAATGTGGGAGATTTCCCTAATTTAAGAAACAACAACACAAATTGTAACAATAACATCAATAATAACAGCAAAGCTACATATGCTAACCAGCTGAAAACAAACAACGATTTATTTAGCATTGATGAGCTTTTTGATATTTTCACTACAGCTATGGATGATTTGCATAGGTGCACTTCAAAAGTACAACAAATCAAAGTTGTAATGTCAATGGTAAAATACGCCCATGGATTATACTAATAATTTAAACGAATTCAAAATGCTTCACTTGAATGCTAATGGCATTTCAAACTTTTCTAAATTAAAACAATTTGAGATACTAATTGAACGAGAAAATATTAAAATAGCGTCTTTGAATGAAACATTTTTTTCAGAAAATCATAGACCCTATTTCAAAAATTATTATTTATATAGAAGTGACAGAACAGATGCAAGAGGAGGAGGAATAGCTCTGTTAATTCATAAATCTGTCGCTCATTAAAACCTCTTTATATCAAACACATCATCAATCGAAAACATCTCAATTGAAGTTATTATAAATAATAGACCTATTGTTATATCTTCGTTATATTCACCAAGATATACTCATAACTTCTGTGTTGATATCTTGAACCTAACACCTTCCACCAAAGAATATATAGTTTTTGGTGACCTAAATGCCAAACATTGTTCTTGGAATTGCCGTTCAAATAATACTGCAGGAAGTGCACTCAACAACCTACAGCAATCAAGCAATTTTTTCATTCACTACCCTAATAGTCCAACCCTATTCCCACATCAACACAATCGCGAAGCATCCACAGTCGATATTATTTTAAGCAATTCCGCTTTAGATATAGACGTAAAAACAATGGATTACGAAATACCATCAGACCATCGCCCCATTATATGTACAATTAAAAGATCTACGGCCTTGCAGGTTGACCTCAATTACTATGATTATAGTGCAACCAACTGGAACATTTTTATGAATTTTTTAGACAATAAAATCACGTTATATTCGGATATATACAATACCAAGGTAGTTATTGATCAGGAAATCTAAAAATTTATAAATGTAGTTTTCGAAGCAAGGGATGTGTCCACACCTAAAATAACTCAACAAAATAAT
Source organism: Cordilura impudica (assembly GCA_963682025.1). NCBI lineage: Eukaryota > Metazoa > Arthropoda > Insecta > Diptera > Scathophagidae > Cordilura > Cordilura impudica. The sequence continues at coordinate 158,269,142 of OY821520.1, forward strand.
TACACATTACCAGAAAGTACTGTGAAATATATTAAACTAAGAAGAAGCTTTAAAAGAAAAAGCCAACGATCTTCAAATATAACCGAGCAAACTTTTTATAATCAATGTACTAAGTTTCTAAGTAACATGATTGATAAAAGTATTAATTCGGAGCGCAATAAGAAATGGTCTCAATTATTATCCAATTTAAAACCAGGTGATAAATCATTTTGGAAAATAAGCAGGAACTTGCGAGGAAAAGGAAAAAATCAAATCGCTCACTTTAAAGTTGGAAATACAAAAATAACATCTGATAAGGACAAGGCTGAAGTCCTGGCAAATACATTTGTCAAAGCAAATAACCTCACTTCGAATTATAACCACTCGGCAGATGCACTAATAAATACAACAGTAAATAATTTTAAGAAGGAAAACCCCTGTTCTGAATCTGCAATTTATACATCTCTTGAAGAAGTAATGAATATTGTCTCATCAATAAAACCCTCAAAATCCCCTGGTTTTGACAATGTTCCCAACCTGCTCTTAAAGAAACTACCACTCAAAGCTCTAAAATTACTGCTTATAATATTTAACAGCTGCATCAAACTCAACTATTTCCCAAACCATTTCAAAAATGCTAAGGTTATAGCTATCAACGAACCTAGCAAGCCAAAAAATAACCCAAACAGCTACAGACCTATCAGTCTATTAAGTAACTTCGGTAAAATATTTGAAAAAATTCTACATTCTCGTCTTAGTGAATTTGTAACGACCAATTCTATTGTTGCTAAAGAACAATTTGGATTTAAAAAAGGACATAGCACTACTCACCAAATAAACAGAATTAAAAATCAAATAATCACCAATAAAAACAATAAACGTTCAACGGGTGTAATATTGTTAGATATTGAAAAAGCGTTTGACACCGTTTGGCATAATGGCCTCTTATTTAAATTTATTGATGCAAATATACCAAAATATCTATGTAAACTTATTTCAGATTTCATTCACGACAGAAGCTTTAAAGTTGCGATTAATAATGAAACATCAACTCCAAAAACCATTACCTCAGGGTTACCTCAAGGATCAGTCTTGTCGCCATTGCTTTACTCGATATATACATCCGATTTTAAAGTCCCAAAATATATGAAAATTGCTTATTACGCAGATGATACTGCGTTAATTTCTTCAAACAAACTTACAAGTGCACTCCTGAAGAAAATGGAAAAAGGACTTGTAAATTGCAGTAAATATTTCCACAAATGGAAAATCAAAATTAATCCAAATAAGACCCAAGCAATAATTTTTCCATTCAACAAATCTCCCAAAAGACTGCCAAGACGTCATCTTCTTATTGGAAATAATACCATAAATGTACATAACGATGTCAAATATCTCGGAGTTGTCTTGGACAAGAAGCTTACATTTAAACAACATATTATGGCTACGTGCCAAAAAGCTATAAAATCATTTAAAGCATTATGACCACTACTAAATAGAAGGTCATTTCTAAACCACCAAAACAAAAATCTACTCTTCAAAAGTGTTATAAGGCCAATATTAACATACGCGTGTCCTATTTGGAGTGACGCTGCCAACTGCCACCTAAAACGCTTACAAATTATACAAAACAAATGTCTTAAAATGATAAATAAAAAGCCCTGGAGGTATCCTACAAATCTTCTCCATGAAGAAACAGGTTATGAAAAAATTATCGATTTCATAACAAGGATTAACAATAATTACTTTGCCAAAATTGAAAATTCCTCTTACCCACTGATAAGAGAATGTAGAGAAATAACATAAAATTAAAAAGAAATCACCAAATTGAAAATTATATGCTTATAGAGGTCTATTATTTCTAATAATCCTTCTATAAGCATATAAATATTTTCAGATAGTATTTGAATTTATTAAATCATATAAAGGTTTTTTCTCTCCCATTTTCCTTTAAAAATCATTAAAAATAATATAAAAACTATTTAATATCTCTAGATCCTATGTATTATTTGTTGCAATATCTATATGTAAAGATAAGATCTCATATGTAAATATCAAAATTTGTTAAAATATGTAAATTAAAGAAGAATATTTAATTGATAAAAATAGTCCAATCTATATTTTAAAACCAATTATTATTTTATTTTGTTATATTTTTAGAGCAATTTTATTTTCTCGTTTTATGATTCTCGTTCGTTACAAATAGGCCTCTTTGTGGTATCCTCTGGGGACCACTTTGCTTAAATTATTACGCAAAGTGAAAGCGAATTGGAGCGGCCTCGAAATTTCTACTCAGCCAAAAGGTGTGTTAGGGGAATAACATATTCAACTGAATATGCCGTATATTCACGCCCAATGGTAGCGCACTCAGGCATGCTCTCCTTTGGAGTACGGCTGGAACCTAACTTAATGTCTCTATAAATATTGTTGGTTACATGCGAGTGAAAGCGGACAGATGGTTAACTCTCTTAAAACAAAACCCCCAATCTAAAGTGGAAGGTGGAACAACGTATGCCGAGAGATGCATGGCTGTAGAGTTGTCCAGTCTTGAATATGCGGACTTGGGGAACCGGGTGAAACCTCATTTTTGTTACAGCCTTACTGCGCTCACAGGGCTAGGCGTGGTGGACAGAGCTTTTCTCTAATTACTCAGGGACCAAATTAAAAAACAATGAACAAAACAAAACAACAAACGAAAATAAGAATATGGAGGTTGACATTACCTCAAAATCGAAGGATGAAAAACCTCAAAATAACTTTGGAAAAATGGAGAATGTATATGCCTCAAAGTCCAGAAACAAGAAATCACTCAAAAAATAGAAAATGTAAGTGTCAATAAAACAGACAATAGACAGAGATTAAGTGGTGTTGCAGGGAAAAGGATGAACTTTCTTATCCGACAAGGACTCGACAGAGATCAAGCACGAGTCAAAGCCCTTGACCCATTGGAAAAGCAAAAATTGCAGATCGCAAGAGGCCGAGATCCTCAGAAAGTACACCTCAAGAAGCGACATTAAAGAAGCGCCAGAGGGAAGAACCAACTAAGGACAAACCCAGGGCTAAATCTCTTCAACAGCCCAAAGTTCAGAACAAATCATTCAAAGATGTGCTCACTGGAGAAAAATAGCTATATTAGCAAGGGACTATCCTCACAACAAACCAAATGGACGAAATCCAAAATGCAATCATAGATAAGGTGCTAGAGGAGAATGAAAAATATCTCAATTTCTAAACAGCACATATAAAACATTGTAAAAATGATACCACAGCTGACTGGATAAAAAAGCTGACTCCAAACCATGGGCAACAGTAAATCTGTAGGCAACGGAGGAAACGGAAGCTCCACCCCCAAAAGTTGCTGTTGGCTATTTCACCAACACTGTGAATTTGGAGACTGGAAGGATTCTATCCTTTGTTCAAAAGCAGAACGATGGGCTCAAGGTGGAGGCATGGAAGTTGCTTCGAAGGTGGAACAAAGGAACAAAGGCTAAGTTGGTAATCTTCATTGACAAAATCTCAGCGGCAAAATTGGAGGTCAAATATCCTATAGATTTGGACAAATTTATTTGAACCTCGAGGAAGCCGGTGATAAAGATGAGGAAATGGAAGCCTCCGAAACTAAGGATGAAGGTGGTTCAAGTGATGGTGTCAATATACCAAGTTAACCAGCCGCTTCTCTGACAACAACTACAACAAAAACATCACGATGAAGTGTGTTCAGGCAAATCTTTAACACGATAAGGCGGCATCAGCGGAAATTAGCAGAGGTTTTGCCAAAAACACCTACAAAATTGGTCTGATCGAAGCGCCCTGGATCAGGTCGGGTAACATATGTGGGTTTAATATTAAAAAGTGTAAGTAATTCTACGATATGAACTCCGAAAGGACAAGGGCCGCCATAATCCTAGATGAAAACATTAATTTTAGAAATCACTGATGGTGACATAGTAACCATTTTAAAAATCGGGTGAACCGCCAACGGCGAAGATGAAAGCGCTAGTTGATTACTGCAGGATGAACAACAAAACCTTCATAATTGGATGCGATGCAAACACCCACAATAAGGTATGGGGTAGTTCAGACACCAACAAAGGAGGTGAGTCACATTTACATTATATCTTAAATAATATTGCGATAGCGAACAGGGGTAAGGATCCCACTTTTCAAAATGCAATCAGGCAGGAGATTATTGCCCTAATCTGATTACGAACAATATACAGGATATGATCATAAATTGGAGAGTTTCAAAGGAAACCTCGTTTTCTGATCATAACTATAGTCTCTTTGAGAAAAAATCGAGGTTAGTACAAAAAATTTGGCATAGATCCCGAAAGGCCACAAATTGGGACAGGTATAAATCTTAACTTGAGGTAAAGATAGGATCATCTAGGTTACCAATGGACGCAGCTACTAATAAATTGACAACTGACATTCTAGATACCTATGAGGACAACTGTCCACTGAAAAGCAAGAGCACCGACAAGGAGGTCAGTTGGTGGAACAGAACACTTGAAGAACTTAGGAAGGTAGCTAAACAGGAATTAAATAGGGCCAAATGTAATAATAACTGGTTACGCTATATGTAAGGAAATCGAGGAGATTATCCTGAAAAACCTTTTGCGAGGAATTGAAGGATGTGCCAGAAACGGCAAAAATTCAGAGGACCTTATCTTCGAAAAAGACCAGACTATAGATACTCTCAAAACAGATGACTCACACCGAACTACATCCTTTCGGGGAAACTTTGGAGCTTTTACTTAAAATTAAATTCCCAGTATGTAGCTTTGAAATGGAGGAATGTCAGTTCTTTAGTAAAACGAATCAACATATGAAAGTGTAAAATGTAGTATAAATTCATTTAGACCCTAGAAATTACCTGGACTTTTCCTGCCCTACGTATGAATGGTCCGGGATCGCTCCAGTCTTGCACTTGGATATATTCCTACTAGGTGGACAAAGGTGAAGGTTGTATTTCTTCCCAAAGGGGGAAATAAACCAGCCTATCATCCGAAATCAAACAGTCTTTCGTCCTTCATGCTGAAGACTATGGAGAAACTAATTGATCTCTATATTTGCAATGAACTTCTGAAAAGTTGACCGCTACATAATTTTCAATTTGTCTATCAGAAGGGTAAGTCATAGATCACACCTATACACAAGTGAACTTTAATGATTGGAAAAACACTGAAGGTTATATATAGCCTTATGTACCTTTATGGACATAGAAGGTGCTTTTGACCAGGGCTGTGGAGTCGGAGTTGCGGCGTTTGCACCGGAGTCGCACGTGCAGAAAAATTAAAATAGTATTTGAAATATTTGCCAAAAAAATTTTTTCCGAAATTGGCATCGTAATATTTCACAGATCACTATGAATAAGTAGATTTTTTATTTTACGAGACTAAGTTCATTCAAGTGCTTACATTAAATAATATAAAAGTGTTTTATAATATAAATTATTTGGAATTTTATTTATTAGTGGGGGCAAGAGTCTAAATTGTATTAGAGGAACTCATACTCGGCTATTGATCAAGTTGAAAATAGATGTTTGTGGTGTTTTAAGATTTGTGGTTAATATAATTGAATTTGAACAATATTCATCGTAAAATTATAATTCATTTGCTTGTGTTGTAAAATATAGTTCATATTATATATTATAGGTCTGGTGTTTTAGATAATTTCTTATTAAAAACAAAAAGTTCTTCATTGTTGTGGAAACAAAATCTCACAAAATGTCAAAAGTTAGATGTAAACGGTATAGATTTTGAAATAGATTTCAACTAAAATCTACTAGATTTTCCTTAGATCTTAATGCACTATAAGTGTTGCATCCTGATTTAGAATCTTCAGGGAATCAATAAAGTGGAAAAGGACATCAGAGATGCTCTGAGAATTATAAAATAAAACCATATCCATTCGGAATCCATTATAAATAGATGGAATCTTTACTATCCTCCACCTGGGTTTTACGTTTATTTCAATATCTGGACTTGTTTTACTATCTATAACAAATGTGTACAAAATATTTGGAAAATTAAACAGTTTGAAAAACTTTATACTAAACTTTGTTGTATTTTTACATTTATATTTATTTTGGGGGGTAACTAAAGTAAGCTAACTAAAAGAAAGCTAACTAATATTTGATTTTAATTAAGGCAGCCTATAGCTAACTATAATATATAAAATACAATTAGTTTGTAGCTAACTATAAATTAGATAACTTTAAGTTAGTTGAAAAGTCATGCAGAGTCGGACAATTAACTACCGCCTAGGACATCGCAATGTTAAAACGTCAGTTTGCTTTATAGAAAGTAATGCAAGTATCAACCACCACTAGTTTGATATAAGCATATTAAAATTTTGTTGAGTTGCCGGCAGGGCAATTGTATTATTTATACTTACTTTCTAAAATCTTTATGTGATCGGTGTGTGTTTGTGGGATTTGTAGAGTGAAAATTAGGGATTGTTATATTTCGTTTGTTATCTTCACATAATTATTTATTTACATGGATTTTCGTCTAATTGGTATTGTACAGTGTTTTTGGTCAAAAAATTAGTTCTTTTAAATTTTTAATGTAGTAATGAAATAAATAAAAACTTTCCATGAAAAATTGTTCCTTAAAATGTTTCCAACAACGTTTTCTTGTCGCTTATGCCTTAAAACACAGACTGAATTGAAAGCGTTATTAAATCAAAATGGAGAGCCCACTAGAATATATGAAATTGCAGCCAAATATTTTGATCCCATGGTAAGATATAAATGGTTAATGATCGTAGAAAATAAAATAAAAATTAAAATTTTAGTTATTGACTACGGTAATATGCTTGGAATGTTGGCATCATATTAGAGAATTTCATGAATTTCAACAGTCAGTTCTTAAGGCTCAGGAAAATCTTAATATTATTGAAGAAAAAAAAACACTTATTAAATTGGAAATGGTTCATAAAGATGAAGGTAAATTAGAAACAACAATAAATAAGTTTAGTTGATTATTAATAAGCAATAAAGCGAAACATTAGTTTCATATCGGTTAGGTGAACATAATCTAAACTTATTTTAACATTTGTAATAAAAAATATTCTTATATAAAATATTTTCTATAAACTTTATACTTTATTAGATGATGGTATTAATCTTAAAGAAGATATGCCGATTTTCGATTCAGTTGACACAAATGATGTTAAAGAATTTATTTCGGAAGATGAAATTCCATTGGCTGAATGTTTTTCTAACGAAATGCAGGAATTTGAAGAACTTAGGACGATGCATTCAATACATAAGAATAAAAACTCGCATGACACTACAGACATACCAGCATTATCTCCAATATCAAATGAAACCATCAATCTTGATCTTAATAATGGTCAGTGTCCCTATTGCCCACGAAAACTCAGTGCATATAAAAATATTCTTCGTCATATTGAAGTTTTGCACCCAAAAGAATTTGCCGTTCATAAAAGAGATAGAGACAGAGAATTACTGAATGCCAAACGATTACGAGAACAAAAAGTTAAAAATAAAACTGTAAATGGTATAACTCAGTGTCCACACTGTGATAACAAGTTTAAAGCAAAAAGAAATATTCCTCGTCATATGAAAAAATTTCATCCTAAAGAATATGCCGAATATAAAAATCAATCAAAACCGAAAGTTGATATATATTCATTACTGCATAACTTAGAAAATTGTGCTTCCGTGTCAAATAATGACAAAAGCAACGATACTTTTGAAGAAGCTTCATTACTAGACGGGTTAGAAAATTGTGATTCCGAGTCAAAGAATGAAAAAAGCAATGATGATTTTGAAGAAACCACAGTTCAACAAAAAACTCATGAATACGATGCTTTTATTGCTAAATGGAAAAAAGAATTAGAATGTAATATGTGCAAAAATTCTTTCTCGAATTTTCATTTATTATATGTGCATTTCAAACATGAACATCCAGCCGAATATTGCCACATAGTTTGTTGTGAAAATAAACTTTGGTCTCGCCCCGACATTGTTGAACACATAATGCTTCATTTGAATCCAAGTACATTTAAATGTAAAATGTGTGACAAATGTTGTACCACTTACACTGGTCTCAATAAACATATTCAAAATGTACACAGCGAAGGGGTAAAGGAATATCCATTTGAATGCAATGTATGTGAAAAGCGTTTCCATAAAAAAGATAAGTTAATGGTTCACGTCGCCATTCATAATACCGAAAGACATTATATATGTAAAATTTGTGGTAAGGGGTTGTCCACCGAACTTCTCCTTAAAAAACATATATATAATATTCATAGAAAACGTCTTTGTGATCATTGTGGCAAATATTGTTCAGACAGTAACGCTTTAAGACTACATCTCATTGAACATGCTGGTGGTACAACACCTCAATACCATTGTGTTATATGTAGCTCCAAATTTAAATCTCGTGGAATGCTAACACGTCATAAAAACGTGTTTCATAATGCTGGTTCTACAGGTTATAGGTGTAATGCGTGTAATAAGACGTATCCCACTAAAAGAGCTTTATACCAGCATAAGAGGGAACTGCATGATAATACAATTAAACTAGAACTTGAACCTAAATTTCAATGTAAAATTTGCAATAAACGGTTTAAATATAAGCAACGATTACAGGAGCATTCATCAACACATACTGGACTAGCTCTTTATCAGTGTCCCCATTGTCCGACAAAATTCAAACAAAAAAAAAATATTCATCGCCATATTCAAAAATTACATTCAAAAGAATTTACAAATTCTAGTTAAAAAAATTTTAATATTCATGAGATTGTTGTTTAAATTAGTTTTGTAAACAAATTAATATCAAGTAAATTCAACCAATTTGGAAGACACTCTTTTATACGCTTTTAGGTAAATCGCATGTAATAATGATCTAATCATGTAGAGAATGATTAAAGTTTTCTCACTCGCTTTATGAAAATGCTGAAAGTTTCAGAACTCTTTCTAGCCAAGAAGTTACGCAAAATTCAGTTACGAAAATCCCCCAAACAAAAAAGACCATAGAGAGTTAAATAATATCACGTAAAAATATATAAAGATGGAAACAAAAATACAAAAATGTGGGGGTTAAAAAGCTATTTTGTATTCATAGCCTTTTTTAGTTCTAAATTAATAAATAACATAATTTTAGTAATGTCTAATGTAAACTTTATTTTTTTTATAAATATGTATACTCGTTTTTCAGGCATTCTGATATTTCTTAGAGATGCAAATGTTTTGCTTTAGAATTTTACATTTCACTACTTAAGAGTTTTAATTTATACTGCTGGATAATTGGATTGTTTCGTACTTTTCGCAAAACGTTTGGTTAAATGAGAGTAACAAAAAATTATCTGCACAACTGTATGGAAACGAGTATTTCATATTCTAGCCAAATAGAAACATCAAACTTTCAAATGCAAAAAAGATAAGAATTTTTGATGACCAGAGACCAAATTATGATGATTTATATTTTATGCGAGCTTACTGGTCCTTACTAGTAAAACAACTTTTATTTCATCATTTGCCCAACGTTTTGTTCCTTCTTGGGAACATTTTCAAGTTCATTTTTACTGAACTAGGGGCAAAGAATTTTTTTATAATTAAGTACAGTTTTATAATGTACAAAAAGTAGTTAGGTTTACATTTTTCTATGTTGTTATTGCATTTGTCAAAAATATTTGTTGTTGTTATTAGAAAATTTATAATATAAAAAAAATTATTAAAAATTTTTTTAAATATTGTCAAGAACTAAAAATAAATAAATAATTGCAACAATAATCAAAAAAGAAAAACTGGACTTCACAAAACAAAAATATCACAGATGCGTAGCCTACAACATCACAGTATAAACTAAACTAATTTTGTCTTTGTCCTCCTTATTATTCATACATGTTTCTATTTCTTGCATTCTTAAGTCCTCTAAAGTTAATCGTTTATTTTCGTTACATTCATCTTAGATTATGATTATGAAAGGGTTAAAGCTCAATATACATATATAATATTTATGTCTATGAATGTAATTACGGAAGCCATTTACGGCAAAAAATTGAAGACTTGTATAAATAAAGTACAACGTCAAAGGTATTTTGTTGAAGTCACTAAAAACTACTTTGTTTAAATCAAAAAATAAATTGGAAATGCTTCAAATGTGAATTTGTTTAAAGTTAACTATATTTTAACTTTGTTTTTCAAATTCAATTCTGATTACGTTTAAAATAATAATAAAAAAAATCAATATTTTCACATCCACAAAAATTTATGATTTTAAAGTTTAAATTATAAAAAAGTTTTTTAAGAGTCTTAAGTATTTTCAGACAAGTATATGTAATAATTTTATTTTGCACATTTAGTTTTGCCCGGCAAGTCCGATTCTAAATATATTGAGCTTTTTACTTTTAAATATCGCAAAACAAATACTACCCACAATTTATTTTACCGAAGCACTCTGTTTATTTGATTTACACCGAGATTTTGACTTACAGTGTATGTCACTTAAAATCGTACAGCAAATCAGAAAATGGTTAAAAATGATATGGTTAAAAAACGATATTACAAAATATTTTAAAAAGTGGAAAATACTTTTGTTTTCTTAAAATGGGACAGCACGCTAAAATGCACGAAAAAGTGGCGTCACTGAAAATCGTACTGTTGATAATTGAAATTAGATTTCTGGGAAACCCAGAAAATAACAAAAATAAAGTAAACATTTACCATCATACGAAAGGAAAAAGTTATGCAGAGATACCATGAAATGATTTTCATGGCTGAATTGCTTGCAACAAGCCATTTATAAATCAGTGTAATAGACAGAAATACGAATCTAAGCCAACGGAGTTCTAGAATGATTTTATTTTCGCGGATGGATTCAAATTGAACATATTTGAATCAAATGGCAAACAAAGTGGAGAAACCCCACTTTGGTTGAATAGCTAACTTTCGTCCGACTGTCAAACATGGAGGTGGGTCCATGATGGTGCCCGGGTATGTCCGCGCATGAGGTCGGTAATTTGGTTTATATTGACAGGATTATGAGCTAGTATGGCTATATAGATATTTTTAAGCTATATTGATATTTTCAAGCTTTATGCGAAGCACGACCTCAAACACAGCTTATTCAATGCCTGGACGTGGGCACAGTCTCCATATATGAACGTTATCGAGCATATTTTGCATCAGCTCGAAATAAAAATATATAAATATAAAATTTCGAATTAATCTGACCTTACGAAGGCTCTTGAGGAAGCCAAAACTTGCAGAAAGTTAGTCAATTTATAACACCAAATTTGGTTGAGCAAAAATTTTTTTCTGTTTTTTTTTTTAATAAGTGAATTATAAATTTTTGATTTGTGAAGATGAATTTTAATTTCCTCTATTTTTTGTTTAAATAATAAGTTGAAATATTAAAGAAACTGTACTAATTTTGATAAATTTTTCTTAACTTCAAAACACACTTCTATGCAGCACATAATCAGTATTTCAGATTTGTATGGTTTTGAGTGATACTCATTGTATGTGTTATTAAGTTAAGAAAACCTTAAAATTGTTATGGTGTTTTTGGATTGTGGTTTATTGTATTATGTTTGCTACTCCCTGTCTAACTCACAATCAGCATAGGGTAAAGTGTTCTCATTACTCATAATAAATCATTCAAAGCCTACTCGTAGATTACATAAGGCAATTTCCATTTGTTCTTTATTACAAATAGTACTCCTTATGGTATCCTCTGGGGACCACTTTGCTTAATTATTGTTTATGCAAAAGTTTCCAGTGAGCCAAAAGATGTATTGGGGGAATAACATATTCAACTGAATATGCCATATCTTTACACCCTATGGTGCTGCACTTTCATGCTCCTTTTGGAGTAAGGATAGAACAAACCTCATAGCACGGTCAAGTGTCTTCAAATGTTGTTGCTTACATGCGAGTGAAAGCGGAGAAATGGTTCACTCTCTTGAAAGAAGATCCCCAATCTAAGGTGGAACAGCGTATGCCGAGAGATGCATGGCTGGGGGGTTATCCAGTCTTGAATATGCGGACTTGGGGAACCGGGCGTAAGCCCATTTTAGATACAGCCTTTCTGCGCACAGGGTGATGCGTGATAGACTGAACCTTTCCCTGACTACTCGTGGGATCAAAATTTAGGTTGAAATTATCTCAAAACCGAAGGATGTTAAACCTATTAATGAATCTGGAAAAAGGAGTAAAAGTGAAAAAATCACTCAAAAAATAAAAAATTAGACGTCAATAAAACTGACAATAAGCAAAGACTAAGTGGTGCTGCTAGGAAAAGAATGAATTTTCTTATTCGGCAAGGTCTTGACAAAGATCAAGCCCTAGTCAAACCCTAGACCCACCTGAAAAGCAAAAATTGCAGATCGCAAGAGACAGAGATCCACGGAAAGAACACCTGTAGTGACATTAAAAAAGCGAAGGTCAAACAAGGGAACTAACGCTATGCTGGTAATATCCATTGACCAAATCTGGGCGGCAAAGTTGGAGAGGAATAAGGGTCAAATATATATAAATTTGGACAGATCCAATTGCACCGTAAAGAAGCAGGAGATAAAGATGAGGAAATACAACAACAACAGCAAGTACATCAGAATGAAGTGTGTTCAGGAAAAACCTCCAACACGCTAAGGCGGCATCGAGGGAACTAGCAGAGGGTATACCAAGAATACGTACAACATTGGGCTGATCCAAGAGCCCTGGATAAGGTCGAGTAAGATATGTGGGCTTAACATTAAAAAATATAATTGATTTATTGTATGGACTCTGAGAAAACATAAATTGTCTTGCAATTTCAGAATTCACGGATGGTGACGTGGTGACCATCTTAATAGAGGCAAACCAATGGGAATACGCAAGGAGGTAATCTTATCCTCTGCATACTTCCCAGAGAACAGCTAGTGGAGCACTGTAAAAGAAACAGTAAAATCCTGGTAATTGGTTGCGATGCTCGGACACCAACAAAAGAGGTGATTCACTTTTAGATTTTATCTTAACGAATACTATAACGATAGAAAACAGGGGTAAGGATCTCACTAATCAAAATGCGATCAGGCATGATGTTAACCTCACTCTGACCACGTACAATATACAGGACATCATCATGAATTGGAGAGTTTCGGATCATAAACACATTCTTTTTGAGATAAAGTCAGGGTTAGTACAAAAAAATTGGTATAGATCCCCGAAGGCCACGGATTGGGATATAAAACTAAACTTGAGGCAAATATAGGATCTACTAGGTTACCAATGGGCACAAACATAGATCTGGACCCAGCTGTTTATAATTTGACAACTGACATTCTAGATACCTATGAGGACAACTGTCCACTGAAAACTGAAAAGCAAGAGCACCGACAGTAAGGTCAGATGGTGGGATAAAACGCTTGAAAAACTTAGGAAGGTAGCTAGGCAGGAATTTAACAGGCCTAAAGGTAATGGTGACTGGCTACGCTGCAGAACTGCTCTTATAACAGGGAGGTAAGGAAATCGAAGAGATTATCCTGGAAAATCTTCTGCGGAGAATTGAGTGATGTGCCGGAAACAGCAAGGATCCAAAAGGCCTTCGAACAAGAACCAGAATATAGGTACTCTCAAAAGAGATGACTCACACCAAACTAAATCCTTTTGGGAAACTTTGGAGCTTCTACTTAGAACTGATTTCCCAGGATGTAGCTTTGAAATGGAGGAATCACGGGAGATAACGAGATCAGGGAATCACGGGAGATAACTAGACAACGACTGGGTGCGCCGACGAGGCCTCGATATCGATCACGCCGATAGTTTTTGGTACATGCAAGACGTGTATCACATGACCTTGGGTGCTGACGTAATCCCTAAAATCTTGGATGGTCCGGCAACCGGAAGACCGGGACAGATTTATATTCAAAAAACTTTATTTGGTGATGCCTACTTTGGCGAGTGTAAAGAGAACAAAAACCCCGAATACATAGATTATGACTATCACATTTAACGTGGCCCGTATAGTATCTATACATGAATTTGTACCCTTTTCAATTTTCCTGATATATTCTCATATTTTTTTTTACTGACATACTTCTTTCGTTATCTTATTAATGGCCATAATTGAAATATATGAAAGTCCATCTTCAATTAAATTTTTTTTGGTTTTGATATATTTTACACATACAATATTTTACTTAGTAAAATTTTTAAAGTATTTTGTTAATATGAATTTAATTTGAATTTGAAAATATTTTTTTTATTTTTATTTTTTGGTTTATATTATACTTTATATTCATTGAAATATTCTCTTTATATCCCTTTATGCTAACTATTAAAATTTCCCTTATATATGTATATATATGCATTGTAAAATTGCTTAGTATTTTAAATTTGTATGGTGTGGTCCAAAGATCGTTGCACTATCGTCGCAAGGTTGGCGGTACGTTTACGTACCGTCTAATCGGCGCTTTGGTATCACATACGACGAACTATGCAAATGATGTGCCAGATCAACAAGCTGGATATTTTCTTGGCCGCCAATGAAGTTGAAGTTTTGCCGCCGGCGTATATATATATATGTGTTAACTTGGTTTTTTTGTAACACAAGCATCACCAATCAAGCGGCAACATCCAAAAATAAATATTAAATAAAGATTTTATGTGAATAGAAAAAAGAAAGTTTGTTTTTTTTTTTAAATTTAATAAAGACTACCCTATCTACGTCCACCAGCGAAGTTTCCTGTGTATGCTGATCTATTCACAAAGTGGCCCAGGTGTGTGTCTCCACCAACCACAACCCTTTTTTGGACAACAGCCTGTGGAGCAAACAATGATAATAAGATTTACACCCAGAAGAAAGGATTATCCATGGGTTTACCGTCTTCACCTATCGTTGCGGATATTGTGATGGAAGATTTTTTAAACACCTGTATTGGAAAGCTAACGACAAAACCAAAATAGCAAACGATTTTACATTTTCTTATGTTATATTACATTTGACAATAAAAAACTGATTTTGAAAAATATACATGTATAAATATAAAATTTGTGTTTTCAAGAAAACAAAAATTTTAATTACATTCTTATTCAAAATACCAATGTTTCCAGAACAGGTCGTAATAATATACCACAATCTATACTATATTGTAGTATGTATACCATAGTGTACATACCATGGATTCTATTACTTTAAACAATAATTCAAAAACATACCAAACGTTTACGCGGATTAAATTTATTTTCGATGAACTAATCTGGTTATTAATTGATTAAAATCAGTTACACAATCCATTAATATCAATTAAAATCTAAGCTTTTTAATATAAGTTGCACAAGAAAACTTTGTAACTTTGCTTTTCCAAAGGCGGCCGGAAAGGAATGAGAAGAGAACTTTGATAACTTAAAATTAATTTCGATAGATTTACATAGAATTTTTAAATTTAATCAATATAATTATACACTACAGCACTATGTGATATATGTTTGTAACTACCAATAGGTCTAGGTAAGCTATCTTTTATTATACCGATCGACTAAGAAGCACTTTCTGAGTCGATTTAGCGATTTTCGCCCGTACGTACATCTGCCTGTGTGTCCATGTAAAGCTTGTGATCTAACTACAAATCGCAAACGTGAATATATTTCGATGAAAATAAGTATATAAGCTTCCATCGGCCGGGCTTTAAAATTGGTGAAAATGTTTAGACCTAGTCCCCATGCAAAAGACCCCTATGAGAACGACTTAAATTCCCATAATATACATAATATCATATACTTAGATCTCGGTCAAATTGGGTTTGTGGGTTTTTATTATATCCATAAATTAGTAATCCTAAAATAAACCCTATGGGACAATTCTGAGTCATAGCCCCCATATAAAGCTGATTCCCGATTTTCACTTAAATCTATCTAAAACAAAAAATATTTCATAAATTTTTCTCAAATTTGGTTTGTATGTTTTTGCAAAAAATAAGTGACCTTATCAAATATGGTGAGGATATGGCCATTTTTTGACATAGTCCCCTTATAAATATAGCATCCGATATGAACTTTTTCATATCCGAAGGCAAACAAATTAATACCAATGCCACTCAAATTTGGTTTATGCTTATTTTCTAATCTAATTAGTTAGCATTGTATAGGGTATCGTGTACTCGGTCTAGACCGACTATAATTTTCTTACTTGTTTTTGAAGACCAGCAATAAATCGTATTTTTTAATCATTGGATTTACATTTTTTCATACAAAAAACTCCAACCAAAGCAAGTAAAAAACGCTCGTTCAAAAAAATATTTTTCTTTTGGAAATTAAATACAAAAATAAATATTTTCAACATAAAAACATTGTTTTAATTTCATTTTTCACTTGTTTATTTCGAAAATTCCATCTCGAGTTTAACTAGATAATGTTGTTGGATTAATCTCGATTAAGCCACATCCCTAAAACAGAATAATTAAACCATACCTCAAGCCCTAAGCACATTCACTGCGAGTGCGAGCTTTTTGCATGCGAGAATTTTGCTATTGTGCTTTTACAAAATCATCAAAATGCTTTTTACAAATTTTACAATTTTACAAATCTACAAGCAAAACATCTTATCATTTCACAAGTCACAATGCACAATACAATAAATACACACTGATTCTCCTGTCATATGTTCATAAATACAGCTAAAGGTGCTATTACATGATGTGTTTTTTACATATGTACTGTCAAATTTTCCCACAACAAAAGTTGTACACATCGTGTGATACATATGAAACATTGTTTATGTACAATACATGAGGAAAGGCACATGCACATTTTTCAATTAGAGCAGGTTCTATTTTTGTATGACAATCATATGAAAATACAACACTGCTTGTGGCGAAAGAAAAACAGAGTAAACTATAAAGATTAATATTGAAAGAAAAATAAATTGCTTAATATTAATTAACAATTAAAAAATTTATAACTTTTTTTTAACAAATTTTTGTAAATTCACAAATTAAATCAGCTGTTGTTTACATTTAGAGGTTATGTCATACGGAAATACATCTGCACGTGTGATAGCAAAAATTATGAATCGTATGTAAAAGACAATTTTGACAGACATGAGGAATTTCATATGGATAAAAAAGTGACAGTACATATGTAAAAAAACACATCGTGTAATAGCACCATTAAGGTGTGTTTTTTATATATGTACTGTCAAATTTTCCCATAACAAAAGTTGTATACATCGTGTGATACATATGAAACAGTCACATGTACATTTTTCAATTAGAACAGGTTCTATTTTTGCATGACTAACATATGAAAATACAACACTGCTTGTGGCGAAAGAAAAACAGAGTAAATTTTAAAGATTAATATTGAAAGAAAAATAAATTGTTTAGTATTATTTAACAATTAAAAAATATATAACCTTTTCTTAACAATAAATTTTTTTAAATTCACAAATTAAATCTGCTGTTGTTTACATTTAGAGGTTATGTCATACGGAAATGCATATGCACCTGTGATAGCAAAAATTATGAATCGTATGTAAAAGACAATTTTGACAGACATGAGGAATTTCATATGGATAAAAAAAGTGACAGTACATATGTAAAAAACACTTCGTGTAATAGCACCTTAATTCTCATGTAATCTGATTTTTCTCGCACAGAAAATAGAATCAATTCTATTTCTTCCCTTGCGAGTGTTTTTACAACCTAAGTTGGCAACGCCACACAAAAAGCTTTACTCTCGATCTCGCTTCCACATTAGAAAAAATCATACTGTCTCGGTCTCGTTCTTTCTCGCACTCGCAACTCGCAGTGAATGTGTTTAGAGCTTTAAAAATGCATTGTTTAAGCTGCGTTCACACTACGTGTTTTGCTTGTGTTTTTCTTAAGCTGCGTTCACACTACGTGTTTTGCTTGTGTTTTTCTTAGTTTCTTAGCACGTGTAATTTGTACACATAGTGTGAACCCTTTCAAACATTGTTTATGTACAACACATTTTGCAAGACATATGTAAATTTTTCAATTAGAGTAGGTTCTATTTTGGCAAGACAAACATATGAAAATACAACACTGCTTGTGGCGAAAAAAAAAGAGTAAATTATAAAGATTAATATTAAAACAAAAATAAATTGTTTAATATTAATTAACAATTTAAAAATATATAAAATATAAAACTTTATTTTAAACAATAAATTTTTGTAAATTCACAAATTAAATCAGCTGTTGTTTACATTTAGAGGTTATGATATTCGGAAATACATATGTACGTTTGAACGCAAAAATTATAAATCGTATGTAAAACGCTAATTTTGACACACACACGGAATTACGTATGGATCGTAAAACTGAATTTACATATGGAAAATACGCATAGTGTAAACACACCTTTAGTTTTTTAACACGTGTAATTTGTACACATAGTGTGAACCCTTTCAAACATTGTTTATGTACAAAACATTTTGCAAGACGTGTGTAAATTTTTCAATTAGAGCTGGTTCTATTTTGGCAAGACAAACATAGGAAAATACAACACTGCTTGTGGCGAAAGAAAAAAAGAGTAAATTATAAAGGTTAATATTGAAAGAAAAATAATTTGTTTAATATTAATTAACAATTAAAATATATATAAAATATATAACTTTATTTTTAACAATAAATTTTTGTAAACTCACAAATTAAATCAGCTGTTGTTTACATTTAGAGGTTATGTCATACAGAAATACATATGTACGTTTGAACGCAAAAATTATGAATCGTATGTAAAACGGCAATTTTGACACACACACTTTAAAGGTGTGTTTACACTATGTGTATTTTCCATATGTAAATTCAGTTTTACGATCCATACGTAATTCCGTGTTATGTTATATATATTTTTTAATTGTTAATTAATATTAAACAATTTATTTTTCTTTCAATATTAATCTTTATAATTTACTCTTTTTTTCTTTCGCCACAAGCAGTGTTGAATTTTCATACGTTTGTCTTGCCAAAATAGAACCTGCTCTAATCGAAAAATTTACATATATCTTGCAAAATGTGTTGTACATAAACAATGTTTGAAAGGGTTCACACTATGTGTACAAATTACACGTGCTAAAAAACTAAGAAAAACACAAGCAAAACACGTAGTGTGAACGCAGCTTTAGTCCCGGTTTGCACATGAAATTTTTCTTTCAGAAATTGTTTGAAATTCTCTTTTAAACTTTCATCCGTGTCTACACACTGAAATTTTTGTATTGAAATTCAAGATTTTTCATGTTGGCTTTATCATTTTATTTGTTTATTTTATCATTTTAATTCATTAAAATTAATGTTATTTAATTTATTATCTTTCTTAACACAAACAAAACATAAAAATTAAAGAAAACGTGAAATAACTTCACTTTGATAATAGCGAAGCAAGAAACAAAAGAGAATTTCAGAGTACATGAAAGTATGTACCCCTTCCATTCTTCTCTCCCGTCTCACCAATAAACTCAAGACTTTCAGCAAGAAAACTTTCATGTGTAAACCGGCACTTAATCTGTTGAATAGTTTCTGGGTTTTATTGTCTTTATTTTTTGTTTCTTTTATATAACTTGGCAACTCTGAATAAAAACTTTGTTATTTTTACACGCTTGTTGTTTACTTCTGTAGGTAGTTTTTTTTATCTACAACAATAATAAGTTTTATTGTTGATGACAAAAAAATGCAAAAGGGCAAACAAATTTATAAAAAATGTGTCCAAAAATAGTTTTATGTCGATTATGTCTTTGTTGCCACACTGAATTCAAAGCGTTAATTGATAAAAAAGGTCAGTTCAATGAAGAGTATGAAATCGCTATAAAATATTTTGATCCAAAGGTAAATATAAATAGAAAAAGTATATAATACATCGACAATAAAGAAAAACAATTACAAATTATAGATCTTAACATCGCTAATATGTTTGGAATGTTGGCATCATATTGATGAATTCCATTCATTTCAACAAACGGTACTTCTCGCTCAAGAAAATTTTAAAAGTGAAGAAAAGCAACCAATTATTAAATTAGAAGTGGTACTATTAGACCAAGGTAACGTAAAAACCGATTGCTTTTAAGTTGAGTTCATTCCTGCCTCTAAGATTTTAACAATTTATTAAACGCCAATATAAATTTTGATTTGTAACGTGAAATACAGGGGTCGAATCGTGGCATTCGTTATCGAAATTATTTTTTTATTTTCCAAAATAAAATAGTTATTTTACTCTGTCATAGCTAACGAGTTATGGTACATAGTTATTGGAAAAAGTGAAACTAGGTCTGACGATTGTCCGCCTTCTTTAAATCAACTAAAATATGGAATTTCGATTGATTTTACTCGATATCGAATCGGACGATTTGCCCCAGTATTTTCAAAATGTGTGTATAAAATATCAATCAATAAGTTTAATAAGTTTTAATTAAAATCCACTTTGTAAATGCAGCTTAAATACCTATAACTTTGGATAAGTTTGCAGATCCTCAGAGAGTGACTTCTGCATAATGTCGCAACTAGCTAAAAACACAAAAAAATGCTTTTGAATTAATGTCCTTTATTTTGCACCTATTTTATTTTTAGTAAAACTTATTTTATCTTTTACTTCATTAGAATAAGGTTTTTTTTTATACCCTCCACACCTAGTGGCAGAGGGTATATGTAGGTTTGTCATTCCGTTTGTAACGCATCGAAATAAATTCTAGAGACCCCGAAACCATATATTTTCTTGATCGTTATAACAAGAGTTGATTTAGCGATGACCGTCTGTCTGTGGAAATCACAATCTAGCCGTCAATATTTAAGCTAGACCGTTCGTTTTTGCATAAAATCGTTTATTAACATCCCAAAGGAGTTGCTTTTTAAAATCGTCAAAATCGGTCAAAGGGGTCACGAGTTATGAATGAAACTTTGAAAAAACTCTTGAAAAAAATAAAATTTTTCAGGGTGTTTGTTGCGTGTATATTAATACTGCACGTTCACAATGGCCCAAGCAATTAAAAATTAATAGAAATTAAAAATAAAAATTAAATATTAAAAATTAAAAACTAAAAAAGAAAAATGGAAAATTAAAAATGGAAAATGGAAAAAGAAAAACTAAAAATGAAAAATGGAAAATGAAAATTGAAAAATGGAAAGAAATTGAAAATTAAAAATGGAAAATCGAAAATGAAAAATGGAAAATGAAAAATGATAATTGAAAAAAGAAAAATTAAAAATTGAAAAATAAAAATAAAAAATTAAAAATAAAAAATGAAAAGTGGAAAACGAAAAATTGCAAATGAAAAATGAAAACTGAAAATTGAAGAATGAAAAATGGGAAATTAAAAATGAAAAATGAAATTGAAAAAGGAAAATGAAAAACGAAAAATGGGAAATGAAAAATTAAAATTTTTAGTTTCTTTCTTTAGTTTCTTACCTGTTTTTAAGATTTTTGTTTTTTTGTATTAAATAAAATTATTTTAAAATATCCTTTTTTAATATTAATAATTTGTAGCCAAGAATCATTCGTATTTTTTTTTTAATTATCGTGTGACTTCTAAGGTCTCAAAACAGGCTTAAAGGGATCAAATTTTGGGTATTATTATGATGCCGGCTGTGTTAAATAATGAATTTCATTGGCGTTCTATGAAGTACTTAGGGCTTTTCTACTCTAGTAAAAAAAATAATTAAATTTTTCAAATAGTAATTAATTCTTTTTAAGCATCATTGTTTTTTATAATAGAAATTGGCCAACAAGAAAATCAATTAATTTTAAATTTGATATTCGGATTTAATGTTTCAGTATCGGCTACAGTTTCAAAGTGGTAGCCGTACCTAATATTGCGTGGAGGGTATCAAAAACCGAATTTAACAGTCCTACTTGTTTTCATTATGACTGTCAAACAAATAAATTTTTTATACTAACGGGTGATTTTTTTGAGGTTAGGATTTTCATGCATTAGTATTTGACAGATCACGTGGGATTTCAGACATGGTGTCAAAGAGAAAGATGCTCAGTATGCTTTGACATTTCATCATGAATAGACTTACTAACGAGCAACGCTTGCAAATCATTGAATTTTATTACCAAAATCAGTGTTCGGTTCGAAATGTGTTTCGCGCTTTACGTCCGATTTATGGTCTACATAATCGACCAAGTGAGCAAACAATTAATGCGATTGTGACCAAGTTTCGCACTCAGTTTACTTTATTGGACATTAAACCAACCACACGAATGCGTACAGTGCGTACAGAAGAGAATATTGCGTCTGTTTCTGAGAGTGTTACTGAAGACCGTGAAATGTCGATTCGTCGCCGTTCGCAGCAATTGGGTTTGTGTTATTCGACCACATGGAAGATTTTACGCAAAGATCTTGGTGTAAAACCGTATAAAATACAGCTCGTGCAAGAACTGAAGCCGAACGATCTGCCACAACGTCTAATTTTCAGTGAATGGGCCCTAGAAAAGTTGGCAGAAAATCCGCTTTTTTATCGACAAATTTTGTTCAGCGATGAGGCTCATTTCTGGTTGAATGGCTTCGTAAATAAGCAAAATTGCCGTATTTGGAGTGAAGAGCAACCAGAAGCCGTTCAAGAACTGCCCATGCATCCCGAAAAATGCACTGTTTGGTGTGGTTTGTACGCTGGTGGAATCATTGGACCGTATTTTTTCAAAGATGCTGTTGGACGCAACGTTACGGTGAATGGCGATCGCTATCGTTCGATGCTAACAAACTTTTTGTTGCCAAAAATGGAAGAACTGAACTTGGTTGACATGTGGTTTCAACAAGATGGCGCTACATGCCACACAGCTCGCGATTCTATGGCCATTTTGAGGGAAAACTTCGGAGAACAATTCATCTCAAGAAATGGACCGGTAAGTTGGCCACCAAGATCATGCGATTTGACGCCTTTAGACTATTTTTTGTGGGGCTACGTCAAGTCTAAAGTCTACAGAAATAAGCCAGCAACTATTCCAGCTTTGGAAGACAACATTTCCGAAGAAATTCGGGCTATTCCGGCCGAAATGCTCGAAAAAGTTGCCCAAAATTGGACTTTCCGAATGGACCACCTAAGACGCAGCCGCGGTCAACATTTAAATGAAATTATCTTCAAAAAGTAAATGTCATGGACCAATCTAACGTTTCAAATAAAGAACCGATGAGATTTTGCAAATTTTATGCGTTTTTTTTTAAAAAAAAGTTATCAAGCTCTTAAAAAATCACCCGTTACATAGTTAAATCACACATGTGAAATATTAATTGTTAGAAGTATGTTACAAATGTAAATTTGCTATTAAAATATTGCAAATTAAAAAAAATAAATGATTTTAAAATTTCAGTTAATGCAAACGATAGATGCATAAGCCGCTGTAGTGCCAACGAGTATTAAATTCGGCTGTGCCGAATTTTGATGCCCCCCCCCCCCCCACCTGTGTTCTGAACAGATTATTATAACCATAGTTTTTAACACTAAAGGTGTGTTTACACCATGTGTATTTTCCATACGTAAATTCAGTTTTACGATCCATACGTAATTCCGTGTGTGTGTGTGTCAAAATTGCCGTTTTACATACGATTCATAATTTTTGCGTTCAAACGTATATACATGTGTTTCCGTATGACATAACCTCTAAATTTAAACAATAGCTGATTTAATTTGTGAATTTACAAAAAATTTTTGTTAAAAATAAAGTTATATATTTTATATATTTTTTAATTGTTAATTAATATTAAACAATTTATTTTTCTTTCAGTATTACAGCCGTATTCATAAAAATTAAAGTATACTTCAAGTAGACTATCAACAAATTTTGTATGAAAAACATACTATAAAGTCTGCTT
This sequence comes from Cordilura impudica, assembly GCA_963682025.1. Classification (NCBI taxonomy): domain Eukaryota; kingdom Metazoa; phylum Arthropoda; class Insecta; order Diptera; family Scathophagidae; genus Cordilura; species Cordilura impudica. The sequence continues at coordinate 158,292,907 of OY821520.1, forward strand.
GAAGTACACTTTAATTTTTATGAATTCGGCTGTTAATCTTTATAATTTACGCTGTTTTTCTTTCGCTACAAGCAGTGTTGTATTTTCAAATGTTTGTCTTGCCAAAATAGAACCTGCTTTAATTGAAAAATTTACATATTGTTTGCAAAATGTGTTGTACATAAAGGTGTGTTTACACTATGTGTATTTTCCATATGTAAATTCAGTTTTACGATCCATACGTAATTCCGTGTGTGTGTCAAAATTGGCGTTTTACATACAATTCATAATTTTTGCGTTCAAACGTACATATGTATTTCCGCATGACATAACCTCTAAATGTAAACAACAGCTGATTTAATTTGTGAATTTACAAAAAATTTTTGTTAAAAATAAAGTTATATATTTTATATATTTTTTAATTGTTAATTAATATTAAACAATTTATTTTTCTTTCAGTATTACAGCCGTATTCATAAAAATTAAAGTGTACTTCAAGTAGACTATCAACAAATTTTGTATGAAAACAAGTAAGAAAATTATAGTCGGTCTAGACCGACTATACGATACCCTATACCATGCGTTTAGAGACCCTATCTCTTAGGCCAAACTAACTGGACATAGAAAATAAGATAAACCAAATTTGAGTGGGATTTTTTTATTAATTTTTTTGGCTGCAGATATGAAAAAGTTCATATCGGATGCTATATCTATATGGGTACTAGGCCTAAAATTGGACCGATCCTGACCATGTTTGGTAAAGTCTCTTGTATTTTGCAAAAATATATACAAACAAAATTTGAAAAGAATCAGTGCAATATTTTTGTTTTTTGATAGATTTAAGTGCAGATCGGGAAGCAGCTCTACATGGGGCCTATGAGTAAGGGTTGTCCCATAAGGATAATTTTTGGACTACTCATTAATGGATGTAATAAATGCATACAAACCCAATTTGAGTAAGATCTATATGATAATTTGGATCTTATGGCAATTTATGTCGATTTCATAAGGGTCATTTGTATGGGGGCTAGGTCTGAACATGGACCGATTTTCACCAATTTCAATAGGGTGCATCCAATGGCCGATTAAGGCTTATGTACCAAATTTCATCAAAATATGTTCATATTTGTTCATATTGCAGTTTGATTACAAACTTTACATGGACACACAGACGGACGGACGGACGGACATGGTTAAATCGAATCAGATAGTGATTCTAATTCGATCGGTGTAATAAAAGATGGGTCTATGTCAAATATTTTTGGTAGTTACAAACAGCAGCACAAAGTCAATATACCCAAACCACATAGTGGTATAGGGTATAAAAACATACTATAAAGTCTACTTGAAGTACACTTTAATTTTTATGAATTCGGCTGTTAATCTTTATAATTTACGCTGTTTTTCTTTCGCTACACGCAGTGTTGTATTTTCAAATGTTTGTCTTGCCAAAATAGAACCTGCTTTAATTGAAAAATTTACATATTGTTTGCAAAATGTGTTGTACATAAAGGTGTGTTTACACTATGTGTATTTTCCATATGTAAATTCAGTTTTACGATCCATACGTAATTCCGTGTGTGTGTCAAAATTGGCGTTTTACATACAATTCATAATTTTTGCGTTCAAACGTACATATGTATTTCCGCATGACATAACCTCTAAATGTAAACAACAGCTGATTTAATTTGTGAATTTACAAAAAATTATTGTTAAAAAAAAAGTGATATATTTTATATATTTTTTAATTGTTAATTAATATTAAACAATTTATTTTTCTTTAAATATTAATCTTTATAATTTACTCTGTTTTTCTTTCGCCACAAGCAGTGTTGTATTTTCATATGTATGTCTTGCCAAAATAGAACCTGCTCTAATTGAAAAATTCACATATGTCTTGCAAAATGTGTTGTAACGGGTGATTTTTTTGAGGTTAGGATTTTCATGCATTAGTATTTGACAGATCACGTGGGATTTCAGACATGGTGTCAAAGAGAAAGATGCTCAGTATGCTTTGACATTTCATCATGAATAGACTTACTAACGAGCAACGCTTGCAAATCATTGAATTTTATTACCAAAATCAGTGTTCGGTTCGAAATGTGTTTCGCGCTTTACGTCCGATTTATGGTCTACATAATCGACCAAGTGAGCAAACAATTAATGCGATTGTGACCAAGTTTCGCACTCAGTTTACTTTATTGGACATTAAACCAACCACACGAATGCGTACAGTGCGTACAGAAGAGAATATTGCGTCTGTTTCTGAGAGTGTTGCTGAAGACCGTGAAATGTCGATTCGTCGCCGTTCGCAGCAATTGGGTTTGTGTTATTCGACCACATGGAAGATTTTACGCAAAGATCTTCGTGTAAAACCGTATAAACTACAGCTCGTGCAAGAACTGAAGCCGAACGATCTGCCACAACGTCTAATTTTCAGTGAATGGGCCCTAGAAAAGTTGGCAGAAAATCCGCTTTTTTATCGACAAATTTTGTTCAGCGATGAGGCTCATTTCTGGTTGAATGGCTTCGTAAATAAGCAAAATTGCCGTATTTGGAGTGAAGAGCAACCAGAAGCCGTTCAAGAACTGCCCATGCATCCCGAAAAATGCACTGTTTGGTGTGGTTTGTACGCTGGTGGAATCATTGGACCGTATTTTTTCAAAGATGCTGTTGGACGCAACGTTACGGTGAATGGCGATCGCTATCGTTCGATGCTAACAAACTTTTTGTTGCCAAAAATGGAAGAACTGAACTTGGTTGACATGTGGTTTCAACAAGATGGCGCTACATGCCACACAGCTCGCGATTCTATGGCCATTTTGAGGGAAAACTTCGGAGAACAATTCATCTCAAGAAATGGACCGGTAAGTTGGCCACCAAGATCATGCGATTTGACGCCTTTAGACTATTTTTTTTTTGTGGGGCTACGTCAAGTCTAAAGTCTACAGAAATAAGCCAGCAACTATTCCAGCTTTGGAAGACAACATTTCCGAAGAAATTCGGGCTATTCCGGCCGAAATGCTCGAAAAAGTTGCCCAAAATTGGACTTTCCGAATGGACCACGTAAGACGCAGCCGCGGTCAACATTTAAATGAAATTATCTTCAAAAAGTAAATGTCATGGACCAATCTAACGTTTCAAATAAAGAACCGATGAGATTTTGCAAATTTTATGCGTTTTTTTTTAAAAAAAAGTTATCAAGCTCTTAAAAAATCACCCGTTACATAAACAATGTTTGAAAGGGTTCACACTATGTGTACAATTTACATGTGCTAAAAAAATAAGAAAAACACAAGCAAAACACGTAGTGTGAACGCAGCTTAAGAGACAAAAAGACTAGATTTCAAATTATGGCTAGATTTTCTACAGTGATGTCTAAAATTAAAAGATAATTACAAGAATTTTAGGTATTTTCGTGGTTTTTTAATTTAAAGCAATTATTAAATGCATTAAGCATAAATGTATATGAAATTACATTCATGTTTGTTTGTTTTCAGCCATGCAGATGAAAAAGAAAATAAGCAAACCAAAATGAGATGTCTCGTTGTTCTGTTAGGGACCTGGCCACGTACAAGTCCCGATTCACGCAAGGCAATTTTTTTTGCGCAATTTTTGAGGTTGTAGGAGAGAGGGGAAAGAAGAGCGGCATTTGGTACGGAGTTGCTTGTACTCGGAAACTCGTTTTGTTGTGCCATTCGTAATTGTAAACACGAAGTTGGCTGCAGGTTATTATTTAACATTTCTTTTCATTCGTTGCTTCGCTGTAAAAATTCTTATTTAATTTTATTTTTTTTTTATTATATTATTTTTTCTTTGACTTCCATTTTTTCACACAATTAGATTCTTCACTTTGAACCAATAATAAATTCTTTTTACACGAACTAAATAAAACGAACTGTCAAAAATGTAAGAAATTGGAAGCAAAAGAAATCAAAAATTTGTTGAACTTAGTCCGAGTTCACACAAGGCAACTTTTGTTGCGCAATTCTTGAGTTTGTTGATGTTTGCGGTGAGGGGAATAAAAAGGGAAAAATAATTGCCGGTTCTCGGCTATTTCAAGCAATTCTCTCATTCGCTTTTTTTTTTGTTGAATATTTGACATTTCTTTTCATTCGGTGTTTCGCTTCATGGTGTGAATAATTCGTAATTATTGTTTACTTTATTAGAATGGCCTTTAAATGGAATCGGGACTTAATTTTTTTCTTTTGAATTCATTTTTCAACAAAACCAATTAAATTAATTTATGTATGTATGTATTTAATTTTATTATTGTTCTTTACGACTAGAGCACAAATGTCAAATTATAAGAAAATAAAAACAAAACAGTAAAATTGCCGAAGAAATTGTCGTGTGTGAACATAAAAGCAATTTCAAAAGAGAATTGCCAAAAAGTTGTGCAATAAAAATTGCCTTGTGTGACCCCCGACTTAAGGAACTTTAAAAGAGAATTGAAAAGAAGTTGGGAAACAAAAGTTGAAGTGTGCGAACCGGGACCAAATAAACTCATCAAACACATAGTTGTGTGCGTGCAATCGTTCTTTTCGGCTACATGTACGCGTTCTCGGTAATGTTTGATGAAAATCAAAAAGTTTTAATATTTTTATTTAACGGCTGATTATTTGATCGCCGCCTGTTTCGTTTTTACAAACTTCATGGAAAAGAAACATTTATTATTAAAATTTATATTCGGGCCTATTCCCGTTGGTGTTGTCGTTTTAATTGTAGTTTCTATGTCGTTGTCGTTTTTATCGTCGCTTCGTTCCTAAATTGGCATTCTTGAAATATATTGAAACGAAGAAGAGAAGTTATCGGACAAGTTATTTCGGACACTAATTTTTCAAATTGCTGCACTGACGTTATTTTCATTTCTAATTTAATTTTTTGTAGTCGTTTCAACTTCGATACTAACAATGTCGTTATTATCTTCGTTTCAAAATGGAGAATACCAATATATTTTCGATACATGTCGATAACGCCAACAGTAATGCCAAACTGTCGTTTTTATTTTGTTTTCAAACGACAACGCCAATGGGAATAGGCCCGACTATTTTTAAATTTCTTATGCTTATATTATTATTTATATTATATTTTTTAACAACACTGCACAAGTAGCCAATAACAATAAATCATCATCTGACAACATGATTTGATACGAACGCTACGAAGTCAAAATACAATGATGTCTGATGTTTTTATTTGTACGTCGCCTTTAAAGCTTCAAACATAGGACACTCACACAGATGCACTGTTTTATGAATTTATTTGAACGTGGCCAGCGGCCATTACGTCTTAAACATTTTTCATTATGCTTAGTTATTTATATGAACTCTTATCGGAGTATCTCTACATTTTCATATGTCATGCCTCACTTGTTTAGTCGAGAGCACCGTCCAAATTGCCATATCAAACCGCTGCAGATTATGATCAACATTTTAAGCCTACAAAAGAATTTATTCAACAGACAGACAGAAAGACTGACATCGTTAGATCGACTTCTGAGGATCAAGAATGTATATGTTTTATAGGGTCTCCGGATTTTATCTTGAAGAGTTACAAACGGATTGCTTAGTGGTGTGGAGGATATAAAAAGCCGATTGCAGAAATGCTTCAGCCTAACGGTACTGATAGAAATGTATAGGCAACCAATAAAAACAAAAATTATCTGTTCTTTAATAATTAATAGTATTGCTCCAATTTATATGGATTTAATAGTATTGATTATTTTAAAGTAATGCATTTATTTTTGTAATAAAAATTTATTATTGATTAGATTTTCCATTAATTCATTTTAATTTATTTATTTTTTTAATTTTTTTTTTAATAGTGAAAAAAAGTTATATTTAATCCAACGCAAATGATGCGACTTCCTTAACTCAGAAATATTAGAAGTATAAAACCGATACTTATTTTATAATGTCTATTTATCAGTACTCACATATACTACAACAAAGCTAATAATTCACAAAGCTAATATTGGAAGAAATTGTTTAAATTTATATTTTTTGGATTTGGGTTGAATATTTCTTCTTTATTTTATAATTTATAATTTATAATTAAAAAAAGGTAAAAATAATTTACTTGCAATTAAATTGTTTAACGTCAGAGGCAGGCGGACACTAAACAAGTTCCAATAATCATGTTAATTTTATCATTTATTAGATGGCGATTGTAATCTTAAAGATGAAAGGAATATATCGGCTATTGAATCAGATAATTCAAATGGGCATGAAGTCACTACCTCTGTCGATGATATTAAATTAAATGAATGTTTAACCATTGAAAATATAAAGTTTAAAGAAGAAACTGTTGATTACGACTTTAGTAGTAATTACTTCCACCATAATACTGTTGAAAATGAAAATTGGGACAATAAATTTAAATGTACCATATGTGATATCAACTTTATGAACCCCGAAGGATTAAGTGAACACGCAGGTACACATACAGAGCCAGATAATTGTGATAAATCTCTAATGTCGATAATAGATTACGACCCTGATGGCATAAGTGATTATGATACATTTAGTACCAATGATGAAATCCAATTGTTTGAGAGTCCCATAAAAAAATCACCAACATTAAATTTAAAATCTAAAGATGAAGACATTGGTCCTGATCATGAAAAAATTACTTTAAAACAACATAAGACAATCGATCAAGGTAAGGGAAAATTCAAATGTTCCTTGTGTAATGCAGACTATAGGTATACTCAAGGACTTTGCCAACATATGAACAATATCCATAAAATAAAACGCAAATATGAATGTGTTCTATGCGATGCGGAATATAAGCATTCCGAAGGATTAAGTGAACATATGAATAACATCCATAAAAGCGAAAATAAATTTCAATGTAACATTTGTGGTAGGGAATATAAATACGCCCATGGGTTACAAGAACATGCAGTCACACATAACAAGCCGGCTTTTTATCAGTGTCCCCATTGTCCGGCAAAGTTTAGAAGAAAAACAAGTGTTCGTCGTCATATTAAAAGTATACACCCTAAAGAAACTGAAGAGAATAGTTCTAATTCAAAAAACCCAATAGAATTGGACGATTTCGAGTCTGTAAAAAAAGATAAAGAGGATGGCATTAAATCTGACGTTTTAGATTCAATCAAAAAACACAAACATACTCAAAAGGCTAGTGAGTGTGATGCCTTTATAGCTAAATGGAAAAAAGAGTTAGAATGTGTTATCTGTCAAAATACATTTAGTAATTACAGTTTATTGCATCGTCATTTCAAATGTGAACATTCCAGTTATAAATTTTACATACTTTGCTGTGATCATAAACTAACTTCGCGTTGGCAATTAGTCGAACACATTCAACTACATATGGATCCAAATGCATTTAAATGTAAAATATGTGGAAAATGTTCCCTCGATGGCCAATCATTAAAAAATCACATCCGCAGGTTACATAGTGACAGTGGTAAAGAACGTCCATTTCAGTGTAAAGTTTGTGATAAACGTTTTGTAACCAGAACCGAATTGAATGTACACTCTGACATTCACAGCACTGACAGAAATCATATTTGTAACTTATGTGGTAAAGCGTATACTAGCGAACAACGTCTTAGGAAACATGGGCACAATGCTCATAATGCTCGGCGACTGTGTGACCAATGTGGTAAATCTTGTCATGGTATTTACGCATACGAACAACACATGGCTGAACATGCTGGAATTCAAATACCTAAATGGCCATGTAATGTGTGTGGTGCCCAATTGAAATCACGCATGACTTTAAATCAACACAAGAGAACGTGTCATCGTGATAGCTCCACTGTTTACATATGCAGTGAATGTGGTAAAATTTATGCCACTAAAAATTATTTAAATCTGCATAAGAGAAATGTCCATGGAGGTAAAGGGGAACTTGAAAATAAATTTAGATGTGCCATATGTTTGAAAGGATTCAAATCTCCCCTCTTATTGCGTGAACATACTGCAACACATACTGGGGAGCCCCTTTATCAGTGTCCCCACTGCCCGCTAACAATCAGAACAAATGCAAATCTTTATCGTCATATGAAAAATAAACACCCAAAAGAATTTATGGAGTCTAAAAACAACCGAACTAAACCAAGATCTAAAGTTGATTTGAGTTTAATTGTACATGAGATTGTTATTTAAATCAGCTTTAAGAGTTATTTTAATAAATATAGCTACATAAACACGAAATAAAACAATCGACAGTGTTTGCAGATAACAGAATGTTTCCACATATTTTTGGCCCGATTTGGCATCCTATCACTTTTGAGTGGTATAAGAACAATAACGTGGTTTTTGTATCAAGTGAGGCAAATCCTCTAAACTGTTCGGAGCTTAGGCCAGTGGAAAATCAGTTGAAGAGCATAAAGAAGGTGTCTAAAAAATGTGGAGGATTTTAAAAGGATGGTCTATCTGTTTCAAAAAAGTGCAGAATCCACTATAAAATCTTTAATGGATGGGTTTCCGGAAAAGTCCATAAGGTCATAAGTAGTGATTAGAACTTTAAATATTATCTTTTTATGCAAGCTTTAATGTTATTTCGATTAAAAATAAATCGAACTATGTTCAATAGTTTCTTTATTATTACATTTTATGTATGTTGAGATTTTTTCGAGAGAAATAATTAAACTAGCAGAGCCCAGCCCTCGAAATTCGAGTGCAAATTCTAGAAAATATTTTTTTTTCATTTAATAAATAATTTTATAAGAGTCTAAGGATATGCTAATCAGTTTCAACACAAGGCTCTTGATGTTTATGATAGTAATACAATTTTTACATCGCCTTAACTATTATTATATATATTATGTAGGAAACGATAAGATGTATAAAGGGACGCAACATCGAAAAACTAACATCGATGTTTAGACAATCAATGTTTCGGAACGTTAGACATCGATGCTTACGATGTATCGCTGGGAAACCATCGATGTATCGATATTCTTCTCTAATAAAACAAATCCTTAAAAATTTGAGAATTTTCTAAAATTCCATAGCAACTGTATTGTCTTATATAGTATAATATCAATGAACATTATTTATTTTTTTTTTTTATTTAAATGAATGCCTTTTCTATTTTAATATATTCAATTCAATTTTGTATATTTTGTGTTTTTTTACAGATTATATACACATGTGAATTGAAAAAATGGCTTTTTTAAAAAATAATTGTGATTAACAGGACACAGAAAAATATGCATTTATGAATTTTTAAATCATAGAAATATTTTGTTTTTAAATTTTTACAAATTTATTCAATGAAAATTATAAATGCATATTTTCTGTGTCCTGGTGATTAATATTGAAATTTTATGTTTTTGAATAGAATGTAGTAAAAGTAACTTGGATAATCTCTTTCCTTGCAAACGGTTTCTTGATTGTGTAATTATGGCTCCGGCCTTGGAAAAAATGCGCTCACTCGGAACCGAAGTAGTTGTCGCAGTCAAATATCAAAGCTGAGGAAATAATTCTGCAAATAAAATGTATATATGTATGTAATACATATTATGTGTATTATGAAATTGTTCGAACTTTTAAACATTTCACAAATTTCCCATGGGTTCGTTCCCAAGCAGAGAACTCATCTTTGTGCACTCCTCCTGCAGAAACGGCAGCGGACAGGTACATTTGAACCTCCAATTCGCTAGAAAAGTTTTCATCTCTTGAAGATTTTTTTAAATATTTTTATGCGCAATCTTGTTATGAATATTCCATATATCTTTGCTTTTCGAACTATTAAATGAATCATCTCCTGATGAGCTGGAAGAACATTTGTTCTCTTTTATAAAATTGATTAAATATCCGATTATCTTTGCTCTTGCAATGGGGTCTTCGAAGTGTACTAGTTTAAATCTAGGGTCCAGCGCTGTTGCTACGGCAAGTATACATGTTAGCTGAACTGTTCCAAATCTTTTGTCGATATGTTTCAGACAAGTACTTTTAAGATTTTTACCGACATCATTTTTCATATTTTTTCTCATTATTGTTTTTTTAAGGCAGAAAATCAATGGAATGGCTTTACTACAAGTCACAAAATTTTCACCATACAATTTTTTAGTGATGTCTTCAAATGGTTGTAAAATATCAATTATTTCCTGTACATATTCCAAACAGCTAATCATACATGGAGAGTCAGTGCATTGTATTAGTATGTTCGATATGAATGAAGATAATTCCACAAAGCGCTCTAACATATAATAACAAGAATTCCGACGCGTGGCGACATCCAAAATTAATTTTTTACATTTTCCATATGGTATACCAGTTGCATTTTGTTCGTGACGTAACTTGTCTGATGCTCGAACAGATCTTTTTACATATTTGACTATATTCCTTACCTCCGCAATGACGCCGTCTACATCTTCAACATCATTAATTGATTGAGTAACAACTAAATTTATTGTATGTGCCAAGCAAGGAATATGTTTCTCTTTTCCAAATAATTCACGACTTACTACTCGCAACTACTTTATTAATTTGGATTCCCCAATCCAAACAAATTTTACGCAGCTCTTGTTTTATATAATTCGCAGTATGTGATTCATTCAGTTCAAATACTCCAAGTGTTGCTTTCAAGAAAGTGTAAAGTAACACCTGTTTAGTAAAAAATTGTATATAAGTACAAACAACAAATTATATGATAAAGTTATTACCAATAAAACTTTTGTTTTGCATGGTCTCAGTCCAAATATCATATGTTAGGCTGCTCTTTATTCTCAATCGAATTTTTAAAATTTGTCGAAACATTTATCATCAATGCGTGTTTTAATAGTTTCCGATGGTATCTTATAATGTGGAGCCAACTCTTTCATTAATAGCCGAAAGCCAAATCCATCAACAGTATTGAATGGTTTATTATCGTATACAATATAATTTGTTATGGCTTCTGTGATTTTCTGGCTTTTGAATCCATCTGCTGCACGTGTAGATTCAATTTCTTACTCTATTTATCTCCAGTTGCTGCTTTTTTTGATGTACTTGCGCTTGTTATAACTTCTACAATATCTGTATTACTATCATCGCTTTGCAATTTCAAAGAACCTCCAACAATTTTTGTTTGTTTTAAAGATGAAGTTTAATTATTATAATTATCAGATTCATTAACATAAGCATGAACTTTTACCAAATGTTCACGCAAATTTGTGGTATTGCCTGAGGTTTTAAGGCATTTACCACAAATTATGCATTCGGCTTCAATGGAGTTTACTTTTTTAAAATGCTTACATACGCTACTTTTTAATTGAGTTTTTAACATCTTAACACAACTTTACTTTTTTCAAGAGTCAAGAATCACAATGAATAAAAAGTGGCGGTAAAAAATGCGCGTTTGTTCACTTAAGTAAGTGTTGCCAATGCTTACTAAACAGAGTTGTTTCTTTTAGTATGATAGTAGCTAAGAATTCAGTCTGTAATAAAAATTTAGTTATATATAAAAAAACATCGACGATATATCGTGGAAGTGAAAATCGAGGTTTAAACATTGAAATTTTAATGAAAAATTCAATGTATCGATACATCGTTTGCATCCCTAGATTTATATAACTAGTCGAGAACTTGGCCAAAAATCAGTTACAAAAAATTATTTCCATAATCAAACAAACAGGCAAAGAGAGTTAAATAAAAGCATATAATAATGTGGAGTTCACTTTTTTAAAATTTTTCAGTTTGTTTTCTTAATTTATTTCTCTTATTATATTACTTCTTTCTTTTACTATTTAAATTCATGATGGTGGCTCTATTTTTGTCGTATTCTGGAAGTTTTTTTCTTTCGATGATTTAACATATTTTATGGCATGGAAAATCGTTGATTACAATCAGTGCAAATAAATGAATTGCCTTATTATGTGGCTGACTATGTCCATGACCGTTACGTTTTTTTCGATACGCCTTACACAAGTTGAACATTTAAAATTCAATTGAGTAGCTGAGATGCAAAACTCGTTCGTTACAAAAATTAAAAAACGACCAATGACAATTGGTTCCGACAGTTATTTTGGCGCTTTATAAGAAGAAATTCACTGATTGTGTCAATGCTTGTCCTTTTCCATGTGTTTTTGTGACTAAAAATGGCAGTTAGTAGCAAAACTGGTTTGTTCCATATACCAGTTATTTTCAAAACTATCTAATTGCATGTTTCGTAGCAAAGGTCGCTGGTTCACTGTTTGAAGTGCGAGTTTCCAAAACATTATTATTATTAGTTTTTATACTATACCCATACTATACTCATTGTTACTTTATTATTATTATTATTTTAATCAAATTTCAATATTTGATTGGCTATTTCTTAAATTTTTCAATATTTATACTTTTATATCAAACCCTACGTACATTTTTTGCAATAAAAACTTACTTGTTCTTTAAGTTTTAAACGTTTAAGTAAAATCATTTTTCTTCATTTTGTGTTAAGAAATGGATGACAATAGTGAAACGCCTATTAGAGCAAAACAAAGAAAAGTTAATAAAAACAGTTGGAAAAGGCAAGTTGCTAAATCAGATAGGTACGTAAGTTTCATGATTTATAATAATTTTGCAAACTGTAAAATTTAAACATATGGTGACCTTCTCCGAGAAAAGGGACCTAGTGTGTGAAAATTAAGTTTTGAGAAAAAAACGCATTTAAAGTTTCTACACTCTTCTAGGTACCAGAATCCACCGTTTTTTGACACAACCCGTTTTTTGGCACACTAGGCCCCTTTTCTCGGAGAAGGTCACATATATTCAATTCGTTTTTAGGCATAAATCCAAAGGGTTTCCATCAATGCCAACTTGCAATCACTCAAAAAAAAAAAAAAAATTTTATGGTCAAAGCTAACCCCTCAGGACGTAAGGCGTCCATCAAGCTTTTAACAATACGAGTAATAAGATCCAAAAAGATCATTTTATTTTGCCACATCCGTCTCAAAAAAACTCCAGTAAAATGTAGAGTTCGCAAAAATTATGAGAGGAAACTGAGCAATGAACAAAAAACAAAGAACCAAAGAAAATGTTTTTTTAAAAACTCGCTTTAAGGGTATGTTACAAGTGTGTTCGAAAGCATTTCTTGGTATATTAAATATATCTAAATTTCGTGTGCAAAATATTGGTAAAACCTATCTTTTAGATCAGAAATCCCCAAAAGAACGAAGAAGAGATGATAGAATATCACAGAAATTTAAATTTAAATTTAACTCAATTCAGTTCATTTTATTTTTAGATAATATTTACATTTTTGTACATTTATACTTTCTTTCTTAAGTGTTCAAGAATTTTTCTTTTTCAACCTTAATATTAACAATATTTCATAAAATTAATTTGTATATATGTGGTTTTATTTAAATTAAAAGTTTTATATTAAATAAATAAAATTGAATAATATTAATTGAATGAAAATTAGTTAAATGGAGATTATGTTATCGTCGTCGTTGTTTTATTAAACCGTTGCTCGATCAAACGTCTCTTTTCAACTAAACTCTTGCCGCAAATTTACCATCTGTAAACCCTCTCTCCCACAACTCGGCCATCTTACTAGGTATTCGCCTCGAATGCTTCTTCACCGATTAACCAGGGCTTCATATATTCGGCACATGTTGTAGTATGTATCGGACCCTCACAATGGCTATCCTTTTGAACGTCGTATGTGTCATATGGCTTAACTTTCGTTACCCTATACGGCCCTAGATATTTTGGCTTTAATTTCAATCCACCACCAAACTGGGTTCTTTTAATGACGACAATATCCCCTTCTTTATACTTCTTCGCTGGCTTTCGTTTCAAATTGTAGGTGTTCCGGTTTTCGTTTTGAATCTTCAAAATTTGGCTTTTCGCGTGCTGCCTCATTTCATGTCTGTCTTCATTAAAGTTTGCTATTACCTCATCTTCAATAAGCTTCTTTATTTGAAGGTCGTCATCAGTCCTCATCTTGACACCGGTAAGTAATTCAAAGGGCGTCATATCCGTACTTCTAGAGTAAGTCGAGTTTATCACCTGCTGTACTTTATCAACATTCCTGTACCATTTAGTTGGGTCGGCAATACTAAGTTTCGCTAAGACGGCGCTGATAACTCCATTCAGTCTTTCTACTTGACCATTGGCGCGTGGTAAACCCGTTGTTACTGATATTAATTTTACATTTTGTGATCTGGTATATTCCCTGAAATCTTCCGATGTGAAAGCAGCACCACGATCAGTAATTATCTGCACAGGATTTCCAAAAATCATACTTTGCCCTTGAAGCTTAGTTATAACTTCACTTGCAGATGTTGACTTCGTAGGATACAACCAGCAAAATTTCGTAAAAGAGTCAACAACTGCTAAGATATGTTTGTACTGCTTACTTGTCGATTCCAGTGGACCAAGAAAATCGATGTGGTAAGTGTGAAGCGGAATATCATTTTTTGGCAATGGATGCAATTCGCCCTCTTGTTTTCCTTGTTTTCGATTTACCACTATGCATGGAATACAGCTCGTAATGTAGTTTTGAATTTTTTCGTCCAACTTTGGTATGTAATAATCGTTACAAATTAGTTCTTTAGTCTTTTTGACTCCGAAGTGACCCTTTTCATGAGCTTGCTTAATTACCTCTCTCTGCATATTCTTCGGAACAACCACCAATTCATTGTCATTAGAAAACTTGTACAACACATTACCTTTCATAAAATATTCATTGTAAGTGGATTTAATTTGGAGTATTTCGATTATGGCCCTCAAATCTTCATACTGCATTTGAGCCCGACGAATTTTCGAAAGAATGTCGCCTTCACTTATTATCATCACGGGATAACGACTGAGAGCATCTACATGGCGCATTTGGGTCCCGGCTCGATGTTCTACAACATAATCGTACTCTTGAAGGAAAAGTATCCATCTTGCAACCCTGGTACAGAGATCTTTTTTTTCTAATGTTTTCGCAAATGCATTACAGTCCGTAACCAATTTAAACTTCAAACCAAGCACATATACTCTAAACTTCTTTAAGGCTTCTATAACCGCTAGTATTTCAAGTTCGTAACTACTATATTTTCTCTCAGCATCTGTTGTTTTTTTGCTCATAAAATATACTGGATGTAATTTCCCATCGTCAGGTGACCTTTGAAGTAAAATAGCGCCGTATCCGTCCATTGAGGCATCTGTGTGAACTTCGGTTTGGCAATTTTGATTAAATATGTTCAAAACGGGTTGAATACTCAGAATTTCTTTCAACTTATTAAATGCTAAAAGTTGTTCGTCTCTTATTTCAAATTTTCTATTTTGTTTGGTTAGGTCACTTAATGGTTTGGCTATCAGAGAAAAATTGGGTATAAATTTTCTAAAATATCCGGCAAGACCGAGAAAGCTTTGGAGCTGTTTGAGGTTTTGTGGTGCCTTATATTTTAATACGGACTGTATCTTTTCAGGAGATGGGGAAATTTTATGGTTTTCAATTACGTGCCCCAAAAATTCCACTCTTCTTTTCAAAAACTGACACTTTTTCAAATTAATCTCCAAGCCGTAGTCTCTACATTGGTTTATTACCTCTTCTAGGTTTAACAAGGCTTCCTCTTCATTTTTAGCAGGTATAATGATATCATCGATATACGGCAGAGCAATACCTCTAAGATTTAACTCACGAAAAACTGCATTAACATGCCTTTGAAAAACGCCTGGCGAATTTGATAGACCAAAGGGAACTTTGCAAAACTGGTATTGTCCATTATGCGTTACAAACGAAGTGTACTTTTTACTATCTACAGCGACTGGCACATGGAAGAATCCATTTTTTAAATCTATAGTACTAAAAAGCTCCGCATCTTGTAAACGATCTAACTGATCTTCTATTAATGGTAGTGGAAATCTGTCCTTTACAATTACCTTATTTAATCTGCGAAAATCGATACATAGCCTTGGGGATCCATCACGTTTTTTAACCAACACTATAGGACTACTGAACTCGGATTCGGAATTTTCTATTACACCATCATTTAACCATTGCTCAATTTGTTCATCAACGATACGCCTTTCGGTTAGAGGTAATCTACGCGGACGTGAACAAATAGGAGCTTCTTCTTTTAAAATGATATTCATTTCGATATTTGTTGATTTGCATTTTTCCGGCCGATAGTTGTTTATTATTTCGTAAACCTTATTAATTGAACTTTTTGCAGCTCGATTGTCAATATTAAGTTCTTGATTTTCCGAAACCGCATTAATCTTCATTATTGAAATTACGTCATCGTTTTTATTTGAAATAATCTTCTCGAAATGAAGTCCATCGCGATTTATTTGTATATCAACATCTTTACAAAACTCTTCCCCGATTACCACGTCTACGTCCATACATTTATACGAAACGACAAGAAAGTTCACACTATAAAGTTCATCATCAATTTCGATTTCACATTTTATATTACCAAATGGTTTGATTTTACCGCTATTCCGACCGAAACCGACTAGAAACACATTAACTTTCTTAAGATATGGTTCATTTAAACTTTTATAAACATTGTCTGTTATAATGTTAAATTTACTTCCCGTATCAAAAAGTGCCACATAATTATTATTCCCGATTTTTACATTTTTGTTCATTATATTGTTCTTTGGTTTTAAACAACGTACATTAATGTTAACTTCATCTTTTTTGACAGCACAATTTTTCGAGATATGACCAAATTGATTACATCTAAAACACTTGGTGCCCTTTTCTTTATCTTTACAATCCGACGATTTGTGCCCTTTGTTTCCACAATTGAAACACACCAGTTCTTTCCTTTCACTTTTAGGTAGCTCTTTCTTATTCTGATTTATTTTCATATCATTCGTTTGTTTTGATTTTTCTCGAATTAGTTCATAGCACTTTAATTTCTCTTTAAATTCTCTTAAATTCTTCGCGCCGTACAAAATTGTTTTATTTACGTTTAAGTCTTTAATACCGTCTATTATATATTGTATTAACGCGTCGTCTTCAATATTTCCCCGTGAAGCTAGATCTTTCATTTCAAAATAATATTCTTGAACGTTCTCTTCCTTTTTAATTTTACGTTCAGCTAGTTGCTTATGTAGTGTAGCGCTGTTCACTGTTGTTTTAAATTCATCAATAAGAGAAGCCTTCAATTTACACCACGAAGTTATTCCCCTTTCACTCAAAACATAACGTTTTGCTATTCCTTTTAACGATTTCTTTGCAAAAACGAATTTTTGAAAATCATCCCATCCCATAACAGTTGCAGTTTCCTCGAATTCATTTACCCACATTTCAATTGTTGTTTTTTCGCTGCCATCAAAAGCTCGTACAGAATCTTCTATATCACGAAAACTAAGAGCAAATCTAGACATCGTTAAAGTAGGGGGTGTTTGAGGTGTTTCGTATTTTACACTCTTAACGTCAAAATTATCAACTGACAAGAAACAATCTTCGCTCTTTTCTTTTACCCCTTTATGAGAAATAACATCGTTTGTTCGCATATATATTTTTCCATTATCTGCTTGCAAATTACCGTCTGCATTTTGAGAATACACGTCGTCGCAGTCGTCGTCGTTTTCTCCTTCATCGTCATTTATATTCTCCTCATTTGCGCTGGCGTACAGCAAACTGCCTTTTCTCAAATTCTCAAATATATGTAACTTCAAATTCTCTGCATTGTGATTGATGTTGAGTAAGTTACATATTGCAGCTAGATCAACCGATGTCAAATATTTGTCAATGTATTCAGATTTTTCTGCAAATTCAGCATCGTCTTCATTGAAATTAAAACCTTCGAACTTTCGTAAACGTTTTCTATTAGATCTATCTCCTTCGCACTGAAACACATACTTATGTAACGCTACAATACTCTCTTTTCTGCCGCGGCGCAGATTCTCACGAACAAAATCGAATGATTCTAGGAATGGCATTATTGCGTTTTTTTTTTTTCAACGTATGTTTCTAGAACTTTCATTTAAGGCGAAATCAGGTTATTTGCATAATTTCGTTAACAGCAATTATTTAGAAATTAATTTTACTTTTCGGTTATATAAAGAAATTATTTCCTAATTTATATGTGCTTTTAATTTTACACTCAAAATTCCGGTTGAGCCCCCAAATTTGTGGTTTTATTTAAATTAAAAGTTTTATATTAAATAAATAAAATTGAATAATATTAATTGAATGAAAATTAGTTAAATGGAGATTATGTTATCGTCGTCGTTGTTTTATTAAACCGTGCGCACGTCTTGTTGCTCGATCAAACGTCTCTTTTCAACTAAACTCTTGCCGCAAATTTACCATCTGTAAACCCTCTCTCCCACATATATTTACATTATTTTTATTCAAGGAGAACATTTCCAAAAAAAAAAACCTATTGAATTTACTTAAAAATACTTACAACTACAGACTAGATGAATTCCTAAGATGACGTTAGGTCATTAATATGAGTAAATTCTGAATTTGAACATCTAATATAGAAGTTATGGGTAAGTCTATTTATCCTATCAGTAACTAATTCCAGGCCTGCAATATCGTGCAGTAGAAAAGAACCAAGGCAAGTTATATATTGTTTTTAATAATTTATTTTGAGTCACTTGAAGCTTTTTGATATGGCATTTTGCGCTAGATGACCACACAGGGACTGTATAAAATATTACAGCCTGCAATATAGTCTTAAGGATAAGCATTTTGTTACCAATGCTGAGGCTGGATCTTCTGTTTATGAATGAATATAAGATACGGATTAAGATATTAACTTTATTTATTATTTATGGTATATGGTACTTGAAATTCATCTTGGGATCAAGTATTACACCTAGATATTTGATTTTTAGTTCCCATTGTACACAATTGTTATTAAAAACTAAGTTAGCCTGTGGGGTGTAGCATTCCTTACGTTTCCTCGTAAAGTACAACGCTTTTGTTTTGTCGCAATTAACACATGTTTTCCACTTATTAAAATATGATAAAATATCCGTCAGTGATCTTTGTAAATTTCCTAAAATATCTGCAGCCAAAATTCCCGAGCATAATACTGTTGTATCGTCAGCGAAAATTGATAATGTGCAATAGTCAAACTGTGGAAAATCGGAGGTATATATATTATATAGGATAGGTGATAAGCATGAACCTTGGGGACAACCAGAAAACAGAGATTGTCGCTCAGAACAGTGTGAACCAATATATACTTTATAGGAAAGTTTAAGTTTATCATTTAAAAAACGAGACGTTCATGCTAAACTGAGTCAAAGGCTGCTTTGACGTCTAAAAGAACCATGCCGGTTGATTTTTGTATGGTAAAGTTGGTTTTGACTAAATTTCTTATTCTTATTAGCGGGTGTACTGTGTTGTGTTCCCTTCGAAACCCATACTGATGCGGTGAAATTATATTATTTTTATTTATTTTATTTTTATTTAATTTATTAAACTAACCGAGCATTTGGGCCATATACGGTTAGTGAGCTAACAAACAGATATCTTAAGTACTATTATAAAAAATTATTATAAAAAAATTATAATTATAAAAGAAAAAAAAAGTTATTACAAGAAAGTTATTACCCGAATCTTATAGCTTATAAACAAAGAATTCATTTAACAAGATGAGATGTATAGGAATTATTGAAATTGAAAATTCCAAATCAAAAATAATATGGTATGATTGCAAAGGAAAGGAGGAACAAAAAATGTCATATCCTTTCTTAATGAAAAAGGTAAATAAATAAATCACTTTAACAAATTCAGGGCCACATAATTTAAACATTATTAAGGCGAGTATATTCAACAAGTTTGTTTCTAAATACATTTGCCGAAAAAGAAAATGGCCTGAGTTCACGCGGTAAAGAGTTCCAAATTCTCGAAACTCTTACCTGAAAAGAGAATTCAAGAAGGGAGGTTCTTATACGTGGGAAAATTAATGGAGGATTACTGTTCTCTATGAAATCTGTTTATTTACCATTTAATGACCTTTTCCAAAATTTTACTAACACTCGACAATAGGCTTATTGGACGATATGAAGATGGTGACTTGGTTGCTTACCAGGTTTTTTAATTGGAATTACTTTAGATTCCTTGAATTTTTGGGGAAAGTAACAAAACTTTAGACAGGCATTAATTAAAATTGTTAAATATTTAATCGCTTTATTAGGTAGAGCTTTGAGACATATGTTGTTAATACCGTCGATTCCAGGTGATTTTCTTTTTTAAGCTTTTTGATTATATTAGCGACATGGGAGGGATTTCATAACGAAATAATAAACGAAATGACTACATGGTATCATTTACTAGGGCAGGCGTGGTTGTGTTACCTAGGTTCGCTGAGATCAAATGATTCGAGGCAAAGGTTTGTGCTAAGATTTCGCACTTTTCCTGGTTGGTAGAATACCGAGAAGAATTATGTTTTAAGACTGGCATATTATTCGGCTTTTTTCTTAAAACCTTAGTTAGATTCCAGAAAGGGGGAGAGCCTTTCTCTAACGTAGATAGTAAGTTATCCCATGACTTATTTCTGAAGGAGATGATTTCCTCACGAATTATTACATTAATTTCCCTTAACTGAGAATAATCGTTATGGACCCTATAGCGTTGCCAATTTCGACGAATACAATTTTTCTGTTGTATCATGTTTTTAATATAATTAGGTAGAGATTTGTTTTTTACAGTTACGTAACTTTTTGGTACACTAAAAGCGATAGCATAATTTAAAATATTTTCAAAATTTTAAAAATTTTCATCAATGTGATCGCTATTTAAAATATTGTCGAATATAGGCAAGCTTAGGTGTCTATTTATGAACCTAACATACTTTCCCCAATTGGCGTTATTGAAATTATATTTGAGGAAATTGTTTTAAGTACCATTTAGGGAGATTTTCACAGGTAAATGGTCCGAGCTGATATCATTTATTACTTCAGCATGAGAAAATATAAGTGGGTCATTAGTTAGAAAGAAGTCGACAGTGGAGCCTTGTCTATGAACGTGTTATCAGAAGGGTAAATTATATTAATATTGTACGAATCCAGTTTTTCGTGTAAAATATTTCCCCAATAATTGGACCTAATACATCCCCACGACTGATGTCTGCTATTAAAGTCACAACCTAGTAAATATCTTTCACTTCCGGTGAGTTTGTGAATGTCAGATGCGAATAGTCGTTAAACATACGTGAAAACTAAATGTTTATGGCGAATGCCTCTTGCATTCCAGGTTATAATTTTTATTCCATTGTTGTCCATTACGATAAAAACTTGCATGCGAGATTAGTGATGACCTCGAATTGTTCGGCTTTGTTTTTGCAATTACTAAGATTATTAAATAACTCCATAGTTAAATTATTAATTTCCTGCAATGAGAATAAATCACTGGAGTTACAATCAGTACCAGGATGTTTGTTGATGTTGTTGTTAATATTGTTGTTTGCTTGCCAAATACCCGCCGACGTTGAAGTACTTTGGCGCAGTGCATTTGGAAAACTGTTGTTGTAATTTGCAGCGTACGAAACACCAGAGCCAAACCGGACCTGTCGTGATGCTGGTTGTGTGCGTTGTCTCATATTGACATAATTTATTTTACTTGGGCATTGATCGTATGTTGATTTATGAGAACCACTACAATTTGCACATTTAGAGGTAGATTCCTTGCAATCAGACGTCTTACGTCGGCCAGCGCAGTTAGAACAAAAGGTTTTGACCTTACAACGGCTAGAGCCGTGACCATACATTTGGCAATTATAGCATTGGGTAATCTTGTTTTTCTTTGATTGTTGAAATTCCCATCTCACCTTCAAATAGTCGATTACAGAGTAATTTTGCCGAAGTTCCTTAATGGTAATTGTTTTTTGTTTGAAATATACTACATAAATTACATACTCCATATTATAAGTGTTCTTTTTAGTAACGATTTTAACGTCTAAACATTGAAGACCCATGTCAATAAGACGTTTTTTGATACTAGTGGGATCATGTTTATCGAGACCAAATAGAAGTGCTTTGTAGGGTTTTTCATCTTTGGCGGTGTAACTGAAAAACTCGTATTTGTCAACAAGAATCTTGCAAATTGCATCATAATCGGGTTTATTTTTAAGGAATAATTTCAAACCAATTGAAATCTTTCTAATGGCGTAATCACATATTTTCCTAAATTTGCAAAGTTCATGCACTTCTTCAGTTCTACATTTCAAAATAGTGACTGGAGGAATATGTATTTTAAGTTTTTTTTTAATATTGCTTCATTGGTAAAAAACAAAAATAGCAATAATATTGTTAATGAAAGTCCGGACGATTTAAACAAGAAATTTATCAATGTAAATATGCTGGAAGCGGATAATAAATTTTATGATGATTTCCACGTGAATTCTCTCCCAACACGCCTTTTTTCTTTTAACTGTGTCACACAGAACGATGTATATAGAAGTTGCATATCCATAAAATCCAATGCTACAGGCATTGATGGTATAAATCCAAAGTTTTTGAAGATGATACTTCCGTCACTTTTGCCTCAAATTACTTATATTTTTAATAACATTATTACTACCAGCACTTTTCCTTCACGGTGGAAAGAAGCTAAAATTTTGTCAATACCAAAATCACCCACTGAATATCGACATATAGCAATCCTACCATTCCTCTCTAAGGTATTGGAAAAAATACTACAAAATCAAATTACTTCATACGTTAATGATAATCGGCTACTTACTAACAGACAATCTGGTTTTCGGGCAGGGCATAGCTGCATCTCTGCTCTTACTGATGTATCCGAAGATTTAAGAAAAGAAGTTGATTTTGGTTTTTTACCATGTTAGTATTGTTGGACCATTCCAAAGCATTTGACACTGTAGACCACAACATATTAATTCAGAAATTACAGAAAATGATGAATTTTTCTTGAACATCGGTCAGCTTAATGTCATCTTATCTTAAAAACAGAATGCAGTGTGTGGAAACCCAGTCTGGAATGTCAAATTTACTTTATGTAAAACGAGGAGTTCCGCAAGGGTCAATTCTTAGACCTCTCCTTTTTTCAATTTACTCTAATGATCTTCCCAACCAGTTGTTGCATAGTAAGATTCGCTTGTATGTTGACGATGCACAATTATATATAAGCAACAGAAATGAAAGTGTTGAGGACTCTATCAGAAAATTGAATGAGGATCTTTACAGAGTTTTTCTTTGGGCCTCAGCAAATGGATTAAGTTTAAATCCACGAAAATCTAAATGTATTGTTATACCCAAAAGGACTAGCAAAATTAAAATTAGGCCAAACATACTTAGCCGATTGAAATTGTTGAAAGCGCAAAGAATTTAGGAGTTATCTTCAATAATACGCTTACTTGGTCTGATCATGTAAATGCAGCATGTGGCAGAACTTATTCTATGCTTAGAACACTCTGGCCCACACAATGCTTTACACCTATAAAAATTAGAATTTTACTCGCGAAAACATATTTGTTACCGATTCTGATGTATGGATGTGAGGTTTTCTCCTGTTGCGATTCAGAAAGTAAACGAAGATTAAACGTTGTTTACAATAACATTACTAGATATGTATTTGGACTGCGAAGATTTGACAGCATTTCATCGTATTCGAAGAAACTATATGGTGTACAATTTGAGGACCTATTGAAAATACGTATTTTAATCTTTTTACATAAAATTATTATCGCTCGAGAGCCTGACTATCTATTTAATAGATTAAAATTCAGTAGATTTAATAGAACCAAAAATATAATTCAAATCAGGCATCATAGATTAATATCAGAATGGCAATTTTATATTAATGCTATTCGTCTTTGGAACATGCTACCAGTAAACATTAAAGATATAAGCAACGCACGTTTATAATATAATATAATAATATATGTATGTATTGTTTTTCTTTTTATACCCTCCACTCCAGTGTGCAGAGGGTATATATAAGTTTGTCATTCCGTTTGTAATAATTAGAAAAAAAAATTTGGACCCCATAAAATATATATATTTGTGATCGTTATAACAACCGGAGTTGATATAGCGATGTCCGTCTGTCCGTCTGTCCGTCTGTCCGTCTGTCCGTCTGTGGAAATCACGATGACGGCATCAATCGGGCAGCTAGGATGCTCGTTGGCATAAAAAATGATTCATTAACATCCTGAAAAGTTTGCTATTTAAAATCGTCCAAATCGGTCTTTTAGGGCCCGAGATTTGAATGAAGAACTAAAAAAAGTCTTGAAAAAATATAATTTTCTATGTTGTTCTTGTCACGATCACGCCCTCAATAGGATAGCTAGGGTGATAATTTTTAGTGAGAATGATTCACCAAATTCATGGGAAGATTTCTACTTCAAAAATCATTAAAATCGGTGGAACAGGTCCAGGTAAATCTATGAAAAATTAAAAAAAAAAATTAAAAACATGATGTTTCCATATTGTTCCTGTTGTTATTCTAAATGTTGCATTGTTGTCATAGCTGGACTTGTTGTTTTTGTGGTCGTTGTGGTAATAATGTAATAAAAACAAACCCTTTGTACATTTTTTTGTGAACTCTGGTAGAAAATTTTAAAAGTTTCCATTGTTTTGGCATCACTAAAAAAATTTGTTAGATCATTTCTGTCATTGCCACGAGCCTGCATGCAAAATTTCAGATCGATTGGCTCACGGGAAAGGGGCTAAAAATCCAAAATTTTGTCGACAAGCAGACACTACCAGTTAATATAAAGGCAGTAAATAAAGGGAGTAAAAGTTCACCAATAATTTAAAAAACAAATTTTTATGTATTAATTTATTTAAAGAAAAAAATAATTAAATGAAATAGTAATAATAATAAAAAAAAATAATATACAATACAAAAAAAAAAGAATATATAAATAAAATAAAATAAAAATAAATGCATTCATAGCATTATAATACATATAAAAGGTCAATGTTTTCTAACCGTAACCGTAACGAGTCAGTTGTTTTTTTTTTACATGAAAATCGTTTAAAACAGTTACCGAACGTAACCGGAACGTCCCAATACTTTTCATGTGAAAAAAAGGCTGACACGTTACGTAACAGTTACATGTCGCTAACTTGTTCTTTACACAGGCTACTGCTTTTGGAGCCAACTTCAAGTCTATTTATATAGTTTCGTAAGCATAACTGATAAAATTGTTTCTATTATTTTTTGCTGTAAGTAATAAATGATTAATATACTGAATTTGCAAACTAAAATGGATACATATATTGGAGGTGCTTTAATACAAAAGAGTTAACGAAACAAAATCAAAAAAAAAAAAACAACTCTACAACATCAACAATGGCAGTCATATGTTCTTCAAATAAAAAAAAAACTGCAAGTGTGTTTTGTTGGCTACAAAACAAAAATAGTGTTGACAATATAACAAAATATGTAAAAGAAGTTAGTGCTATGAAATATTTTATTTTGTTTAAAAAAAAAATCGCAAAATGAAAGGCTATAATTCCATTAATAATCAAAAGGCGTTAAACTAATTTATTTATTTTTACGTTGTACTAATGCATTTTAAATAAGTAAAAGTAATTGTATATTTAAATAAAAATGCATTTGTATTATATGTTGCTGTCGTATTCAGAAAAATCAAGTAGCTGACTATACGACTACAAATGCTGCTGCCAGCAGTCGTCTATGTGTTTCATTCATGATGTTGCATTTTTTTGCGAGCAATACTTACATATATTCTAAATAAAGAAATAATAGTTCTTTTCATACTGCGAAATCTATACAAATATATGTACAAATACTATATGTCAAATTTCAAATTTGCAATAATTGATACATTTTTGAAAGAAAATTGTATAATATGAAATGTCTTTAATTTATTTCATAGAAAACAATTTTTTGAGGTGCGTATATTTTCCATATTTACTGTTTTACTATTTTCGTAATGAGGTTAAATGAGTTAAAAAGAATTTAAAATATTTGAAAATATTAGGTGAGGATCCTCAAGATGTAATATACGATCGGTCTAAAACTTTTCACTTAGAGCCACAGTTAAATTCGAAACAACAAAAACCCATATATTTTGTGCATAAAGTTTAACATTAAATGTGTTTTTCTAAAATGTCTATATATTTTTCTCATTCATTTCTGACCATCTTCAATGTAAATTTACCAAAGTTTTTTTTATTGCAATATGTATATAAAACTTAAAAATTTAATATTTTTTATTGTGTATTAACTTATTATTCTGCGATTTTCATTACATCACAAAATGTTACAAATTGGCACTACTGTTTCAAAAACAGAAAACTTCTAAATCAGTTGAAAACAGTTGATCTGTAAAACTGTGTGTGAAATTGTGTCAAATAAAATTACAAATATTAATAAATATAATAATACATATATATATATTTTATTAATTTTGTTAAGAATTAGCACAAAATTGATTTTCCATTTTGCATTTCATTTATAAAGAATTCTGCCATATTTTGTTAAAGGGAAAATCCATTTTTGTTATATTAAAAAAAACAGACTTGCATTTAATTTTTCCGTGACTGCCTCAATAATTGCGTAGATGCCACCACAATATTTTTTCTAATTAAATATTAACCAATATCTAACTAGAATTATGATTTATTCTGACTAAAAAGTTCCAATTAAAAGTTATTCATCCCAATTATGAATATTCTCAAGGAATTTCTTTCTCACGGAAAATACATTTCTCGAGAAAAAAATTTCTCCAATTATAAATTCCGCGTGAACAAAAAATGATTAACTGGCATCATCGAATTTCGAAGCCACTTGCTTTGCTTATTGACAATTTATTTTCTATTTTTTGTGTGTGTTCAAACGACCCTACAATAAATGTCCCAATAAATATTTTTGTTTGCTATCAACTTGAGGTGCATTTGAGATCAAATACATTTCTCAAATCTCCAGCGTTAATTCTCAAATGCCCTCAATAGTTCGAATATAGTCTTCTCAACTTAAAAGGCACATTTTTATATGGCGATTTTCATCAAATTGAGAAATTTGTGATTCTCAACTTGATAGCAAAGAAATATTTCCAATCGGTATCAAATGGAAGGTACGGAATTGCCATATTAAAAAATATTATACTAATTTTAGAAATGAAAACAATGTACTTATTTTAATGTTTCAATTTAATTTCATTATATATTTAACATTACTATGTACATATTTAACATTAAATGTACATATTATGTACATTTTTTAAAATCTAGAATTAAAAATAAATGAATTAATTAGTTGTACATTTTTTGAAAAATTCGACAAAAAGCAGAAATAATTAAAAATATATCAATGATTTATTTGTACTTTTTTGGCATTTTTTAATTTAATTTATTATTTATGACATATTTAAATAATATCTCAGACTTAACACAAATCGTATTCAAGTTGAAAAAATGTTTGGTCTCAAGTGGAGAAAAGTGTTGGATATCCAATTGAGAGTAAAAATGTTTCTCAAAGATTGGAAAAAATGTTAAGTCTCAACTTGATGTCAAGTTGAAAGCAAACAAGGAGAAAAATTGTTCAACCCAAGTTGAGAATTACATTTGACATCAATTTAAGAACTTAACTTTTCTCCAACATTGGAGAAATAATATTTCAATGCATACTGGGGAATGACCGAAACTAACACATAAACAGTTTTTTCCTATTTGAAAAACATATGACTGTCATTGTTGCTGTTGTAGAGTTGTTATACCCTCCACTCCAGTTTGTCATTCCGTTTGTAATAATTAGAAAAAAAATTTTGGACCCCATAAAATTTATATATTTGTGATCCTTATAACAACCGGAGTTGATATAGCGATGTCTGTCTGTCCGTCTGTGGAAATCACGATGACGGCATCAATCCGGCAGCTAGGGTACTCGTTGACATAAAAATGATTCACTAACATCATGAGAAGTTTGCTATTTAAAATCGTCCAAATCGGTCGATTAGGGCCCGAGATTTGAATGAAGAACTAAAAAAGTCTTGAAAAAAAAATAATTTTCTATGTTGTTCTTGTCACGATCACGCCCTCAATAGTGCAGCTACAGTGATCATTTTTAGTGGGAATGATTCACCAAATTTATGGAAAGATTTCTACTTCAAAAATCATTAAAATCGGTGGAACAGGTCCAGGGAAATCTCTGAAAAAGTAAAAAAAAAATGAAAAACATGATATTTCTATATTTTTCTTGTTGTTATTCTAAATTTTGCATTGTTTTCATAGCTGGACTTGTTGTTTTTGTGGTCGTTATGGTAATAATATAACAAAAACAAACCCTTTGTACATTTTTTTATCAACTCTGGTAGAAAAATTTAAAAGTTTCCATTGTTTTGGCATCACTAAAAAAATATGTTAGATCATTTCTGTCATTGCCACAAGCCTGCCTGCAAAATTTCAGATCGATTGGGTCACGGGAAAGTGGTTAAAATCGATCCAAAATTTTTTCGACAAGCAGACACTACGAGTTAATACAAAGGGAGTAAAAATTCACCAACATCTAAAGCAAATAATGCTAAAATACCTAGTTGTTAATAAAAAAAACAATTGGGCAATTCACAATGGGTAATGTATCGTTGTATCTCTTGTATCGTGTATCACTTTACAATAGTGTAAAATTGTTGTTGGTAATTTTCACTGAAAAATCTGATACACGATCCAACTTCATTTGCTATGTTTTGTAAATGTTGTATATTGTATCATAACATATCAGTTCCAAGTGAATGCCAGTTTTTATGAAAAAAAAAAAACAAATACATAGAATATTATCAGCATAAATAATTATAAAATAAAATATGGCAAATAATGCAAATAACGCAAATACATCGATAAGTTTATTTATATAAAAATTAATGTTTATATTTTTAGTATGTATTTTCTCTTTCAGTACCAACCAAAACATTTAACATTTTTTTTTTTTTCATTATAAATTAAAATGCAAGAGGTACGTAACTAAAACTCCAGGGTATATCTCACGACCAAAAAGCAAACACTGACAAGTGTTTTCTCTTATACAAAATAGCAGAAGCGACGAAGCGATCTTTCCTCGTTGGATCGAAAATTACTAAAGAAAGCGTTTTACAATATGAAAATACAACTGAGTGTTCACAACAAATGATTGTATTGTGTATTTCAATACAACATACAATATACAACACCTGTTGTGAATTGCCCAAATGTAAATTTAGCAAAAAAATGTATGTATTAATTTATTTAAAGAGAAAAACACAAAAATAACGTTTGATGTTGTATTTTTTGTGTGTAATATTTAAATATACATACATACACATATTAAATAATACAAATAATGTACATATATTATATATATGTATGTATGTATATTGATAGTAACTGCATGTTAGAAATAAATCGGTTATTTTATTTACATAAAATTCTGCAGTATTTTGTTGTGGGGAAAATACATTTCTTTTGTATTAACAGAGTGTCACTTCATTTTGCTCAGCGTGACTATGCCACAGTAGATGCCGCCATAATTTTTGTTTGTTCTAATTAGCTTTGCAATAGTTATTTCTATTTTAACATGAATGTTAATATTTTCAACTAGATATCATACAGAACAATGTTAAGAGTATACACGGGTTGGTCTTTTATTTCATACGTTTTTTCATTATTCTTTTACAAATATGAACATAAGTTTGGCATATTACCCACCAATCTCACATCACACTGCAAGTTCGAAAAACTCAATACACTCACATTTTTTTTTACTAATACACACACATTTTCCGCAGTGGTCACACTAATGGCACCAAATTTTTCGTGCGAATAGTGGCAGACACTAACGATGATTAATGTTACCCTGTTATAAATTTAATGCAAATTTACTGGATCCTGTAAAATTGTAATTAAAGTTTTAACTTGTTAAATCTATTATAATGATTTATTTTTTGAAATGCGCATACAAAAACGTTTGTTAATTATAGAGCATAAATATTATTAACTATTATTAAAATAATACTAATAATAATAAATGTAAACATTTTCCCTCAAACATGTGCCTGTATAATAAACTTAGTAACTCTACTTAAAATAAAATAAGAGAGAGAAGTATACAAATTTTTTCAAGTTTACGCTTCGACAACATTTTAAAAATGAGATTGCAGTCAGATGTTTGAGCATAAAATTTAATGGCGATGGATTCGACTAATTCGAACAATTTTTCGTTGATAATACGTACACAACGATTTTAGAATTTCAGTGTGATGTGAGATTGGGGGGTTAACTTTTTGTTGTCTTTACAAAATAGAGTTACCGAGTTCGTCAATGAGTTTTTTGCTTACAAAACAGTTCTACATAGTTATATAGAATTATTATTCTGCTTTACCTATAAAATATCTGATTGCGATTACATCTAATTTTTAAAAATTGTTTATAATTAATAAAGCATTATTATTCACATAAATACAAAATTTCACTTTTAAATTTTCCATTCAAATTTAAGAAAATATCAATTATAATAAAAACTGAAAATAAAATTTCCAATTATAAATTAGAAAATATTAATTGAGTTTCAGAAAATCATATCAAAACGTCGGAAATAATAATTTTAAATTTAGAAATATCTTTACATTTAAAAATGTTTACATTTAAAAAGAATATTGCCATTCAGGAGATATTAATAACTTTTCAGTACCGCGATTCAGTAACTTCTTTTAACGATAGTCGAATTGTAAAAAAAAAGAAAATTGCAAAATTATCAGTAAAATTTTGAAACGATATTCGCTATTGTTAAAGTCAGCTGTTGTTGTTATCTAAACGACAACCATTTTTGTGTGTTTTATCCAATCGATAAAAACTTAAATTTTTAGGTGAAATGTCGTCATACATAAATAAAAATCATGAAATAGTGAAAATATTTTGCTTTAATTAAAAAACTTTTTTATATAAATAAAAAAATTAAATATTCAATTCATTATTTCATTTTCAAATAAATAAACAGAAATATTAGTAAAAAAAAATAAAGATATTAAACATAAACATAAAATCATCCTGTCAAACACGAAGTAATTTGTTTTTTTCTATTCTTTGTGTTTTTCGCTTATTTTGACAGAGATGCCACTCCTTTACAATTTAAATAAATAGAAAAACAGATTTGTCGATATTAATTTAAATTCAATGAATTTAAGAAAACCTCAAATGATATTTAAGAATTGCTAACATAAAAATTGTTACATAAGTAAACGTAATTTTATGAGAATGTTATTTTTTATATATAAATTTTCCCAATTTTTTTTGGATGAAAATTTGAAGTTTTTCAGAAAATAAAGATAACATTAAATTATTTTATTTAAAATGTTTGGGACTTTTCGTTTTTTGCGTTTTTCATCCCTAATTTGATTATTTATTATTATAAATTTATTCTCTATGTTTTCAAAATATGGCAATATTTAAAAAAAAAGTTGAGAGAGCTTTTTTTTTTGGTTATTATTTTGTTACTCCATCCGACCTATATGGCCACAATGAAGAAATATTTGGCCAGTTAAAAGAAACTATACAGCCATCTCCAATTAGCACGATTTAATGCATATAGCCACCCTACACAACCATTACCTTTGCAATGGAGGTTAGGGCGAGCTATTTAATTAGCAAAAACTAAATTAAACGAGAAGTTATGTCATATAACCGGAAACGCATGCATATAGGTATATAACCAAAATGCATGCCGATCAGCAACCACGATGACCAAAAAGCAAACACCGAAATATATCCGAAATAATAGAAAAAAAGAAAACCAACCCAAAGAATTTGCTGAAATAATTTGGTATTAAGTTTAACAAATTGTTTACTTTTTCATTTACATTTATTATCAAGACTCAAACCGAGGTGGAGGGTATCAAAGATTCGGCACAGCCGAATTTAACACTCTTACTTGTTTTTTCTATTTTTTGTATTATAAAAATATTTATTATTACTTAAAATTTCAATACTGTTTTTGTTTATTTAACTAAACTTATTGATATAAATTTTAATTAATGCATTATATATTATATTTTTTATTTTTAATTCTTAATTATTAATTTTTAATTTTTGATTTTTAATTTTTATTTTTAATTTTTAATCTTTAACTTTTGCTTTTTAATTTTTGATTTTTAATTGTTTAATTTTTGATTTTTAATTTTTAGTTTTTAATTCTTAATTTTTAAATTTTTAATTGTTATTTTTTATTTTTTAATTTTATTATTTTAATGTATTAATTTCTTCTGAGACTCTTATTACCAGTTTTGTTATTGTAATATTTGTCCTTAATGTACCCCTGTGTTGTTTTAAGACTTCAGTCTTGTTACACAGGCTAACAAATAAATAAACTCAACTCATTATTGTCATCATCATCATCGTCAATAATTTACAAAGGAGCAAAATAATTGTTGTTTTGTGATGCACTAGGTGCATTATTAATTGTTTTTGGTTTTGTTTTTCATTATATTAACGCTTAATGCGTTGACATTGTCACCAGAAAGTGAACGTTTGATGTTGTTATTATAAATTCTTTAGTTTTTGTATTTATATGTATACTATTGTTTTTTTTTTTGTTTTAAAAATTTTTATTTTCTTTTTTTTGTTATTGTTTTTAATGCAAACAAATTAGTTAATGTCAATAACACAACACTATGCACTTAGCACAACTGTTTACAAGAACATGTCTCTTCACAGCAAGAGCTCATGCATAACTGTGTAGGAGTTAACAATTTTATAAAATTCTTGCACTTTGTAGATTCCCATTATACTCGGGAAAAATCCTACAGGCAGTATTTGCCAAGCGATTGCACTGTCAAACATTTATGGAAAGAGTATAACCGGTCTTGCCCCTCTTGATTTATAAGTCAAGTATTTCCATTTTCTTCAAATTTTCAATTGTGACTTTAACATGAGCTTCAAATCTCCAGCGACAGATGCTTGTTCGCAATGTATTCGTTTTAAGTCACAAATAAAAGAAATGCATTCAGGACCATAGAAGGTTGAAATAATGGCTCAATGTACAGGGCATAAACAGAAAGCTGATGCGTTTTATTCAATGCTTAAAAAAAGAGGATCCATCATTTCTAAAGCTCACATTTGACTGCCAAAAGAACCTATTATTGCCGCGTGTCTCGGACCAATCCGCATATTATAGTGGACAAAATCCAGTGTAAGCATATACATGGACTGAAATCGAAAGATCTAAAGGATCCAATGAAATCGTTTCCATTTTATACTACCACTTAAAAAATAAAAACTTGTCAGATATTCAGGAGATACAACTGTTCTGTGATGGCTGCCCAGACCAAAATAAGAATATATGCTGTGCAAGTTTTGGTCTGAATCACGATGTTGCCAAAAAATTTCAATAACTTATCCCTGTAGTTTGGCATTCATTCATTACTCCCGATAGGGTGTTCGGGAGGATTGAAAAAAAATCAAAAAAAGATACGATAATAAAGCCAAGCGAATACTAGGATTTGTTTAACGGATTCTGTACATCACGGAAAGTTGGGAGCGAAGTTCCTATATATGACTGGAAAACTGCTGTAGCTCCTGTGCTGAAAGCACCAGGTCAACTACATTTCCAATTTAAACCTTCAAAGAGAATGGTTATAGAAAAATAAAAAAAGGATGGATGACTCTGCAAGGAGAGATTATTATAGAACCAATTCTTGCAACCCTAAACCATTCTTTAAACGAGGAAAGAAACATTATTCCAGAACTACTTCCCATCAATGTGGCGATTAAACCTGAAAAGAAAAAAGATGTTGAACCCTTTTATCACACCGCTTTGGGGAAAATTGGAAACATAATGATTTGCAATTTTATGTTTCGGTCTTGGACAATACCAATTTTGATGATGAACTGGAAGAAAACAATGAGGAGCACATTGAAGATGAAGTTTTTCATTATCTGTTTAAAAATGCATATTTGTTTCTTAAACTTTTTAAAATAAGCTTTTAATTCATTTTCCATCAGTTTTCATAATATTAATAAATTAATATAATTTTTAAAATATAGTGCAGTTGAATGATTAATTTTACTGGTGGACTATATTGTGCTAAAAAATTATCTCGATCACATATGGAATGTAGCGAAACTCGTTTCTTTCGAAAATTCGTACCAAAACTCGTTCGTTACAAATTTTAATACATTGAGATTTAATCAAGAATGGCAACATTGAGATTTAATCAAGAATGGCAACATTAAAGAATTAACAGCATTCAACTAATTTGGTTAATTTAATTAGCCGCAACAAGGTGTAACGAACGAGTTTTACATCTCAGCTACTCAATTAGAGAATGTATATTTTTATACCCTATACCACTATGTGGTCAAGGTATAATGACTTTGTGCTGATGTTGTTAATTACCAAAAATATTTGACCTAGACGCACCTTTTATTATACCAATCCACTCAGAATCACTTTCTGAGTCGACTAGCGATGTCCGTCCGTCCGTCTGTGTGTCCATGTAAACCTTATAAACAAACTATAGGTCGCAAATGTAAACATATTTTTTATATGTAAGCTTCTATCAGCCATAGCATGAACACTATTGAAATTTGCGAAAATCGGTGTATGTTCAGACATAGTTCCCATAATAATGACGCCTATGAAATCGACGTAAATTACCATATGATCCAAATTATCATAAACATCTCGGTCCAATTGGGTTTATGTGTGTTTATTACACCCATTAATCAGTAGTCCAAAAATAAATCCTATAGGACAATTCTTTGTCATAGCCCCCATATGAAGCTGCTTCCTGATCTTCACTTAAATCTATCAAAGAACAAAAATATTGCTCAGATTTTTCTCAAATTTCGTTTGTATATGTTTTTGCAAAAAATAAGCGACCTTACCAAATATGGTCAGGATCGGTCCATTTTTCGACCTAGTCCCCATATAAATATAGCATCCGATATGAACTTTTAGATATTCAAAGGAAAAAAAATTAATAACAATGCCACTCAAATTTGGTTTTTGCTTATTTTCTATATCCAATTAGTTGGGCCTAAGATATAGGGTCTCTAAACGCATCGTATAGTCAGTCTAGACCGACTGTAATTTTCTTACTTGTTAAAGAGTGTTTTTATCGAAAAGAATCTTGCAAATAACACATTAAAAGCATTTATGCAATTGTCCCACGATTAAGCCGTGTATTAAGGCATGTATTTCTAGAACATACCGAGCCATGACCACGAAAATAGCTTAAGTGATATTATATAAAATTTCCATTTTTTGAGGAATCGATAACACTACTCAGCAAAATGAAAAAAATTTCATGTACTCGGGATGCGATAATTTTTTCTGTGTATATAACCTTGACATGAGCTCGAAAAACGCAATAAAAAATTTTTTTTTCGTTTGGTTTTTTTTTTTTTTTTTTTTTTTAAATTTTAAAAATTTTTTTTTGGTTAATTTGTTTCGTCCGGCATAACTCGGGAACCACTAGCCCGATTTAATTGAATTAAATTGTAAAAAATTTAAAATTACAATTCCCTTAATCTGTTTATATATTGTTTTCCTATACAAGCAACAGTTTCCAAGTTAAAAATGAATATATAAAGGAAAAAACTTATTTTTGCCTAAAAATTTAAATTTTTTTTTTTTTAAAAATCCATAAAAAATCCCAAATGAAAAAAAATGTCAAATCTTATTACTTTTACGTAAAGATACATAACCTATGAGCAAAATAAGAGAAAGATCATGAAAATCGATGCACGCGTTTCGCTTTTATTCGCAATTGAGTAAAGGTATGAATTTAAAAAATTTGCTCGACATATGCACAACTTTGTCTATGGTAAGGTTTTTTCTTTTTTATTACAAAAAAAATTAAAATTTGTTGGGTGACAAAAATATATGACTTTAAATTAAAAAACAATTCGATATATGTACAAGAAATTATCCTAAGGATATCAACATTAATTAATTATAAAAAAGTTTTAAAAAAAAATATCTAAACACAAAAATAAAAACCTTCAAATTAAAAATAATTATGTGCTTTTGTCTTTCTTTTATATTGTTGTGGGTCTGTTTCTCTTATTAGGAACCAGATATAGTCCCCCATCATAGCTTCGTTCCAAAATCCTTGGTATCGGTGCTCAATTTCTTTCATTTGCTGATGAAAACGCTCACCATGCTCGTCACTCACATCGCCCAGGTTGTCCGGAAAGAAGTCCAAGTGCGAGTGTAGAAAATGTATCTTAAGCGACATATTTGCTCCAATTTTTTTATAATTTTGGAGTAGTTGTTCGACGATCTCTCTGTAATTTGAGCTTTTGTTGTTTCCAAGAAATCCGGAAACAATTTGCCGAAATGAGTTCCAAGCTGCAGCTTCATTTGGTGATAAAATGTGTTCAAACTGTTGGTCTTGCAACAACTTTTTAATTTGCGGACCGTCGAAAACGCCTTCCTTAATCTTTGCCGATGAAAGGTGAGGAAAAATGGTTTTTAAATAGGCGAACGCTTCGCCATCTTTGTTGACAGCTTTCACGAAGTTTTTTATGAGTCCGAGCTTTATGTGAAGAGGTGGGAGAAAAACATTTTCCTTTTTTATGAGTGGTGTATATTTCACGTTGTCGCTGCCGGGGATGAAGTTAACTCTTTCTGTCCAACTCCTCCTGGTGTAATGATGTTGACGATCGCGGCTGTCCCAAAGGCAGAGAAAACAACAGTACTTTGTGAATCCACCTTGTAATCCACAAAGGATACCGATAACCTTAAGGTCGGCACAAACTTTCCAATCGTGTTTCTCATAGTTAAGGCACTTTAGTAGATTGTCCATGACTTCGTATGTTTCCTTGGTGTCAACGGCATGAGCAATTGGAATCGAAGGTTTCTTGTTGCCGTTGTGCAGTAAAATTGCTTTAAGGCTCTGCTTGTTGCTGTCGATGAAAAGACGCCACTCTCCTGGATCGTAAGAGTACCCGAGTTCACCAAATAATCCGGGAATGTCCTTACAAAAACAGATGTTGTCTTTTTTTGTGTAGTACCTTGCGTATGGTTCATGACGCTTCCTGTAGATTGTTGTCACCACACCAGGAGCCAAGAAACCGAACTGTTTCATGCGCGATGCATGCAACTCTGCATCTTCCTTGGAGAGTTTCAATTCTCTAACCCAATCGTTCAGTTCTGCTTGGGAACATAAGCGTTGACCTCCATGCAATGTATATGTTGACTCGCATTCTGATGTGGTTCCTACTGTCTCCGGATCTGATGATGGATGTATCGCCTCATTATTAGATGCCCATCTTGAAACGGGCGGTTGCGGGTCCACTGGTTCTTTGGAAAATGGCACTGGAAAATTCACTGTTGAAACAGCAGCGTAAGTCCATCGTATATTTTTTCCCACGCCTGTTTTTTTGCTAAGACAGAAGTAGCAATCTGTTGCATGGCAAAGCGGAGCTCTCCAAAGCATTGGCATGATGATTCTCGGCTGTCGTCTGAAAGAATTGCAATAATAAGTTATATATGTTCTTGAATTTCGTAATCTACACTTACCTTGAGTCACTTAGCTGTACGTAGCACCTTGGACATAGAGCACTTGGTGTCCACCGCTCATCTATGTTTGAGACCTTTAAATTGAAGCTCTCTTCAAATGAATCTCTCAATTTAGGTGAAAAATAACGCTTGTTTTTTCCACAAACGTATTCTCCGCACATGTAACAAAAATTACTTGGATTGGTATTGCATTCAAATACTCGCGAACGTTTGCTC
The DNA here is from genome assembly GCA_963682025.1 of Cordilura impudica. Taxonomy (NCBI): domain Eukaryota; kingdom Metazoa; phylum Arthropoda; class Insecta; order Diptera; family Scathophagidae; genus Cordilura; species Cordilura impudica. Next base: position 158,330,446 of record OY821520.1, read on the forward strand.
ATTTTAACTATCGCGTTCGTCGACACTTGTTGAATGAGTAAAATCGATCAATGAAGACCTATTTGTACTGTGTATTGTTTAGTATTTTACTGACAGGTACTTATAAATGGGTGTATATTTTTTTACGGTGGCTACATACCTGTTTCACCATGTGTGAGTCTTAAATTTTCCGAATAAATGTGGGTTGCATTTATGTAAAAAAATCATACAGGTAGTCACCGGAAAACCCAAATAAGTAAAAAAGTCCCCTTTCCTTTTTTCCTTTTAATTGTTCACGCACATTTATTACCGTTTATTACTTTGCTTACGCAATCATAAAAATTAAATAACCCTTTGTTTATTCCGTTTTGTTAATTCTGAGAATCATAAAAAAAAAGAAAAAACCTTACCATAGACAAAGTTGTGCATATGTCGAGCAAATTTTTTAAATTCATACCTTTACTCAATTGCGAATAAAAGCGAAACGCGTGCATCGATTTTCATGATCTTTCTCTTATTTTGCTCATAGGTTATGTATCTTTACGTAAAAGTAATAAGATTTGAAATTTTTTTTCATTTGGGATTTTTTATGGATTTTTAAAAAAAAAAAAAATTAAATTTTTAGGCAAAAATAAGTTTTTTCCTTTATATATTCATTTTTATCTTGGAAACTGTTGCTTGTATAGGAAAACAATATATAAACAGATTAAGGGAATTGTAATTTTAAATTTTTTACAATTTAATTCAATTAAATCGGGCTAGTGGTTCCCGAGTTATGCGGGACGAAACAAATTAACCAAAAAAAAATTTTTTAAATTTAAAAAAAAAAAAAAAAAAAAAAACCAAACGAAAAAAAAATTTTTTATTGCGTTTTTCGAGCTCATGTCAAGGTTATATACACAGAAAAAATTATCGCATCCCGAGTACATTTTGACTGTTGACTAGTGTAATTTACAATCTTTCCAAAGTTCATAGGTGCAAAAATAACAAATTTACAGCAAAGGCAAGTTTTGCTTAAGGGCACATTCTTAACGTATTCCGTACTTAAGACTAAGCAAAGATAATTTAAAAAAGCTATCTGTAAAATTTTGATTTTGGCACTTCAGCTCTTTTCGCGGTAATTGCTTGATGAGGTGCTTGTTTAAATCGCCACATTGTTATTAAATTTGTAATATGTGTTGGTTATCGTTTTTCGTTCGTTTACGTGATAATTTGTAATAATTTGTACAAATTATCAAAAAATGTACTGGATCCTGTTCGTTTACTTCAAAAACCCAGTAAAAGAGAATAAATAATGAGAGCGTAAAGTAACAGTCCATTCTTTGAAAACTTGTTAGTTTTTACTGGATATATTTTTGCCAGTAAGAATTAGAAAGCAAGATAAAATATATGTTTGAAAAGTTTTGTTTGATTGAGTTTTGTGGTAAATAAAGAAAAAAAAAATACTACAATTCTATTTTTGTACAAAAATTTTAAATAATAATTGTGAGGAAATTAACGATAGAAGAAGTAAGTTAATATTCACATAACCAGGTTTCATTAATTTTAATCTTTTAAAACCGGTTCCTGTCAAAAAAAATAAAAATGTGTATCTGCCAATTTCTTTCATAATAAATGTTTATTTTCAAAACAATAGGTAAGTATATTAGTTTCAATGAATATTTTTACATGATAAATAAAATAAATTCTTCTAATGAATTATGATGTGTAAACATACGCGATTTGAGCCGTAAGACAAATCGGTGTGACTTATGATTGTTTTGGTGAAAAAATTATGATATAAAATTGTTTCAGCTAATTCAACAACCCTTTACTGTAAAATCTTAAAAATTTCACAATATAAACGTATAACATATACATACATACATAATTAAACAACCCCACAAATTTGCTATTAGTGATACATAGATGACGCTTTCTGTTTGATTTTAAAAAACTGACATAAAAAAATTTTTAATTACTAGATGTTTACACATCTCCCCTGTGGTCGGACTCACATGATATTTATTTTTTTTTAATTTATAGTTTCACTCCACTTTCAAATGTGTTTACAATCAGCTGTTTCTATGAACTTGCAAATTGCTGTTCGTTTACTATTTTGGATATTTATGTTTTTGAGAACTAATTTTTCTTACTCTCTGAAAATTCGATTTTTACTGGTTTTTCTCGGGAAGTAAACGAACAGAGCTACTATGTATTTCTTATGCATACTCACAATGTATTTTGTTGCACTGATTTTACGTTTATATATTTAACACTTGTTTGTGTGTGGGCAGTGTCATTTACCAAAGTGAACCACTTAATCGCTTCGTTTTGTTTTGGTGAAGCATTGACACTGGTTTTGTAATGTGGGTGAAGAAACAGAATATGGGGCACACTTCACATCGCTATTCTTACACATTGTATTCTAATGGAATACTGTAATTTCTACACATAAAACCGTCCAATCAGTACAAACAAATGCATTGAGTAATTTTAAGTTATTGAGTGCATTTAGAAAATCACTCATATAGAAGAAGTCTAGAACTTCGCATGGGGTATTTATAAGCAACTGTTTGATGAAAATAAAATTAGTTCTAATCCAAGACTAGAAAGAACACAAAAAAAAGTCGTGCTTATTATTTTGCACCTTCCCTCATCATCCTTTTAAAACCCCCATCTCCTCAAATACTACAATACTGACGATTGCAATGTCCACATTCACATTCTTTGGAGTATTTAGTGTGTGTATACATATATGTGTTTCGTATTATAAGGTTTGTTTAAAATTTGTCTATGGTGATCAAAATTTATTGTTTACATGTTGCTCTTGCCATACATATGTATCACACTTGTTCAGATCAGGCTTCATGTGCAGACATAAATGGTGTATTTGGATACCCTACTCTGAAATGTTGACGAAAAAAGTAAAATTTTCAAATAATTCATAGTATTCCTTACACTCAATTTTTGATTCCCTTTCGGCAATCACATTTTCCATTTCTTCCTATGTTGCCATACTATTTGGGGTTGGCTCCTCGATATTGCACTTTCTTTTCAAACGGAACTTTTGTGTTTTATCCTTCATTTCTTTTAGTTTATTAACATCTAAATGAATAAATTGTATAACTTTTGTTTAAAATAACCTACAACAAGCGAATAAGTAAACTGTTTGTCCAATCGCTTTTTGGCAACAAAAATTAACAGCTGCGGGTTGATAAATAAAAATCGCCAGTCAAATGTACACATGTGTTGCTCATAAAGTAAACATATAATTCCAACTAGCAGATTCCAGCGCTCGAATAATTTTATGTATGTGTTAGTAGCAACTTTAAATGCAATTTACTCAAAATAAAGGAAAAAATTTAAAAATCTGTAAATCTGCAAAACGGCTAAAAAGAAATATCTTTCAAATAATACACGTTTGGTCAAAATCGGGATAAAACGGTAGAACAAAACGTCGGTCACGAGAAATCGGCTAGCCTATCAATATTATAGATAAGTAATTTTGATATAGGTATTTTTTATATTTTTTAATTCAAAAGGCAAAAAACAAAAACCATATTCCTCCCTTCGTTTTTGAGATGCCGAGATGTCACAGTAAATAGAGCAATCAAAAAGTCTGAACTCTGTTTGTTATGATAGTATCATTACTTTTTAATATCTAAGCCGCGGTCTGGGCTTCAAAAATAACAGTCCGGGAAATGCACCAAAAATCAATATGATAACAGTTAATCGTCGAATTAATTACATCTTTAAAAGTTGTTGAAAATGTAAATGAAACGATTAAAAAGTATTTGAACCGAAATTATTAGAAAACCGACGAAAACCGTAAATATCAGTAGTAAACTAAATAAGTAAGCCTCCTGCATTTTGGAAACAAGTCATATGATTAAGTACCGCACATTTGGTACCTGTGGATATTTGACTTAAATTTATTTATTTTTATTGTAAGTGACCGGAAAAACCTCGACGGGAAGTTTATTCCACAAACGGCATGTGCGGCTAATAAACTAATTTTCGCGGTAATAGACTGCAAATCGACGATATCTATTAGATGAGCGAGTGGTGGGTAGAAAAACATGGGCTCTGGGGATGGGTTCAATTATCTCAGCAAAACACTTCCCATTATAATATCTATAATACAGTGTAACAGAACCAACATTCCGACAATGCTCCAATATGGTAGTAGAGTTGGTTACCCTACTGTCATTGATAAGCATCAACGCCCGCCATTGCACACGGTCCAGATACTTCAAAATAGACTGTGAAGCCCCTGCTCATACATATATGGCAGTTGTATTTCACTTTTGGTCGGATATTAGTGGTAAAGTAGACGGGGTGAAGTAATTCTTACACCATTTTAAAAACTTAGGTGGAAGGTACCCATATGGTACGAAGCGTTGAAAGGTTTGCCAATGGACAAGATAGCATCGAAAAACATTGTTTCAGTTTCAGTGCTGATATGCCATCCGGTCCCGGTGACTTGTTTACATTGATCCCTACAAGGATCCTCTAGAGCTCGAAAGAGCTCTTGGGCATAGTGTAAGATATCCTTTCAAGTTCGGAGGTGGTTGATGGCTTTCCGGCAAGAAAGAATTACTTGCGAATTGTTCAGCCAAAAAGTTAGCTTTATCAGCCGGGTCAGTATATATTAGGTCATCCTTTATAAGAGTTGGAATAGAAAAACTAGCATTGTCCTTTACTCTTTTAACGAATTACCAGAAGGTCTCACAGACGATATTGTCGCCGAGGAAACAGTTTCCAATTTAAATGCCGATAAAAATCGTTGAGTTCAGCCCTACTCAACGTTTCGTGAGTGACTGTTTTTGAAGCACATCGAAGCTCGGACTATGAAAAGAGTTCAGAAATGGTAATGTGATCTGTGTTGCCGATAGGTGCATTCATTTTTATCAGGGCTCCCCATTACTCGAGCTTCGAGCTACTCGAGCTGCTCGAGTAGTTGATGAGCTACTCGAGCTCAACGAGTAGCTCGAGTAGTAAAAATTAGCATTTTTCATGTTTGAAAGCATATAAAAAGTTAAATGTTGGTATTTAGTATAACAAATGTATCCTTTTTAGAATCGTACAGATACCAAGAATATCACTATTAAATTTCACTTGAATAGGAGTGTCCCACTTGCGTGGGCAAACTACTACTCGAAAAAGCTCGACGACTTTCCATACAAATGTATGAAAATATTAACTTCATAGATGTTTGACTTCATTTAAGAAAAAATTTTCCCAAAATACATGGTATGATTTTATATATTTTGAAGTCAGTTACACTGATAGATTACCGTCCTGAAATATTAAAACATTCTGATAAAAACTATGGAGTGGGCTAACTACTACTCGAAAAAGATCATTCACTTTCCACTCAAATGTATGAAAATATGATCTTCGTATATGTTTGATGCCTATTTACAAAAAAATTTTTAAGAACACTTGGAAAAACCTCTTAGTATTTTAATTTGAATATATGTAGAGGATATGTTTTCAAAATTTCAAAGCATTTGGACAAAAATGTTGGCGTGTGGGAACAACTACTCGAAAAAGATCGGAAATTTTGCAAAAAATGTAAAAAAATAAAAAAAAAAATTTTTATATTTTTTCACTGCCTGTAATTGACTATATTCAGAGATTACTCGTAAAAAATTTTAAGCCATTCCGACCAAAATTGTGGCGTCGGTATAGCACTACTCGACTGATATTGACCACTTTCTATACAAATGTGTGAAAATATGCTCTTATTTGAAGTTTGATGATATTTTCCAGAAAATTTTCCACAATGACGTAATAAAAAATTACATTCGTTAGCGCTGTATATACAAAGAGAACACTTCCTTCAAGTTTCAAAGCATTCCACCAAAAATTGAAGCTTGGAGGAACTAAGACTCGACGAAAAACAAAAAAAAAAAATTTTCAAAAAAAAAAAATGTTTTTTCTTTCTTTTTACTGCCCGTAATTGACCTTATTCACAGATGACTCATTTCAAAAATTAAGCCATTCCGATGAAAATTGAGCTCTGGGCGAACAACTACTGGAAAAAGATCAGCCACTTTCTATACAAATGTGTGCAAATTTGCTCTTATTTCAAGTTTGATGTAACTTTAAAAAAAATTTTCCATCACGACTTCTTAAAATTTTTTACTGCTTGTAGTTGCAAATATATCAAGATAATCTTCTTAAAATTTCAAAGTATTGCGACAATAATTGTGCTGTTGGCGAACTACTACTCGAAAAAGCTCGACCACTTTCCATACAAATATATGAAAAAATACACTTCATGCAAGTTTGACATCGATTCACACAAAATATTTAAGGCATGGTACAAATTTATGCTTTTTAAAGTTGGAAATATGATTACATTTCGTACACGAAATTCCAAAGTAATCTGACCAAAATTGTGGCTCGGACGAACTACTACTCGAAAAAGATCAGACTCTTCCAATACAAAAGTGTAAAAATTTGCTCTTATTTCATGTTTGAGATAATTTTACAGAAACTTTTTTATAATGACATAGCCGAAAGTTATATTTTTTAGATTTAGAAATGTAAGAAGAGTATTTCTTTTAAATTTCAAACGTTTCCGACAATAATGGTGGGGTGGACAAACTACTACTCGGAAAAGCTCGACCACTTTCCATACAAATGTATGAAAACATTCCCTTCATGGAAGTTTGACATCGATTTACAAAAAATTTTTCAAAAGTATATGGTAAAAATTAATATTAATATAAGAGGACAAAAAAAATTTTAAATTTTTATGGTGTTTTGGTGTTTAATATTTTCAAAATTAAGAAAACCGTTTTTATTGCGTTTAAGAGGTCAGTAAAGCGATTATTATTTTTATTATTACCGTTTTTTGCCATGTACAACACGTGCACAAATGCGCTAAAGGAAAAACAAGCATTCCGGAACTAAAATTCTTGCAGTGCTATAAGACGAGAAGGAACTCGACGTATAACATGTTCGTTTGTGTCATCCAAAATCGTACATCTTTAATAAACTTGTTGGCGAACAGAAATGTGACTAGTCAGCGAGTTGCGGTGGATTTTGAATTATCTGAAGCTGAGTGGAGCAAAATTGAACAAATAAAAAGCAAATTTTAACACATTTATGGAAACTGGCTGATTTTTTTCGAGTAGTATTTCGAGCTTTTCCGAGTAGTACTTTGTCCACCCCACCATTATTGTCGGAAACGTTTGAAATTTAAAAGAAATACTCTCCTTACATTTCTAAATCTAAAACATATAACTTTCGGCTATGTCATTATAAAAAATTTTCTGTAAAATTATCTCAAACATGAAATAAGAGCAAATTTTCGAGTTTTAGTTCGTCCGAGCCACAATTTTGGTCAGATTACTTTGGAATTTCGTGTACGAAATGTAATCATATTTCCAACTTTAAAAAGCATAAATTTGTACCATGTGTGCCTTAAATATTTTGTGTGAATCGATGTCAAACTTGCATGAAGTGTATTTTTTCATATATTTGTATGGAAAGTGGTCGAGCTTTTTCGAGTAGTAGTTCGCCAACAGCACAATTATTGTCGCAATACTTTGAAATTTTAAGAAGATTATCTTGATATATTTGCAACTACAAGCAGTAAAAAATTTTAAGAAGTCGTGATGGAAAAATTTTTTTAAAGTTACATCAAACTTGAAATAAGAGCAAATTTGCACACATTTGTATAGAAAGTGGCTGATCTTTTTCGAGTAGTTGCTCGCCCAGAGCTCAATTTTCATCGGAATGGCTTAATTTTTGAAATGAGTCATCTGTGAATAAGGTCAATTACGGGCAGTAAAAAGAAAGAAAAAAACATTTTTTTTTTTTTGAAAAAACATTTTTTTTTTTTGAAAAAAATTTTTTTTTTGTTTTTCGTCGAGTAGTAGTTCCTCCAAGCTTCAATTTTTGGCGGAATGCTTTGAAACTTGAAGGAAGTGTTCTCTTTGTATATACAGCGCTAACGAATGTAATTTTTTATTACGTCATTGTGGAAAATTTTCTGGAAAATATCATCAAACTTCAAATAAGAGCATATTTTCACACATTTGTATAGAAAGTGGTCAATATCAGTCGAGTAGTGCTATACCGACGCCACAATTTTGGTCGGAATGGCTTAAAATTTTTTACGAGTAATCTCTGAATATAGTCAATTACAGGCAGTGAAAAAATATAAAATTTTTTTTTTTTTATTTTTTTAAATTTTTTGCAAAATTTCCGATCTTTTTCGAGTAGTTGTTCCCACACGCCAACATTTTTGTCCAAATGCTTTGAAATTTTGAAAACGTATCCTCTACATATATTCAAATTAAAATACTAAGAGGTTTTTCCAAGTGTTCTTTAAAATTTTTTGTAAATAGGCATCAAACATATACGAAGATCATATTTTCATACATTTGAGTGGAAAGTGGATGATCTTTTTCGAGTAGTAGTTAGCCCACTCCATAGTTTTTATCAGAATGTTTTAATATTTCAGGAGGGTAATCTATCAGTGTAACTGACTTCAAAATATATAAAATCATGCCATGTATTTTGGGAAAATTTTTACTTAAATGAAGTCAAACATCTATGAAGTTAATATTTTCATACATTTGTATGGAAAGTCGTCGAGCTTTTTCGAGTAGTAGTTTGCCCACGCAAGTGGGACACTCCGATTCAAGTGAAATTTAATAGTGATATTCTTGGTATCTCTACGATTCTAAAAAGTATACATTTGTTATACTAAATACCAACATTTAACTTTTTACATGCTTTCAAACATGAAAAATGCTAATTTTTACTACTCGAGCTACTCGTTGAGCTCGAGTAGCTCGAGTACTCGAGCTTGACCGTAGGCTCTGATTTTTATTTCGCACCCTCAGGGTTTCTGAACTTTTACAATCATTTTTATATATTTAATTAAGGCAACCTATTCTTTGGTTGTAGAGTTTCTCTTCCAATCGAATTAATGGAACAAGTCTAGTTTAGGGGCGATGCCCCGATATTTTAGTTTTTTTTGGAGGGGGTAGGGGCCTTTGGGGTGATTCCAGGGAAATATTTTTTCAAAAAGCCTTAAAAATGAAGATAAAATACCAAATATATCCGGTTCTGAAAGGGTTAAGTTGCTATGAGATACATCAAAATAAAGCTTGTGGACCTACCTTTTATTCAGTTAATATAAAACCATACATGACATACGTCTATTTATGAGATAATCCCATATTAAAAAAAATACTCTCTCACAAAAATGCAAAATTTGCAATAGGTTCATAATGGGTTAATGGATTTCAAATTTTAAAATACCACATAGAAGGCACTCAAATAAGCTTTCCAACGATATATATATTGTCGAAATCCGATACTAAATAACAAAGTTATACAGTAGTCAATATCAAAACTTTGGGGGTCCATAACTCGGAAAATAGGCTCGACCGACAAAAAAAAAATATTTCACTGGAATCACATTAAAAAGTTTTATAAGTGGTAAAAATTTTGAACCGATCGGGGCATCGCCCCTAAACTAGACTTAAGCCGAATTAATTTTTAGATTTTTAGACGTTCTTTAAATACAAGGGTATGTTTTATTTGGAACCATCTGCCAGCCGCTCGGAAACTGTTTTCCTATTCCTGCTTTATATAAAAAAAAAAAAAACGAAAAAAGTGGTGCCATTACCATCGAAATATTTCTTATGTCTTGTGTTGGCAACATAAACATAGCAGCCCTGTCTTACAAAATTAATAGTAATAGAAAAACGAGCATATACAACTTTTCGCAATTTTTTTCCATCTATTTATACAAAACATATTATTTAACAATATATCATTCTTTAAGAAATTTGTTACATTTAACGAAAAAATGAATTACGATTTTCTACAAAGTTATAATATCCCAACTATGCAGCAACAAGGAGGAAAAAATCAATATGGGACATATTCCGCGGAAGCCGTATCAACACTAAATACAAATTTTTATGGTTATGGTGGTGGTAATAATGCTTATAATCAGAATTATGGAGGGAATGTAGCAGAAAATTATCAAAATCAAAATCGTTTTATACCTCCTTCTATGCATGGTACTGGATTTAATCCCATAAAATCAAATTTAAAACGAAAGTTTAATGCTCCGCCTGGTAGCGCTAAAAAGTTAGAGACGACTATTGTTGAAGTTACTAGTGATGGTAAAATGGTTATGTTTATGGGTCGTGATGAGTCTTATCCTGAAGAATTGAATATGTTGATACATCCATTGACATGTGATTTGTGTAACATGAAAATGAATTCAAGGACTAGCGCAAAAGATCATTACGAATCAAAGTCTCATGATAAAAATATATCATCTTGGTTATGCAAGGTTGGTTAAAAATGTTTGTTTGAATTAAGCATCTTATTTTAATAAATCGAGACATTCATATATCATTTTGGGATAGGCATTTGAGATTATATAACAAGTTTTATACAATTTAAGAATTTTAAATCAGTTTGTAATTTTATATCCATTGTGTATAATTTTTATTAGAATTATATCGATAAGGGTTTAAATCCTCCAGATGTCAAACGTTTTATCAAACAAGGTCCAAGCGGACCAGATGCCTTCTACTGTGAAGTTTGTGACCTCAAATTGACATCGCTGACCCATGCAAGTCAACATTATGCAGGTAAAAAACATCGTTTGGTTATAGCACAAAGAGCCAAACCATCTGGGGCTGGTTATTATAATTCTGAAGGCAAATGGGTACGCACTGGGACTAAAAGTATGCCCAATCAGTATAAAGATAGACGTTTTGGCATTGGTGATCCATTTTTACATGGTGCAATTGGTGAAACATCTGATAAAATAAATGAACTTACTTCCTCTACGACAACAATAACAAGTATTGCTGATACAACAACTAATGAATATGATGCTACACTAATTAAACCGGAGATAAAATCCTCTGTAACCACTTCAACTGATGATCATTCGCTGTTTTGTGCAATTTGCAAAGTAAGCGTCACTTCGGCTGTTCAAATGAATATGCATTTGTCTGGCATTAAACATCAGAAAAAACTTAAATTAGTTGGTATTGCTCCTTCACCTGTAGTATCCACAAATGAACCTCAAACTGTGTTGGCGCAGACTCCCATCGTTGATAATGTACTATTTTCGGCCATACAGGAAGAGATTAGACCGGACCCTACAGATTTATCGATGTATCGTACACCAAGTGGCCAGTATTATTGTAAAACTTGCAATACAACTATGTCACATTTACCTGGATTAGAACAACATTTAAAGGGTAAACGTCATCTTAAAAAGCAAGCAGAATAAAAGATTTTGATTTTGTAAACAGCAAAAAAAAGTGAACAATAAAAATATCTCTTTTAAAATGTAATGAGTACTGAATAAAGTTTCGAGTTAGTGAAGAGAAATTATCTGTTTTTGTCAATATGACCTTAACACAATATGCTAAATTACTAAAATAACCAATTTTTGAAACAAGAGAATTGGTTTTGCTGTATAGAAATGGGAAAATGCATGCTAAATTATGGGAAAATGCCTTTTAAGTCTATAGGAGATGCATGCTAAATGGTAAAAATGCATGTCATGTGCATGTTTTCGTTTTTTCGAAAGATTTTTTTTATTTGCAACTGAAAATCATTTTTCTTAATTAGCATGCAATTTCCTTACATTTAGCATGCAATTTTTCTACATTTAGCATGCAAATTTTTCTCATTTTTAACAGAAAAATTCCCATTTTTAGCATACATTTTCCCATAAATTTGCCCAAATTTAGCAAACATTTTGACATGCATTTTTACCATTTGGCATGCATTTCCTATATGCATTTTCCCACAATTTAGCACGCATTTTCCCTCTTTTACCAAGCGCTTCCCTTAGTCCCTTTTTGAAACTATAGGTACCTATATGCCGTAATAAATTGTACAAATGAATTCAAATTTAAGGAAACAGTCCACATTTTTACAAGGACCTTTTTATTTTTCTAAAAACTACTAATAGCTATATCAAACTGAAATTTTGTTTTAACATTTTTTCATTGAACGTTTTCTAAATAGGAACCCCGTTATATTTTCTTTCCGTTACAATTGTCAAATTATTTCATACTTTTAAGAACCATATACATAGACGTCTAAAACATCGATCGACGTTAAATGTTTTGATGGTGCTGTACTTAACTGTTATTTAGTATATGTGTAATATATACACACGTATTTTTTATGTATGCAACTATATAGAATAATAATTACGACAACAAAATGAGTCCAATACTTTTCAGGGGTTTTTAAAGGCAGCTAAGTAGATAAAATAATGACAGACAACATTGGGAAACTAATTTGAAGTTGCATATCGTTTTCTGGTCATTTTGGATAGGAAATGAACCAGTTCCATAAGAAGTATTTTCTTAAAATAGTTTGCATTAGTATTAATAAGTATTGAAAATTAGATCTCTCCAATTTGTGGATCCCTGGGTTAAGGTTTTTTAGGATTTAAGGATTTTTTTTAAAATGTTTTTAGTTATTTTTTCATTTTGGATATTCTTAAATAAACATTTTTTTACTAACTTTATGCAAATAAATCTATTTAACGTCGGTTGGAGCTCATTGTACTGTGAAATTAATGATTTATTACAACTATACTTCATATTGGGAATTTATAAAAATTATATGGTTGTACATCTGTTACATGTTCCATTTTTCATCTTAAATATAAATATCAGAACATTCATTACCAGTCTTTTATTTAGTGAGAGCCACTGCCATTTTTGTAACATGTCACTTATATGCGTTAACCCATGACATTTTAGAATACATCTTATACCCTTATTTTGAAGCTTTTGAAGTCTTTCTTTCATTTGTTGACTCCCAAGGAAAAGTAGCGTTGAACAATATTCAAAGTGAGGTTTAACTATTGTATTAAATATTCTTATAGATGTAATTGTTGATATATTATTTCGAATTCTTAAGAGAGCTATTTTTTTAGCAATCTTTTTTTGCAAATATAGTATTAAACTTTAGATTTTTATCTATAATAACTCCTAAATATTTAATTACTTTAACCTTCCCGATAATAATGTTTTCATCCGCCGTTCCACTTATCACCATGGATTTAGTTTTATTTATATTTAGTTTTAATTTCAACTTCTCTCATTTCATTATATAAGTTTCGAACACAGTCTTCTGGGTTTTTTCCGGTTATATAAATTAGCGCGCATCATCAGCAAACATACATACTTTTGATTTTTTATACCTCATTCCAAATCGTTTATATATATTAGAAACAGCAAAGTTCCCAATACTGCTCCTTGAGACACCTATATTGATATTTTTAATTTTTAACATTTCATCTCCGCATTTTGTGTTTTTTTCAGTTCTATTTTCCAGATAACTTCTAAACCATTTCAATTCTATGCTTTTGATTCCTTATTTTTGAACTTGAAGTTTTGATCATTATTTCCCTGTTAATTGTCTCAAACGCTCTTTTAATGTCTAAGAAAACAGCCACAACGCAGTTTATATTCTTCACTTCTGTCTTCCATTGAGTTACCACTAGATTCAAAAATACGATTTTGTCTGAAGACTGATTGTGTTTCATTTAATAAATTTTTATCTTCGAAGTATCTATTTAATTGGATTTGTACGAATTTTTCCAAAATTTTCTTGTGGGTTTTTGTTTTTATTCCCTATACCACTATGTGGTTTGGGTATAATGACTTTGTGCTGCTGTTTGTAACAACCAAAAATATTTGACCTACACCCATCTTTAATTACACCGATCGAATCAGAATCACTATCTGATTCGATTTAACGATGTCCGTCCGTCCGTCTGTGTGTCCATGTAAAGCTTGTAATCAAACTGCAGGTCGCAAATATGAATATATTTTGATGAAATTCGGTATTTGATCTTTGATCGGCCATCGGATGAACGCTATTGAAATTGGTGAGAATCGGTCCATGTTCAGACCTAGCCTCCATACAAATGACCCCTATGAAATCGACATAAATTGCCATATGATCCAAATTGTCATATAGATCTTACTCAAATTGGGTTTGTATGCGTTTATTATATCCATTAATGAGTAGTCTAAAAATGATTCCTGGGACAACTCTTAGTCATAGGCCCCATATAGAGCTGATTCGCGATCTTCACTTAAATCTATCAAAAAACAAAAATATTGCACTGATTCTTCTCAAATTTTGTTTGTATATATTTTTGCAAAATACAAGAGACTTTACCAAACATGGTCAGGATCGGTCCATTTTTGAGCCTAGTCCTCATATAGATATAGCATCCGATATAAACTTTTTCATATCTGCAACCAAAAAAATTGATAAAAATCCCACTCAAATTTGGTTTATGCTTATTTTCTATATCCATTTAGTTGGGCCTAAGAGTTAGGGTCTCTAAACGCATGGTATAGGGTATCATATAGTCGGTCTCGACTGACTATAATTTTCTTACTTGGTTATTCTTTTAATTGGAACAATACATGATTCTTTTGGAAAGTCAGGAAAAATCCAGTTAGAAGGGAATTATATTATAATCTTTTTTGTTGTTCATAGCATGCATAAAATTTTTCAAAATACTTATATCAATGATTTGAACTTCGATTCTCATATATATGACGATTCTCATATATATACTGTCGCTAATTTGTGTAATACTGTTTAGGAAAAAATAGTTTAATTGTTCTATTTCTTTTTCATTAGAAATCGCTTTACAATTTAATTCTATTTCTTGTATTTTAGAATTATTTTTTTTTTTAGAACAATGGTTTTTAAAGTTTTCCACATGGTTTTTTGGTCACATCATCTACTGATTTTATTGTTAATTAAATTATTTTTAGCAATTGAGAGCTCTATTTTATAGTTATTTCTTAATAACTTGTAATTATTCCAATAAAACTCACTATTGAACCATACATCCATTTGGTAAAGTCGATTTTTTGTTCTTTCATTGATTTTAGGTTGCTCTTCAACTAATCATTTGTTTTTGTATTCCTTATATTTTTTTATCGCTATCATTGGTTTTAGCGCATCGTTAATGGCTTTACATAATCCATTATATAATGCATTACCAAGAACACTTGGTGATATATTATTTATTCCACCATCAACAAGGTTATTCCAGTTATTATCAAAATGTAATGTTCTTATCTGTTTCCTTTAAGGATATTCAATTTTGTGCATAATAGGTATTAATATTTCTTTGGATTCATGGTCACTTATTTTTCGATTAATATTTGGCAGTAGCATCTATGTTTGATACCACATAATCAATCAGAGTACTTGTAGTGCTTGTTATTCTTGTCGGTTGTTTAAAGACGTTATCATTTATTATTTCTTGCAATATATTTTTATGGGCACTATTTTCAAGCCAATCAATATCAAAATCACCCATTTTTAATTTTTGACCAGCAATTATTATAAGTTCTTATTTATTGGGTTTTTATAAAAAACAATGATGGTTTTTTATAGAGATTTATTTTCTATCTGAGAAATGTATTACACTGTACAATGATTTTCTAATTGTTGAAATATAATTCGCTCAAAGTTATATTTTGGTACCAGCTATTTAATAAACCGCGAATATCGAAACACTTGTCTCATATAAATTTTGGACATTATTAAATTAAAATAACATATTTTTATTTCTACATTTCCATTGCTATACAAAATAACTTTATTTTCTTGGATTAGTAAAGCCAATTGGTAACTACTTTTATCAAAACTTTTTACATTTTAAACAGAAAACCAAAACTGTTAAGAGTCGTTAATCTGCTTTTTTTTTAATATCTCTAATTGTTGTTTTTCATTAAAAGGTAATGTAAACCGCGTAATTAAAGATTCCATGATTTTTATTCGCATCATAAAAAAAGTATAATAAGGATACTATTATCTAATCGCTTTATATCGTTATTCGAGGGTTACATGTAAAAACATTGTGTAATCAGAAGATTTTTACATGAGTTAACGATATATATAAGCTTTTAATTATGCCGGAATTGCAGAGTTAACAGAATTTTTGCTTTTAGGAAAAATCGATATTTCAATAGGATTTGTATTTTTTTTTATAATAGTAAAATAGATTAAAACCAATAAATTATTGAAAAATACATTAGATAATATATTTCAAAAATTTTAATTGGCAAACTAAATCCAATAATTGTAATTGAATTTGCATACTCATGAAAACATCGCGCAGCCATCCAATCATTTGTCGATATGTAGTAATCCTTGGTTTTTGTGGTATGACCAAATATGTAGGTATATCAGTGCAAAAAGCATATATAATTGTGTATCCTTTTTTAGTTTGTTGAAGCATAATTTCAAAAAATAGGTTCAGTCATAAAAAACTTAGGATTAAATCCAGATTCTAATTTCCGGACGATTCAAAAGGTCTTATAAGTATATGTCCACTGTTATTTTTGCAAAATTTTCTGTTTAATGCAAAAACAAATATGGGAAAAACTCATGCAACGATCATTGAATTTAAATATTTTACGAAATTATGTTACTGTTTTGACACAACTGTACGTCATATTGTAAATTTATATTAATGTTAGTCATCAACAGTGGGACAATATATATAAAAACTAGTTTCTTTGTTTAGTACAAAAAAATTTATATCGGGTGTTTTCTACATCTTAACGAAATCTAATTTTAAATATAGATTATTTAAATTAATACCTCAGAATTCAACATAACATTTCGAAGCATAAGAATAGGTACTTGTCGAAGAAATCGATTTGCGAAACTTTTTATCATTATCTATTTTTTTTCGACTTCTTGTTAAAAACGTTTGCGGCAGTTTACTAAGCGAATTACTTTAATGAACACCTAAAAACAATCTCACGGAACCGACAATAAATGCAACGTGTTACTATGCGGCCAAAACTTTTTCAAAAAATTATAAACACAGAATTATGATTATATCCATATATCATTTGCTTTTATTAGTGGACTTTTTCAATTACAATACCAAAAACATAGATTCTATTTTTTAAGAATTAAATGTTACAGCTAAAATATAGGGTGCCAAATCAGTTTTAAATAAGGAAAAGAATTCAGATTGAAATAAATAAAAATCATTTCTATATTTATCATAAAAAATGCTTACATATACATTTCAAAAGGGAAACTAAATTTTACAATCGTAGAATTTCAAAAGAATTTGAAATTCAAACTTTTGCTCTACTGATTGATTTTTTATGGAGAAACTTAATGACATTTCATTAGATCTTTTGAATGTTTTTTTTTTGTTTTATAGTAAATGTTATGATAATTTTAATATTTTGTTAAATATATTAAAAATTATTTTCATTTTCATGTTTTTATCTGTTTTATATTTATTAAGAATAAAGTTAATTTTGTGTATTTTTTAAAAGTATTTTTCTTTTTTGTATAAAATTAGTTGCTGTTGTTGCCACCCGTTTGTTGTTGATAAACTTCAATAGTATCACCCTCTTCCATTTCCAAGGAGGTGGGCGTGTCATTTTCATTTATAGGTTGGCCATCAAAACGAAACCGGACTACTTGCATAGATAAACCCTAAGGAAGACAGAAATGTAAAACTTAATAAACATATATTAATCTTCCTTGTTTACATGACAAGTGCCCGCAACAAAACAATAGTGTTTAGCGCCATGCAAAACTAAAGTTTTATTTCATTCATAAATATCTTACCGCTCTGTCACAGTAGGCATTCATTAATTTTCTGAGAGGTGTATGTTTTTTAATTTTGAACTGTACTACTGCATTATCCTGTCCCAAAACTTTTAAGTTAATATGTTCTGTTTCAGATCCCTGTAACAAAAAATTATTATTAGTAAAAATATATATATATATTAAGAAAAGTTTTATCCATTTTGCTTAATAGGTTCATTCATTTATAAAAAGAAACACGCTTTCCGGCATAACCAATGAGCAATTTTAATTTCGGCAAATTAGCAATAGTATACAGATGATAACAAAAAAATCACAAGCAGCTGTCTATGTACAAAAAACTTCAAAAATGAAGACTTTTAAACAAACAACACGACGCTGCAATACATAAAGCCTCGTTCAAGGAAAAAAAAAATGCGGAAATCTAGTTTAAAGAATAAAGTAAAATAGAACAAGTAATAAAACAAAGCCCAAAAAAAAAAAGTTAGGTTATGGTTAATGCTTTACACACAAAAAGAAGTATCATGTATTTCTAATCTTTAACCGAATTTTTTTAGAACTTCATATAAAATATGTATATCATTCACTTTGATAATACTTTTAATTACAAATATTTTTTAATAAAAATCATATATACAAAAAAAAAAGGCCGCATTGCGTCGCGGTTGACCGCGCCATGTTTGTCGGCGTCATACACATTTTTTCTTCCAATTCTATACTTTTTTTTCTCCAGTTACCTATTCCAGCACATTTCCTCTTTTTTATTTTAAACGTACCTTTTTTTCATCAGACATGTTTAAATTTGTTTTTTTTATTTAGAATTTATGTTAAAGTTATTAAATTTCACCACTGCAATTTCTATCTCGCAGTTTACTTTTCTAACAGCGTACAACACACTTTGCGGGACAATCAAATACTGCTGCTTGCAAAAAAAATTTCCCTTTTCGTTAAGCAGAATCAAAGAAATATAACATGAAAAAAGCGGCTCGACGCATCAGCCATCTTCTTTTAACGCCATTATTCGTTAAAAATACAACTCTATATGAAAATTACATAAAATGCAACTCTATGAAAATAGCATGATGCCAGATCTAATTTGTGTGTGGCAATGGCTATTATAAATATACTATGAATAATGATGAACATTTGAGAAATTTTATAAATTAATATAAAAATTTATAAATGAATATAAAATTTTATAAATTTTTTAAAATTTTATACCTGAATATAAAATTTATTTTCTTTCGCGTATATTTGTTTAGTACTAGCACCGTCTATAGTTATCTTTGTCCGATTTCACACAAGGCAACTTTTGTTGCGCAATTCTTGAGTTTGTAGGACAGAGGGGAAAGAAGAGTGGTATTTGGTACGGAGTTGCTTGTACTCAGCAACCCGTTTTGTTTTGCAATTCGTAATTGTAAACACGAAGTTAGCTGCAGCTTATTATTTGACATTTCTTTTTATTCTTTGCTTCGCTGTGAAAAATTGTTATTATTATTTCATTTATTTTATTATTTTTATTACTTCATTTTTTCTTTGACTTCAATTTTTTCACAGAAATAGATTGGACCAATAATAAATTCATTTTACACAAGCTAATGAAGTGAACTGTCAAAAATGTAAGAATTTGAAAGCAAAAGAAAACGAAAAGTTGCGGCAATAAATTTCTCTGTGTGAACATTAAGGCAACTTTAAAAGAGAATTGAAAAAAAGTTGCGCAACAAAAATTGCCTTGTGTGAACCCAGACTTTGTTTAAAACCATCGTTTGATTATTGATGATGCAAAGAAACGTTTAAATAAATTCCAAAGGAAGGAAATATTAAAAACCGGCAATACTCAAACATATTTTTATATATAAGCGCAAATTTGTTAATTATAGAGCAGAAATATTATTGAAATTACACTAATAATAACAAATGTTAACCTTTCCCCCAAAATGTGACTACATCATAAACTCGGTAACTCTATTTTGTAAGCAAAACAAAAAAGTGTGTATGGACGCCAAATTGAAAGAATGCTTTTAATATAATTATTTTATACCATTCACACCCTTTTTGGTGGGATATGAACAATATAGCAATACGAAAATGTAGCAAAAGAGATCGGTATGATGGTGGAAGTTTACGCTTCGACATTTTCAAAATGATATTGCAGTGGCATGTGTAAGCGAGAGATTCGACTAATTCGAACAATTTTTCGTTAAGGCCCATTTACACGATACCACTGTCGTATGATTTTTCAAAATAAAAATCCGATGAAATTCATCGGACTGTCATAAAGTCGTACCGACATTATTTCTGCATACTTAGGCCATTTACACCATCACACTCAATTCTTAAGAAAACAGCTGTTTAAAATAATAAGTGTGTGTTTACACATGAAAAGTTTTCTTGCTGAAAGTCTTGAGTTTATATGTTTCTTGCTTCGCAATTGTCAAAGTGAAGTTATTTTACGTTTTCTTTAATTTTTATGTTCGTTTGTGTTATGAAAGACAATAATTTGACATAAAGTTAATTTTAATGAAATAAAATGATAAAATAAATACAGCTACTCACACTCAAAGTGGGACATAAAGAAAAAGTCTTATGTTGCCATGTTTGGAACGCAAAATAAGTCTCGGTTGAATTTAAAATTTTTTATTTAATATACTTCTTTTAAGGTGCTATTACACGATGTGTTTTTTATATATGTACTGTTACTTTTTTTTTATCCATATGAAATTCCTCATGTCTGTCAAAATTGTCTTTTACATACGATTCATAATTTTTGCTATCACACGTGCATATGTATTTCCGTACGACATAACCTCTAAATGTAAACAACAGCTGATTTAATTTGTGAATTTACAAAAATTTATTGTTAAAAAAAAATTATATATTTATTAATTGTTAATTAATATTAAACAATTTATTTTTCTTTCAATATTAGTCTTTATAATTTACTCTGTTTTTCTTTCGCCACAAGCAGTGTTGTATTTTCATATGTTTGTCATGCAAAAATAGAACCTGTTCTAATTGAAAAATGTACATGTGACTTTCCTCATGTATTGTACATAAACAATGTTTCATATGTACTACACGATGTGTACAACTTTTTACTAATACACACACATTTTCCGCAGTGGTCACAGTAATGGCACCAAATTTTTCGTGCGAGTAGTGGCAGACACTAACGATGATTAATGTTACCCTGTTATAAATTTAATGCAAATTTACTGGATTCTGTAAAATTGTAATTAAAGTTTTAACTTGTTAAATCTATTATAATGATTTATTTTTTGAAATGCGCATACAAAAACGCAAGTTTGTTAATTATAGAGCGTAAATATTATTAACTATTATTAAAATAATACTAATAATAATAAATGTAAACATTTTCCCTCAAACATGTGCCTGTATAATAAACTCGGTAACTCTACTTAAAATAAAATAAGAGAGAGAAGTATACAAATTTTTTCAAGTTTACGCTTCGACATTTGAAAAATGAGATTGCAGTCAGATGTGTGAGCATAAAATTTAATGGCGATGGATTCGACTAATTCCAACAATTGTTCGTTGATAATACGTACACAACGATTTTGCAATTTCAGTGTGATGTGAGATTGGGGGGTTAATTAAAGATATATATAGACAAAATAAAAAAAAAATTCTTTCAATTTCTTAATAACGTTCTAAAATTAGCCATTTTTTATTCCAACTGCTTAAAGCTCAACTCACACTTAAAGAGGGACACTACAATTTTCAATTTTATATATCCCTTTAAATACTTTTTTAATACTGGGTTGACTTCCCATTGTTTGCAATCACAGCTTGAAGACGTCGTGGTATGCTTTCAATCAAGTTTTAGCTAAATTCGGGTTCAATATTATACCACTATTCTATTACGACATCCTTTATTGCGGCAATACTTTTAACCCTCCGTTTAGCTACCCTTTTTTTTAATTCTGCCCAAATATGTTCTATAACATTCAAGTCTGGAGACTGGGGAGGAGTCTCCATTACTTTTTGACAGTTATAAAGTAGCCAAGTTCCTGCATTCCATGATTTATGTTTAGGGTCGTTGTCCTGGTAGAATACGAAGTCGTTTTTTATACCCAGGTTTTCGGCGCTTTCCTTAATTTTCTTTGAGAATGTCAATGTAATACTTCGAATCCATTATTCCGTTTACAAAATGAATTTTACCAACCCCAGACGCTAACATACACCCCCATATCATAAGGGAACCTCCGCCATGCCTGACTGTTTTTTAATAGCCTTATCTTGAAATTCAGTACGAGGTTTGCGCCAATCGAATCTTTTTCCATCTGGTCCAAAGAGATTTATTTTCATTTCATCTGTAAAAAGAACCTAAGGAGATAATGTTACAATCGAAAAAAGTTTGTTTAATTAAAAACAATAGTACTCACTTTTGACCAGAATGTTGTATCCTTATTTGCATGCCTTTGAGCAAAGGCATATCTCAGCTGTTGGTTTTTATCAGATATTAAAGGCTTTCGGCGGCAGGCTCTTCCGTGTAAATTATTACCTCTGAAGACTCGGCGGTTTGTTTCAGTGCTAACATCAATATTTTTTATTTCTTTAATCTATTTTTAATGTCAACTGCTGATAAAAGTGGGTCAATCTCTGTTTCAAACAACATCGCTTATCACGGTCGGATAATTTACACCTTTTCGGATAATTTCTTTTTTTATTTTCGACACTACCGGTGGCTTTACTCTTTTTTTATTTACTATATTTGCGATTTCTCTGATAGATTTTTCTTTTTTATAGGTAATTGTTTATTATAATTTGTCGTTCTTCAACTGTAGTTTGACAATTTTGTGACATTTTGAAAAAAATTAATACTTTGCCACAATGAAATATCATAAAACACTGATGTTAACTCGTAATTGCTGATTGAAATCCCAAAGATAACGGTATTTCAAAAAAGGCATCTGTCCCACTTTGAATGATGAATATGTAAACACGCATATTTTTGTCTATTTACACTGTACAAAAACGAATGCTGACAGTTTTAGTAAAGTTTTATTATAGTTAAATAAAATAGAAGGAAATTATGGCAAATTTTTTTATAACCACAGAAAATATTTAATATAAAGTATATAAACTGAGAATTTTTCGTAGTGTCCCACTATGAGTGTGAGTAGCTGTAGATAAAATGATAAATTAAACATGAACAAATCGTGAATTTCAATACAAAAATTTCAGTGTGTAGACACGGATGAAAGTTTAAAAGAGAATTTTAAACAATTTCAGAAAGAAAAATTTCATATGTAAACCGGGACAAAGAAAAATTTCATGGTAAACCGGGACTTAGTTAAAACATATTTTAAACTATCTCTGGATTTATATAGTACTGCCAGATTGAACGACTAATGTAATTTAAATATAACGGACAATTAACGTAAATTTTAAGTAAAAACCACAAACTATTTTTATATAATATATATTTATCTTTATTTATTAAGATACATTTACATATATATGAAATTTAGGAAAATCGTATAAAAGAAAATAAAATATATATATAACATACAAACACACATAATAATTTGTTTTTATATTTTGTTGTTGCTTTTGGTATTCAAAAGTTATACAATTCATTTAAATAGAATTTTAAATATAGTTGTTTTTTTACATTCAACATGTTGGTTGGGAATTGTGATAAAATATATATATATTTTTTTGTATGGATTAGATTTTTGTAGTTTTCTGGAATTCGCTCCTTTGTAACACTATTACAACTATGCATGTATGTATTTATTTATTTTAATTAATTAATTATGTATCTTTTATATATATAATAATTATTTCACTAATGAGCGTTTTTGTTTTCAAAACTTTAATTTATATTTTGCCAATTTGATTTTGAATATTAACATTTTATTTTTGTTTAAATAAAGTTTATTTTGCAATATTTTAGAGTTAATTAAATTTTTGTTATATTTTTTAAAATAATGTTTACAAAAATTATTTATAGGTAATCATGTACATATTGTAGCGCCAGTTTTTTTTTGTGTCATTTTTAAATATTTTTTTAATATATAATAATTAAGCTTTTATAGTTTTTTTTAATATTAATTTTTTATATGATAGTTGATGGGTTTTAAACTAGGTTTTTTTAAATTTTATTTATTTATTATTTATAATAATATTATTATTTTTTATTTATTATTAATACTTAAAAAAATTCTCTGGTGGGTCTAATCTGAGAGTTTTGTGTATTTTTTTTTTTTTTGGTAATAACTATTTATTATGGAAGTGTTTTTTTATGCTTAACTGTTATAGCATAAAATTGCGAATTTCGGAACTCAAATTTTAATTTCAATGTGGAAAAACTTAATCAATATATGTATATCGCTAGAGCTTTTTAGCATTAAGTAGAGCTTTAGCTTAAATATTAATGCATTTTCAGTTAATACTTTTTACATTTATAATTAATAATAATTTAAAATAAAAATAAATTTTATAATACAGGTTCATCCAAACGAGAAACTATAAATGAAATGTCATAGTGTATTATCTGAGCCAAATGGACCTTTCTTTTTATAAATTTTGTATGAACGGTAAGTAGGTACAGTGTTGCCATACCAGCAGATTCAACTGTCATTCGGAGTTTTTGACGTACTAAAGAGATTTTCAGATTTTTTTCTTCCCAAAATACAGCTCTTTTAATGAATGAAGTTTCACAATTTATAGGCTAATTAAATGGTTAAATTTTGGATGAAAAATACTTGAAAACTATTTTATAGTTTTCGATTTTCCATATACATTTAATCTGCTTCGTTATGTTTCGTTCCATAGTATCTTTTTATTTTATTACTTTTTATTTCTATTAAACGATAGAAATAAGTTGAATGTAAGTCCTCAAATTCATTTACTTAAGGTGCTATTACACGATGTGTTTTTTACATATGTACTGTCACTTTTTTTTATCCATATGAAATTCCTCATGGCTGTCAAAATTGTCTTTTACATACGATTCATAATTTTCGCTATCACACGTGCATATGTATTTCCGTATGACATAACCTCTAAATGTAAATAACAGCTGATTTAATTTGTGAATTTACAAAAATTTATTGTTAAAAAAAGGTTATATATTTTTTAATTGTTAATTAATACTAAACAATTTATTTTTCTTTCAATATTAATCTTTAAAATTTACTCTGTTTTTCTTTCGCCACAAGCAGTGTTGTATTTTCATATGTTTGTCATGCAAAAATAGAACCTGTTCTAATTGAAAAATGTACATGTGACTTTCCTCATGTATTGTACATAAACAATGTTTCATATGTATCACACGATGTGTACAACTTTTGTTGTGGGAAAATTTGACAGTACATATGTAAAAAACACATCATGTAATAGCACCTTAAGTCTACACCTGATAAGAACTTATGCGAACAGTAATCAAGGTAAAAAAACATCAAAAAGTTTGTCTCATAATATTCTGTATGTCAACAAGTAACAAACTTGCGTAGATTTTTACATTTCGTTTCCATTTATTTTTAATTAAAAACAAAAATATAAATTTTTATTAAACAAGCGCCAAGTGTAGAAAATTTTGTTTGCACATGAACAAATCCATAGTCAGAGGGAGTCCACCACACTAGATAAAAATTTGACATTTGTTTGAAAAAATTTTAAAGCAGATGTATGTGCAGTGTTAATTGCAATAAAATGTTTATATCTAAAAATATTTGAATATATAGCACAAAAAATTAATGTAATAATTTTTACGCATCTTAGAGACCTCAAAGAACCCTATAGGAACTGCAGAGCTCAAAGGTTAAAAATTTTTCGTAAGCTGATGAGTATCATTAAACACAATGGGTCGAACCAAAATTTTTTTGCACAAAAATAGAAGCATATTAATATTGAATTCCGACAAAGGGAATGTAAGTGTTGCGATGGAAAAATCGGACTATGAAAGTAGAATGAATAGCATCCCCAATGATATGATGACGTATAGGAGGATAAACAAAGACCTTATATCATCATTGCAGAGAACGAACAGTGAACTGGTTGATGAATTATAAAGGGTCCGCCAAATAACTTTTTTTTTTTTTTGAAAATGCTATAAAAAAAAACTACTGAATATTATCTCAAATTTCTTTCTTTATTTCAAAGTACAATCCTTCCGGTTAATAATGGAAAATAATTTCATTAAAATTTTCTGCCTCGGCTGGCCACGATCGGTCTAATTTTTAAGCACATTATCGATTGTGTGCAGCTGTATTTCACCAATGGCTTCACGAATATTGTCCTTTAAAGCGTCAATTGTCTCTGGCTTGTTGGCGTAACACTTATCTTTGAGGGCACCCCACAAATAATAGTCCAACGGTGCCAAATCGTAGCTACGAGGTGGCCAAACGATATCAGCTCTGCGGCTGATAATGCGATCTTCAAAAACAGGGCGCAAAACATCGAGTGTAGCTTCGGCTGTGTGGCACGTAGCGCAGTCGTGTTGAAACCAAATGTTGCCAATATCCTCCTCTTCAATTTTTGTGAACAAAGATTCATTCAACATGGCCCGATAACGATCGCCATTGACTGTAACGGCCACTCCTTGCTCATTTTCGAAAAAAAAATGGCCCAATTATGCCTCTGAACCAAATTCCGCACCAAACAGTGACTCGTTTTGGGTGTATCGGCTTTTCAATGTATGCGTGCGGGTTTTCTGTGCCCCAAATGCGACAATTTTGCTTGTTTACATACCCGCCAAGATCAAAATGAGCTTCACCTGAAAAGATGATTTTTTTTTTTGGCAACATCGGCATCTTCTGTAAGTCGATCGCAGGCCCACTTAGCGAAGCGAAAACGCATTGGATGGTCAGTTGGCTTCAACTCCTGAACCAATTGGACTTTGTATGGCGTCATACCAAGGTCTTTATGCAAAATTCGTCTCAATGATGCCTCCGAAATGTTCAATTCTTGAGAACGACGGTGAATTGATGTTGATGGCGCTTCACGCACACTTTCTGCCACAGCAGCAATATTCTCGGGTGTACGTACTGTTTTTTGCTTTTCACGCTTTAGTTTATTGATGAGGATGCCAGTTTCATTCACTTTTTTCACAAGATAACGAACATACGGAGCTGACGGTGCTTCTCTTCTTTCAAAATCCGTACGCAATTTTCGCACACATTCTGCAACATTACCATGATTTTCAAAGTAATGTCGCAATATTTCCCAGCGTTGTTCAAGCGTATACACAACTAATTAATTATCTGTCAAATCAGACATGAGCTAAGTGTTACCATTCACGAAATAAGCACTAGTTGAAAAAAAAAAAACGTTAGATGGCGGACCCTTTATAAGTGCAATAGTATTTTTGTGATAGAGAAAAAGAGACTTAGCATTAGCACCCAGAATATACATATGGACTCGTAAAGATCCATAAGTATGGATTCCCACTTAGACCAATCTCTGCATCAGTTAACTCACCATCTAGTGGCTTTTGACCAACATTCTGAAAATACGTACAGAAGCTTCAAAATTTAATATAAGGGATGCTGTGCAATTTAGGAATAAGATTAATAATAGTAATATATATGAGGACGAAACATTAATTTCATTTGACGTATATATAATTCCCAAGTATACCAGTAGAATACGCAATCAATGTAATTAAGGATAAATGGGAGGAAATAAAAAAGCACACAACAATACCCAAAGACTTATTTATAATGATATTGAAGTTCTGCATCAAAGACTCATGGTATTTTAAATATAAAGATAAATTATATACACAATACAAAGGTCTACCTATGGGATCACCAGCATCACCCATCGTAGCGGATATTGTTATGGAGGACCTTTTAAAAACCTGTATTGAAAACATGGAGGATAAACCAAGACGATTGTAAAAACAAGTGCAATAAAAAAGACGTTAGACCAGTTGAACAGACGGACAAATTAAATTTACGGCTAGGAAGGATGGTAAGGAAGGATGGAAAAATTAAAAACCCACATCATCTGGATGAAAAATTATTATGAATACGGCCAACAATTTAATAGTATTTTCTATTAGCGAAAAAACATAAAAAAAAATATATTTAAACTAAAGGAAATTCTAAAGTGAAATGCTTTTCCTACAAAAATTATTAATAGCCTTTTTAAATACCAGGAAAACATCAAAAATATACAAATCCATGACATATGTACTAATAATTTCGGAAAGAATATCAAAATCAAAATTATATAACACGAAAAAATTGAAAGTGGCATCAACGACCACAAACACATTAAGAAAACTACTTTCAAATACAAAAAGAAAACATGAGAAAATGGAAAATTCCAACGTACGAGTAATTTATAAAATAAACTTCACTGGTGACATAACCAACATATGCAAACAAGTATATATTGCGACAAAAAAAAAAAAAAATTAAAAACAAGACTATCAGGACACAGATCGGATCTAAGAAATAGGATTAAATTATTGACACAAAAAACGGCGCTAATTGCCCACTGTGCAGAATACAATCATTTACCAAACTTGGATGACGTCAAGATTTTGCAAAGAGAGGATAAATATAACAAACGATACGCACTTGAAATGCTATATATTATAAACATACCGAAAAAGAAACGAATGATTATTGTTACTCGTAGGTTTTGTTATTATTGTTTTTCAGTTACATTATGTTAAAAATGTTTTTATGTTATATATGTTTATGAATTTAGATTCCTGAAGATGTTATCTAATTGATAGCGAAATATTGAATAAATAAATAATTGGCCTCAAGCTTAACTATTTTTATATAAAAATTACAACAAAAAGGTCGAAATAATACTCAAATTTATTAGTATTTCAAAAATTTAATTTTTTGTATAAACTTTAAAAGTTTCGTGAGCCCACTAACCAATCATTATACATATGCTTGTATATAATTTAATAAAATATTTTTAAAATTTGTATGTTGATTTATTTTATTTTATTTATAATATTAATTGGCGAGGCCATTTCTTGTGACTGATGTTTTGTTCTACCGTTTTATCCCGATTTTGACCAAACGTATATTATTTGAAAGGTATTTCTTTTTAGCCGATTTGAGGAAATTTATTTTGAGTAAATTGCATTTAAAGTTGCTACTAACACATACATAAAATTATACAATGCTATGTGTGTGTTTATTAAATTTGTTAATGTATTTGTAATAAAAATGAGTTTGTTTTATGTGTTGATTTGTAAATTGGCTATAATTGATTAGCATACTTTTAGGGTCTTTATTTAATGAAAAAGTAAAATTTCCTAGAATTTGCGCTCGAATTTCGAGGGCTGGAATCTGCTAGTTTATATTATTTTATTACATTAACAGTTGTTTTAAAGAAGTAACTAAATAAAAAATACTTTAATACTGGAATTAAATATATTATGATTAAAAAAAAGAAATAATGATATATAAAATAATAAAAAATAGTGACGTTTTGAATATCTAATCGGTCAAAGTTTAAAAACATGCTTTTGCACGGGTCTGTAATTTTCGACACATAACTTTAGCAATTGAAAAAGTTTAAATAGTTTTTTGATACCCAATGTGCATATTGTTACTTTTGAGTAAATATAATAACTACGGTAAAAAAAGGCTGTTTATCTAATAGTAATGTATTAAAAGAAACACCGGTCACACATTTAAACCTTATTAACACACGATTATTTGAATGTCCTAAAACACCTGATAATTATTGAAACAGCTTATATTCTTAACAATTTTTCCCGAAGAAAATATGGATTACATTCAAAAGGAAAACAAACAAGTAAGAGTGTAAAATTCGGCTGTGCCGAATCTTTGGTATCCTCCACATCGGTTTTTTGTTTATATTAATATCTGTTTATATCTGTTTTTGTTTATATTAAATATGACAAAAAATATTGTCATAACTTTATCCAGGTAAATGGTTCATTTGGTGAATGAGCGTGATTTCAACAGACAGACGGACGTAGAGACGGACATCGCTATATCGAATCGAGTTCTTAAAAGGATCAAGAATATGGGTTCGCAAATGAATTTTTGGATGTTTTACAAATGGAATGATAAACTGATATATACCCTCTGCACAGTGGTGTGGAAAGTCATATATATCAGTAACGATCACAGAAGAAGCTTGTTTATTCTTTTTGCCTTCTAGGATTTTTCCCACAAATCATCTTTCTTTCATGAAGTAACTGTTTGAGATCTCCGCAAAGGTCTTCGAGTGTGGGTACGAACTAGGTCACATTAAAAATCGAATATCATTTTCAACGAAACACGTTTTCACCAATCCTGAGAATGGCGAGATTGCGCCGGTGCGTTGCCATCGTAGAAGAGCACTTTTTTCTTCACCCAATGCTGTCGTATTTGCTTTAAATCAATGACGAATCTGTCCAACAACTGGGACTAATATTCGTGGTTAAACTTTTACCCTTTTCATTGTAATTGGTATGAATGACGCCGCATGCGTTCCAAAAAACAGTCGCCTTGACCTCGTTGGCCGGCAGACCCGCCTTGGCCTTCTGTGGTGCACGTTCATCTGGAGAAGTTCACTGCTTTGACCGTTTCTTGCTTTTTGGTATATTGCGATGGATTCGTATTTACTCCACGGCTACGAAATGGTGCAAAAACTCCATCGGATTGCGATTGAACATCGCCAAACACCCATTTGAAGCGGCGACAAGGTTGCGATTATGGTCGAATTTGAATACAACATAATTAGCTTCGAGAGAAGTTGAAAAAGTCACGGAGCTTTAAAATTGCCTCGTAATTATGTATCGTTAGGTATGGTTTTGAGGGTATTAGGGTTGCCATTATTATGACAAATGATGTTTTTTTTGCTGCAGGTCAAAGGCAAGGTTCAGAAAATACACACACGAAACACACAATGTTCTGTTCAAAAGCAGCCAACACATATCTTTATTTTCATATCAATTATGTGCGTTTCTAAATTTTCTACGGTGCCCAACACAACCATGACTGTGTTCGTTTTAATATTTCGTTATTTACACGAACATTTTTGTATCACATACTTTTTGTTTCAATCACACATAAAGCACACAAAACATCGGTAACAAAAAATGGCCTAGCCTATTAATATTATAGATATGTTATTGGTATTGGTCTCCTCTACACTTTACTGAATTTAATGTGTGTGTTTTTATTGGTTCTTGAGTTATAAGTAAAAACTCAAAACTCATTCACTTTCTGAGTCTATTTAGCGATTTCCGTCCGTCCGTCTATCCGTTCGTCTGTATGTCCATGTAAACTTTCTAATCAAACTACAGGTCGCAAATATGAACATAGTTTGCTGAATATTGGTGTATTAGCCATTGGATCTACGATATTGAAATTGAAATGTTCAGACCTAGTACCCATACAATTGACCCCTAAAAGATCGGCTTAAATTGCCATAATATCCAATTTATAATATAGATCTCAGTCAAATTGGGTTTGTGAATGTTTATTACATCCATTTATCAGTAGTTCAAAAATAATCCCTACACGACAATTCTTAATCATAGCCCCCATATGAAGCTGATTCCCGATCTTCACTTAAATCTATCAAAAGACAAAATTGTTTCAGATATTTTTCCGAAATTTGATTTGTATATGTTTTTGCACAAAATGACATTGAAAATGATCTATGTATATTTATACCCTATACCACTATGTGGTTTGGGTATAATGACTTTGTGCTGCTGTTTGTAACAACCAAAAATATTTGACCTAGACCCATCTTTAATTATACCGATCGGCACAGAATCACTTTCTGAGTCGTTTTAGCGATGTCCGTCCGTTCGTCCGTCCGCCTGTGTGTCCATGTAAACCTTGTAATCAAACTACAGGTCGCAAATATGAATATATTTTGATGAAATTTGAAAATTTTATATACGCTTATATCGGCCATAGGATGAAATTGGTCAAAATCGGTCCATGTTCAGACCCCATACAAATGACCCCTATGAAATCAATATAAATTGCCATAACATCCAAATTATCATATGGATCTTAGTAAAATTGGGTTTGTATCTGTTTATTGTATCGATTAATCATTAGTCCAAAAATAATCCCTATTGGACAATTCTTAGTCATAGGCCCCATATAAAGCTGCTCCCCGATCTTCACTTAAATCTATCAAAAAAACAAAAATATTCCACAGATTTTTCTCAAATTTGGTTTGTATATATTTTTTCAAAATATAAGTGACTTTACCAAATATGGTCAGGATCGGTCCATTTTTTGACCTAGTCCACATATAAATATAGCAACCGTTATGAACTTTTTCATATCTGCAGCCAAAAAAATTAACAACAATGCCACTCAAATTTGGTTTTTGCTTATTTTCTATATCCAGTAAGTTGAACCGAATAGATAGGATTTCTAAACCATGGTATAGGGTACTGGTTTTATCTCAATTAATTGGAGTAAATATTTAGTGTTATTTATTGCTATTAACAACATTTTTCGTTACCTTCGCTTCTAAATATGTTCTTTTCATTACATTTCAGTACATGTTTCCAGTTTGTAAACAGATGTGAGAAAGTGGCCTGAAACATAACTGATGTTACAAAATAAAACATGTTTCGACATCTAATAGACAACAAAACTTATACTAATAAAATCCAACAAATGTAGCAGAAACATGTCTGAATTATTACTGAGTTTGGGCTTTGTTTTAAATTGCTATATTTTATTTTATAAATTTGTTCTTCAACCTTTAACTTAAGAAGCTTGAACTCCTGACCAAAACATTAAAAAAATAAATTCATTCAATATTAGTTACGTTAAATCTTTTTAGACTTAAGTTGAAAACTTAAATATTTCAAGGAACTAGTAATGATTATGGATTCATAAACAATCGAAAATGAGTTAGAAAATAAGCATGAATTCTTTAAAGAACATAGTGAATTAGAAAAAAATAAAAATTTATCCGATTTAATAAAATGTGCTAATGGATTCATTCGTTAAAAGTTCATTCAAAAATAAAAATTGGATTAGTGAAAGAATTCCAAGAAACTTTATTAACAATTTTTTTTTCAGAACTAAGAATCGAGTATATATGTATATTTTTGAAATATTTGTATACTGTCATCTCATTCAATAAAATATGTACATTAGATGATTCTAAGTAGCGAAAGCTGTTTTCTTTTTACAATATAAGGACCCAAAAAATGAGAATAAATAACGGGGCACTTTATATAAAAACAAAATTCATTTGAGCGTAACTCCAAACCACAAAAGCTGGTATGGTTTATTGTTTTTAACAGAAATGTGTGTCATTGATCGAGTTTTGAAAAGCTCAGCTACTTAAACTAGCACGAATATCGTCTTGTTTGTAAGATCTAGCGATGTTTTTTTTGTAAGAACTATAGAGAATTACTAAAAATAAAAGTAGATTTTTGAATTCAATAAATTAATGATATTTTTTGTTGTTGTTGATTTTAGCTATATTTGAATAAATATTGCATTTAGAGAGTGTCCTGCACATTAACATGTTTGTATTGTATTTATGTATATACATAAGTATATTTTTTTATAATTCTTTTATACACTTAAATGAAAAATTTTTATAAAATGTTTCTTATTTTTCTTTTTTTGTTTTTAATTTTGTTGTTGTAATATTTAGCCTCACTTTAGCATTATTATATAGTTTTTAATATTGTAGTATCTAAGTATTTCCTATAATTTTTTAAAGTTTTTTGGGTACTTTTGTTTGTTTTTACAGTTTAAGAACTAAATTACAATTACATTGAGATTTTTATGTAAAAAAATGTTTTGTAAAAAAGTTTTTTTTTAATCTTAACGCCTTTATAAATTTTAAAAAATCTTTTCAAGCCAATTGTTATAAAAATAATTTTATATTTAAATTTTTTTTGTGTGTTTTTTTTTTTATAATAAGTAGAAAAAACATTTATCATAAGTATGAAAAATTCGTTATTAAGAGTTATTAAAATAAATGTTAAATATTTATTTTCTGTTTTTCTTCTTCTTGTAAATAATTAAAGAAGAATTTTTAAGCATTTTATAAATTTACACTGATTTAGTTACCTTGTAGCTTTATTTTAACTACATATTACTTAATTAATTTATACAAAAATAATTATAAAACATTTAATTTAAATAGAACGAGTAAATTTTATTTTAAATCACACTTAGACTTAGAGAAATATTAAATTTAGTGACATAAATTATCAAAATAACAAAATTGAAATTATTTCTTTCCCCTTGTCAATGAAAATGTTGATGAAAATACAACTTCGATTTGAAAAAGATTGCGTCTCCTTGCGTTAGGCTGTATTCGCATTCACATCTCATAAGAGTTATATTATAACATAACATTTGTGGTTGAAGTATGAAAACCCTTAATTATTTGTGTTTTGTTTTTCGCTATATAAATTCTTATGGCGTTTTTTTATTTATAATAAATATTTTGTCTATGTCACTTCAGTTTTGAATTGATATTTATATTTTTTAAAATATTTCTAAAATTGGTTACTTAATGCTATTTTTTTCACATTACTGTTTCTATTTATTCATAATGTTGGTTTTCTCTTTTTATTTACAATTGTTAAGTTAAAATTAAAATAAAAAAACAAAAAACTTAATAAAACACTAAATGCTTTTGTAACAAGTTAAAAAATTATTTTTTCTCGGAAGAAAACTATTACCGATATTGCCTTAAATAAGAATAAAAAATGTCACTAGCTTAGGCAAGCCGATCTAATTTGAATAGAGAGATGTTTAAACAAACATCGTTACCAAAAAAGTAAAAAAAAAATTAAAAGTTAAGGAGCTAAGTCAGAAAGTAGACATTTACAAATGTGACATTTATGTCCGTCCATCCGTCCCTCTGTTTGTGTGTCCTTCTCCACAAACTATAGACTAAGCGTATTATATATATTCTTCTATATGTACATATGTATATATATCTTTTTTTTTTTAATTTTGCACATACTCCGAAATCATAAAGTAGCCAAATTATATTGCTCGACAGTGTTTTTATACATATTTGCTTGTAAAAACATATGGTAAAACGGTCTACAACACGTTTCGAGATCTTAATAAAACAACAAAACGTAAACAAAAAAGAAGCCATTAAATATTCCACAAAATGTCTGACACATTTTTAATATAGCATATATAAATCAAATGAGCTCTTTTCGTAATTTGAGCAAAGTGTACAGCCTTTGCTACTGGTACCAAATTTAATGATTTTTCAATTTAATTTAGCTTGATCGGCTGAAATGCTATTGAAATTGGTAAAAATCCAATGGCTAATGTGGTTTATGTTTGTGAAAAAGGCAAAAAAATATAACCTATAGACAAATCTACCGACGATAACTTTAATCTGTCGCCTAGTATTTTTACCAGTTAAAATTGGCCTAACGTTATCTGACTATAACATGGCAAAAAGGCAAAATCATTGATGCCATTTAATAAGGTGCGAGTACTGATTATTACCGAAAGAATCAATTTTAAAATCTCATTTTCATACTTTTATAATGTAATAAAAGATGTTTGAAGTTAAAATTTAACCGTTAGCCAGACATCCTGAATGTCTACCAATAAAAAAGGGAAACAATTCAAGTAATCGCTTTCAAACCTTCTCATGTGTTGATTTTATGTGGCGAACTCCCACTAAGAAGCACTAGTTTTTTCGATTATAAACGGTCTGTCTTAAAAACCTATTTCTTCGTAAGGGAGAATAGTAGGCTATAATAATAGAAAGAGCTTACATATGCTCCTTCGTTTTATCCTACCTCTAAAAGTCGAATATTTGTTTGTTAGGTATCTATATTGAAATAGGGATGAATGTCTGTCCTTCTGCCATATAAACGTGGAATACATATCGCAAAGTTTATTTGTTTAAAAAATGTGTACTATAGTACATAAAAAATAATTTATTGTAACGAGGACATACGCTTTAGAAAATGGGTTTAATCATCACGGCCCCATACAAACTACTTCTCTGAATGGAACATAAATGATACAATCACCTACAAAATGAAAAAGCTTTGAATATGTAAAATGATTAATATAACATGGACTCATATCTTTTCCTAATTAAGTAGCTTTTCTTAAAAAATTAAGAGAAAAAAAAGCACTTTTTCTAAAAAATTTTGTTTTTCTCAAAACAGTACGTTTACTTAGAGAAGTAAATTTTCTTAAAAATTACCTTTCCTTTAAAAAAGTAAATTTTTTTTAAAAAAATACCTTTTTTTTTAAAAAAGTACCTTTTCTTTAAAAATAAATTTTCTTAACGAAGTTAGAAAATTATAGTCGGTTTAGACCAACTATACGATACTCTATACCATGTGTTTAGAGACCCTATCTTTTAGGTCCAACTAATTAGATATAGAAAATAAGCATACACCAAATATGAGTGGCATTGTTATAAATTTGTTTGCCTTCGGATATGAAAAAGTTCAAATCGGATCCTATATTATATGGAATAGAGCGAAAAATGGACCGATCCTGACTATATTTGGTAAGGTTACTTATTTTTTGCAAAAACATATACAAAACAAATTTGGGAAAAATCTGTGCAATTTTTTGTTTATTGATAGATTAAAGTGAATATCGGGAATCAGCTTCATATGGGGGCTATGACCAAGAAATGTCCTGTAGGATTTATTTTTGGACTACTGATTAATAGATGTAATAAACAGACACGACCCAAATTTGACCGAGATCTATATGATAATTTGGATCTTATGGATATTTAAGTCGATCTCATAAGGGTCATATGTATGGGGGCTAGGTCTGAACATGAACTGATTTTTACCAATAGCCATAGAAGCTTATACACAAAATTTCATCAACATATATTCATATTTATGACCGAAAATTTGATTACAAGGTTTACATGGACACACAGACAGACGGACGTACGGACGGAAGGTCAGACGAACATCGCTGAATCGACTCAGAAAGTGATTCTGAGTCGAACGGTATAATAAAAGATGGTTTTAGGTCAAATATTTTTGGTAGTTACTACATCTTCACAGTCATTCATTATACCCCGACCTTCTTCTTCTTTCTTAAAAAAGTAAATTTTCTGAAAAAGTATATTTTATTCAAAAAAATACCTTTCCAGTGCCTTTCTAAAAAAAAAAATCTTAAAAAACTACCTATCCTTAAAAAAGGTAAAATTTCTCTAAAGTGCACCTATTCTTAAAAAAGTGCTTTTTCTTAACAAAAAATGTAATTATCTTTTCTTAAAAAAATTCTTTTTTTTAAAAAAGTAAATTTTCTTAAAAAATTGCCTTTTCTTTAAATTGCCTTAAATTTAAACAGCCGTATTCATAAAAATTGAAGTGTACTTCAAGTAGACTTTATTATATGTTTTTCATACAAAATTTGTTGATAAAGTCTACTTGAAGTACACTTTAATTTTTATGAATACGGCTGTATAAGTTTAATTTCTTAAAAAAAGTACCTTTTCATAAAGAATTCTTTTTTTTTTAAAGCACCTATTATTGAAAAAGTACTTTTTCTTTAAAAACGTAATTTTCATAACAAAGTACCATTTCTTAAAAAAGTACCTCTTTTTAAAAAATTAAAAAGTACCTCTTCTTTAAAAAATTAATTTTCTTAACAAAGAACCTTTTCTTAAAAAAATATCTTTTCTCAAAAAATAATTTCTTAAATGCCATGCAGCTAACTAGGCAAAAAATAGTGGTACCAACAATGGGTACCCAAATTATATTATTTGTATATTGCGTACAAAAGCCAAAGTTGTACATATGAAATTAATCAATAAACAGGTTAAAATAATTGCCTGAATTACCATATCGAGTTTCTTGGGCATTTTTTCCAACAACTTTCTCAAAACTCGGATTAATCTATAGAATAATTGTATCATTGGGAACAATTATTTAATTATTTATTTAATTAATTTTCCTACACATAAATTTGTTTAATTAAATATTATTTTTTCTTATACATACATATAAGAAATCGAGAAAAACCACAAATAATAAAAAGGAATCAGAAAAATTTAATTTTAAATTACATATTATGCTAATATCTGTGGTCACAATCCATAACCGCCTAAGTCGATTTTAAGAATGATTTGAGTTATGTATGCTCTCATATTCTACTTACAAAACTTTATTTTTACTCGAAATCGCCACTTCTCTAATAATGTTTTTTAAAAAGATATTAATAAAAACATACTGATCTAATCGTAATGAAGCCCCATTTCATTTATATAAAAAATTTATTTTTCTTGAAAGCATGATTTACGACTTAGGCGGTTTATGCTTGTGACCACAGATACATATATGTATAAGCAATAAAAATTCCATACTGAACAAAGTGGGAAAGTATTATTTTAGCTATTGTGTATTCTGTTGTTGTTTTAAATAAAAATACTTATAATTTTAAGTTTTAAATTTGTTATAAATAGAGATTTTTAAAATTATTTGAATTCCTCTTGTTCCAAAATTTAAAACTAAATTTTCATTGAAAAATTACTGTTTATGAACAAAAATAATAACATCAAAAATTTGAAAAATAAAAATTAAATTTTATTTTACAATAGTTTATGTATGTATATTTATTAATTTGTAATATTATTTTAAAATAAAAAAAAATTATTACTTATTCAATTTTGTTTTTTTTTTTCTTCACAACAAAAAATTTAATTTTTTTTAGTAATATTATACAAACACACATATTCATATAAAATGTAAAAAGTAAAAAAGAATTATATATATATTATTTAATTAATACCGATTATAGTTTTTTGTTGTTGTTATTATATTAAAAAGTATCCAATTTTTATAAAGTATGAATCTCATTTTTGTTAAGTTTTTGTCTGTAGTTAATAGTGTATATATAAGAATATTGTTTTTTAATTCTGTTTAGTTTCGAATATAATAAATTGTTAATTATAAATATTATTGTATCCATTGATATGCAAGTATGTCTTTCTTTTTTCTTTTAAAATTTTTTGTTTTGTCTTCATCTAATAAAAAAAAAAAAAAACAATTTAACGAAAAATAACGAAAATAAAAAAATAAGCTACTCAGACTACTATTTTGTAAATGTTTTTTTTAAAGAAATTAATTTATTTTTCTAAAGTTTTCTTGATTAAATATACAGTGTTGAATACAAAAAGAATAATAATAAATATTTAAAAGAACATGTTTTCTTTTTGTTATTTTATAAAAATATAAATTCTAATATATATTTTCTGTTTGTTAAAAATATATTTTTCAAATTGCTTATCAGGTTTGTTGGAAGTTTTAATGTTATAACTTTTTTTTTAAGATAACTGGACTATTTTAACTATTTGTTTTAAATTTTATTTTAATTCCAACATTTTTTGTAATATTTATACGATTTTTTGTTTTTTCGTAACATAATTTTTTTATTTTTTTTTTCAAAACTACAAATTAATGAAGTATAAAAGTACAAAAATCTTTTGTTTTTATTTTAAATAATTTCTACATGATTTGCTTTAATAGATATAAATATATTTATATAAATGTTTTTTTTCTGTTTTGTTGTTAAAGGTACATAAACTGGTTGTCTTACTTAAATTAAATTAAATAAATTAATATATTTTTTTTTGTTTGGTTATAAAAAACGATTTCAATAAAAGTATTGTGGCATGCATTATTTAAAATTTTTTCTGTTTTTTTTTATTTAAGAATTTATTTACGATTTGAATTTTGTTAACAATAGCACATTTGATTCATTTTGTATTTAGATGTTGTTCTAATTTTAAATCTAAATCTAATTTAATTTGTTACAATACCATATTTAATGAATTAGCGTATCGAAAGTTATAGAAAACAGAGAGGTATTTTTTATTAGCTAAAATTAAGTAAATAAAAATTTTAACAATGTTTTTACAAATATTTATTTGCTGGTGGGTATTTCACTGTACTACGTTAAGTTGAATTTTGTTGAACCAACAATAAAAATAGTGCAGATCAGTTAAAAAAGTATTTTATTCATAATTGGTGCGAAAAACGAAAAGCGATTACGAAACGATTTTGTCGACAAATTATAATAAAATAAAAATTTGTGAAATACTTTATTCTTTCCTTAATTTAGTTCAATATTAAAACACTTTTTGAATAATTAATTTTATAATTTTTTATTACAATTTGACATAAAAAATTCGGCAAGCAGTACTGTCATGAGAGGGAGATTTATTTTATGCTCTCACCAGAGTTGCCTACTTCTGTAGGCAAAAATCAAGAAAGATTACGTCATCTGAATGTTTTACCGTTATATGATGTAGTATGTCCCTCGCAAGGGTTACCAAGTCTGTTTCATGTGTGAAAATGATAAAATCTTGCGAAAAATGTATGTTTTGTGTGATAGTTGGCAACTCTCCAATATAAATCACTGTGACAGTTCTCACAAAAATATTAAATCAGTTCTTGTTATAAACGTTATAAACTACAAATTTCGCTTTATATTTTATTAAAAACAATATTAATATAATTAAAATTAATAAAAAACATTCAGTGAAGTGTGTTCAAAAAGTTGCAGCATAAAGAAAGACTTAAAACGTAAACATGAGGTGTGCACTGGGCACAAAATGAAAAAATGCATGCAAAACAATAGTAATAGTAATAAAAAACAAATGAGAAATTGTGCGAAAAACTAACATTTTGGGTGTTTTTAATGAAGCGATTTATTTTTTTACTACAGCTGTATGTTTTCTAAATTTAAATATAGACGTCTATCATATATTCTGGGGTACAACAAAGATATTTTAAGTACAAACGCCAAGTTTGCAGATGCACATAAATTTTTATTAAGTAAATCTCAACATACAGTGTTTAATGAAGAAGTAAAAAAACTTTTTTTTATATGTAGAATATACTTTAGAATAAGGTTACTAAATGCCACAATTGCTCAGAGTATCAATAAACTAAAAAAGAAATTTAATAAAATAACAACGTATTATAAAAACATTTAGTAAACTCATTCTAAAGTACAGAACAATGGCCTTAACAATTTGTTTAAATAGTGTTTAAAATAGATAAATTAACAAATTTATAAAAAAAAATTTTTTTTACTAATAAATAAACTGAGGAGAAAAATAAAAATTGTCCCAAAGTTACAATATTATTGTTTATGCATAAACATGCTCATAAAAATAACAATTTGACAGCTGAAAATTATTAGCCAGTAGAAACACAGTTTGCGTAACGTCACTTGCCCTACAGGCGCAGATAATTTTAATACTGTCCACGGTATGGCGTAATCTTGTATTCTATTATTCTTGGTAATATAGATATATATATATATGTATATACTTGAACGTCGTTTGCAGTTTTTCTTACAGAGAAAACAGCTGTAGCAGCTGTAGCAGCATTCGTTATTTTACTTCTACTCATATGTCAAATTTTCAAGTCCGTCTTCATTATTGGTTTAGAATATAAACACAACCAGTGCTTAGAACATAATAATTACAAAATCTATAAATTTTAGTATTCTATTTGGCTGGCAAAAATTTTTAAAAATGGGCCATGGTAGACATTATACCTTAATTGAAAAAGAAATTATTTCAAAATTTAGAAAACAAGGAAAATCTATGAGTGGAATTGCAAAATTTATGAATTGTTCTAAAACAAAGTTTTTCATACAATTTACGTTAATTCAAATGTTAACTCTGAGACAAGAGGTAGAAACCGAAAAACAACAGCTCGATTCGATCAACATTTTTGTCTGCAAACGCAAAACGCGATCCAATTCGGTCATTGGAAGAGCTGAAAAATGATCTATGTACACTAGCTGCGAGTCACACAATAGGAAATGGACTTGAAGAAGCTGAATTAAAAGCCAGAAATCCAAATAAAACTTAAAAAAGGTAATTTTTTGCCAAGCCTCACCTTCAGCGGTGATGCTTAGATCCGATGAAACAAAGATAAATTGTTTGGTTCAGATGGGAAAATGTTTGTACGTAGACCAAAACATACAAACTTTATCCCAAATACACATTGTTATACATTGAGGGGGATGCCTTTTGGAGTTGTTTTTCATCATTTGGGGTCGGTCCAATTTATTGAATAGGTGGAAAAATGTGTGCTGTATTTTACAGTCAGATTCTAAATAGTCATATGCATCCATATGCTGAAGTGAGAATTTATGTAAGATAATGACCCAAAACATTCATCCAAACTGTTCAAGTCTTGGTTTCAGTTATGGACTGGCCCTCTCTGCCTTCGGACTTAAATCCCATTGAGCACCTTTGGAGACTCATAAAAAGAAAATAGGGCATTATAAATCCAGAAACAAAAGACATGTGGGAAAAATTCAAGAGGTGTGGTACCCAATATCTCCGGAAGTATGTGCTAACCATGTACGATCCATGCATCGCAGATGTGAACAAGTCCTAAAGATGAATGCAGCTTAAACTAATTACTAATGTGATACAAGATTATGAAGATAATTGATCTTGAATTTTAAATCAATTTAAAAAATATATATCGTTATTATTATTTTTTCCAAAATAAACAATAATTTATAGTCGGTCTAGACGATACCCTATACCATGGTTTAGAGACCCTATCTCTTCGGTCCAACTAATTCGATATAGAAAATAGGAATAAACCAAATTTAAGTGGCACTGTTATTAATTTTTTTGGCTGCAGATATGAAAAAGTTCATATCGGATGCTATATTATATGGGGACTAGGTCGAAATATGGACCGATCCTGACCATATTTGGTAAAGTCACTTATATTTTAAAAAAATATACACAAACCAAATTTGAGAAAAATCTGTGGAATGTTTTTGTTTTTTGATAGATTTAAGTGAAGATCGGGAAGCAGCTCTATATGGGGCCTATGACTAAAAATTGTCCTATAGGGATTATTTTTGGACTACCGATTAATGGATATAATAAACACATACAAATTCAATTTGACTGAGATCTATATGATAATTTGGATCTAATGGCAATTTATGTCAATTTCATAGGGATCATTTGTATGGGGACTAGGTCTGAACATGGACCGAATTTCAACAGCATTCATCCCATGGCCGGTGAAAGCTTATATACCAAATTTCATCAAAATATATTTGTATTTGCGACCTGCAGTTTGATTACAAGGGTATATGTGCAAACAGACGGATGGACGGACGGACATCTCTAAATCGACTCAGAAAGTGATTCTGAGTCGATCGGTATAATAAAAGATGGGTCTAGGTGAAATATTTTTGGTAGTTACAAAAAGTAGTACAAAGTCATTATACCCAAACCACATGGTGGTATAGGGTATAAAAATACATAGACAAAATTTTAAACTTTTGTGTCCAATTTGACATTTGGATTTAAATTTAAAAATGTCCTAATTTTTCAAATGTATTTTTTAATTTAAGTTTGAACTTTGGACATTTTTCTAAAATCGAAATATTTTTGTTTTGTGAATAGTTCCCAAGAGCTTGAAGATATTTTATTAGATTTTTTATATATTTTTTAAACCCATTTCTTTACCATACATTTCATGTTGATGCAAGGTTTTAACTATATGGGTCACACAAACTGAAAATAACTGTCAACATATCCGGCGTTGTATGGCAGAATATATTGGCAGTATTGGTTGAAAATTGCCTGCTATATACAACGGACTTTGATAGAAAAACATATAGGAAATCAAGTAAGAGTATTAATTTCGGCTATGCCGAATCTTTGATTGCCTCCATCTGGGTTTTTCGTTTACATTAATATCTGGACTTATTGCAGTATTTATAAAAAATGTAAACACAATATTTGATACTAAATTATTACAACAACCACACCAAATTTGTAGCATTTCTTAAGAGGTGTGTCCTTACGTTAGGTCATATGGCACAATAATGGTCGAAATAATGATAAACAATATTATCCTAAGTTTACCCAGGTAAATTGTTTATTTTGTGCATGAACATGATTTCAACAGACAGACAGTCGGACAGACGGACATCGCTATATCGACTCGAGTTGTTATAAGGATCAAGAATAATTGAATATACTATATGGGGTCACGAAATTCGATGCGTTCCCAACTGGAGCCATTCTGCCCAGTTATAGTCTGAAATATGGAGAAACCTCAAAACAATAAAATAAAATTTTCTATACAAAACTAAAAAATGGTGACGATTTTTAACGATGTTGTTTTTCTTAATTCTCTTTTGAAGCTGCTATCAAAAACCTATTGCTTTGGTTTATTTTTCGCATTAATATAAAAAATATATGAATTAATGTGAATTTAAATCATTTTTTTTTATTTTTCAATTCAATTTATTTATTTGTTAAATATTATTTACATTATTTCATTATAAGGTCTAATCTTTTTCTACTTAATAATTTATCATAACTTTTAAAACTATATACAAACACCTATTTAATATTTAAATTATTAATGCCCGTTTTCTCAATAGGAAATTATCTTTTATCCCAACGAGAAACTGCCTATTAAAGAAATTTGGTTTTCTCAATGTGTGGTTTGTTTCTATTTTGTCGCAAAGCTAACCGGCACTCATCTGCCAGTTATTTATTTATCGTACAGATAAATTATTTTCCCAACTTTCATATCAATTTTGAGAGGCATTGCCAACTGAAAATAATTCTCCCAACTTTTATACGTATTTTGAGAGGCATTGCCAACTGAAAATAATGTTTTTGTCGATACATTTAGAAAACCAAAAATTGCTAACCGGCAGTTTATCGGTCCAATAAATTTATGTCCTGGTTAAGTAACAGGCAGTTTGACGATACATTGAGGAAACCGGCATAAGAGTAGAATATTTAGAATTTCTAATCAAATAGCAGAACGTGTCAATATTTCAAAGTTTTAAGTTCAAACCTATTTATTGAGTTTAAAGAAATTACGCATAAATATTAAATAGTAAATAAATATAAATGTAAGTGATTATTGATCTCACTGAAGTGGCCACTTCAAAGTACGAAAGAGAATAAAACGTAACAAGAAAAAAAGAAATGAGTGTAAAGAGAAACACATATGAAAAAAGTCTTCAAAAACAGAAATCGTGTCTTTTTGTTTACCCCTCTTGCTTCTCTACGCCGTTCGCCTACAAACAAAAAAAAAAAAAAGATCATGTGAGTCCGATCACCAGAGGAGATGTGTAAACATCTAGTAATTAAAGATTTTTTATGTCACTTTTTAAAATCACTTATAGCAAATTTGTGGGGTTGTTGAATTATGTATATGTTATACGTTTATATTGTGAAATTTTTAACATTTTACAGTAAAGGGTTGTTGAATTAGCTGAAACAATTTTATTTCATAAT
The DNA here is from genome assembly GCA_963682025.1 of Cordilura impudica. Lineage (NCBI taxonomy): Eukaryota > Metazoa > Arthropoda > Insecta > Diptera > Scathophagidae > Cordilura > Cordilura impudica. The sequence continues at coordinate 158,375,302 of OY821520.1, forward strand.
TTTTCACCAATACAATCATAAGTCACACCGATTTGTCTTACGGCTCACAGCGTAACATGTAAACTCACATGCTACGCTGTTTATACCCTATACCACTATGTGGTTTGGGTATAATGACTTTGTGCTGCTGTTTGTAACAACCAAAAATATTTGACCTACACCCATCTTTAATTATACCGATCGAATCAGAATCACTATCTGATTCGATTTAACGATGTCCGTCCGTCCGTCTGTTCGTCCGTCTGTGTGTCCATGTAAAGCTTGTAATCAAACTGCAGGTCGCAAATATGAATATATTTTGACGAAATTTGGTATTTGATCTTTTATCGGCCATGGGATGAACGCTATTGAAATTGGCGAGAATCGGTCCATGTTCAGACCTAGCCCCCATACAAATGACCCCTATGAAATCAACATATATTGCCATAAGATCCAAATTATCATACAAATCTTAGTCAAATTGGGTTTGTGTGTATATATTACATCCATTAATCAGTAGTCCAAAAATGATCCCTATTAGACAACTCTTAGTCATAGGCCCCATATAGAGCTGCTTCCCGATCTTCACTTAAATCTATCAAAAAACAGAAATATTGTACTGATTCTTTTCAAATTGTGTTTGTATATATTTTTGCAAAATACAAGAGACTTTACCAAACATGGTCAGGATCGGTCCATTTTTGGGCCTAGTCCCCATATAGATATAGCATCCGATATGAACTTTTTCATATCTGCAGCCGAAAAAATTAATAAAAATCCCACTCAAATTTGGTTTATTCTTATTTTCTATATCCAGTTAGTTGGGCCTGAGAGATAAGGTCTCTAAACGCATGGTATAGGGTATCGTATAGTCGGTCTAGACCGACTATAATTTTCTTACTTGTTTTTTTTTTGTGATTGTGTTGTGAAATAGAAATTTAGTCCCCTGCGCGTATAGATGTTTACACATCAAAAAGACGTCGAAAAACGCCGTCGTCAAAAATCATAATGTAAATCATGCCTAAAGGCCCAAATAGACTATGCAAAATGCTTGCGCAACATCGTGTTTGCGCAACGTGTTGTGTAATGTATAGGGGTGTTTTTCATGTTTGCGCAACAGTTATGCAAAAATCAAATTGATTTGATTTTTTGGAATTTTGCGCAACAGTTTTGTGTATTGTGTAGGCAATTTCCATACAAAATTTCCATTTTTTAAAACATCTCGCGTTGTCAACACATGCGGAAGAAAAAAAGGAATAAAATAAATAATAATAAGAAATTTGCGTTGGGTACGTTTAGCAAAATGTTTGAAGAAAAAAATTAACATTAAAATGTCTGAAAAAAAAAATTAAAATTAATAAGATTAAAATAAATACATAAAAAACCAAACTAGAATTCTCTGCTTGTGCTTATGAATTTTGTATAGTGTATATCCAAAACAGCTGTTGCGGAAACACGATGTTGCGCAAGCATTTTGTGTAGTCTATTTGCGCCTTAACAGACCATGTGCGTACATTTTTGTTCGTTTGTTGTTCTGTTTTTTTTTGTACAGTAAGAAAAGATAACCATATTGTTATGCTCTTACTTAAGATGGTTACGCTCTTATTCTCTTTGAAGTTTAAACAAACAAAATTTTAGCTCTACAAAATCTAACCATTATAATGGGAAATCTAACCTTGTTATTTTTTAGCGTTGACAACCTTGTTTATAATAATTTCCTTAGAACACGGGTGGAGGATATCGAAGATCGGCCGAATTTAATACTCTTACTTGTTTTATTTTAAGGTTATACAGCTGTTTCGGGTCGAGTAACCAACCCTCATCAGTAACCAAAAGCTGTAGATATCATTATACAAAATTTTCGTTATCAAAGTTCAAAACACATATTTTTTTGTAGAACAAAGTTTTCTTGGTTTATGATAAGTACCGTAGCACTTCGCGGTATTTAAATTTTTTATTCTTCCTATATATACATAAATCTTATTATTTTAACTAAGTACATATTTTGATATATTCTACGCCTCAGTGGAAACAATTCTTCATATAAAAGCGGCATCTTGCCAGATAATTGAAACAATAATTTAATAATAATTTAAGTTACAAATGGACAAATAAGTAAATCATTAAGATATTTTTTAGAGTTCTTGAACACCATTTATTTTAAATAAAGGTTAAAGATATAAAGATAGTCAAATTAAATAAATAAATGAAAATTACTTGATAAAAGTTTTGAAAAATAAAAATTTTGAGAGCTTTAAATGCTTCAAATCATATAATTTTGAGATTTAGCGAAATACTGCTGCTTGTTTTAGATAAATTTTGGCATTATAGTAATATCCAAATATTTGAAAGAATAAATTTGATTTTCTATAGATATGAACGCTGCTGGTTTACCACGACGAAAATATAATAAGGCACCACGTTTGCTATTGGTTAACTACTAAAAAGCTCAAATTAAAAAAAAAAAAATAAAAAATAAAGAGTATAGCGACTTTCGGCGTACGAGAAAGAATGGATAAAAAATAGTCTATCAAAACAATAGTCGCTATCCTGTCATGTTTACAATGAAACACTGTGATGTAGCTACATTATTGACCAACAACTAACACAGAAAACTGCTAGTCGAGTTATAAAGTCGCTGATAAGTTATAGATTTTTGATCACTCACAGACAAAAAAAATGTATCGTGTGTTGTTGTATTATTTTAAGCAATTAGTAAACGCACCGCACCGTACTGATTGTGTTTATTATTTGTTTTTTTTTTTTTCAATAGAAAAAATCTAAAAAACTAATGAACAGATTGGTTTTAGTATCAACACTAGACAACGAAATATTAAAAATGTATTGTGGTTTACAAATTTTTTATTTGTTTTTTTTTTTTTCGGAAAGCAAAAAGTAATACCAAAGTTGTTTTCAAATAAAAATATTTAAAACTTCAATGGACCGAAATCTAAAAAAAATATATATTTCTTCGATGAAAACTAAAAGGTATTCATTTCTCGCTCAAAGCCTGTAGCTCTGCAAAGAAAACAAGATATGATAGAGGAAAAACAATGAACACATTTTGAAGTTATTACTAAAATTAATTATCTTAAACTATGTTTCTGTAACAGCGTACGAGTATTTTCAAATATTTTGCTGCATTTTGGTTTAAAATCATATGTTATCCATAGGATAGAGTCGCTGTTGAATTTGAGTCCCCTTTGGTATGGACATACATATATATGTAAATACACAATTTTAAGAAATTTAATTATACTTTTTCTTAGCAAATGGTAGAAGAGAATCTATACACCAAAAATTAACTCAAGCTATCCTTTAACTAATAGCAAAAATATTAAACAAAAATATTTCATAATAAAATAAGAATTAATGATATTATTACCTAGTGCCATTTACCCAGTTTAGCACGTTGTTGTCAATTAGTTCTCCTTAAAAAAAAAAAACACAACCTGTGAAACTCTCATACCCGCAGAACTAGTATCGATGCTCTTTCGACTGAAAAGCCGGGATTAGAATATTCACATGGCTGAATTTTAATTGTATAAAGAATAATTTGATTCTAAATACACTTATGATCGATAGCCCGTATATGCAACAAGAATAAACTACTCTTATAAAAAAACGTACATACATATATAAATAAATCATTCTTAATATGTATATAAAAACAAAACAGACAGATATCAAAATAATAAAAAAAAATAAAATTGCATACAAAATATAAAAAGTAATTAAAAATACTTTATTAAATAAATAAATATAATCTAAAAATAATGAATGAATATCAGTATAAATGTATACATAATCAAGAACAAACTACACCCATCTAAGCTACTACTAACATAACAAAATTATAATAAATTAAAATAAATAACAGTGTAAATAAAAGAAATTATAATAAGATAAGTATAAAAAAAAAAAAATAATAATATATGTATAAATAAAAAAATATAAAAATATATGTATAAAAAAATAAATAATATGTGTATAAATAAAAAAAAATGTATAAAAAAAAATAATGTATAAATAAAATCAATAATCAAAAAAAAAAAAAAAATAAAGCGAACATTCACAACTCTAACTACAAAAAAAATTTATTGTGTATGTGTCACAGACAAATATTGCACTGCTTCTCAACGAAGCCAATCGCGACCGCCCCAAATCTACTCCAAAAATATATGATTCTAAAAAAACAGTTTTGATTGTGCCCCGGTATATCAACCCAAACTCCACTCGGCCGTAATCCTACCGAAGGCCATTGAACGCTCCCTTCTATACAACGGACCTCTAGGACATCGTCCTGAGCCGGCTATGCTTAGGATTGTTCAATGTTTTACACTCAAAACGTCAAGCTGAAACTAAAAATAAAAAAAAAAACAAATAAAGGACATATCGTGCAATACTAGCGTGTACAGGTTACAACTCTCTAGGACATCACTATTCCTCTCTGTACTTGTACATTGTTCCTCGTTGTATCTTCGATCCATAATTCAGGAATTACGTACAACGGACTTCTGTACTTATGCAGAACGGCTACGTATATTCCATACAAAATTTCACAAATTCACAACAAAAAACAAATTCAGTCAATTAATACGGAAACAATTCTATTATACATGTTTCGATATTATACACAACGAACAACATAAAATTTAGACATCCGAAGATGTCGAAGTCCTTCCGTTTGGGCGCCATATTGTTACGTGACGGCAGCGGCATTAGGGTGGCAAGCGCCGGCTAGCACTACCGAGAACACCAAAAACCTCAGAGTCGGTTCATCCCGGCAAACCCCTATTTTATATTACGAAATGAACTCTAGAGGTCGCTTACTCCCCCCCCGCCCCCTCCCTAAATTAAATTTTCAATGGGCTTGTGCTATAGTAAACATTTCATTTTAAATTTTTGCAGTATTTTTGGCGTCTCTGCGTTGTTGGAAAATGATTACATCAATTGGATAAGCGCACTCGTCAACGAAATCAGGTAAATTAGTCTGGAGATTAGTTGAGATAATATTATTTATTCATTATTCCAATAATTTTTACTAGTGGACCACATGACATCATGTGAAACAATCCCACACTATTAAACTGCCTTCATTATTGCTTCACCTGGATAATTTGAACTAGCTCATTCGGTCGTATCCAAAAGTACACCTTGTCATTAGATTGGAATCTGTTAACTTTGCTTTCTTCTGACCATATTACTCGTTTCCAATCCCCCAAATATCAATTTTTGTGTTCCTTGCAGAATTCCAGAATTCCTGCTTGGACGAAACTAGGCTGATTTTTCGCAAAAATCAACGTGGTGTCCACTCGCTGGCATTCTCGTTTAATGCAACTGCTCATCTATACCCGCGGGGGGGTAAAAATCTATTTCTAAGATGTAAGACGTAAGACAAAATCGGTGTGACTTATGATTGTATTGGTGAAAAAATTATTAATAATCTTTTTGTCGCTGTTGAAAAATAAAAAATGAAAAATAAAAAAATGGAAAATGAAAAGTAAAAGATGAAAAATGAAAAATCTAAAATTAAAAATGAAAAACCAAAATGAAAAATAAAAAGTAAAAAATTAAAAATGAAAAATGAAAAATAAAAGATGAAAAATGAAAAATAAAAAATGAAAAATCAAAAATGAAAAATAAAAAATTAAAAATCGAAAATTAAAAATGAAAAACCAAAAATGAAAAAATAAAATAAAAAATGAAAACTAAAAAAAATTAAAAAAGAAAAATGAAAAATGAACAATAAAAAATGAAAAATGAAAAATAAAAAATGAAAAATTAAAAATTAAAATAAAAAATGTTAAATGAAAAATTAAAAATAAAATATAAAAAATGAAAAAAAAAAAAATTAAAAATAAAAACTGAATGAAAAATAAAAAATGAAAAATAAAAAATAACAAATGAAAAATAAAAAATTAAAAATTGAAAATAAAAAATAAAACTAAAAAATTAAAAATGAAAAACGAAAAATAAAAGATCAAAAATGAAAAATAAAAAATGAAAAATGAAAAATGACAAATAAAAAATGAAAAATAAAAAATAAAAAATGAAAAATTGATTTATTTATTTATTTATTTAATAACTATGTAATAATAAATTATTACAAAATTATATTAAGTAAGCACTAGCTGCTAAGGCCATCGGCTCTGGCACTGTATTTGGCCTTAAGATCTAGACTATCGCATGTGATCATGATCAAATTTGATTTATCTGCCATAAATGATGACTCCAAAATTGGGGGTTTGCAATAATTTTATCCTGGTACCCAAATAAAGCAGCCTCCAGATTAGTTAGAATGTGGACATCTCTATTGAGTGGGTACATAAAATTTTACAAAATCTTTTGGACATGAGAAAGCTATCCGCAAGATCGGTGTCATGATTACTGACAATTGACCCTTATGACACTGGTGTATCAGTTTCAAGGAATTATTAAAGCAAATTATGCCGAAAAATTAAATTATGTTTGTCCTTAATTTTAGTTTTAATGAATGTTTAGAGCTGCTGATGCAGAAGCCAAAATCCCAATAATAATCAGAGTTTCGAATAAACACGTTTGTAAGGGAAACGGGTTAAGTAATGCCTTACAAACCTGCTTACATAAGACATGTTTCCTTTATGGCGAATTCCCACTTAGAAGCATTAGATTTCGAATTTAGTGATATGTAGGCTCTACACCTAAAGCAGATTCCTGATTCGAAGTCTGATTCGAGTAATACTGAAATTCCTCAAAAGAATGGCTTTAAGTTATGATAACAAAAAATTTTTAATTTCATACATAAATTTTTTTAGATCCCAAATGTTCACTGGGATACTTAAAAAAACACATAAATTATTGGCAAATGACTACTAAACAAATCAAACAAATCTGCTCATTTAAATAAATATACACAAAATATAACTCAAAAGCTATATTAGCAAAAATATAAGAGTAAATAAAAATTTTGCATGAGATGTTTTTATTATTTATTTCAAAAATAAAAACAAAAATAGAATAAACAAATTTTCTTTCTGCAATTAATTAATTATTTGATAAGCATGTATAAAAAGTATAAAAATTTTCTACATAAAAAAATGTTTAATAATAAAAAAATTAAAAAAATATGTAACAAGTAGAAAAATAATAATAAAAAATTCAATAAAAAATACATGATAATTACGTTTGTATGTAAATGTATATTAGCATAAAAAAATTAACAACGTTTCATTCGTAATTAAATACAAACAAATTAGTAATTAATTAACTATTAAAATAAAGATTAAAAATAAAATTTGACTATGATTTTTGAAGTTTCATCAGAGATGTGAACAATTATTTAACTATAAATATTCTTTATATTTCATATATATATATATATAAAAACTACTAAAAAGCTAAAAAGGGAGATATATAACATCAATATACATAATATAAAAATTTGGTTTTAACAAGAAATGAAATAACAGTAAAAAATATACATAAACATATGTATACGATCATAAGTAGAGATGTATAAAAAACTATGTAGATTTTTATTTAGGATTTATATTAGGAAAAATTACAAAATTTAACTTATTTCTTTACGAAAATAAAATTAAAAAAACTTAACAAAATATTGTAATGTTTAAGTGAATAAGGTAAAATAGGTTCGTTTTTTTAGTTTCATTCTAAGGGACTTGAAGCTTATAAAATCGCCTTAAAACACGTTAGAAGAGGGCAACGCCTTATTTGTTATAACATTACATAATTTTATTTCGATAAAAAAAAAAAAAATGCCCAACCTAACGTTTAATTTTTTTAGCCATAAATTTTTTGAGTACCAGTTCCTCCGTGTTCGTTTATGTTAACCAGAACTACAGTTGTTATTTGTAAAATAACATACTACATTTATTTTTTTTGCAGAAATAAGCTAATCAACAACAATAAGCTAAATACAACTTTTTCAAAAATATTTGCTTTCTATTGTAAATTACAGTTTTATTATATCTACGTTAGTAGGGAATTAGTAGAAATGTTTTGTTTTACTCAATTTTATATCGCACAGATTCCGAACTAAGGTAGAAGTTACATCATATTGCTCAACAGTGTTTGTATACGTTTCTGCTTATAAACATGTATGGGAAATTGGTTAGCAACATGTTGCATGATCTTAATAAACAAGAAAACGTATGAAAAAAAGCTTTTAAATGATGCATTAAATGTCTGACACATTTCTGATTTCCATATATGTTTCAAGAGAGCACTTTTCGGAGTTTCAACTATAAACTATGTGGTTAACGAAAATGCAACAATGTTAATTTCAACAACGCAACGAAATTTATAGAAACTGTAAAAATTTCAATTTTAATTTAAAGAAAAAAATGATTTTCAACTTGAATGCCTCATGTATTAATAAAATAAATTGCAGCATTTGGGGGTTTAAAAATTCCAGAAAAATATTCGAAAAACCTATTTATACAAAATGAGTGACAGCAAGTCGTGAAACAAATATGTTATTGCGGTCATTTCTGATATCTCGAAATAGATACTTTGATTGGCCGCCCAGATCTTGCGATTTGAGTCTAAAGACTTACTCTATTTGATTTATGTGAATGTTAAGCCCAGAATTAAGCAAAAGTGTGAAAAAAAAAAATTTCTGACAATATGATCAGAAAGAAGACATACCTTTTCATATATATTTTGGTAATATATATTCGGTCTATGTGAATAGTATTTCGACTACGACAAGGCAATATGCCACACTTTTCGTTAATAAGCCAGTATCAATCGAACGCATAACTCAAAACACAAATGCAATTGCAAAGCTTTTGCTGAAACTAAAAAACCTTGTGAAACTCAAAGCTTAGCTTATTGTTGTTCTTGTAAAAAGTACGATAAATAATTTCAAGTGTAGCAACCAGTTTAAGTTTTCGATGAAAACTAAAAGCCGAATTTTTAATGTTTTTTTTAAGTAAAAACTGTAGTAAGGCTAACATAAAACTCACCCTGAAAATCTAGCATTTAAGGGTTTTTTTGTTGTTGTTTCAATTTTAAGTTTAGGTAGTTTTTTGTTTGTTTGTTTAATATTAATATTAAATAGTATTAAAAATGTGTATAAAAAATTAACAGTGAAAAAATATATATACTTTTTTATGACTTTTCTTTTTAGTTCTACTAAATTTATGTTCTAAAAAATTACAACTAGTTACAAAAAAGAAACGTAAATTAAAAAAATGTTTTCATTAGTTTTCTTTTTTGTTTTGTATGTGTTTCAATCATTTTATACAAAGTTAAATAATGTCCTTGATAAAACTAATATATTTTTGTTTTCTTTTTTAATTTTAAGCATTTAAAAAAATATATATGTATATGTACGTTATTTTGTTTTTGTTTTTTTTTTTTGTTTTATATTAATTTACATATATGTATGTGTTGTAATTTATATTTCTATAAATTATTTGTTTTAGTACTCGTATAATATAAACTCTATGTATGTAGTTGAGAGATGTTTATGTATGTATGTTTTTCGAAATATTTTTCGTAAACATCTGTGTCATTTTTGTATGTTTTTTTTTTTCTTGTGTAATTTGTTTAAAGGACTCTTTGTTTTTGTAAGTGTAAAAGTGATTTTTAATTGGCAACTAAAAGTTGTTGATAGGAGCCAGTGTTATTGGAATAAAACGAATTGAGACCATCAATCAATTTCGAGTTTGATGCAGCAGCATTATTAGCTGAGTCTTGAGAATTATTGCTATTAACTGTGGCAGCAGCAGCAACAGTGGCAGCAACAGCGGCCACAGCGTTAGCAGCATTTTGTCTTTCAGTGTTGATGGTATTGTTAGTTGTGTTAATTGAGGGCACTGGGCTAACAGAATCGCTATCGCAGGCACTACCATTACCACCACCGTTGGTTACAGTGACTGTGATGTTGGCAGCAATACTGTTGGCAATATGGCCTGCGTTCTCCTTATTATTACCTGTATTACTAATGTTTTCATTTGAATTTTTCATATTACCACCGTTGTGTTGTTGTTGATGCTGTTGCTGTTGCTGTTGCCCATTCATGGCAATCGGAGATTGTGGTTGATGTGTCATATGATTACCAGTCATACCATAGAATCCATGTGGCTCTAAATAGTTATTAAATTTACCATGACCATTATTTCCATGACCATATATACCATTGTTATCAGCATGAAAGTGTGTATCGAATAAGTTGCGGTGATGGTTATTAAATTGCGGATACATGCCCATGGCCATATTTGGGAAATAGAAAGGATCACCATTGGCACCGGCACCATTTTGCCCCAAACCCAGTGAAAGTGGATTTGGTGATAAAGAACGTGCTGGTGAGACGGGACCTATAGGTCCGAAATGATTTCCAGACTGTGCATTGCCACCATTCGGTGATGGACCATGTCCATGATGGATTTGCTGTTGTTGCATGGCACGTTGTTTAATATAGTTGGAGAATTCCGTTGGCGACATGCGATATGAAGTGCTAGGGTTAAGAAAGAAAATTAATAAGTAATTGCAGTTAAACTCATATATGATTACAAATAAAATAACTAAAATACTAAATAATCCAAAATAATGTTGTTGTAAATGGAAGCTCTCGCACAACTATTATTTTATATCTTAATATTTTATACACAGATGTGCCCATTTGGCCATCTAACACAAATATAAAGTAATTTGAAAAATATCAAAAGGTATAAATATAGAAAGTGGTTTTGTTTCGCTTAATGTTATTTCTCTCAGACACTTGTTAGACAGAAGTCAGATTTTGTTGCTCAATAGTGTTTGTGTATGTTTTTGCTTATAAACATGTATGAGAATACGGTCTGCAACATATCTGAGGTTTAACAAGTAACAGTGTTAAATTCGGTTGTTCCGAATCTTTAATACCCTCCAACTGTGTCTTAAATTCAGTATTATAACCAATGTCAATATCAATATTGTATTAATGTTACCTATACTTAATACTTTAAATTCTAATACCATTAAAATTTAATGTTAATTCTTTTCCTTTTTGATTAGTATTAACCATAATTTGTTATTTATTGCTTGTTTAAAAAACACAGTGATGTTTTCATTTATATAAAGAATTAATTTCTATCTGAGAAATTGGATAATTTTTCTATTAATAGAATAAAAAAAAAACTATTAAGTTCCACAGTAGACCAAAGAGAAGTTATTTTTTTGAACACAACCGCCGCACTGTGGAATATATTTTGAGAAGGCAGCCAAAAATAATTTCCATAAGGTTACCGATTTTAAAGTTATGTTATTCATTTGAAAGTAAATACCAGTGAACCTCGGGAGCCAAAAAATTGCGACTCTTTTTCAACTATATCACAGCGAACAGGGTCCTCGAAAATGGACTTTCTCAGTATTTTGCTAAAATTTAAAATTTCTTTGTAAATTTTAATTTTTAAATGAATGTAGCTTTTTTGTTTTAAAAGATTTTAAAGTAAAATAAATTTTTTGTAATTTCGTAGCTCTAAGCTATTAATGTTACAAATAAAAAGTCACTGAGTCGTTTAGAAATTAAAAAAAAAATTTAAGAAAGGTCCATTTTTCCCGAAAATCTCGTACTTAATAGAGCGAAACTCCTGCCTATCAAAAGCCATAAAAAAAATCTTGCACTCTTCTGTAGGCCAAACCTTCCCCTACACTTCTTTACCCCATTGTATATGCGCCACTTTCCGCCCGTGTGCACTAGAACAATTTTTCTGACCCAAGGTCAGATATTTTGTGCAAAATTTATGAATACAAAAGTTTTCCACTATGTGGTTAGGGTGTAATGAGTTTGTCCTGATGTTTGTAATTACCAAAAATATCCTGTATTATACGGATTGATTCAAAATCACTTTCTGAGTCCATTTAACGATGTCCGTTCCGTCCGTCTGTGTGTTTTGAATATAAAAGTTGGTCGTACCGGAATATTTTTTTGCGTGAGTATTTGTTTTTTATACTGACAGAAAAAGGAAACGGTAGAGTTGACACGAGTTATTATATATTTATAAAAATGGTTGAGGCATAATGCGCTTAATTGTTAAATTATATTAATGGGTAAAATCGTTTTTATTTTGACAGGTAAATTTATATAGGTATTTTTCAAAAAGTGGAAACTTGAGTTATATAAATAGTTTAAATACCTGACAAAATGGGAAAAAAATTAAATAACAGGTAAATGGTAAAAAAATATTGCGACACACCCTTTTAAGATATATTACAAGTTCTATAAATATAAAGATAAATGCAAAAAATTTGGAGAGTACGCCAATAACACAGTTATACTTTATAACGAAAAATATGTCATCCTCAGTTCGTAAAATTTTGTATCATGGGGAGTAAATAATTCAAAACAATATGTTACCAATAGGAGATCTATCTGAAGAAGCTCAAGAAAAAAGGAACATAGACTACAGAGCACAACATAAGATGTTGTACTAATGAAGACCTTGTCACTATTTTGTTGTGCATTTCAGATCCATATATGTCCTACATTCGACTAAAATGGAAAACTACCTCTATTGAATTAGACGAAGAAACTTAACAATTTCTAGAAGATGAAAATCAAGAAGAAATATTTACTAAAATTGTTTGATTTAAAGTAGTTTTTCAGTACACTTACAATAACTTATACTCTTTTTTATATAGTTAACAATTTTTCTTGATTTAAAAATTTATGTATTTTATAAATTTACAATAAAAATTGATGCGGAAATATTTAAAAAGACAATAAAAAAATGTTTAACTAAAGTAAAAACATACGACTTTTTCATTGCAACTTCTCTATCTTGAACTAATATCTGGTAACTTTTAAGTTCGCTGCTTAATAAATTATATTTTAACTTGGGCTCTTTAAAAAAAAGAAAACCATTGGTCCTTGTAAACATTAGGACTAAAAAGTTTACGGGGGCATTTGGCATTTTCTGACAAAATTTATCTTAAAAATTTTTTAGAAAGTGTCAGTTGTAAATACGGGCACTTCGTTATATGGAAGGAAAAAAGTGTTCAAACTCTCGGTCTCATCCCCTACAAATATGCGAATAGCTAAAAACTGAGAAATACAAAATTTTGGGCCAGTCAAAAAACATTTAGAGGTGGCTCAACGAGATTGAAAATTTCAAGTGTGTTTATATGGGGAAAATATGACTTTTTTTCAGATTTTACGAATATTTCGTTCTATAATTTAATTTTTCCGACAAATTGTTAAATAATTCGGGATCAATATTAAATCGTCTTTCCAAAAAGCTACAAAACTTCAAAATCGAATAAAAACTCGCTAAGAAAAATGTCCCAGAAAAAAATTATGGCTTTAATCAATTTGTTAAAGTTGAAAAAAATGTCATCGAATTTCATGACCTAGTTTTTTTTTGGCACAAAAGTGGTCTGGGGCATTTGCTATTTCTTAATGAGTTTTTATTTAAAGCGAATTTCGAAAATAAAAAATTAAAATTAATTGATATAATCCGATTCACAATGTGTCACTACCAGTAACATGACGGTAAAAGAAAATAGTGCTGGCAGTTAGGAAACGAAAAATATATATAATGGTTTTTATTCCGATTCCCTAATGTGACTAATAAAAAGTTATAGAAAAAAAGGGATAGTGTGTCTGTTAAAAACTGGGTTAAAGAGTCGATGCATTGCATTTCATTGCATTTGGTTGGCACAAAATTTGAATGAAATTTTAGCCACATTAATAGATAGAGTCAATATTCGAACACATCATATACCTATCCAAATTCCAACACAGTGGAACAGTCATGGTCAAAGTACTAGGCCAGTATAATAAAGCTTACAAAGGGTTTGGCGTTCTCAGCTAAACGTTTCTTATGACCTTTTATAATTTTTCTTTTCTTGATGTTTGTTTGCTTAGTTTTCAGGTATAAACGTTCAAGTTAAAACGTAAATTGAAAGTTTGTAGCCTTAAAGCGGTTTTACTGCGTGAGACCAATGAAAATCCTTTAGTTCCAATTGCCAATAATACAAAACCGAACGAAACATATGATGTGGTTAACTACGCTGAACATATCTGACGTTTATTTTTCTATAGTTAGTTTTGAAAGAGAAATAGCTTATTTTCTAAAAAAAATTACGTATTTCATTGCTACGTACTCAAAAATTATTAGAATTTTCATTGGCTTTATTATTTTAGTCGCATTTGGTCAGAAATTTGGAGTTATTGTCAAAAAAGTGGAAAAATTAAATTTTTTTTGTGAATTTCATTCGATAAAATCAGTCCAACTTGATTTTTTTTACATGGATATGAGAAATAGTCCAGGTTCTTAAATTATAGCTAAAAAACTAAATATACATAAGGTTTTCCTAAACTGGCATAGTACTTTCATCCTGACTTGGCATTTCTCTCCCCCAGAATGGCTGCTGCACTATATTGTTAATATTTTCCTTTCATAGTGGCGATTTTTTGTATTTATTTCGGGGTAATGTTGAAAACAGTGCGCCAATATAACATGCGTAGTATAACTATACTCATGAAGCAAATTTAAACGACCACAACAACAATCACATGGAAAATATAAAATTCAGAATAACAACAACAACAATGAAAATTTATAATTTTTCAAAAAAATTTTTTTTTAATTTTCATTGAAATCTCGGGACCTATTGAACTGAATTTTATATTACTTAAAGTAACCAACTCAGGATATCAATAAAGCATTTTCACTAAAAATTACCAACCCAGCTAAGCTGTTGAGAGCATGATACTGATTTGCACAGACGGAAAGACGCACAGTGGTGCCATTTGAGTTTTTTCGTTGCAAAAATCATATCTTTTGAACCGAATAATATAATTGAACAGTTTAAACAGCATATGATAGATAACTGTTCAGCCTATGAAATGAGCTTTGTAGGGGCCTACTTATGGGTTATCAAAGTTAAAATTTGTAGAAAAATCAATTTTATGGTAACTAAAAAAATTATTTTTACATTTTTAGATTGCTTTAATTTTTTTTCTTTAGGATTTTATGTTTTAAATTATTACCCAACAAATTAAAAAAAAGTTAGTTCTTTTTTAAATTTATTTTTTCAATTTTCTGTAAAATATTCATCACAATTCGTAAGAGAAGGTATATCTAAAAGACTAATCATTTCTAAACTATAATTATTTTCTAACTCTATTCGTGACTTCACATCACGCAGGGCAGAAATAAGTGGATCGGAAGATGCTGCCAACATGTTGAAGAGGCTCTCATTTTGCCTTACCCTTGATGCTTTGAATGTGTTCTGCAATCTATATTTTTTATAAAATTTGTTAAGAGACTCCTGTGCTTCTTCAGAAAGCTCTCCAATTGGCAAAGACTGGTACTCAATTATATCTTTGCCATGCGCCAATATTTTATGGACGGTCGGGGTCAACTTCTTCTGTGGATACATTTCTGCTAAAAGAGATGCAGTTTTCGATGCATAGTCTCCATATTTTGTAGAATTGACATTTGCTTTGCAGTTTAAAACATTCAAGATCGTTCCCAATCTTTTCACGATTTGATTGTCAATTCCAGTGATTTTAGTTACTGCCTCATCATTTTCAAAAAATCTCCTAGAAGTGTTTCCATCGTTTGAGTTACCGTATCCGTGCTTGGGACAGTCTACTTTTAGTCCAACTTGTTTAAAAAAAGCATCCTGTATTTGCTTCTTTCTGATCTTTTCCTTATCCTTTATTGATGTATTTTCATCGAAGTTTTCCTCCTCTTGTGGTAGGGTATACGCCAGTTTTAGCAAGAACTCCATACACCTTATCCTTGCATGCAATGGTGACATTCCATATTCGTAATTCTCTTCGTTTGTAGAATCGTTTAAATTACCAAAGTTCTTCTGACTCTTTTTGCAAATCGGGCATGACAATGTTGAGGTTGTTCCTGTAAGTTCGTTTACGACTTTTCCGTCAACCATGGTCAGGTGGAACTCGTAATTGCATTCAATATATTTTCCTTCTCCAATTTGCAGCTTTGTAGGCTTAATCTTGCTTATTTGTTCTTCAATGTCCTTCACCGTGGTCCTTATGAGTTCTGTCGATTCCCTTGCAAACTGAAACATTATTGGTCGGCAATAATACACTGATGACGGACGTGGATTTTTCCAGTGTAGGGAAACATCAGATTTTAGCCGCAAAGGAACAACAGATGACATAAACATATTTCCATCCGATATTGTAGCGTCATCGGAAGATATCCTTTGCTTATAAACGCTTTGTCCGGATGATCCATCGCAGCCCCATTTGCTGATCAATGTCAGTTTCTCAGGAAGAATTTTCACCTCATTTTCAGGAAGACTCTCCAACAACCGTTTTTCTGTATGGCCCATGAGATCCTGCAGATTGGCTTTCACAGAGACTTCCGTAAACTCCGTATGCAGTAGTCGTGAATTTATTTTGGCTTGCGTAATATGCTTGTATCCTGGTAAAACGTCAGCCCCGTGTCGCATCAAGGATGCCCGTGCTATCTCATATTTTTCTTTGGAAAGTTGTAAGTCCATAAACAAGGCCAAGGCTTGTTCGGAACCATACTTTTTAATGTGTGCATTTGTGGGCGTGGGAATGCTTTCCTTAATCCTTTTTAGTCGCAGTGGGCTTGCATTAGCAACAGATTTTGTAATCTGCGACCTAACTCTTTCACAATCCTTTGTATATTTAATAGGCAGCGCTTCCGATAAATGCTTCGTGGTCAAGTTATTGGTGGCATCGGCAAGTTTCCTCTTTCTTGTGAAAATTGAACACTCCTCAACACTTTTTTTTGGCCTTCGTTTTGCTTCTCTGGTTGATGTGGTGGGTTTATCTACTGCCAATATATCCAGGATGGTGTCTTCATTAAGCCAGTCCTCGTATTTGGAGTTGAAGTTCTGAATGGTTCGATTAGATTTCACCCATTTTGCCTTAATATTTGCATATATCAGATAAAAATTATTTTTATAATTTCGCTTCTCTCAATATTTCCGTATAAGCTATCAAGTTCTTCTAAAGCAGCTTCCGTGAAAAACTTTGGTGTGGTTGACCTTCTAAACAGTTCAAATAATTTTAAATTGTTTAACGCCATGGTTTCAGTACTTGTTGCGCCAACTTTCAGTCGTAGACTAATCCAGGCATTATGCTTATTTTGCAATATATAGGCTTATGCTACCATGCCTAAAAATTTACCTGTTCCCTGCATACATATGGATTTAGGCTGAATTATGCAATTTTGATATTATGCTCGTGTCTAAATAAGATTTGTGCCTACCTGGAGGGACCATAAGTCAATATTGTTCTTGACCATTTGTACTCCAAAGTAATTTTTAAGTGAGGTGCGTACCTGCGAATTTCAATGTGTAGTTTTTTGTGCATCCTTTGTCTGTACCAGAATATTGGGAGTAGACTTTGGCAGAGGCTCACAGGTAGACAACCGACTTAAAATGCAATTTTCAAACTATTAGATCAAACTACTGTCAGTCAAAACATGTAAGGGATGCACGCCATACAATTTCTGCAACCATGTCTTTTTAACCTTTTTACCTCTAGAAGCCAAACGGGCACGTACGGGCAGATAAAACCTTTTGAATTATGTAAAGAAATAATCAAAGAACATGTTTTGCAAATATGGCAAATATAGAAAAATATAGATTTTTTTTATTTTCCGTCAAAATTGAAAAATAGTGAAAAAACGGATAGTTTTTAAATAGTGATTTACCAGGAGAAACACAAAGAAAACAGTTAATTTTTTTTTTTCATTATACATTTAATAAATACATCAATCAATACAAATAAATAAGGCGATTCGTTACCTATTTTTCGTGATATTACACCTGAAATCGCAACAAATTGACTAAATATAGTGTGTTTTTTTGAAAACCGAAAGTCGGTCAACTTTGAACGGTTATATGTTCTAAACTAAAAATGTGATATTATTAAGAGTAGCATATTTGAAATCGTCGAAAAGTTTCCTATAACATGGGTTTATTCAAAACTTCGTCGGCGCACATGAAAATTTTGATTTTTGCAACCTCGTTTGCTCTACGGGCGCCACTGTGAGACGGTCATCGCTATATCAACACCGCTTGTAATAAGATTCAAGGAAATATATATATTGTTGGGTTCAGATTTGTTTTTCTACTACAAACGGACATATATGTACGATATAACCTGTGTACAGTGGTTTGTAGGGTATATATAACAAGAAACAACAAAAAATATTTCAAGAGAGCACTTTTCAGAGATTGAGCGAAGTGGCTACGCGTTGGTCGTGTGCGGTAAAAAGATCATTAGGCAGACCAACTTCATTTATATTCTTATTAGGCGTATGAGTGGTCCTTTCCATTTTTTCTTTAATAACACTCATTCGCACTGCAAAACCTACCACCGCATGTTGCAATGCATGCTAAAAGCGACCAACTGTTTTTCATCAAAAAACGGGATCCGATTGATGGAAAAATTGATTTTGTAATGGAATTGTCGAGTAACCATTGAAATTTATTTTTATTTATTTTTTAAAGAAAACGGGAACGATATTTTATGAATTAAAATAAGGATATTTATTTAAACCATATAATCAAACGATAGCTCGTAAATATGAATATTTGATGAAATTTTGCACGTAAGCTTCTATCGGACAAAGGATGAACGCTATTGAAATTGATGGAAATCGGTTTATGTTCAGACCTAGTTCCCGTACAAATGACACCTATGAGATCGGCTTAAATTGCCAAAATATTCAATTATAATATAGATCTCGGTGAAATCAGTAGTCCATAAATAAACCCTATATGACAATTCTTAATCATAGCCCCCATATGAAGGTGATTCCCGATCTTCACTTAAATCTATCAAAAAACAAAATAATTGCACAGATTTTTCTCAAATTTGGTTTGTATATGTTTTTGCAAAACATAAGTAACCTTACCAAATATGGTCAGGATCGGTTAATTTTTCGACCTAGCTCCATATCCGAAGGCAAATAACTAATAACAATGCCACTCATATTTGGTTAATGCTTATTTTCTATATCTAATTAGTTGGACATAAGCGATAGTACCTCTAAACGCATGGTATAGGGTATCATATATGTTTTTATTAACATTAATTTGTATTTAAACAAACATTTTTAGAAAAAAGAATAAATTGAATTTTAAGAATATTTTTTGGAAATTGAAAAAATAAACTACAAAATGAACATAACGAAAAAATACATTAATTGCTGCAATTTCTTTTTAATGACTGTTGAAAAAGATAATGTAAATATTTCTTCTGCAAATAACTGAATTTTTATTTGAAATTAATTGTACTGAAAACTATTAACCAAAAAATTTTAGGGTGTAGAAAGAATTAAATATTATCTGGCTTTGGCTGGGCTTAAGATTTAGGTATCGGTTTTAATATTTGAAAAAACAAAAAAAATAAATAAATCAGAATCGAAGATATAGGTTTCTTAAATATAGATAATATTTTTTCCCTTAAAAAATTTATCAATAATAAAAAATAACTAGAATATTGAAAACCTTTTTTTTTAACAAATTTGTTAAGAATCAGAAAAAATATTTTTAGATATAATAGTTTCGTGGAATCATCATTTTGACTCGTCTGTTTTTTTCGAACAACTACTTGGATCCACTTTTGGCAATACTTACTTGTTAGTTCGTTTGGAGTTTGTTTTCAATTTAGTAGAACCGAATTTGGTTTGAGCAAAAGTAGCAGTGGTAAATGTCAAAGACTGTTGAGAACGCTGCAAAAATGAACCTCCACTAAGGACTGCAGTGGAGGCCACAGGGTTGGGGCTACCTTTGTATGTAGGAGAATTCGACGAGGCCGAAAGCGGTGAAGTTCCAGTCAATGGCGATGTTTTAGGACTCAAACTCAAACTATTCATGCTAGTATTAACAGCATCGATGGGACGAAAGCATTGTGCTTCGGGATTAAATGTCTTATTAACCTCACCATCGGCTGAGGAATTATCTTCTTGATTGTCGCTATTCTCGGAATAGAGAATCTGTAAATAAAAAAAAAAATTAAAAAAAAAACAAAACATTAAAAAATTTTACAAGTTTAAAGGAATATTTGTGAGATTTTACCTTAACGGCACCCTTTTCTCCAATACGATAGGAGACCTCACCAGGGTCCACCCACACTGAAAGCTCATTTGGAAGATTTTCTAAAATATCTGTTATAGGCACACCACTCTCACGAGCAGCACGCTCTAAAACGGAATCAATTGGATCACCTGTTTTAAGGCAACGAAATGCAGAACCCTAAAATTAACAAAAAAAAAAAAAAATCTAAAATTAAACATTTATTTTCTATTTTATTTTTATTCTGCAATTTACCTTAAATGGTTTTTCTGGATACCAATGTCCTTGAAATTTATCTCTCAACGCTTTTTCCAACTCTTCACCGAAAATATTTACACGCCTCCTGGGCAATTTGTTGTACAAATATGAAATAACAAAATTCAATGCAACTTGTATTTCAATATGCATCTTTTCTGTTGTAAGTTCTCGTTGTTAATATTGTGAAGCAGAGTCTCTCTGGCTGTAAGATGTTGTGTGTTGTTGTGTATTCTACTTGTATTTAACTGTATAAGTTTCTCTTGCAGTTAAATTTAACTGTTTTTTTTACTTTGTGTTTTGCTAGGATTGTTTAAGTTCTGACTGTTTTTTAATATGACTATATTTTATTTATAAGCGTAGTAAGTACTCTATATTTTTCTTCTTTAGTTTCTTCTTTTTTTTTTTTGGTATATTATTTAGCTTTTGTAGAAGTTATGTAGGTTGTTGTTTGTTGTTTATTCTGCAGGAAAATCTTTTTTTTTACTTCTTTGGCAACGTTTTGTCTTTTTTTTTGTTGTTTCTTATGATGTTTTTTGGTTTGGAATTTTTTTGGTTATTTTGTGGGATATTATTTAAAAATTAATGATCTGTAAGTAGAGGAGAAGAAATAGTACATATTAGAAATGATGATGGATTTTCTTAAATGTTAAATTTTAAAGGATTTGGTAGACATTATATAACTTAAATGTCCACTGCATGCATCTGGAGCCAGAATTATAATAATAAAACCATTAACAAGAAACTTGAAACTTTTTACAAAAACTAAAAAAAAAAATGTAAAAGTTGTAAAAGTAACTTTTTTAAGTACAGTGTAGACTCGATATGCGTGACTACCCATTATCGCGATGGCCCAGTTATTGCTACAGCTTAATTTTTTAGCATTTCAGGTTCTATAATGGCGGAAGTTGAATAAAAAAAAAAAAATCATGTGAGTCCGATCACAGGGAATATGTGTAAACATCTGGTAATAAATAAAATGCAGAAAACAGCGACAAAAAGGTTATTACATATCATAAATTTTTCACCAAACAATCATGTCACACCGATTTGTCTTAATGCTAACATGTTACGCGTAAGATCTTACGCTCACATATTATGCTGTTTTTGTGATTGTATTGTGATGTTTACACATCAAAAGGTTCTATATTCGCGACTAATATTTTTATACCCTATACCACTATGTGGTTTGGGTATAATGACTTTGTGCTACTGTTTGTAACAACCAAAAATATTTGACCTAGACCCACCTTTAATTACACCGATCGAATCAGAATCACTATCTGATTCGATTTAACGATGTCCGTCCGTCCCTCCGTCCGTCCGTCCGTCCGTCCGTCTGTGTGTACCTTGTAATCAAACTGCAGGTCGCAAATATGAATATATTTTGATGAAATTTGGTATATAAGCTTTTATTGGCCATGGGATGAACGCTATTGAAATTGGTGAGAATCGGTCCATGTTCAGACCTAGCCCCCATACAAATTACCCATATGAAATCGACATAAATTGCCATAAGATCCAAATTGTCATATAGATCTTACTCAAATTGGGTTTGTATGCATTCATTACATCCACTAATGAGTAGTCCCAAAATGAGCCCTTTGACCCCATATAGAGCTGCTTCCCGATCTTCACTTAAATCTATTAAAAAACAAAAATATTGCACTGATTCTTCTCAAATTTTGTTTGTACATATTTTTGCAAAATACAAGAGACTTTACCAAACATGATCAGGATCGGTCCATTTTTGGACGTAGTCCCTTTATAGATATAGCATCCGATATGAACTTTTTCATATCTGCAGCCAAAAAAATTAATAAAAATCCCACTCAAATTTGGTTTATGCTTATTTTCTATATCGAAGTAGTTGGACCGAAAGATAGGGTCTCTAAACCATGGTATAGGGTATCATATAGTCGGTCTAGACCGACTATAATTTGCTTACTTGTTTTTCTTAAAATTGTAATAATAATGTCTACTTTCCTAGTTTGCTATGGTTTGCCACAGTTTTTGTCTCAACGTAAGCAATAACATTAACGTGGGTATCTTTGAAGAAATTTGGTGTTTCATTTTATTAACCTTTTGTCGACCTGGAGGCCAACTGGCAGCCACAGCACCAGGACCGTATGCGTTAGCACCTTTACAAATACTAGCGAAAACCAACACGATTTGCCGTTGATGACAAATACGCGACTTAGAACCTGGAATGTTAGAACGCTGCTGGAAGCATTGAGATTGGCGAAACTATGTAAATAATTTAAAAAATACAACTATTCTATTTCTTAAACTTTGCGAAATAAGATGCTGGCGAGGCCGCCGCGCCTTAAGGAGGCACTATCCTATACTCTGGAAAGTTCAACAGTTTGCCTAGATCAAGTGATATGAGATTCCTATTAAACAAATAAGCGTGAGATGCCCTAATAAGCTGGAGACCCTATTCGGATAGAGTTATATGTATCAGACTTTTTACTCGTGCTCGGAATTTTACATGCATCCAATGCTATGCTTCGCGGCACAAGAGATGAATTCTATAAAATCCTAGATAAGACGATAACAACAACTAATCGCGGCGGCATTGTAGTGGTTATTGGACATTTCAATGCTCAAATTGGTTCAGATAACACTAATCTTGTGGGAATAATGGGTAGCGATAATGGGGAAATTTTCCTGGAAATATGTGCCTCGCATAATTTTATGGCTGAAGGTTCATTGTTCCCTCACAACCTTAACCATGAGCTCAACAGAACAAATTGCTGGGCAACTTCCAATGGCCTCTGCTTGAATCCGGAAAAATCGAAATGCATATTGATTCATAAAAAAACAATAACCCCACTTATCGAAATGAATAATGTGAGAATTGAAATAGTCCCATAGTTATACTTAATAACCAATTGTAAATCCTATAATTATAAGAATTTGTCTTGTTGTGCAAGAAGTCACTAAATAAATAATAATAATCTATAATATTAATAGGCAAGGCGATTTCTTGTGACCGATGTAAGTTTCACAATTTTACCCCGAGTTTGACAAAAAAATTTATCGTTTGACAGGTATTTCTTTTTAGCTGTTACCCAGATTTACAGATTTTTATCGTCTGGAATATTTTTTTGGAGTTATGATCGTTTAAAGTTGCTACTAACACATACATAAAATTATACAATGCTATGTGTGTGTTTATTAAATTTGTTAATGTTTTGTGTTAATGTGTTGAGTTTGTTTTCTTCATTTAAAATGAGTTGAATTGTGAAGCATACCTTTATGGGCTTTATTAAATGAAGAAATAAAATTTCCTAGAATTTGCACTCGAATTTCGAGTGCTGGAATCTGCTAGCAATAATAATTGATTCACGCACTGTATATTACGATAATTGTTAATTATAAGCATTATATGAATTCATCAATATTAATGGGTTAATAAGACATTTTCGTCGTTTTTTCTACAACTGTTACGTCTCCGATTATAAATAATATGTAACATATGTTTAGTATGTACTTTTTAAAATTTTTTTATTTGTTACTTTATTTATTTATACGTTTTTAAATTCTTATTGAAAGTTAATGAATTATAACTTAGTGTTCTTATATTTTTTGCATTTTGGATACTTTTGAAATAGATTAGTCTCATAAACGGTTGAGACAATGATAGTATTAACTATACTAGATATTCGCACAACCAAATTTACGTTGTTTGGAAAATATAATTCAGTATTCACAACAGAATAATGTGATACTACATAGGACTGCTAAAATTCGGTTGCCACTACGAATCAGTTTTCTGTGTGGAAACAGAGTGTTATAGGGTATAAAAATTCCATAATAAAAAATTTGTGCTCAACGACAAAACAAAAATTTGCACTTATACTGCGAACAAATTTGTAAAAACTGTGTTTTATTTATATATTGTAGAAGTTGAAATGTCATTTTCATTGTCATCTAAATGGACCTGTTTTGCTAAGCTAATTGATATTGGCTTGAAAAATTCAAATGATTTAACAGTACCTATTAATCAATTAGCTTCAGAGTGTAGTTTGTTATCAAAAGTGTATTTTAACACAATATTATTTTCATTACAAACAGTAAAACATCACCATATTACTAAAGAATCTCTAAAGTTATTGAATGTTATGACTATTCCCATTAAAACAGTTTTTGCTTAAGTCTAAAATTTTATCACTTTTTCCAGCTTTATTTGAAACGATTTATGACATGTTGCAAAAAAAAAATATTAATTACTTGAGATAAAAAAAAACACACACAAAAAGAACACACGTACGTACATTGTTAAAATACATAAGCACAAATACTTAAATTGTTAGCACACGGTTTTAAATCAATTTACAAAACTTCCGCACGATCGAACACTAAAAGTTGAAAGTGTTTTCTCGAAAGTAATTTTATTTACAAAAAGTAAACACTTCGAAGCGAAGTATACAAAGTTTTAGAACATGTCATATACAGATATACGATTACGTACATACATATGTATGAGTACAAACAAATACTAATACTCACAAACTAACTAAGAGTATGAGTAACAAAATTTGCTTAGAAAATATTCACATTTTCATGATTTAATTTCAATTTCATTAAAAAAAAATCATAACACTTTTTTGCCAAAAATCAACTCTTGATGTAATTGAAAAATGTTCGTCTAAACCGAAAAAAAACATTCACTTTCTTACGATTTGTTTGTTGTTACACAAATAGCTTAGCCATTAAACAGTTTTCAATTTTATTAAGAAATTTTTGGCATTGAATTATTTGAGACATAAAAGAACTAGTATTTGTTTTAAATTTACATTTGTAAATTTGGTTTTTTATTTTATTTCTGCAGAAGCTTTAATGTGCGGACAATACGTGCCAGTTTTGGCGCGCATTTGAAATTTTTACGAGTTAAAAATATTTAAACTATTGATAAAAATAAAGTTTGTCTGCCTGTTGAGTTTAGAATAAAGTGTTGCCAGATTATTTAAGTTCACAGGAATAAATATAGTAGGTATTTACGGTCATCACTGACTCTATAATGCTGCAAGATGGTAAAAATTCCTTTTCTTATTCCAATTTAAAATATTTTGGGGAATTTTTAATTTTTTAATTTAAAAGTTTGGGAACTAAATTCATTTTTTTATAAGACGCTACAGCAGAAAAGCTTCAAAAATAAGCTGCGAAACCGGTTTAGTTTTTTTTTTTGTATTTATTTATTTTGTAAACATCAAAAAGGAATGAATTCATTTGGAAATTAAAGTAATCTTAACAAGTAAGAAAATTATAGTCCGTCTAGACCGACTATACGATACCCTATACCATGCGTTTAGATACCCTATCTTTCAGCCCACCTAACTGGATATAGAAAATAAGCATAAATCAAATTTGAGTGGGATTTTTATTAATTTTTTTGGCTGCAGATATGAAAAAGTTAATATCGGATGATATATCTATATGGGGACTAGGCCCAAAAATGGACCGATCCTGATCTCTTGTATTTTGCAAAAATATATACAAACAAAATTTGAGAAGAATCGGTGCAATATTTTTGTTTCTTGATAGATTTAGGTGAAGATCGGGAAGCAGCTCTATATGGGGCCTATGACTAAGAGTTGTCCCATAGGGATCATTTTTGGACTACTGATTAATGAATGTAATGAACACATACGAACCCAATTTGACTAAGATTTATATGATAATTTGGATCTTATGGCAATTTATGTTGATTTCATAAGGGTCATTTGTATGGGGGCTAGTCTGAACGTGGACCGATTCTCACCAATTTCAATAGCGTTCATCCTATGGCCTAAGCTCATATACCAAATTTCATCAGAATATATTCATATTTGCGCCCTGCAGTTTGATTACAAACTTTACATGGACACACAGACGGACGGACGGACGGACGGACGGACATCGTTAAATCGATTCCATCGGTATAATAAAATGTGGGTCTAGGTCAAATATTTTTGGTAGTTACAAACAGCAGCACAAAGTCATTATACCCAAACCACATAGTGGTATATGGTATAAAAATCGAATAACTTCATTCAATAAGTGATCATCATTGAGCAGTGAGGTCTTCAAATGTATAGAAGTTTCAAAAAGGAAAATTTTGAACCTACTGAACGCAAAAGTGTTTGATGGATACGACGTTTAAAATTGTGTCGCAAGATTGCTTTAAGCAACTGCTTATAGTATATGTGTAGCCTATTTGGATCAACAGCTAATTATTGCACCGTAGATTAAATTTTTCATAAGGCTTTTCAGCTGAGCTGTGTTTCGCGTCTGTGCACAGTTTGGCAGCCACACCCGTGAAACGGCGCAGTTATCGTCAATTTATTTTAATCGCCAAAATATATTTTTCTCAGATCATTCCGATATTTTTCATTTTGATGGATAAGAAAACGCAAAATGCTACTAATGTAATCGTGCGTTCTCTTTTTTAACGTGCAAACATTGCAAGATATGTTATCGTTGTGGGATAGAGCACCGAAATGATGCTATTGAAAAGAATACAGATATTAAAAGCATTTATTGCAGCACAAATATTGAGAACAGTATGGAAATTTTCACCTAAATAAATATTTAACGAAAATTCATTAAATAAAAATATGTAAATATTGAGATGAATGAATTTGGGGAGTAAGTTAATTTTTTATCTCGTTGTTAGAAAAATTGAGAAATTTGTTCATTTCTTATGGGGACTTTTTCTTAAATTTGGGGAATTTGTTCATCGTGAAGTTATTCCCCAATTTTTGGGGGAATTTGTTCATCCTGAAGTTATTCCCCAATTTTTGGGGGAATAAGTTCATTTTTTTTGGGGAATTTGTTAATTTGGGACTAAGTACACAGCGTCACTAGCTTGACATAAATTTAAATTATTTTTTAACTCCTAATTATGCTTTAATTTTTCTTAAATGTTTTATCCTTATCATTTATTATCAGCATCCTTCCTTTGAAGAGACACCTTATAACCAGCCTTGATAGGTATTTTTTCTTCCCCCTAAAAAAATCAAAAAAAAAAAAACCCTAAATTTAAGCGATTTTGAAAAAAATACCCCTAAAATAAAATTTTAGATAATTAGTTTTTTTTTTATTAATTATTGCTTAAGGGTATATAATTTAGTACATAAATATTTAATAAAGTAAAAAAAAAATTAAAATAACCTAAATTTAGTGATTAAAATAAAAACAAATTAAGAATTTTGTATACATTACATATTTTTTACACTCTACAAAATAAAAAGCGGTTATTTTCAAAAATATCTAGAACAGCCACCTCATCTACGCTAGCTTTGAACATGTTATCTAAATTAAAAAGCTCTATCATTTCAGGTGATGGTGTAAAATTATGACCCTATATGTTACCCTTAATATGCTTTCAATCGTTGAAATGTCAATTCTATTTCTTAACTTATTTTTTACAATGTTAAAAAATGAAAAGGTTCTTTCAGTCGATGCATTTGAAAAAGGGGGATGCCAATTTGCTTATGTTAGGATATTCAAAATTTTTCTGGGATGATATATTATTCCATTTTATGTAATGGAAACAGTTCCATTCATTGACAGTATCATCTATATCTTCGAAAAAAGTTTTGAAGTGCATTACGATGTGGAAGAAAATGATGATATTTTTTTCCCAAAATATCTATATTATCCGGAAGTGGTTATATGTTGAAATATCTCATTAAATTGCATATTATTTTCCTATCATCGATTGATGTACTTTCATCAGTTATTAAAAAGTAATGCTGTATCTTAAATTCTCCAAAAGTTTTTGTAAAAAAGCTGGTGCCGTTATGTTTTTTATCAACGCAAAACATTTAGTTCTGCGGAGTCGAATATTCTTTAGACTTTTTGATTCTTCTCCTAATTATTTTACTAAATCGGCTAGATGTTCAGTACTGTTGATAGAGCAATGTTCAGATACAAATTTGGCAATTCTCAGCAATATTCCGTGTATTCGTTAAAATGAGTTTAAAAAAGTTTGTAACTGGTACGAGCAATTAAACTTTTTGGAAAACAAAACTTTCTCAGAACAATTGAATAATAATCTAACCCACAAAGACAAAGTTTTTATTGAAAACGTTTTCTTTCCTTATGGATATGAGTTTTGAATATCCTCGTGACTGTGCGTGACTGTGTGTGACTATCTTAAAATTAATCTTTGGTCACAACAAGTCTATGGACAAAGCTTCAGATCAATCGGATGAGGGGAAGTGAAATTTTAATCTCTCCGTGACTGTGCGTGATATGCGTGACTGTGCGTGACTATATCAAAGTTAATCTTTTTTCGCAGCAAGTCTACCGACCAAGTTTCAGATCGCTCGGATAACGGGAAATGGGTGCGTGACCATGCGTGACTGTGCGTGTCTATGTCAAAGTTAATCTTTTTTTCACAGAAAGTGTATTGACCAAGTTTCAGATCGATCGGATGAGGAGAAATGACATTTAGATCACTCCGTGACTGTGCGTGACTATGCGTGACTACTCCAAAATTAATCTGTAGTCACAACAACACTATGGGCCAAGTTTCAGATCAGTTTGATAAGGGGGAATGGGGTTGACCCACGACAGACAGACAGACAAAAACACAAAACATTGGGCACAAGATAATAAGAATATATCAGCTAGACTAGCAAATGTATCGGAAGAAAAGTTTGGGAGAGCCTCCTTAATCAAACATTTCATAGAGAGAGTCATATTGGTTAAGTAAATGCAATACACAGATAACGGAATGCCATCTGAAAATTTGGTGGAACGGGCATACAGCCCTTTTGAACACTATTAACATTTTAACAGACGGCTCCAAACATTCAACCGGCGTAGAACTTGGATATACTTCGTACTGCCGATAGGTGTTATCAAGTATTAATCAAGCTGAAATAGCTGCAATTAAGTGCTAAAGATGCTGAAGAATTTTCCGGAGTAACTGAAACAACTATAAGCATTTTTGTTAATAGTCAAGCTCTAGTAAAGACTCACAAGAGTTTTAATCGATAGTAGTTTATAAACACCGTCTCAGAGAGCAGATAAACTTGCGAAACTTGATGCTGATGGATACTGCAATTTTGTAAGTACAAATCCACCGAGATAGTGCTACAGAACTCTACGAAGCGAATAGAATTAAAGGGAGTCAAAAATCTGTACTATTTCCAGGAGGCTGTGGCCTTGCTACGACCTCAGGAAGATATGCTATCTACTATCGAGTAAACGCACAATCAGAATTTTGCGGCATATTTTTGCGTTGCAGGAAAAAAACAAAAAAAAAAAAAATAAATAACGGACAACGTCCACGAAAATTTTAACAAATTTTTTGTTTACATTTTCTTTATTTCTTTTATAAAGTTCTTACAAGATTTCTAAAGATATCTACATTTAATTTTAAGAAAGTATAATTCTGTTATTTTCTTTGTTAATATCTATTTGGTGTAAATAAATTTGAATGAATAATATTAAGTATTTTATTTTCGAAAATTTTTTAAAAAATAATTTTCATTAAATTTTGAAAACAAATGTCGTTTTACAAAATTCGTATTAACGACAGCAATATTGTACAAATGTGGCTACATCAGATAGAGAAGAGAGTTGCAAAATGAGAACGTACATACATACATTACATTGCAAAATGGGAATACGAGAGACTGCAATAAAAATAAAATTAATGTTATGTCGATTTAAATGATAAATACCGCAACGGTCGGAAAAAATTTATACTCTTACTCCCTAGAGATGGTGGCCAGTTGCAGAAGATTAAATTAACAAAATACAGAGAGAGAGAGAGGAAACAGTAGCACATATTCTTTGCCGTTGCCCCGCTTTGGCACGAATGCGCTATTATATTCAAGGTAACTGGAGTTCGAGATCTTGAAATTGTTAAAATCAAAACGGTCTTTAATATTTTAGTTTAAATTTGGTACACAGGAGTCATTTTGAATGGAATACGCTACTGACAAGTGAAAATATATAACAAATGGCAACTGATTTCAAAATTAAGTCGTTAAAATTCCTTGATATGAGTTTATCGTTTGTGTTTCTTTTTTCAACTTATATAAATCTGGCAACAGTGTTACGTGCTGTTGTTGTATATACGAGTACTTAACTAAAAATGTAAATCAAGTGTCAAATGATTGTCTGCATTTCTTACACAGTCTTAATAAATATATTGAAAATTAAAATATAAATATAAGGCGCATTATTGTCATAAATCACATGTTTATTGAACTATTTTCTGTTATACATATGATTAATCCAAGCGAGTAAGAGCGCTAAATCGAAAAAAAGACACAAAAGACGAGGAACATGTAGAGAATCATCAAAATATATAGGTTTAAATAACTTGTTTCCTCAAATCAATAGAGTTATGCACTTATAACGGGTGATTTTTTAAGAGCTTGATAACTTTTTTTAAAAAAAAAACGCATAAAATTTGCAAAATCTCATCGGTTCTTTATTTGAAACGTTAGATTGGTCCATGACATTTACTTTTTGAAGATAATTTCATTTAAATGTTGACCGCGGCTGCGTCTTAGGTGGTCCATTCGGAAAGTCCAATTTTGGGCAACTTTTTCGAGCATTTCGGCCGGAATAGCCCGAATTTCTTCGGAAATGTTGTCTTCCAAAGCTGGAATAGTTGCTGGCTTATTTCTGTAGACTTTAGACTTGACGTAGCCCCACAAAAAATAGTCTAAAGGCGTCAAATCGCATGATCTTGGTGGCCAACTTACCGGTCCATTTCTTGAGATGAATTGTTCTCCGAAGTTTTCCCTCAAAATGGCCATAGAATCGCGAGCTGTGTGGCATGTAGCGCCATCTTGTTGAAACCACATGTCAACCAAGTTCAGTTCTTCCATTTTTGGCAACAAAAAGTTTGTTAGCATCGAACGATAGCGATCGCCATTCACCGTAACGTTGCGTCCAACAGCATCTTTGAAAAAATACGGTCCAATGATTCCACCAGCGTACAAACCACACCAAACAGTGCATTTTTCGGGATGCATGGGCAGTTCTTGAACGGCTTCTGGTTGCTCTTCACTCCAAATACGGCAATTTTGCTTATTTACGAAGCCATTCAACCAGAAATGAGCCTCATCGCTGAACAAAATTTGTCGATAAAAAAGCGGATTTTCTGCCAACTTTTCTAGGGCCCATTCACTGAAAATTAGACGTTGTGGCAGATCGTTCGGCTTCAGTTCTTGCACGAGCTGTATTTTATACGGTTTTACACCAAGATCTTTGCGTAAAATCTTCCATGTGGTCGAATAACACAAACCCAATTGCTGCGAACGGCGACGAATCGACATTTCACGGTCTTCAGTAACACTCTCAGAAACAGACGCAATATTCTCTTCTGTACGCACTGTACGCATTCGTGTGGTTGGTTTAATGTCCAATAAAGTAAACTGAGTGCGAAACTTGGTCACAATCGCATTAATTGTTTGCTCACTTGGTCAATTATGTAGACCATAAATCGGACGTAAAGCGCGAAACACATTTCGAACCGAACACTGATTTTGGTAATAAAATTCAATGATTTGCAAGCGTTGCTCGTTAGTAAGTCTATTCATGATGAAATGTCAAAGCATACTGAGCATCTTTCTCTTTGACACCATGTCTGAAATCCCACGTGATCTGTCAAATACTAATGCATGAAAATCCTAACTTCAAAAAAATCACCCGTTACATATATTAAATAAGATGAACAGGTTACAAGTAAAAGTAGCGAAAAATTGCATGTGAAAATGGTTTTTAGTGGAATGAAGTTTATGTAAAAATTTTATTTATATATTTTTTTTACTTTTGCCATGTAGTTTTAAGGTAATTTTTTTAAATTTCTTTTCATGCAAATAAACGCTATTTTTGTTAGTTTACACTTTATTTGACAATATTTTATTACAGATTTTTTTTTTCAGAAACAAGTCTTTTTGAATAGTAACTGCAATTTTGCTATAAAATACAAATATATTATATCTGAACAATTTTAATAAATTTTATAAACAAAATTTTATCATACTCCAATTAGAACACAAAATGCCATTTATATGATAGAAAATAATACTGTTGATAATTTTTTTAATATGTATTTAAAATAAAGCTAGAAATGTCATAATTTGCAAAAAATGCGTTTTAAATAAATTGTATTTAACGCCCTTATTCGCCTGGTACATTCATATCTCTACTTGTTTAAGTATTTCCATGACAAACCCGAAATTAATTTTTGTTACTGTTTTGCTCGTTATAAAAATGTTTATCACATGTTATGTAGAGATGTGACGGATATCCGGCAACTATCCGGTTTGCCGGATATCCGGCCTAAATTTACTATTCGGCCGGATATCGGATAATAAGCTACTATCCGGTATCTGGCCGGCCGGATATTTTCCTAGAATTATTTTAAGCAAATAAATTTGTATTAAGTAACTAACAATAAAATAGCTTTTATTTAAAGGTAAAAAAGTAACAAAAAATTACAAATTATCTTTCAAAAACTTAAAATACGTTTTGAGATATTCACTTTACTGAAAAATTTATGTTTAAACTAAAAACTTAAAAAACGTCCAATTAATACAACGATTGACATTAATACTCAAAATTAAGAAGAGGTAGATTATGGTGAATAAAAACTAAATTTTCAGCGTTCGCAGACAATAGACGATTTCGCTTGTTTTCGTAAACCAAGCCAGCTTCCGAAAAAATTGGGTATTTTTTGGAGTTAAACGACCACCAAGCGTAAGGATCCTGACTGCGATCAATTCGAACTTCCTTCAAGAAGAATTCAATCTCGGTAGCAATTTGGTTCTTCTCATGATCGCTAGACTGAATGTTGTTTTCATCTGCCACTTCATTAAAACAATCCCAAAATGTTTCGTGAGATTCACGAGCTACATTTGAATCAGTTTCATTTAATCGTAACTGTTTAGGTCTAGTTGAAGACGTCGATGAACAACTACTGATGGAAGACGTGTCGCAAGTCATTCTTAAGTGTTCCAATAAAATAGTCTGTCGAGCTCTTTCAGCTTCAACTTTTTCCAAAAAGTTAGCCTTAAATCTGGGATCCAGAAAAGTTGCAATAAGGTATTTTGGATCTTCACTTAAGGAAATAAAACGAGATGTCAATTGCGCTTTTAAGGAGCCTCTCATATTAAGTAAATCCGCTGTTCGTCGTATAGTTTCGTCCTTGTCTAAGAATTTTTTTAATGCAGCTACATGCGGTATAACTTCAGATATGCAGGAGAGGCCAGCACTTGTAATTTTAGTTATTTCTTCAAACGGCTTCAAAAGTTGTACACACTGCTCCATCAAACACCACTGACGAGTTGTTAGATTAGTAAGTGTGTCGTTTTCAGACACATAAAGGGAGATAACACGTTTTTGTTCCAATAAGCGTTCCATCATATAGAAAGTGGAATTCCACCTCGTGTTTATATCTTGCACCAATTGATGCTCTGGTAAACATAGTTCTTTTTGAAGCACCAGCAATTTTTCTTTTGCTAAACCTGAATGATTGAAGTGAGTTACGATACGTCTACCTTTGGCAATCAAGTCCATTACTTCAGGTTGTACCTTTAAAGACTCAAGCACAACCCTCTGAAGCGAATGAATGAAACACCTGGCGGAATTATACTCCGCCATTCGAACGCCTTTGACCATGTTTGCGCCACTGTCATGAACAATAACATGTATTTTGCTTTGTTCAATATCCCAGCGAGATGTAATACTATTGAGTTCATTTGCTATGTTTTCTCCTGTATGAGATCCTGAAAACGGTTTCATAGCTAGAACTCCGTGTTGAAGTTTAAATTCTGCAGAAAGCCAATGAGCTGTGAAACTCAGAAAGCTGGAGTTATTGCGCAAACACGTCCACATGTCAGAAGTGACAGAAACTGCGACAGCACTTGAAATTCTTGTTTGGATTTTTGGAAAATTCGGTTGTAAATATCGGGAATTATTTTTTGGGTCATAAAGGCTCGGCTTGGCAATTCATAGCGTGGTAAAGCTTGCTTAAGTAATCTTGCGAATCCAACTCTTTCAACGACACAAAGTGGCTCATTATCCAGTGCAATCATTTCTGCTATGAGATAATGGTATTTTTTCGCAGTTGCATTATTTATGTCCCAAAGCAGTTTTCTATCGAACGCCTCTGACAAAGTCTGTTGCCTTGTAGAAGAGGAATTTGTACAAGCGTTGACAGGCTCCGCAAGCGACGTAGCTGCGTCGTTTATTTTATCTTTATTCAAATTCATGAATTTTTCTGGGTGCTTTAATTTCAAATGATTGCTCATAGCAGATGTGCCTGGGGGAAGATTTAAAATTAATAAGTATATGATTCGAAACTTGTAGGTTGTGTTATTAAATAGGCTGCAAAAAAAACATTACTCTTACGCACCTGCTTTTTTTCCTTCACCACCACGAGAAATTGGTAGTTTGCACAATAAACAAATAGCAAACTTATTATTTTCACTTTTAATTTCAAAATATTGCCAAATAGGCGATTTTCTTATCATTGAAGACATGTTCTCTGCTCTTTTCGTACAAATTATGAAGTAAAATAATTGAAACAATCAGCTGTTGATTTTCAGTAATGCCAGATTTTAATTTGTTGATTTTCAGTATTGCCAGACTGCAGTACGTTATTTTCCAAAGATAACTAACATCGCTCCACCCGTTTATTGTCGTTTACCCGGGGGTTACACGTTCAACTAGTTGCCTTCAACTCCGAATTTTCCACTAATACACTTACACATTTTAAAGTTGAAAGGCGGTTGCTTGCGATTTTCTCTTTCAACCAGCGTTTCAACCAGTTGACCAACTAAACAGCTGATTTGTAACATCTGTGTCATATTCATTTGATTTGTTTGGTGGAAAAGTTATTAAAACGTGTGTGTTTTTTAAAACAAAAATTAAAGTGATTTTTTAACTAAAAATTTAACTAAATATTTAAAATAAAATGAATAAACAACAAAGTTGATCAACCTGTTGCGTACAGCCTGCGTCACAGCTGCCAGTTTCAACGAATTCTGACAAGCAGTATGTGTAAAAGCCTTTCAACCAAAAGTTGAAGGTGTAACCGCGGCGTTATTGCCTGCCGAACTAGAAATAATGAAATCTTTAATTTACTATCCGGCCGGCGGATATTAGGCTATCCGGCCTCGCATCTTGCCGGATATCCGGTATCCGGTTATCCGGCCAAATCACTATCCGTCACATCTCTAATGTTATGCTATACCGACCACAATTGCGATGAGAATATATTTTTGTTTATTACTCATTTGGTTATTTTACCAACTCATTTGGTTATTTAGAACAAATATTAAAACATTTTTTGCTATATAAAGATCTAAAAAATTTTCAATTTATTTATTACACTGCGAACCAATTTAGATCGTCTAAGAAAATCTGTATTTACCCGCCTCTTACACAGACCACTGCCACTGCCATTACATTGTATACGAATTATCCACGAAAAATTGTTCAAATTAGTCGAATCCCCCGCCATTAGCATTTGTGCTTACGCATGCCACTGCAATTTCATTTTGAAAATGTTGTCAAAGCGTAAACTTCCACGATCATATCCATCTCTGTCTGCTATCTTTTCGTAGGCTTTTCCCACTAAAAATGGTTTGAATGGTATAAATTAATTAATTCTAATATATTCTCCTTTTTCAATTTGGCGTCGATAATCACTTTTTGTTTTGTTTACAAAATAGAGTTACTGAATTCTAGGAAATTTTATTTTTTTGATAAATAAAGACCCTAAAGGTATGCTAATCAATTATAGCCAATTCACAAATCAACACAAAAAACAAACTGATTTTTATTAGAAACACATTAACAAATTTAATAAACACAGCATTGTATAATTTTATAATTTTAATTTATAATTTTATGTATGTGTAAGTAGCAACTTTAAATGCAATTTACTCAAAACAAAGGAAAAAATTTAAAAAATAGTAAATCTGCAAAACGGCTAAAAGAAATACCTATCAAATAATATACGTTTGGTCAAAATTGAGATAAAATGGTAGAACAAAGCATCGGTCACAAGAAATCGCCTAGCCAATTAATATTATAGATAACAAGTTAAAGCTTTAATTACAATTTTGCAGTAATAAAGTAATTTTGTATCAAATTTTTAACAGGGAAACATTTATCATCGTTAGTGGCAGCAATCTCTCACACGAAAAATTCGGTGCCATTAGAGTTACACTATGAAAAATGTATGTGTATTAGTAAGAGAAAGTGAGTATATTGAGTTTTTCGAACCGGCAGTGGCCTGTGTAACGGGCGGGTTAATAATATAATAAAGAGGTAATGTGTGTTTGTTTGTAATCTGCGTAATTACTCATCTGATATTCATGCAATTTTGATAGAGTCTTACTGCAGATTTGGGAAGTGGTATAGGCTATAATTTTTTTAATATCTTTAATCCATATAATATATATATTGAGTATTATGATAGGGAGAGCTTTACAAATTTGTGTGAGATCACCTATTTTCAATGTTAGTAGCTATATCGGAAATGGGCGAGGTACCTCACATACGAAGTAATTACCCAACATCATATATCTCGAGTACTATTACAAAGACAGCTTTGCAAATTTGTCTTAGGTCATCAATTATTAACGTGAGTAGTCAGACAAAAATTGGCGGGATTGGACAAAGTAAATGATGAATATCATATACCTGAAGTACTGTAATAGTGAGAGCCTTGGGATTTTGCATGAGCCCTTTCATTACGTGAGCACTTTCTTAAATTTGATTTCATTTCATTTCATTTCATTTCACTTCATTTCATTTCATTTCATTTGATTTCATTTCATTTCATTTCATTTCATTTCATTTCATTTCATTTCATTTCATTTCATTTCATTTCATTTCATTTCATTTCATTTCATTTCATTTTTTCATTTCATTTCATTTCATTTCATTTCATTTCATTTCATTTCATTTCATTTCATTTCATTTCTTTTCATTTCATATCTTTTCATTTCATTTCATTTCATTTCATTTCATTTCATTTCATTTCATTTCATTTCATTTCATTTTATTTCATTTCATTTCTTTTAATTTCATTTCATTTCTTTTCATATAATTTAATTTCATTTCATTTCATTTCATTTCGTTACATCTCATTTCATTTCATTTCATTTCATTTCATTTCATTTCATTTCATTTCATTTCATTTCATTTCATTTCATTTCATTTCATTTCATTTCATTTCATTTCATTTCGTTTCATCTCATTTCATTTCATTTCATTTCATTTCATTTCATTTCATTTCATTTCATTTCATTTCATTTCATTTCATTTCATTTCATTTCATTTCATTTCATTTCGTTTCATTTTATTTCAATTCATTTCATTTCATTTCATTTCATTTCATTTCATTTCAATTCATTTGATTTCGTTTCAATTCATTTCATTTCTATTCATTTTACTTTATTTTATTTTATATTATTTTATTTTGATATGTATTATTTTATATTATTTCATTGTATTTTATTTTTTTTAATTTGTTTTATTTATTTTATTTAATTCATTTTATTTTGTATAATTCTATTTTATATTATTTTATTTAATATTATTCTATTTTATATAATTTAATTTAATTTCACATTGGCCTGAATTTGGTAGCCAGGTTTCACTAATACCAAAAATGTCGATCTGCAATCTTTTCATTTCTTTGACGGTATTCAGTTGCTTTCCTGACTCATATAGGCTATGTACATTTCATGTAGCTAAGTTAATTAAATGTTTGAATTTACCGCCGGGGATTCTTAGCACCCTCGTAATGTCGGAGACTGAGGGCCGTTGATGCATGTAATTTACTAAGGAATTTAGTACTTTTAGTTTATTTCATTTTATTTTAGTTAAATTTAATTTATTTAATTTTATTTTATTTTATTTCATTTTATTTTATTTTATTTTATTTTATTTTATTTTATTTTATTTTATTTTATTTTATTTTATTTTATTTTATTTTATTTTATTTTATTTTTATGATTAAAACCTTCGTTAAAGTGTGCATTTTATTTTATTTCTAGAAAGTTTTCAATAATTGTTCAGACTAGATTATCAAACAAGCTAGAACAGTGTGTACCCGAGGAGCCCCAATGCGCAACATAACGATATTGTACCTCAAGTGATATTTTTAGTTGAGAAACGGTTAGTTTATACATTATGCATTAAGGGTCAAATTGATACCCTAAGGAAGCGACATACAGTGGTCCTTACGATTTAAAACATAATATCGTTTGAGGATAATATGTGGTATAAATTAATAAAATTTATATCATCAAAATTAAATTCAAATTTAGTATATATTTTTTAACAATTCTGTCAAACCATTGAGCCCATAAAACATTAAGTTTGCTAAAAAAAAAAGAATTTTGTTGTTTTACCCAACACCTTGAAGAATTAATTCATTAGATAAATTACTGAAGCATTTAAAGTGATTAATCAATGATATTGAGACATAAAAAGTTCTCTACAAATGGAAGCCTTAGAAATTAATTCAAAAGGAATGGAAAACAAAATAAATTTAATTATAATTTCAATAATGTGTTTAAGAGTCACTAGTTTTCAAGGCAGTCAATTTAAACATTTTCCGGTTAGATATACAGCTTAAAAATCCTAATTTACACCCTACTTGTAGGATGATAGTTAAAAACTCTGTATAAAAGTTTTGTTGGT
The DNA here is from genome assembly GCA_963682025.1 of Cordilura impudica. Taxonomy (NCBI): domain Eukaryota; kingdom Metazoa; phylum Arthropoda; class Insecta; order Diptera; family Scathophagidae; genus Cordilura; species Cordilura impudica. Next base: position 158,414,251 of record OY821520.1, read on the forward strand.
CTCCGTTGTGGGAGCTCTGTTTTCAGGGTAGAATCAATTTATGCCGCTGTTTTAATCTACCGATCTGAGCTTAAACGCAAACTACAAGTCGCAAATAAAAATATAGTTTTGTGAAATTAGGCATGTAAGCTTTAAGCGACCATTAAACGATCAGTATTGAAATAAGTGAAAAATCGGTGCGTATTCAGAACAAGCCTCCATGCATTTGTCCCCCATGGAACCGATTTAAACTTGTTTAACTAATTATAAAAAATAAAAATAAATCACTGTTCTAAAAATAAAGTGTTGGGCCAACTTAAGTCGTAGCATCCATATAAATAAGCTTCACAATATTTACTTAAATATAGCGTCTTACAAGTATGACATAATTCACTTAAATTTAGTTTGTATATATTTTTGGAACATATAGTTCCAATGTAATTATCAAATCTGATATGAACATTAACTTTAACTTTTTTTTTTGTTTAATTGATATTTAATATTACTCATGGTATAGGTCATGGTTTGGGTGTCGTATAGTCGCCCTAGACCGACTATAGATTTCTTAATTGTTTATTTTTGTGTTCTTTCCAATTACATACTATACATACATACATGTAAACAATTGCTTGGCATATATATTTAAGTATTATTTTTATAATACTCGTACAAGTACTAGTATTGTGTGAATGCATTTTCTATTACAATTGCATTGTCAGCTGTTCTAGTTTTGTTCAATGTTTTTTGTCTTTTGTTTCTGTTTTTTGTTGTAGTTCTTCTTCTTCTTGTTTTAATTTTCATTACTTATTTCTTTTTTGTTTGGTTTATAAGTTACGAGTATACAGTTTTGTTGTTTTTTTTTTTTATTATATTATTATGGCATTCTGTTGTCTTATGTGTACAATTATTGGTTTTGTGTTCTTTTTTTAGAGGTTGCCCCTTTTTCAACCTTGAATATTGTCTGATCCAATTTGTTACCATATTTATGCTGATTTAGAAATATTTGAAGCACAAATAAAAAAAACACATTAAATTCATTGTCGCATTAGGTAGAAAAGCCATATAAAAAGATAATATACCCATGCACGTGTGTTCAAGTGCTTAACTTTTTATTGCTTTCTTAATAATAGAAAAAAAATGAACACGGACATTAGCTAGTTTCAAATAGATTTAAGCTAATAGTAAAACTTATGCATATAAATAAAAAAATTAGTGGGAAAGAAAGACTCCTCTGCTTTTCATTTAAATCTATCGCCCGTGCAAATACTTACATACATACATATATACAGTGAGTGATAGTAAAACGGAAACCTTTAACAAAATATTTTTTGATGAATTGAACGGTCAATGCCAAAAAAGTGGATCATCTTTTAGTAATTAAAAAAATTTTTTTGTTTTATTTATCTAAATAATATAACCCATAAAAACTAAGTTTATATTAAAACTCTTTCTTTCCTTATGCATATGAGTTTTGAATAACTCTGTGACTGTGTGTGACTATCTTAAAATTAATCTTTGGTCACAACAAGTCTCTGGACAAAGTTTCGGAGCGATCGGATGAGGGGAAGTGCGGTTTTAATCTCTCCGTGACTGTGCGTGACTATGAGTGACTGTGCGTGACTATTTCAAAGTTAATCTTTTTTAACAACAAGTATATCGACCAAGTTTCAGATTGATTGGATGAGAGGAAGTCCTTTTTAAATCTCTCCGTGTCTGTGCGTGACCATGCGCGACTGTGCGTGACTAAGTCAAAGTTAATCTTTTTTTTTACAGCAAGTGTATGGACTGAGTTTCAGATCGTTGGAAGAGGGGAAATGACATTTATGCGTGACTATGCGTGACTGTGCGTGACTACTCCAAAATTAATTTGTAGTCACAACAAGACTATGAGCCAAATTTCAGATCAATTGGATAAGGGGGAATGGGGTTGACCCACGACAGACAGACAGACACACAGACAGAGAGTATGAGTTAAAAGAAAGAGTTTAAAAAGAAAAAATATTAACACAAATAGCTTAAATTCAGAAAGAAGAACAATACTGCTGTTAACATATTATTGGAAACCTTTACTGTACAATAATTGAAAACTTTTCCTCAATTTTTGGTTTCAATGTTTTGTTGGGAATCCATTACTTTTTAGTGCTGTTCTACATCGCCGAGGCATGGAATCCATTAAATTGTTGATGATATCCACCATTGAAAATTTTTACCACTCTGAATTAACTGCCTCTATGGGATCTCTCTTGTTTGTGTAATTTCCTATACGTATATTTCGATATACAGTTTTCTGATGATTAGGCTGGCCATTCCGAAACACAAACTGCATTAGATTGTAGCCATTCGGTTACAACTTTTGTGGTGTGTTTTGGGTCATTGTCATATTGGAATTTCAAGAGCAGGGGCATATGGTCATTTTACTACATGAATTGGAACCAATCCTTGCCCCGAAAACCAACCCCATACGATAATATACTCAACGCCTAAATTAACAGTTTTATTGGAATATTTTGGGTCTAGTCTCTTTCCCTTTGGTCATCTTTTTCCCTTTGGACTCATCTGAAAAGAGAACAGCATTCCAATTCCGTCTTGACCAGGACGATAACAACCAAGATAAAATGCTCATCGGGAAGCAGTTTGAGTACATATTTTTTTAGTTTTAGGTTGTTAATGACATCTGTATATAGCAGGAAATTATCCTGTCTTCCACTCGTTTTACGGGCTCTACCTACCGTACGTACCTCTTTCATGATAATTCTTGATAATTATTGAAAATATTGATTTATTCGTAGAATATTTCTAAAAAATTTTCTTTTCATTTTTATTGTTTTAATCTTCTATTTTTATTGTTTTAATCAACTCTGGTACACAAGTTTACAAGTTGCCATTGTTTTGGCATCACTAAAAAAAATATTTTTTTTTCGATATTTGAATTCTATTTTTTGTAAAAACTTTGTTCGATAGAGAATATACCTAAGAGTGATTTCGCAAAAAAATACATAATAGTAGGACTTAACTCGAAATTATTAAAAATAAACAAATTTGACAAATTCAGAATTTTGTAAAAGTTTCCAATGTATTGTCACCCAGTGTATATATTCTAATGTATGCTTTAGTTAACATCTGAAAACACAAAATCAGATTGTACATTATTCCAGGCATCCATTTTAGCCTTCTCTTATAACTCAAGGAGTGCTTGGTTTCAAAATTCGTAAAATTCAAAGTGGGCTATGCGAAATTAAATTTAAAATTTAAAAACGAAACATTCGGCTGGTAACCTCTTAAGATTTTTGTTAGTTTATATATTAGCTGTTTTGAGTGATAGCTTTTGATCTTAATTTGAACGATGAAAATAAAATTTTTATAAATAATAAATAAATAAATAAATAATTATCCAAATCGAGGAAGCAAGGAGCAACAATAAACCATGAATCGTGAAGTAAGAATCTAAAAAAAAATTTCAAGTTATTATCCATTAGAGATGTTGTAAAATAATATGGTTCGAACGTCAGTATGGTTCAAAGATGCAAGGTATGGAATGACTAAAGTGTCCTAATGCCAAAAGTCTAAGAAATGCAAAAGAAACTTTTAAAAAAATAGATCGAGAAAATTGTTGTTTAAATACAAGTTTATGATTTTATTTTATAAAATTAAGTAAAAACAAGTAAGAAAATTATAGTCGGTCTAGACCGACTATACGGTACCCTATACCATGCGTTTAGAGACCCTATCTCTCAGGCCCAACTAACTGGATATAGAAAATAAGCATAAACCAAATTTGAGTGGGATTTTTATTAATTTTTTTGGCTGCAGATATGAAAAAGTTCATATCGGATGCTATATCTATATGGGGACTAGGCCCCAAAACGGACCGATCCTGACCATGTTTGGTAAAGTCTCTTGTATTTTGCAAAAATATATACAAACAAAATTTGAGAAGAATCAGTGCAATATTTTTGTTTTTTGATAGATATAAGTGAAGATCGGGAAGCAACTCTATATGGGGCCTATGACTGAGAGTTGTCCAATTGGGATCATTTTTGGACTACTGATTAATGGATGTATCAAATACATACAAACCCAATTTGACTAAGATTTATATGATAATTTGGATCTTATGGCAATTTGTGTTGATTTAATAGGGGTCATTTGTATGGGGGCCGACAGAGGCTTATATACCAAATTTCATCGAAATATATTCATATTTGCGACCTGCAGTTTGATTACAAGCTTTACATGGACACACAGACGGACGGACGGACGGACGGACATCTTTAAATCGAATCAGATAGTGATTCTGATTCGATCGGTATAATTAAAGATGGGTCTAGGTCAAATATTTTTAGTAGTTACAAACAGCAGCACAAAGTCATTATACCCAAACCACATAGTGGTATAGGGTATAAAAAATTGAATAACATTATATTTGGCTCATGCCTACATCAAATTTTACGTAATTGAAACGAAACATTCTGTAACTCTATTGTATTATAAAAATGTATTATTTTTAAATAGGCACTTTTTTTTTTAAAGAAATGCTATTTTTTAATGAAATTTTATATTTTAAGAAAAGCTATTTATTTAAGAATAGGTAGTTTTATAAGAAAAAGTACTTTTTTAGAAAAGGTAATTTTTAAGAAAAGGTATTTTTTTAAGAAAAGGTAATTTTTTAAGAAAAGGTACTTTTTTAAGAAAATTTACTTTTTTAAGAAAAGGTTCTTTTTTAATAAAAGGTACATTTTTAAGAATCGGTAATTTTTAAAAAAAGTTACTTTCTTAAGAAAAGGTACTATTTAAAAAAACATATTTTTAAAAACGTGGTTCGGAACGGAGGACTAATAGTTTTAAAGCTGAACTGTAGGCCATGTTGTAAAAACATACCATGTGTTGGGAAGATGATTCGAATCTAACAAAAACAAGAACAAGCATTATCTACAAACCATCGGCTTTAAATTAAATAACCCCAGCTATCATGAGAGACATAAAAAAAGTGAAGAAATGCAGGTGTGTCAGTTTTCCTAATGTTATTTCTCTGCTTCTTCTAAGTTTAAATGTGTGAATGATAATGAGTCTTACTTTACAGGCATCAAATATTACTCATAACATTTGTTTTGAGACGTAGCTCCCAGACAGAACCAGTTAATGTCAATGAGCAAATGTATAGGTAAACTATATTCTAGTTCTTCAGAAATTTATAGAAAAACAAGTAAGAAATTATGGTCGGTCTAGACCGACTATACGGTACCCTATACCATGGTTTAGAGACCCTATCTTTCGGTCCAACAAATTCGATATAGAAAATAAGCATAAACCAAATTTGAGTGGCATTGTTATTAATTATTTTGGCTGCAGATATGAAAAAGTCCATATCGGATCTATATTTATATGGGGACTGGGTCGATATATGGACCGATCATTACCATATTTGGTAAAGTCACTTATATTTTGAAAAAATATAAACAAATCAAATTTGAGAAAAATCTGTGCAATTTTTGTTTGTTTTTTGATAGATTTAAGTGAAGATCGGGAAGAAGCTCTATATGGGGCCTATGACTGAAAATTGTCCTATAGGGATTTTTTTTGGACTACTGATTAATATATATAATAAACACATATAAACCCAATTTGTCTGAGATATATGATAACTTGGATGTTATGGCAATTTATGTCGATTTTATAGGGGTCATTTCTATGGGAACTAGGTCTGAACGTAGACCGAATTTCACCAATTTTAATAGCGTTCATTCTATGGCCGGTAAAAGTTTATATACCAATTTTAAGAAAATATATTTATATTGGCGACCTGTAGTTTGATTACAAAGTTTCTAAGTCGATCGGTATAATAAAAGATGGGTCTATGTCAAATATTTTTGGTAGTTATAAACAGCAGCACAAAGTAGGGTTACAAACAGCAGCACAAATAGGGTATAATAACATAGACCAGACAAAATAATTTCTTTCGTCTTATCATATTCAAATTACTCAATGCCTACAAATATAACTTAAAACAAGTAAGAAAATTGTAGTCGGTTTAGACCGACGATACGATACCCTATACCATAGTTTAGAAACCCTATTCTTCGGTCCAACTAACTGGATATAGAAAATAAGCAAAAATCAAATTTGAGTGGCATTGTTATTAATTTTTTTTGGCTGCAGATATGAAAAAGTTCATATCGGGTGCTATATTTATATGTGGACTAGGTCAAAAAATGGACCGATCCTGACCATATTTGGTAAAGTCACTTATATTTTGAAAAAATATACACAAACCAAAATTGAGAAAAATCTGTGCAATATTTTTTTTTTATAGATTTAAGTGAAGATCGGGAAGCAGCTCTATATGGGGCCTATGACTAAGAATTGTCCACTAGATATTATTTTTGGACTACTGATTAATGGATACAATAAACATATACAAACCCAATTTTACCAAGATCTATATGATTATTTGGATCTTATGGCAATTTATGTCGATTTCTGAAATTGGACCGATTTTCATCAATTTCAGTAGCGTTCATCCTATGTCGATAAAAGTTATATACCAAATTTCACCAAAATATATTCATATTTGCGACCTGTAGTTTGATTACAAGGTTTACATGGACACACAGATGGACGGACGGACGGACGCACATGACTAAAACGGCTCAGAAAGCGATTCTGAGCCGATCGGTATAATAAAAGGTGGGTCTAGGTCAAACATTTTTGGTAGTTACAAACAGCAGCACATAGTCATTATACCCTATACCACTATGTGGTTGGGTATAATGACAAAAATTCGAACTTGAAAGTTTTGGGGTAAATGTATTACATATTTAATTCGAAAACCACAAAAGGAGCTATCGATACAAAGGGCATTTAATGGTCCATGCCTAAAGTTCCGACAAAAGTTTGGAAAGCAAGCTCATAGGATTTAATTTCTTTTCGTAGGTTAATTTACTTTGTATACTATAAATAAATGTTCAATTGAAAGTACTTCGTCGTCAGTATTTTTTTAGATGTTTACATTTTACCACATTTTTTTTGGACATGTATTAAGTTGTGTCCATCCATCAATCTATCGTTCTGCTTGTGTTTTATGTGTGTCGCAAAATTCTGATATTTGAATGATTTGTTTAAGATAATCTTTTAACGGCTCAAGGGCACTATTGAAGTTGGTGAAGTGGATTTAAATTACCTAATCACATATATTTTATCTAGATTTGGATTAAGTGTGTATATTTATTACAATGTGGTATCAATATTAGGCATTCTAAGTTCCAATAAATAACAGCCTACTAATATAGAAAATGAAAGTGACTTCATTTAATATGGTTATGATTGGACCATTTTTGGGCCTAGTTCTTATACCAATTTCCTCCGATATGAAGTTTATCCATGCAATAAATATATAACAATCTTACTTAAATTTGGTTTGTGCTTATTTTCTATGTCTATATATAATCTGCGGCAATATGATCTGAGTACCAAGTAAAAAATTATAGTCGGTCTAGACCGACTATACGATACCCTATACAATGTGTGCAAATTAATAACAACTAGCAGATTCCAGCGCTCGAAATTCGAGTGCAATTTCTAGGCGATTTTATTTCTCAACTTAGCCAAATCACAAACCAACACTTTTTTGGTTTATTATTATTATGAATGAAGATAACAAACTCATTAACAAATAAATTAACAAATTTAATAAACACACACATAGCATACGTATAATTTTATGTATGTGTTAGTAGCAACTTTAAATGCAATTTACTCAAAATAAAGGAAAAAATTTTAAAATCTGTAAATCTGGTGAACAGCTTAAAAGAAATAACTTTCAAATAATATCCGTTTGGTCAAAATCGGGATAAAACGGTAGAACAAAATATCGGTAACAAGAAATCGCCTAGCCTATTAATATTATAGATAACACAAAAATTTTAGCTATGCTTATTTACTATATCCATTTATTGGCTTAGCGAAGTTGGATCCAAGACCCTCTCTCAAACGCAAGGCAAAATTCATATCTAATGACATTTTTATATGGGAAGTACGTCAAAATATAAACCGATCATGACCATAATTAGTATATATAGAAATAAATATATAAACCATATTAAAAAAAAATTTACCCATTATTTATTTTTTTGATAGATTTAAATGAAGGTCAGGAATCAGCTTTATGTGGGTACATTGTCTAAAACTGGTCTTAAAGGGTTGTTTTTTGATTATTGACTGGTTCATACGACCATTTTTAGGACACACAGATAGACAGACGGATGGACATCGCTAAATCGACTCAGAAAGTGAGTCTGAGTCTATCGATATTTTTGGTAGTTGCAAACATCAGCACAAACACATTATAACCTGACCACATAGTGATATAGGGTATAAAAAGCTGAGAGTCTAAAGGTGCGTTCAGACTACGCAAATATTTGACCAAATAAACGTAACCCCTATTTTTATGAAAGTTTTATTCAATCTTACATGATATATAGAAGACAAAATTAAGTTATGTTTTATTACATTAGTAATATTTAATATATTTAACTATATTCTATATCATATATTGTATAACTTAATGAAAATTATACAAGGAAAATTATACATTATTTAGGGGTTACATTTATTTGGTCAAATATTTGCGTAGTCTGAACGCACCTTAAGCCGAAGCTAATGGATTGAATTTGAATCAAATATTTAACCTAGTAACAACGTATGGGAATTTTAAAATTATGTTTATGTCAATTCCATAGAAATCCATTTTAATAATTAAAATCCAAAAGCAGCTAATGTATCCTTTATTTATTTTATATAATATCTCCTGCTGACCTTAAATACCCTTGACCTAATTTTTTTTATCACTGCTGAGAATGGTGATGAAAGAACTTATTTTTTTTCCAGCACAATTTATTTTTAGTACTATTTTCCACATGCCAAGGGGAGTGGGTAGGCAAATAAAATTCTTATCAAAATATTACTCTAAAAGCAGATTACACATATTTTCCCTTTAAAAATTCCCCCCTTCTTCTAACATATACAAATAATATGAGAATTACAAACGGGTACACATTTTTTCCATGCTGTCTATTGTTTCACATCCACACGTCAGTCAAAATAATTGTATGAAAACCAAATAAGAAGACTGTCTTGGTTTGTTGGTGTAATTCTTTATGCTCGTATTCGTATTTATTAAGATGTTTTTAAGTTGGAGGTAATATCATAAATTCTATTTATGCTATTATCTAGAGTTGAAAATAACGAAACATCAGAAATATAAGCAAATTGACAAATATAAATGAAAAGGCTGAGTATAGAGCTTGAAAGAGTGAATTCATTTAGTTTAATTGTATTGCATTGAGTAGTTTATAAAATGTATGAACTCTTGATTTAGTACTCTGTTTATTTGCCATATAAAGTATTCTGAATATTTATACCCTATACCACTATGTGGTTTGGGTATAATGACTTTGTGCTGCTGTTTGTAACAACCAAAAATATTTGACCTAGACCCATCTTTAATTATACCGATCGAATCAGAATCGCTTTCTGAATTGATTTAACAATGTCCGTCCGTCCGTCCGTCCGTCCGTCTGTGTGTCCATGTAAAGCTTGTAATCAAACTGCAGGTCGCAAATATGAATATATTTTGATGAAATTTGGTATATAAGCTTTTATCGGCCATGGGATGAACGCTATTGAAATTGGTGAGAATCGGTCCATGTTCAGACCTAGCCCCCATACAAATTACCCATATGAAATCGACATAAATTGCCATAAGATCCAAATTGTCATATAGATCTTACTCAAATTGGGTTTGTATGCATTCATTACATCCACTGATGAGTAGTCCAAAAATGATCCCTTTGACCCCATATGGAGCTGCTTCCCGATCTTCACTTAAATCTATTAAAAAACAAAAATATTGCACTGATTCTTCTCAAATTTTGTTTCTACATATTTTTGCAAAATACAAGAGACTTTACCAAACATGATCAGGATCGGTCCATTTTTGGACCTAGTCCCTTTATAGATATAGCATCCGATATGAACTTTTTCATATCTGCAGCCAATAAAATTAATAAAAATCCCACTCAAATTTGGTTTTTGCTTATTTTCAATGTCCAGTTAGTTGGGCCTAAGAGATAGGGTTTCTAAACGCATGGTATAGGGTATCGTATAGTCGGTCTAGACCGACTATAATTTTCTTACTTTTTTTAAACTGTAGAGAAATATACCGAATCCTTGTAGTTGTGTCTGAGACATCCATTCTAAGACTGCTCGATGGAAACAAACGTTGAAGACTTAAAAAAAGATATGAATCCACGAAATTTTTCCCAGTATTGACCCATTGAGAGATGTTGTAACATAGTAAAGACCAATCACAACAAGTGTGGATGAACTGGTCGTGATAACAAATATTTTATTAAATCGTAGTAGCAGGCATCAAATAATATCGGTAAAACTTCTTTCCATCCCTAATGAAGCGAATTAAAAAAATGCTTCGAAGTGAGGGGACCAAGTAATAAATCTGCAATTTGCAATCTATAAGTTTTAGATAGACTCCGATATAATGCACTTATGTCAACGTTTTTTCCAAACCTTGAAACAGTAGTTGGAGTAGGCTTTTATCTCCTCAACTGATTCAAAAGTGTGTCCTAGAGTGGTCTTTTGAGTTTATTGACGAATTTTGACGAAAAGGTCTAGGAGAGCCAATGCAGTGTGAGTCGATTCAATAACGTGGAGCAAAAACCAATAGTTTTCTTCCCATAACCATTTGGTTAGGCGGAAGGAATTCATAATGCACCAAACCACGAGAATCGAAGAAAATTGTTAACATGACCTTGATATTGATTTTTGAACGTCTTTGGCTTGATATTTTCGGCTTTTTTGCACTTTTTATACGATATTCGCTTGATTGGTCGGTTGTTGCGGCGTCATAGATGTAGATCCATGTCTCGTCACCGGTTATGCTTCGTTTCACTTCGATCTGGTAGTCAAAAAGAAAATCTTGGATTTCCTTAACATTTTATTCATCAGCTTACGTTTTGTTTTTCATTCTTAATTAAATCAGACATTTTGAAAATCGCGAAATTCACTTTTAGTTATCTACAAGAAAGAGTGTACTATTGAACCAATGAAGACATTGACCTGAAATAAAATTAGTTTCCCAAATTAATAAACCCATAAATTAGGAAGTAAGAAAATTACCATGCAGTTCGTGAGCGGGTTTTGGATATAACTTTGCCAATGGAATAAAAGGATATAGAATATAAGCATGAACAAAATTTTTGTGCTATTGTTATTAATTTGTGGCATATAGATATGAAAACGTTCATATTTGATGTATTTTTTATATGGGGACTAAAGCAAAAAATTGACCGATTATGAGCATATTTTGGAAAGTTACTTTACTTTTCTCTAAAATATATATGAACCAAATTTGAAAGAAATCTTTGCAATATTTTTGATAGATTTATGTGGAGGTCGGGAACTAGGACTAAAAATTATGCTACAAGGATTATTTACTGGTTATAAAAGACGCAAACATTCAAATTTTAACGATATACATATGAGAATCAGTACTTACGACCATTTTAATCGGTCTGATAGGGCTAGCTGTGATCATGCTCCGATATGGTTGATAAAAGTTTATATACTAAATTTAATAAATATATACCTATTCATATTTGCGACGTTTAGTTTGATTACAAGATTTCCATGGACGGACAGGCAGACGGACGGACGGACAGACGTCGCTAAATCGACTCAGAAAGTGATTCTGCGTCGATCGGTACAATAATATATCTTCACCTGATAGTGGTATAGGGTATAAAAAGTCACATTTTAATTAATTAGTTTTCGTTTTTATTTGTAATTCATCGAACAAATTTCTGTAAAGTTAATATTATTTTGAACGTCATTAAAAAATTATTAATTTTAGTTATGACGTTTGTGAAGAGACACCAGTGTTAGTTGGGGCAGTATCTACGATATTAATAGGCTAGGCGATTTCTTGTGACCGATGTTCTACCGTTTTATTGCGATTTTGACCAAACGTTTATTATTTGAAAGGTATTTCTTTTTAGCCGTTTTGCAGACTTACAGATTTTAAATTTTTTCCTTTATTTTGAGTAAATTGCATTAAAAGTTGCTACTAACAAATACATAAAATCATACGTATGCTACGTGTGTTTTATTAAATTTGTTAATGTGTTTGTTAATGAGTTATTATCTTCATTCACAACAATAATAAACCATAAAAGTGTTGGTTTGTGAATTGGCTAAGTTGAAAAATAAAGCTGCATAGAAATTGCACTTGAATTTCGAGCGCTGGAATCTGCTGATATAAATTAAAACAACACTGTAGAGCATTTTCTGGGTCATTGTCTGGGGGGTGAGAAATTCTAAGTCAGAGTGAAATTTAAAGCGAAAATGGAAGTGTTCAGCGTTTTTAATGCATAAGACCAATGTTAAACCTTCGATTCCTAGCGCCATAGGAAATGTTTTATAAGTGGTTTACTACGCTAAACACATATAGCGGTTACTTTTTCATAGTTACAATTCGTAGAACTCGATTAAAGACGTTATTTTTCAAAGAGAAATGTTTTTGTTTTTCGAAAAAAAAAAAAATAAGTATTTCAGTGCTAGAGTATTCAAAAATATTTTGAATTGTCTTTGGAACAAATTAAAACTTTTTGAATATTTAATTCGATAAAATTTGTTCAACTTGCTTATTACAGCTTACTACATGGATATATTAATAACAATTATTTATTTAAGCCTTAGTTGAAAAACTAAATAAATAGTATAAAAAGTCACAAAACAAAATCCAGATTGTCATATATATATACAACGATAAAATTTTGTCCCACTTATCAGTAGTCCAAAAATAAACCTTGTAAGAAGACTTTTAGTTATAGTCAACATAAAGTGATTAGCATTTGTTGTGCTCTTTTGTTAACTAAAGCCTTCCATTTTTTGTTTTCAATAGTATCGCAATACTGAGCAGGGTCTAAAAGAGTAATAAGCGTACATACATTTTGCATATAACTTCTTCAGCTTAATGTGAGACTAGAGCGCTAACGGTCCATTAGTTTTGTCTCATTTGCAGCGCATTTGAAAAGAACTACCCAGGACACCTTCTCTGTAAGTAATAAATTCTTTTAAATTTCAGATTTGAATGTTAAGTATGCAATGTAATTGAATGGGTTGTCAGCCGTATTTATGACGGTTTTCAAAAAAAAAATGTACTGCTGTGTGTCAGTTATGATGTTCTATAGATAGGATGCTGTTTAAGTCTTTCAAGAAGTTGGTGTTGTTGTTTAGTTAGATGGTTAGTTGCTTGCGCAATGTATCATATTATTATTATCTTTTCACCATGACATTTAACTATAGACGAGAAATACACTAACGTATACTAATGGTGATTGTTGTTGTCAGTCGAGTCCTATTCAACGGTTTAATAAATAAACGAAAGAGAAAGAGAGAGAAACGGAAATTGCCAACAACTAGAAATGATGGCAATCATAGAAATTTGTAGCTTAATGAAATTGTGTATTAAGTTTTTGAGCAACGCCAATAACAGCTAACGTCAAACTAAACTTGAAAAAATACAAAAGGAAACTAAAACAACAGGAAGGGTGTGTTATTAAAATGAAATACTGCTACTGTTGCTGTCTTTTGGAGTAGTTAAAGTTTTTCTTTATTTTTTCCCTTTGTAATTTTTACAGTAAATTGATTTTTTGACTTTGACACAAAGTAATGTTTTTGGCAGACAAAAAAAAAACCAGAATTTGAGGGACCCATTTTTTTTAACATTTTATATTAATAGTGTCATAGTGATAAAAAGTTTATTTTTTTCCTACACTAAACTAAATTGATTACATAAAGGGAGAACGAGCGGAAAATCACTTCTGAAGAAAATTAAATTTTATGAAATTTCTATAAACATGTCACATGATTTAATTTTTAAATATTTTATGTCGTTGTTGTTGTTTTTATTTCAATTACTCGTAGATGTCATTATTTAAAAAACATCTATTTTTTTGGCACCATAAAAAGGAACATTTAAATTGTTGCCAAAATATTTTTGAATATTTATTTTTCGTTATTTTATTATGCATGATTAGAGGTCTTTGTTTTTTTTTTTTTTGGTTTTTTATTAGAACTATTAGTAATAGGGTTAAATATATCGAAAATTTTTACTATAGTGTGTCCCGTAGACATATAATTTGAAGATATGCCACCCGAACTATGCACTTTGACGAGTTAAATTCTGCAATAAATTTGGACGGATCGAAAAAGCTTAGCGAACATTTTATAGCTAACCAATTTTATATTTAAATTTTTTATTAAAGTAATTCTTAATATAATGTACGTTAAAGCTAGACATAGAAGTATAATATACTTAGTATATATATATTAAATTTTTGAGTGATATTTATTTTTAAGTTTTCATTGTACTCAGTAAGACCTTTTCATTGATATATTGGAAATGAAAAACGTATTTATATAACATGATAAACTTATTTATTTTTTTTTTTAAATCACATTAAATATATAATATGATAATATGATAATAATCTCTAATATTAATAGGCTAGGCGATTTTTTGTTACCGATGTTTTGTTTTATCGTTTTATCCCGATTTTGACCAAACGCGTATTATTTGAAAGATATTTCTTTTTATCTGTTCACCGGATTTACAGATTTTTTAAATTTTTTTCTTTATACGTATGCTATGTGTGTGTTTATTAAATTTGTTAATGAGTTTGTTTTCTTCATTCACAATAATAATGAACCAAATAAGTGTTGGATTGTGAATTGGCTAAGTTGAAAAATAAAGTTGCCTAGAAATTGCACTCGAATTTCGAGCGCTGGAATCTGCTAGTATAAATAATAAGGGCCGTATGCAAAAAATTATAGTGTACTTCAAGTAGACTTTATCAACAAATTTTGTAATTTTTTTGTATACGGCCCTAAATATATAGTATGAAAATCTCTTTACCTCAAATCTGATATCTCAAATAGGATAATATGATAATAATATATGTAAATAATAAATATATAATATGAGAATCTAGTTATCTCAAATCTCCAAGCTGATTTTCATAATCTTGTGGTTGCAGAACCAACAGACTCTTGAATTTCTTTAACAAACAACAAATGTTTATAAATCTTATGGCAATTTATGTCGATTTCATAGGGTTCATTTGTATGGTTCATTTGGTTCATTTCAACAGCGTTTATCCTATGACCGATTAAAGTTTATATACCAAATTTCATCAAAATATATTCATATTTGCGACCTGTAGTTTGATTACAATATTTACATGGTCACTCAGACGGACTGACAGACGGGCGGACATCGCTAAATCGGCTCAGAAAGTGATTCTGAGTCGATCAATATAATAAAAGATGGGTCTAGGTCAAGTATTTTTGGTATTTACTAACATCAGCACAAAGTCATTATACCGAAACCACATAGTGGTATAGGGTATAAAAAATAAAAAAGCTAGAAAAAAGTTTCAAAACCTTACCCCTTCTTTAACAAATTAATCAAGCATGTGATGGAAATCGATTGAATTTAAATTGCAAACGAAATTCTAAAAGGAACGATTTAATAGACCTGTTATGAAAATCAAGCGGTTTCAATATTAATTTTTGTTCCACTTCGTTATCTCACTTTCAATAAATTGTCACTATTTTATTAATAAACTAGCAGATTCCAGCCCTCGAAATTTGAGTGCAAATTCTAGGAAATTTCATTTTTTCATTAAATAAAGACCCTAAAGGTATGCTAATCAATTATAGCCCATTCACAAATCAATCTCAAAAAACAAACTCATTTTTATTAAAAACACATTAGCAAATTTAAACACACACATAGCATTGTATAATTTTATGTATATGTTAGTAGCAATTTTAAATGCAATTTACTCAAAATAAAGGAAAAAATTTAAAAATATGTAAATCTGCAAAACGGCTAAAAAGAAATACCTTTCAAATAATATACGTTTGGTCAAAATCGGGATAAAATGGTAGAACAAAATATCGGTCACAAGAGATCGCCTAGCCTATTAATACTACGCTACGCTGTGTTATTGTTTTTCACAACAAGTTTTTAATATTAGCTTATTAATTTTGTGTTTTTGTTTGAAAAAAATTTATTAAAATAGCATTTAAATACCGATAAATGGCGAAAATGTCAGAAAAGAAAGCATAATGCGAAAAAATATATGCGAATCATCGAACCCCATGGATTTACCGGAAAATAGGAAAATAGGTAACATTAACATAGGTAAATAGGTAACATTAACAATAGTAGTTGTTTTAAATTTAATTACTGTGGTTTTTATTTAGTTTTATTCAATACTTTCGAATAAATCTGTAGTTTTCTAGAATAACCGCGTATGTCATAAAATCAAAATGTTTAGGAAAGCCAGAAAACGTTATATTTGAAATTATGGGCTCGATATAAAGTTTTTGGAGCTTTTTATTTAACCGTTAACAATAAATAAAATTCTGAGTCAAAAATCTTCAGAAGAATAGATCCTAGAGAAGGACGAAAAAAACAATATGTAAGTAACACTTAAAGTGCGTGCAGATAAAACAACTTATGTCGACAGACGTCGTTTTCTTTTAAAAAGAAAACTTCCAATGCAACCACCCATGTAGACATAAGTTGTTGTTGCTTGAAAAATGGATTTTTTTGTTTGTCAACAAAAAGTTAACGGGACTTAGGATGAGAATATAACAACGTATCAAGAATAATAGTGATAAAAAATAACAGAAATAAGCACACAAGTTTTTATAAGTGGTTATAAACTGAAAAATAATCCAAAATTATCTAGCATTTTTTTCATTAATAACAACGTATGTCGCTATGTGTCATTTTCTGAGTAAATAATATGTCAGCGATCAACCGTAGTTTGACATACGTTGATAGTGCTGCAAATTAATTTAATAAACATATAAGTTACGTCGTTATTTAAAAAAAAAACTCAGAAATGGTCAATATAAAAAAAAAAAAAATTTAACACATGTAAAGAGCGTTAAAAATTAATATATTTGGCATCGTTAACTTTAAACTGACAAAAATGGACATACGCGGTTATTCCAGAAAACCACAGAAATAAACATGCGTTTTTGTGGATATTAGACATCCATTCCTTTGGTTATTCAATTGGCAGCAAGGTTACGATTTTTCGTTGAAGGTAGCGTTCTGGAAATGATGCAGTTTTTGCCAGGAACCGGAATACTTTTCCCAAATCGTTTTCAAAATGTTCAGTTATGTTGAAAAACATATTGTACCAAATAACTTAACAAAAACTAAAAATTTTATAAAAAATATTTTTTTCAAAATAAACTTAAAATTCAATTTGATTATTTTGAATTTCTAATAACTCCTTTTGGAGCAAAATTGTTTAAGCTTTCGATAATGGCGTTAAATACCCTTTTTTCTTGTAGATTTTCATGTTTTCCCCTGAAAAATTATATTAAGTGAGATATTTAGTACGTAAATTTATTATACTTAGGGCCATTATTACAACTTGCCAATAGCTAAAGTTCGGATGTTATCGGGGAGATTATTAGTTTTTCGTTATTACAAATATACTTTAAGCTAAAAGTGACCGATAAGCTAAAGGGAAGATATTGTTGCCTTTAACTTTTAACGTGAGGTTTATGTATTTAATGTTGCCACATTTTTTGATCTACGAAAAAAAAATTCACATCAATTTAGTTTTGAAAATAAATTTATTTACATATACTTAAATATATGCTTGTATGTTTTTTAAAAAGTTTTATTACACATTTACAACAATTATGCAACTTATAATAAAGGTTTTTGGTTTTTATTCTATTGTTTTTATTATTTATTTGCGAACAAATAAAGGAACATTGCCAGTACTACTTATTTTAATAAAGAAATTCATTTGGTCAAAAGTAATTGGTGTTTCCTTTGGTGTTGCCACAATATCAAAAATATTAATTTTATTTTATTGGGAAGTTGTAATAATGAAAAGAAGTTAAAGGTAACTTTATTGTTCACTTCAGCTAAAGTTACCTTTAACTAACATTTACTTTAAAGGGAAGTTGTAATAATGGCCTTTAATTTTTTTTAGCTAAATCTATAGACGATTTCTTGTGACCGATGTTTTGTTCTATCGTTTTATCCCGATTTTGACCAAACGTATATGATTTGAAAGGTATTTCTTTTTAGCAGTTTTGCAGATTTACAGATTTTTAAATTTTTTCCTTTGTTATGAATAAATTGAATTTGAAGTTGCTACTAACACATACATACCTAAAATTATACAATGCTAGGTATGTGTTCATTAAGTTTGATAATGTGTTTGTAATAAAAATTAGTTTTATTTGTTGATTTGCGAATTGGCTATAATTGATTAGCATACCTATAGGCTCTGTAAATAATGAAAGAATAAAATTTCCTAGAATTTGCACTCGAATTTCGAGAGCTGGAATCTACTAGTTTTTATTAATGCATTGAAATATTGGCAAAAAAATTATCTGTTTCAAGCCGCAAAGCAAAGTCTACTTGATTTAAAAACGTTAAAAAAAATAATTTCATTTTCCATCACATCTTTCTTTATCCATATTTCCCTAGAACAAAACAAAATGTATTTAGCTATGAAATAAAAACGAAAGAAAATCAGAAAATTGATTTACGTCACACCTTTTTTCGACTTTGTTTCGTTCTAGTATTGATTTCTATTTTCATCATTTGCCTGCATGTCTTTTTGTCGTTTGTGATAATATGTTTTATAAACGGCTCAAGTTTATTTTTGTGAGTTTCTAAAAAAAATTAATCAAAATTATAAATATTTAATATTCTACTCAAAATATTTAAGTGTTTTTTGAAGTTGTGAGTTTATCACAGCTAAAATTCTTTTTAAATGTTTGAAATCTACTTGTGCCTTAATTATCAACTCATTCTTAATCATTTATTTAGCTTAAACTTAATACCTTTAAATATGTTTTTTAGACTAAAAAATAATTATTTTAAGAGTTTTTACAATTTGAAATCGCCCATCATATATATATAAATTTAAAAGCAAATAATTTTCTGAGTCAATTTAACAATATCCGCCCTTCCGTTCGTCCTTCCGTCCATGCTTCCATCCTTCCATCTGTCCTTCCGTCTGTTCTTCTATCCGTCTGTATGTTTTTGTACCTTGTACACAATGTACAGGTCGCAACAATATTTTTGATGAAATTTGCTATAAACGATTTTGTAGGCATTGAACGTCGCTATTGAAATTGGTGTAAGAGGTCGATCTAAACTGCCCTAATATCCACATATATATATCTTGAACAAATTTTATTTGTGTGTGTTTGTTGTATTCATAAATCATCACTGCAAAAATAAAGAGTACAGGCCCCATTTTAGTCATTGTCTCGCTGTCTCACTTAACTCAGTCCAGTAGCTTAGAAGTGTGAAATATTTTGGTTTGAATATATTTTTGCGATCACATAAGAGACCTCACTAAATATGATGTAAATTAGTCCACTCCTATCCTATATGAACTTTAAAATATTTGATTTCTAAAATATCAATTTATTTAAATTAAATTTTATATCGAATAATGACCGCACCTCTTGATACAAGGCATCGTATGGACGAAATATAACTATCAAAATTGTTATTATTTGCTTTCAAGCAATCTGCCTTAATATGGTAATTTGAAAAAATAAACTATTATTTAAGTCTAAAAATATACAAAAAAAATTTGCTCACATATTTTTCTTTATTTATATCATGAAATAAATAATTTTCAATCTGGCAGCCAAAACGTCTGTTAATTATTACATAAATTCTTCCATCTAAATTTTTATATTAATGTAACGTCTGTGTGTATAGAAAAATTTATATAGTTATTGATTTGTGTTTGCTACTTTTGAGATGAAATAAAACTGCACTTGTTTTAGCCCACAAATGTGCATTAATATTTACTTAAAAGAGGATTGAAAAGAAAAACTAAAAGATTTCTAATGATATACTTATATAGTTTTCAACGACTAAAATTGAAATGGTATTCAACTGATGGGAGAGGACTTTTATTTGTGACAAATGGGGACTTTTTCCTGCAATAAGTTATTAAGTTATTTTGTTGGCGCTGATTCGCCACTAAAAGACTAGTTAGTTGAATATTTGGTATCTGGGATAGCGAATGAATCCATATTTCGTTCAGTTATAAATCTTGTATTTTCAAAACAAGTATTCTAAAATTTTCATAAAAAAATATTATTGATTTGAGGTAACTTTGTATGCAATGAATAAACTTAATTAATAAGAAGTACATCAATTGTTTTGCTGCGAATTTTGTGACGACTGTTTTTTATATATATGTATAGATATTAGGGTGGCCCTTAATAAAAAAAGTGTTCGAATTCTCGTTCGCACGCCCTATAAATATGCGAATAGCAAACAACCTGAGAAATACAAAATTTTGGACCAATCAAAAAACATTTAGAGGTGGCTCAACTCGATTGAAAATTTCAAGTGTGTTTAGATGTGGAAAATATGACTTTTTTTTCAGATTTTACGAAAATTTTGTTCTATAGGTTAATTTTTTCGACAAATTGTAAAACAATTCGGGATCAATATTAAATCTTCTTTTCAAAGAGCTATAAAACTTTAAAATCGAATAAAAACTCGCAAAGAAATAGCAAATGCCCCAGACCACTTTTGTGCCAAAAAACTCTAGGTCATGAAATGTGATGAACATTTTTTCAACTTTAACAAATTGATTAAAGCCATAATTTTTTTGGTTTCTATGCCTATAAGTACTCAGGTATGAAGTATTGTTTTATTAACGCGTTGTTAACCTATTGCGCAATGAGACCCAAAATGGGAAATTTTTTTGATAAAATTTTGAAAACTCCTTTTCAAGTTTTAAAAATTTTCTTAAACAAAATTTAAAAAAATGGATCTGACACTTTAAGCTTATGTTAAATACATATTACAGATTAACTGTGTGAATTTTTCAGAAAATCCCTATTTCAGAATTTCAGAAAAATGGGATTTTTGTAAAATATTCTGTAAATGTAATCTTTCTAAATATTTTGTATAAAAAACTCATCACTTTTATACTTTTAAATGTAATATTTTATCTTAATAGCCTAGAGTTTCTGAAAAAAAAAATAATATGACCCCATTAACCCGTTTGGGTTAAAATAATAAAAGACAATTTATTCAAAAAATTCAAATATTTTGTAAGTGCTGTTCAATTTTAAGATGCGACGCTTAAAATATAATAACCAAATGTGTAGAAATTCCGTTCCTAAAATTTGGGATAAATCCGAGAACGTTAAGCCATTATTTGCCAGGGCCAGCTTTGGATTTTAAGATATGTTTAAATAAAAATTACCGAAACCATTTTTTCTATAGAACTCGATGAAATCACTATTTAAAATTTAAAAAAAAATAATGAGGTTAATTTTTATTTATTTAACCCTTCAGAGCTCCTGGGATCAAAATAATAAATTATAAGATATACCTTTGGTGCAATTATAATTTAATATAAATTAAAACAACTTTTAACCAATTTTGTTATAAAATTATTTTACCTATAAAAACTATCTAAATTTTTCTAAATGAAATAAGAAGACCCACAAATGACCCAAAGCTAATAAAAGACAATTTATTCAAAATAATATGAAATATAAAATTAATTCTATTTATTTTGGTGTATTTAAGAATGATTTAGTGCGCGATTCAAATTGTTTTCTGTACTCACTTACGACTCGCAATAAGTATTGCTTTTCTTGTTCGTTCTTTGTTAATACGTTACTAGCAGATTCCAGCGCTCGAAATTCGAGTGCAATTTCTAGGCAATTCTCTTTTTTAACACTTTTTTGGTTTATTATTATTATGAATGAAGATAACATACTCATTAACAAATACATTAACAAATTTAATAAACAGAAACTTAGCATAGAATAATTTTATGTATGTGTTAGTATCAACTTTAAATGCAATTTACTCAAACTAAAGGAAAAATTTAAAAATCTGTAAATCTGCAAAACGGCTTCAAAGAAACACCTTTCAAATAATATACGTTTGGTCAAAATCGGAATAAAATAGTAAAACAGAACATCGTTCACAAGAAATCGCCTTGCCTATTAATATTATACTCTCCAATCAATTTAACACTGCGTTCTGCTGTATCATTAACCACTTTTAGTATTATTATTTATTTAAAAATATAGATAGTTTTTATACATAAAATAATTTTATAACAGAATTAGTTAAAAGTTGTTTTAATTTATATTCGCGTGCAATAAGCAGATAATTGCGACAAAGATATATCGCAATGGATAATTTTGATCCCAGGAGCACTGAAGGGTTAAATAAATAAAAATTTATCGAATTATTTTTCTTAAATTCTAAATAGAAAAACTCGTTTTCGGTAATTTTTATTTAAAAATATCTTAAAAACCAAAGCTGACCTTGGTAAATAATGGGTTAACGTTCCCGGATTTATCTTTAATTTTAGGAACGGAAGTTCTACACATTCGATAATTATATTCTAAGTGTCGCATCTAAAAATTCAACAGCACTAACATAGTATTTGAATTTTTTTAATAAATTGTCTTTTATTAGATTGGGGTCATATGTGACCCCAATTCCAAAAGGGTTAATGGGGTCATATAATTTTTCCGAAATCCTGGGCTATTGAAATAAAATATAACATTAAAAAGTAGAAAAGTGATGAATTGTTTATACAAAGTATTTAGAAAGAGTACATTTACAGAATATATTACAAAAATCCCATTTTTCTCCAAATTCGCAAAAATAAAATCCTTGTAAAAAAATTTTTGGAATAGGGATTTACTTAAAAATTCACATAGTTACTCTGTGGCATGTATTTAACAAAATCTTAAAGTGCCAGAACCATTTTTTTAAAATTTTTTTAAAGAAAATTTTTTAAAACTTGAAAAAGAAGTTTTCAAAATTTATTCAAAAAAATTTCCCATTTTCGGTCTCAATGCGCAATAGGTTAGCAACGTGGTAATAAAACAATACTTCATATCTGAGTACTTATAAGTATAGAGACAAAAAAAAAAATTATGGCTTTAATAAATTTTTCAAAGTTGAAAAAAATGCCATCAAATTTCATGACCTACTTTTTTTTTTGGCACAAAAGTTGTTTGGGGCATTTGCTGTTTCTTGGCGAGTTTTTATTCGATTTTGAAGTTTTAAAGACTTTAGAAAATTTTATAACAATTATATAAAAATTTGTCAGAAAAAATAAACTATAGAACGAAATTTTCGTAAAATCTGAAAAAAATTTCTCAGTTTTTTTTTGCTATTCGCATATCTCTAAAGGGTGCGACCGAGAGTTTGAACACTTTTTTCCCTCCATATAATGAAGGGCCACCCTAATATATATATATATATATATATATATATATATATATAGACAATATATGTGTACAGTAGGGTGTAACTTTTTTTTGCGACGAGGCACTCATGGGCAATTGAATTAATTATTTTTTTTCAATACTTAATTTTTTTATATTAATTAAACAAAAATGTCGTCTGTATCCATGGATGGTGTGGATACTATGGAATCAGACGATATTGATGTTCTGAGCATAGAAATTCAGTCCAATGTCCGTTAGAATAAACACATTTTTCAATTGTCAAAAGAAGCTTTCAATTGCTTAGGATTCGTAAATTGGTTTATGAATTACTTCACCCCACCGATATCCTTACTATTTATATCACCTATATCCTATCAAAAATTAAATATAGGTGTATGGGCTTCACAGTCTCTTTTGAAGCTTCTGGACCATGGAGGGCGTTTGTTATTATAATAGGGTAACTAACTCTACTGACACGTTGGATCATCTTCGGTTGTGTGACACTGCGAGTATATTATAGGTATTAATTACAATGAGCAGTTTTGTGATGAGATAAGTAAACTCATCCCAAAAACCCATGTTTTTCCAAGTACCACTCGCTCATCTAGTAGATCAAATCCATTTGCAGTGTACTGTATGGTGGATCGCAAAAAGCATTGCCGAGAAAATTCGATTATTCGTTTATTATTATTATTACCCCCTCCTTCCTCCTACCCATAACATATTTTCCTATTATCCCTATTGGTCACAGCGATTTGGTCACACTTTACTATTAATGATGGACGTCGATTTTTTATTATAATATATAGCTGCGCTCATCACTGACTCCCTCAGTCACTGACTTTGTAAAACCATATGATTAATATATAAGTTAACGTGTGCACGATACCAAGAACTCCCCTAATTGTGTATTACAGAACTCCCTTAATGTTTATTTTTCTTATTCTGCATTTTTAACTTTGTTTAAAATTATAAATTGAAAATTGTTGCAATATCACCACATTGTTATTTTTATAAGAATAAGATCAGCTCTAGCTACAGCGTTCCATTCGATAAAATTTACTGTGATATTATATTTTAGGCCGTGTTTATTAAAAAATTTTAAGTTAAATGTTTAATGTTTTGTATTTTGTGTTTAATGTAAAATAGAATTAATTTAAATGTGATTTAAAAATATTTATGTTACTACGTCTCTTGAGAAAGTCAACAAATAATTGACGAAACGTCGAGAAATTATTGTAAAATAAATTCATTTTTATTTACATTAAAGAAAACATAGGTCTGACTAGCTTAAAAAAAAAACACAACAAAAATTAAAAACCTGACCAAAATTTAACTAAATTGAATATTTTAATTTTGTTAAATATTTTTATGATTGGCCAATCTTAGGTAAATTTTAAATTTTAATAAACTGCACTGTTAGCACTTTTAGCATAAGAAAACTTTTAAGTAAATAAAAAAAAATATTATAGTTTCAACTTTTAAAATGCAATTTTTCTTAAAAAAGTATCTTTTCTGAAAAACTTCACTTAGAAAATTAAATTTTCTTCAAAATTACATTTTCTTAAAAAGTACCTTTTCTTAAAAAAGTATATTTTCTTAAAAAAGTATCTTTTCTTAAAAAGTACCTTTGCTTACTAAAGCACATTTTCTTTAAAAAGTACCTTATCTTAAAAAAGCGTGTTTTTCTAAAAAAGTACCTTTTCTTAAAAGAGAACTTTGTCTCATAAAGGGATCTTTTCTTTAAAAAGTAAATTTTTTTAAAGGTACTTTTTAGAAAAACATATTTCGTAGAAAGTATAATTTCTTAAAAAAGTATCTTTTCTTAAAAAGTACCTTTGCTTAATAAAGCACATTTTCTTTAAAAAGTACCTTATCTTAAAAAAGCGTGTTTTTCTAAACAAGTGCCTTTTCTTGAAAGAGAATTTTGTCTCATAAATTTTTTAAAGGTACTTTTTCTTAAAAAAATATGTTTTTCTAAAAAGTACCTTTCGCAAAAAGTATATTTTTCTTAAAAAGTGCCTTTTTCTTTCATAAAAAATTTAATTTTCTTAAAAAAGAACCTTTTATTAAAAAAGAACCTTTTCTTAAAAAAGTAAATTTTCTTAAAAAAGTATCGCCTGTACATTTTCTTAAAAAAGTAAATTTTTTTAAACAAATACATCTTCCAAGAAAAAGTACCTTCCATCAAAACAGTGTATTTTATTAAAACGTTCCTATTCTTAATAAATTACTATAAAGGATTTACCTTTTCTGAATATAGTACCGTTTTTCAAATAGATCAATTTTCTTAAAAAGTACCTTTTCCTAAAAAGTACATTTGCATGAAAACTAAATTTTCTTACGTAGTTATTTAAAAAAACTACTTTTAAAGAATGCAATTTTTCTTAAGCATGTGCCTTTTCTTCAGCAGAGATTATTTTCGTGAAAATGCATTTTTTTAAAGTAAACGAAAAATAAATAAAAAAAATGTAGGTATTGCAAAAAATCGCAAATTTAAAAAAAAGTAATAATAGTGGAAAACATATATTTCTTTCAAATAAACTTCAATGCGTTTGATGCTTAAACTTTTTTTACAGCCGCGAAAAATAATTTTACATTTCTTACTGTTTTTGCTTGCTCTACCTGTTTATGTCTTGGCAGGTTTGATATTTCTAAAAATTGCAAGAAGTTATATCCCTAATGTAAATGTGTATATATCCTCCGCTTCAACATATTTGTTTATTTTGTATCAGATATGAGGTAGAAACGGAAAATTCGAAAAACATGTAATTTTCTAATTGAATATTGTTGTTTCAAGGCACAAACATCACAACTCATCTCGATATTCAATTAACAACTTTATACGTGTATACTCTATGAACTATACTATTCAGAAGAAAAAAAAAATAAATAGTTCGACCATCTGCTTAGTTAATTCCCCTCCTGCTGCTCCTCCAACAAACACTTATGCAAATAGTTAAGTCTGTCAGTAGTTTAAAAATAAACAATACATGAATAAATATATAACAACAATTGATAGACAAAACGACCGCAAATATATAGCGGTGGCATCTAAAACAACATTAGCTTTAGTAGAAGGTAATGAAAGCGATCGAAAACAATTGCATGCAATTGTTATGCACTTTGCGTATATTCTATGTATACTTCGTTGTAGGAAAAATACAATATATCTAAATACAAGTACATGCACATTAGGGTAGCATTAGTAACTTATATACATATAGAAAATAATGCATAATGACCCCATAACAAATTTATATTATAGATTTCAGTCAATTTTGGATAGAACATTATTATCATCTATATATATAAAATTGAATGTGTGTTTGTTTATTTGTTTGTTTGTTTGTTTGTGTGTACCTTATAGGAGACCAAACCTCTGGACCGATCTTCCTGAAATTTTCACAGCATTTAACTGGGACTCTGGCATGATTAATAGGGTACTTTTTTTACCACGCCCACTTTTACGCCCACTTTTTTAAAATTATGTAATTGCTCCCATATAGTTTTTAACAGATTTACTTCAAATTGTATACACATTATACTCCAGGCGAGGTAGAAATAAACATTTCTTACGCCACGCCCCCTTTCACGCCCCTTTTCACGCCAAATTTTGTTTGAAAGTTTTAAACTTTTTTTTCTCTGTACAAATTTGTTCCTTCCAACGGATTTTTTTATTTGGTAGTATATTGCTCTTAATACTGTTAACGTCGCCATATAACTATGAACCACGCCCATTTCACCGCCCCCTTTTTTTTACATATACCACTAACAATGTTTGCTATACAAAATAATTTTTTTGTAATATGTATTTATCTAAAGTTTTATACACTTTTTATCTACAGGTAAGGTAGCCATACATTTTTTTATTATCAAGTCCCCCTTTTTCGCCCCATTTTACCTTAAATCATAATTATTCTGCTTTCAATCTATCTATATATATAAAAATGAATGTGTGTTTGTTTGTGCTTTATAGGAGGCCAAACCAAAGAACCGATCTTCCTGAAATTTTCAGAGCGTGTTACTGTGACTCTGGAAGGAATAATATGCTATATAAATTTTTGATTGGACAAAGGGGCGGTGCCACGCCCATATAACCCAAAATTTGAAAAAGTCATATCACGGGAATTTTTTTACCTACAGCAGTCATATTTGGTACATATGGTATTAGCATGAATAGAAATACATACAAGAAGAAAAGTGGGTGGACCACGCCCCTTTTTAGAAAAATAAAAAAATCGTAATATCTTCTAAACTACTGGAAGGATCGTCATGAAATTTTCACAAAAGGATATTTTTGCGAAATAATAAGACCTTAGCTATATAAAGTTGTTAGTGGGCAAAGGGGCGTGGCGTATATATAAAAACGTTGATGCATTTGATTGTAACGAATGATCTCCGGAACCATAAGAGCTGTCGAGGTAGGATTTCCAGCATAGGTTCGGTTCGAGCTCTTCTGTGTTTTTTTTTTAGTTTTAACCCTCTAGCTGGCGTTGGGGTCAAGTTAAAAACAAAAATTTTTACTTTCAGCGCGATTTGACTGCAATTCAGAATGAACGTATGTTTCGTCATAAGAAATTTTTGTATGTATAAATGGACCCGATAGGTGGCGCTGGGTAAAGTTATTTCGAATATTCTTATTTATGGTGTGATTTTAATGAAACTAAGAATGTACATATATGTATGTTAGAAACATTTTTTTATTGGACCCGGTAGATGGCGCTGTCGTTCGAAAAATAATGAGTTGTCAAATTTATATAAATTTTAATAAATAAACTCACAAACGTTTTTATATATAAATATTCTAACGAAAAAGAAGGAAAAAGCCGCTACATTATTGCATGGTGGCCGCACAGCTCATTCAGCACTCAAATCACCGTTAAACGTACAAAAAAATGAGAATGCCGTCTGTAATATCAAAAAACATTCCGGTATGGCAAAAGTTCTGCAAAAATGCAGTATTTTTATTTGGGATGAATGTACCATGGCTCACAAACATTGTGATTTGATTTGATAAAAGATTTGAAAGGCAATGAAAGATTTTTTGGTGAAGCTCTCATTTTATTATCTGGAGATCTTCGTAACACATTTTATATAGGTATATACAGATTCTAACTAAAATAAAAATTCATTGAGGGAAAACAACGTTTGCCGGGTCCAGCTAGTATCATATATTTTTGAATATTATTTTCAATACTCTTTATATTCTTACAATTTTCAAATAACTAGATTTTCTTTAATATTATATTTACTTCTTAAAATTTCTCTTCAACGAACGGGTTTTTCTTCATATTGCTTACTCAGCTAAGAAATTTTTAAAAATTCGTACCTCTTGCTTTTATAGTTTTTGAAGTATGGTGACATGAGAAGTAATCATAAAATCATAAAAAACTCACAAAGGTGAGTCATCTAGTACTTAATAATTTGAAAAAAAAAAAAAAAAAACATAAACATAGCAGAGGGTATTTTGGAGGTGAAAAAATAATGGGTGTCGGTCATACATTTGACCCATGTAGGGGCATTCTAGGCGCCATATGGTCCAATTTTTTATAATTTCATAAAATTTTAAACTATGTATGGGAGCCCCTTAAGGAATGGAGGTAGAGGGTAGGTATGTTCGCAAATGGCGGGGAGAAAAATTCAAGATGATCGATTCTACACTTTACCCCACTAGAAGTGAATCTGTGACAGTTATGTGGTTCATTTTTGTAAAATTTTTCCTTTTTAGTCCATCCAAATCCTATAACTAATGCCGTTTTCTTTTCTGACAAAAAATGTCGCATTTTATTTGCACTTTTTTCGAAAACTGTATTTTTTTATATATTCTAAACTAAGAGTAACCTAATTGTATACATCAATCGAAAGGTCTCAAAGTGCTGTGTTCATAAAATGCAAAAAATTTTGATTATTATCCTCTTTATTATCATGGGGTGAAAATATTCAAAAAAGGGGGAACAATGTGGAAACATTCTCACATTATGATCTGAAAGAAGTCAATGGTATCCATTTTTTGCGATTTACGAGCGCTCGACTTTGAGACCTTTCGATTGATGTATAAAATAAGGTTGCTCTTAAACTAGAATATATAAAAAATACACTTTTCGAAAAAAGTGCAAATAAAATGCGACATTTTTTGTCAGAAAAGAAAACGGCATAAGAAACTCCATACAATATTATCTCATACCTAATATACAGTTATTGCTTAAAACCCTCTAAGACTTTCTCTCGAATCGCATGGTATAGCATACATATAATATCACAATGCTACGTGTGTGTTTATTAAATTTGTTAATGTGTTGGTGAGTTTGTTTTCTTCATTCACAATAATAATTGTGTCGAATTGAAAAATAATTTTGGACATAAACCAATAATTAGACATAAACGAATAACGACAATATTCGATATTTAAAAAGCGTTGAATTGTGAATTGGCTAAAATTGATTAGCATACCTTTAACGTCTTTATTAAATGAACAATAAAATTTCCTAGAATTTGCACTCGAATTTCGAGGGCTGGAATCTGCTATTATATTATAAAATAATAAAATATATGTAAAGTTAATCATAATCAATAAAAAAGGTAAACCAAATGCAAAAATGTGAAGTCAAACTAAAATAATAATTTAACTAATAGGTATCAATAATAAATAAAAGCAACAACTAATTTTTGAAAATATCGTAAAATGAAGTTATTGATTATTTGATAAAAATTTATTACACGTCGAATCATCAATTTATGTAGTGTTTTATATTTGATTCAACTTATTAAAAAACGTTTTTAAGAAGTAATGTATTTAGGCTTTTATCATTTAATGGAGATCGTTTATATGTTCAGCAAATCTCTGCATTCGAAAACATCGTTTCTGAATTAAAATCTGTAGATTACACGGACCTAAGGCATTTTTGGGCCAGTAATAAATATTTATCACGAACCTTCTACGAAGTATGTCATATCTCCTTTTATTCATATATCCTAATGTACTTCGTCCTGGGTATTTTGGATTTTCGATATATAAATTTGAGTTGTCTTGTATTTCTTGGTGAAGTTTTTCTTGCATTGCTAATACACTGTCTGTCATAACTTCAGACGTATTGCAAAAAAATCTATTTAAATGAGTTCTAGTTAAAGTTGTGTCACCATATCGAGGGTTTATATTCAAAAAGTGCTATCTGCTTTAACCAAATTTTTGAGGAAAGGGAAGAACACCAATTTACTCATTTGATCTAAAAGTATTCATCAATCGGTTTAGTTCAATATATATTAAGAACTAATCCTACTATTGATGTTGAAAATTAAAATGATTATTATAAATTACACTTGTCTTAGATAATAGTTTAAAATCAAACATAAATTATATTGTAATTTGCAGATGGCACTTTTTGAATATAAACCCCCGATATTTCGATTTAATTTTAGTTAAATCGTTTCCCTTTGTATTTTTAAATAAAATGTCATGTAGTACATATCTGAGTGAAGCCGACAAGGGCAAAATTTTAACTGATTTAGAGAATGGTTTAAGTTATCGGGAAATCGGACGAAAAATTAAGCGTTTGGATAAAGTTGTTGGAAATTTTGCAACAAATAAAAATGGTTACGAGAAGAAGTGAACAGGGGGACAAAGAAAATTATCAAAGACAGACCGACGTCGTTTTGCAAACGCAGCTAACTTAATAGGTATAACTTTTTTGTTAACTAACATATCAGCTGTATTTCTGTATTTTCTACGAAGTTTTCATAATTTTATAATAATAATGTCTCATCGCATCTTCTAAATACCGATTTCTCGTAATATTGCAATCACTAGCAACAATATAATTTTTCTTAAAAATTTTAAAAATATAATTTTTCAAGATATATCTCACAAAATTTTTTTCATATGAAACTGACCTTTGAACTTACGCAAATGGTACATATCATTATAAAGGATATTTCAGTATCTTTTGGACAAATTAAAGGTTAATGAAATTTGCACATACACTCAATTATTCTAGACCACTTTAGTAAGTTTTTTATGATTTGCTCACTATTCGCTAGACCATATTTTAGGAATTGATGAAGAGAGCTAGAGGTCAACAATATTTCCTGGTTTAATAAGGTGGAAGATGCAATAGCTATCTGTGCGGAACATAATTATTCTATTACAGATTCCCGAGGATCGTGGACTGGATGAGATCGCGGACGAACTAGCCAGACTAGCCTACGCTATTCCAACGACTGGACTTGAACCTTATTGTGGGTTAAAATAGTGTACCACAATGTCTATGATTAGGAAGACTGATTTTACTGACAGATTACAACTTTGAAACAACTCAGAGGGAGGGACTTAGCCAATAAAAATTATGAATAGAAGTATACGGAATCACACCAAGGTTACTAATAGGATTCTTTGCCGGACACTATAAACTGAACTACCACTTATGTAACATTAATCTGACTACCTGTGCTCTGTATCGATTTTGCTAGGAAGATTAGGAGACAACGGCTCATCTTGTGAATGCGCAGCACTTTGTAGAATCCAAAGACGATTTTTTCATAGGAAAATTTTACGCTGAAAACTTTCTTATCTATATTCTTTTCTTACGCTTATATGCAACGTAATACAGGAGCTGGAATAATGTAAAATCCAGGCCACAAAATATCCAAATGGGTTGCATTGGCCTGGAAATAAATTTTTAAAACATGACAAATTTTATCAAATTCCAAGAGGGTGGGGACCGCGAATTAAAAAAAAATATATGAAAAATCAAATATATGATTTCAGTTTATTAATTACGATTTTAATCTATTAATTTATGTTGAATCTTATTCTTTTTGAATTTCATGAAAAATATTATAAGTGGCACCTTAACATCCCCTCTTGTACTTATTAATTTGGGAATACAATTGTTTTCTACAGTAAGTCGTAAATGCTAATTCTAACATTTATTGAGGGGAAAGACAAAATTATTTCTGTTTCTGCTATTTATCTATTCGTGTATGTAAGTATGTTTGCATGTAATCGTGTATAATGAATTAGTACAATCAGACAATAGGGGTAGAGATTTACAATAATTTTGTTTATTTCGATTGTGGGAAAAATTCAAATGTTATTTTAATTTAGTTTTGAAAATTGTGTTTAATCACATGATTACCATGTAAACCTTTTAAACATGTATGTAGAATTCATTGAAAATGACTGTCATTTAAGTATGGACATTTCCATTTCCGTGACGATGCTGGTTCACGGAAGTATATATCAACCATTATTTATCATTTAGTTTGTATGAACTGATTTCACCAAATACGTTACTCAATAAAATATTCCTAATGTTACAAATTTTATTTAGCTAAATTTATTTAAATCGCATTAATATGCGCATTAATATGTATGGGCTATAAATATGATAAGCGCAAAGAATTAACATCAATTATAATCAAATAATTATAATTTTATCAAAACTAAATTTATTGACATCATAGCTATCATAGATTGTCAACGTCGTATAACATATTCAGGACATAAATCTCAATAACAATCACTAAAGTGATCTCTAGATGTTCAAAAGAGTTGTGCCAGCTATTATAAGACACAATTAAGTCGATGGCAGTAAGAAGCTGCTAATAGGAGAAATAGAAAATAGGAGAAATAGAAAATGGGAGAAATTGTCGGAGCTAAATTTTGGTCTGTAAATCCGAATTACAACGCTATTAATAAATTTATGTATTAATAGCTGCCTTTAGTTAGTAAAAAAACTATTGTCATATTATCGAATAGCATTAAATAGTTTAAATATATTGAATTGAGAATTACATATTTAATTATAACAAGAAAGAAAATTATAGTCGACAATATGTTACCCTATACCATGCGTTGCGAGTGGGTCTTGGATCCAATTTTGCTGAAGCAATAACAGTACATAGAAAATAACCATAAACCAAGTAATATGTGGCATGCAGATATGAAAATATTTATATCTGATGCTATTTTTATATGGGGACTAGGTCAAAAATAAAACCGATCATGACCATATCTAGTAACATCACTTAGTTTTCTTTAAAATACATGGAGTAAATTATAAAAAAAAATATATTTAGTATTTCCGGTTTCAATATATTTAAGTGAAGATCGGGATTCACATTTATATGGCGACTATGACTTAAAATATTCCTACAAGGTTTTGGACTACTGATTAGTGGGTATAGTTAAATCATATAAATAAATAAATAACTAGATACACATATATACCAAATTTATCGATAAACATATGTATATGTATATGTATATGTATATGTATATGTATATGTATATGTATATGTATATGTATATGTATATGTATATGTATATGTATATGTATATGTATATGTATATGTATATGTATATGTATATGTATATGTATATGTATATGTATATGTATATGTATATGTATATGTATATGTATATGTATATGTATATGTATATGTATATGTATATGTATATGTATATGTATATGTATATGTATATGTATATGTATATGTATATGTATATGTATATGTATATGTATATGTATAT
Source organism: Cordilura impudica (assembly GCA_963682025.1). Taxonomy (NCBI): domain Eukaryota; kingdom Metazoa; phylum Arthropoda; class Insecta; order Diptera; family Scathophagidae; genus Cordilura; species Cordilura impudica. The sequence goes on from OY821520.1 coordinate 158,448,134, forward strand.
GTATATGTATATGTATATGTATATGTATATGTATATGTATATGTATATGTATATGTATATGTATATGTATATGTATATGTATATGTATATGTATATGTATATGTATATGTATATGTATATGTATATGTATATGTATATGTATATGTATATGTATATGTATATGTATATGTATATGTATATGTATATGTATATGTATATGTATATGTATATGTATATGTATATGTATATGTATATGTATATGTATATGTATATGTATATGTATATGTATATGTATATGTATATGTATATGTATATGTATATGTATATGTATATGTATATGTATATGTATATGTATATGTATATGTATATGTATATGTATATGTATATGTATATGTATATGTATATGTATATGTATATGTATATGTATATGTATATGTATATGTATATGTATATGTATATGTATATGTATATGTATATGTATATGTATATGTATATGTATATGTATATGTATATGTATATGTATATGTATATGTATATGTATATGTATATGTATATGTATATGTATATGTATATGTATATGTATATGTATATGTATATGTATATGTATATGTATATGTATATGTATATGTATATGTATATGTATATGTATATGTATATGTATATGTATATGTATATGTATATGTATATGTATATGTATATGTATATGTATATGTATATGTATATGTATATGTATATGTATATGTATATGTATATGTATATGTATATGTATATGTATATGTATATGTATATGTATATGTATATGTATATGTATATGTATATGTATATGTATATGTATATGTATATGTATATGTATATGTATATGTATATGTATATGTATATGTATATGTATATGTATATGTATATGTATATGTATATGTATATGTATATGTATATGTATATGATAATGTGGATCTTACGACAATTTTAGACGAACGCACGGACATTGCTAAATCGATTCTGAGGCGATCGGTATTAGAAAATGTGGGCCTAAGTCATATATTTTTAGTAGTTACAAACATCAGCATAAACTCATTATAAAAATAGTGTCTTGTCTGTTGGTTTGTTTTGATTTATTAGAGCTCACGTCTAACTCACAGTTAACTCTCTATCATTAATGAGCTATGGACTATGCTTTATATTAATATATAAACTGGGCGTGGCAACTCAAAAATAAAGACAAATTTTTACATCCAATATGTCTAGGACTACAATAGCAAGAGTCCTGAAACTTTTTCCGAGTAGATAAGCTACCAATGTGAGTATTCGTGCCAAAAAAGACGCGATTGGACCGGTGGGCGTAAAACCCTCCATTCAAAGAAAGTGTTTAATATCATAAATCTGTCCATAATATGTCAATGTGAGTAGCCGAACTAAAGATGGGTGAGTTCGGGCCAGTGGGCGTGGTCCATAAGACAAATATCTGCCCTGTTATGAAAGCGACAGTCTGGACACTCAATAGAAGTCCGTGACTCGCGAGTAGGTGATATAAAATTGGCCTGATCGAATTAGTGGACATGTTATCTCCCATAAAAAATGAACTTTTATCATCACACACATATCTGGATAGCTAGAGTCCTGGATTTTTGTACAGGTACATGGTACATTAAATAATTATTTGAGTATTCGTAGCAAAAATGAGCGCGGAACTTTCCAAGCAAAGTAAATACCTCATTTCACATACAGTAAAAGCTTTGTTATTTGGAATGCTTGGGGATGAGAGCATTCTGGATAATCGAAAATTCCGGATAACTGGATGTTTCATTAAAACTGGAAATTTTACGAGAAAAAAGGAAAAATCCTAACAAAAAAAAAAAAAAATCCGGTTAACTGATTGTTCCAGTTAATTGGATGCCAGATCATCGGGCTTTTACTATATTTGGAGTAAGAGTTTTGTAATTTATTTTGCGTCCAATATTTCTTAACTTTAGTATTCGAACTTAAAATGGGATAGCGAGGTACCCTCCCATACAAGTAAATCTATAATATTAATAGGCTAGGCGATGTTTTGTTCTACCGTTTTATCCCGATTTTGACCAAGCGTATATTATTTGAAAGGTATTTCTCTTTAGCTGTTAACCAGATTTACAGATTTTTAAATTTTTTCCTTCATTTTGAGTAAATTGCATTTAAAGTTGCTACTAACACATACATAAAATTATACATATGCTATGTGTGTGTTTATTAAATTTGTTAATGTGTTTATTAATGAGTTTGTTTTCTTCATTCACAATAATAATAAACCAAAGAAGTATTGGTTTGTGAATTGGCTAAATTTAAAAACAAAGTTGCCTAGAAATTGCGCTCGAGTTATAATTATATGTATATCTGGAGTGCTATGATAGTGAACGAAACAAAATTATTTGGCATCAGACTTATGGGCATGTTACTACCCATACAAAGTAAAATATCAGGAGGCAAATCCAAAGATTTTTATGTTTACGCTCCAGATGACCAAAACAAAAACATTGTATACACTAAAGCTTTACAGAAAATTTTAATTATAAAATAAATGCAATTCTTTTTCTTAACAATACATTCATCCTCTTTTATTTTCATTACGATGCACAATGGTGCCGCGGCGGCAATAATTCCATTTTTAAATGTTCTCCGATCTTGATGATTTTTCATAATTTAAGAAAATACACCTTGAATATCGTGTTTCTAAAATATTAGGCCGATATTTTGTTTACTTTACTGTCCAGAGCCACTCAAAGTCAAGCAATGCGAAAATGTTTGGAATATGATATTTATGTATGTTATATTTAAAGGGTTTATACTGTTAAAGTACGACACGTATGTAACTTTGAGTATTTTTTTTTATTAAAAGAGATGTCATAGATAAGATTTATGAAAAAAAAATTTTTAAATATTGAAAAAAAAAAATTTTTTTTTATCGATATATTTTTGGTCCAAAAAAAAGAACATTCATCAACTTCATTGGACTGCATCTTCCTTGCGCAGGCAAGCGCACCCTGGAAGTCTATATGGAATTAAAGCCTGAAGTCTCACCTAAACAATGAAAAAAAAAAAAGTGAGACATTGCATGGCCATTTAAAAATATTAACAAAAAACAAAAAAATGAGCGGCTAAAAATGTGCATATGCGTAGTACTTTGTAGTAAGCATTGCAATGATTGCATACATGCTTTGTTCTTCGCTTAGTTGTTGTTGTTGTTTCTTGCTTAGTTCTTGTTTTGTTTCGTTTTTGTTCTATGCAGAAATACAATATGCGTACATTTTTTTTTTTGTTTTGTTTTGTTTTGATAGATATATATATATATATTTTAGTTTTTAAATTTATCAAGAGTTATTCAAATTTATTTATTTATTTTGTTGATTACATGTGCAAGCTAATCAGCTGTTCTGTTATCTCTATTGCACTTGACTCTCTATTTATATTAATTATGCAAATTTATTTCTATATACAAGTGCAAGTGTTTTGAATATTATCAAGTGTAAAATAAATATTAAAATATGAATAGTTTACAATTATCATATCGAGAAATCGTTGACATTTTATTTGATTGTGATAGCGATATTGATGTTGTTGTTGATGTTATTTCAACAAATTACAGCAATATCTCACGGGATAAAATAGATTCTTTTAAAAGATTTTTAGTGAAAACATTTGTGCCTAGATTCAAATCTAAATTGAAAAGTGTATTAAATAAGAAGTCAAGGTTTTTGGAGAAAAATGATGATTGGCTGTCCTGTAGTATGTACTCTTTTGGTGAAGATTATGTGGATATTGAGGAACCGAGCTGTTCCAATAAAGTAAAGCGTGGTCGTCCTGTTATGACCTTTGAGGACTCTCAAGAAAGATCGAAGCGTTATAAAGTGCAACAATTGTGTGCCAATACCTCTGCGGAGCTGATAACGTCAGCTGCAAAGAAAATTGATAAAGGTGATAACACGTTGACAAAGTTAACACCAGAAAAAGCGCTTAGCATTATTCTTGATGCAAATTTGTCAAAATTTCAGTACGAAATAGTGAGGAATGCAACGAAGGAGCTTAATATTAACATTTTTCCGTCATATAAAAAGGTTCTTTTAATAGAATGTGTTTTAATGTTTTGTATTAAAAATCGTCGTAGAGTATCTAATGTTTTGTGTATTGTTCAAAACATTTATTGTGTGTGTTGTTTTCTCTTGTTTTGTTTTACAAAGTAAGTTGCGTTATTATTATTATTAAACTTGTTTTAATCACCAGGTGTTACTTGCAAAAAAAGAATGTTTTCCACAGAACATTAAAGTTAAAGAAAATTTAAGTCAAGTCGATCTTCAAGATTTGTTAGATCATACGGCAGAAAGAATTTTGAAGTCAAAACCGCTAAGTGAAATCCGTGATATGCCTAATGACTTGAAATTAATTTCGAAATGGGGATGTGATGGTTCTTCTGGTCATAGTGAATATCAACAAAAATTCACAGATGAAAATACAACAGATAAAAGTATGTTTTTTATCCTAGTGATTAAAAAAATTAATTTATATATTTTCAATTTCTCATTAATAACTATTAAAATAAGTAAAAAGAATTACGCTTTTGAAAAATATAATCAGGTTCTTAATTAGTAATTTAAAACATATAAATTTATTTTTTTTTAATTATGTATTCAGTAATACTTACAATTACTAATTATTATTTAACAGGTATGTTCTTAACTTCACTTGTGCCGTTAAATTTAATTAAAAAACATGATTCATCGTTGGTGTGTTGGAAAAATTCCAGACCATCTTCCACCAGACTTTGCCGTCCAATTAAATTTGAATTCGTGAAGGAAACGGCGATTGTCATCAATGAGGAAGTCAAGAGAGTGGAAGATGAAATTGCAAATTTAGTAAACACTGTAGTGGAAGTTCATAACAAAATTTTTAGTATTAGCCATACACTTTTATTGACCATGATTGATGGAAAAATTGCAAGTACATTAACACAGACTTCATCCATGGCTGTATGCTTCATTTGCAATGCTAAGCCTACGGAAATGAACGATTTGGAAATTTTAAAAACAAAGACTGAGTCAGAAGACGCACTTAAATTTGGCATTTCTCCACTCCACGCGAGAATTAAATTTATGGAATGCATTTTACATATTGCATATAGAAAGCATTTCAAAGCTTGGCGAACAAACGCAAATTCAAGAACTGCAATGGAAGAAGAAAAGCGAAATATCCAAAGAAATTTGAAAGCTGTTTTGGGAATAAATGTTGACGTAGTGAAACAAGGTGTAGGCAGCACAAATGATGGTAATACATCTAGACGATTTTTTGAAAATCCGCGCATAACTGCTGACATTGTAGGGGTTGATGAAAACCTTATTCATCGTTTTAAAATAATATTGGCTACAATTAATTGTAATGAGCCAATCGATAGTAAAAAATTCCATGATTATTGTATGGACACTGCACAGTTATATATTTCTTTGTACAGCTGGTACTATATGCCAATTTCGGTACACAAAGTGCTAGTCCATGGCTGTAAAATAATAGCAGCAGCGATCCTGCCTATAGGAATGTTATCGGAAGAAGCCCAAGAAGCTCGGAACAAGGATTACAAAAAATACCGCTTGCATCATGCTCGAAAATGTGATAGGGTGTCTACAAATGTAGACGTGATGAATCATTTATTAGCTTCTTCGGATCCTTACATAAATAAATTACGTTCAAAGCCTAAAAAAAAATATTTAGAAATGCATGAAGATGTTAAAAACTTATTATGTGATTAAAAATTATAAAAAATTGATTTTAAAATTTTTTTTATTTTAAATTCGTTGGTTTTTGGATTTCTATAACTATTAAATTAGCCGAAATAACTGATTTCTACGTTGAACTTGTATGGAAAGTGGGCGTGTTTGTAGGCAGATTTTTTTCATATTTGATATCTAGAAAGAATAAGTTAATTTAAAGCTTCTTATGCAATTTTCATGATTCTAGATCTATTTTTATAGAAAATGTTCCACTTTACAGTTCACTTCGTATGGGAAGTGGGCGTATTTGTGGGCGGATTTTGTTCATATTTTCAGCAAAGCTTTCTAATATCAAAAAACACAAATTCACCAAATTTCATTGATCTAGGATAACTACAAGTATTTAATGCCGGGCTTTATATGAAAGGGGACCACTGTGCGATGGTGTAGCGAAGGGCATCAGAATACAGCTGTTTCTTACAAAAACACTAAAATTTGAGTGAAACATTCACATCTGTTTGCCGCGTATTGGGGCTTATCTGTGTGAAACTGTGTCAAGTTTATTTAAACACGCTGTGGGAAAAATATCTAGATTTATTATACCCTATACCACTATTTGGTCAGGGTATAATGACTTTGTGTTGATGTTTGTAACTACCAAAAATATTTGACCTAGACCCACCTTTGATTTAGCGATGTCCATTCGTCCGTCCGTCTGTCCGTCTGTCCGTCTGTGTGTCCATGTAAACCTTGTAATAAAACTACAGGTCGCAAATATGAACATTTATTGATGAAATTTGGAAATTTGATATGTAAGCTTCTATCAGCCATAGCATGAAAGTTGTTGAAATTGTCGAAAATCGGTGCATGTTAACATATAGAAATGACCCCCATGAGATCGACTTAAATTTCCATATGATCCAAATTATCATATAGATCTCGGTCAAATTGGGTTTGTGTAGTAGTCCAGAAATAAACCCTATAGGATAATTCTTAGTCATAGCCCCCATATAAAGCTGCATCTCGTTCTTCACTTAAATCTATAAAAAAAATTAATATTGCACAGATTTTTCTCAAATTTGGTTTGCATATGTTTTTGCAAAAAATAAGTGACCTTATCGAATGGTGAGGATCGATCCATTTTTCGACCTTGTCCCCATATAAATTAGCATCCGATATGAACTTTTTCATATTCAAAGGAAAAAAAGTTAATAAAAATGCCACTCAAATTTGGTTTACTTTCTATATCCAATTGGTTGGGCCTAAGGGATAGGGTCTAAAGCATGGTATAGGCGGTGTAGACGGACTATAATTTTCTTACTTGTATTTTGAATAGGTTTTTTTCGGACAGGCAGGCGGATTGAATTCGCTTAATAAACTGCCAAATTGATTTCCAGGCGATGCTCTCTTAAGTTTATTATAACATTATTATAACATTACTTATATTTGAATTTCTAGCTCACCTAATACGGTTGGGAGTAACTGATGACGAATCTGAAATTATAATGAAGAAAAAAATATATTTATTATTCTTTATTTTTAAAGCTTTGTTAGTTAGAAATAAATTTCATATATATTTTTACACCCTGTACTACTTTGTGGTCATAAGTTTGCGCTGATGTTTGTAAGTTTATGAGTAGAAAAGTGTTTTCGTGAGTCCTTCTTTCTATTTGTCTGTGCACGTAAACCTTTTGCGCAAAATGAGAAGGGTCTATGATAAAATTTGGTAGGCAGACATCCAACAGCTCAAGTACGATTGCTATTGAAAGTGAAAAAAAATCAACAAATGTTCAGACTTAGCCCCCATAAAAATATCTCTTTTTATGAGTTCGACTTAAAATACTTAAGATCTAATTTATCACATATATCTTGCTCAAATTTGCTAAATACTTATGTCTTTAATTCATCTATAAATCATCAGTCCAAAAAAATTAATTGCGTAGGATTTTGGAATATATAATATGATCTCAATCAGATCGATTTTCACTTACGATATAAACTGAACACAACAACTTCATGACAATCTCGCTTAAATTTGTCCATTAATGACCTCACAGCGTATCGTATCGTATTGTCGGCCTAGCCCAACTATAATTTTTTTATTTGTTCTATTTCAAAATTTTTCTTCAAAATAAGAACATATCTGCGACATGTAGTTTGATTACAAGGTTAACATGGACACACAGCTGATGCGAATCTCTGGGGAAACCGTGTGGTAATGTCATGCTTGAAGGGGAAGAAATCAGACCAAATTATATACCCAGATTTAATACACAAATCATTCCCAGGTGGGGAACCATATACGGAGGGTTACCTGACAACACGCCATTCCCAAAGCTGATAGAGGTGACTGAGAAGGAAATTCTGAGTTTCTGCTCAAGGAAGAGTGATAAAAAAGCTTCAGGATTAAACTGCAGTTCCAACGGGACACTACAGGTCGAGCTCAGAAGGAGACCACAGATATTCGCTAAATAATTCAACAAAACCCTATATTTGGTGGAAGAAATAAAAATTTATCCTGATCCCAAATCTGGGTAAAACACTAGGAGAAAATGAGTCGTATATAACTATATATGCCCTATGGATACAATAGAGAGGATTATATACATACTAGCTGTTTTTATCCGGTCTTACCCGGGATCCAAAAGCCTTTGACTTGAAAGATCGTTCACTATGCTTACCAGGCTCTGAGTACTTATTCCCCATGGAATAAATTCCCCAAAAAAAAAAAATGAGCTTTCTTTCCAAAAACTTGTATGGGATTGGGGAGTAAATTCATTTTGTATTTCAATTTAAAACGTTTTGATTTTTTAATTTAGAAGTTTTTAATTAAAACACTATAGCAAAAATGCTTAAAAATAAGCTGCGAAACCGCTTTAAGTTTTTTTTTTTAAGTTTATTTATTTTGTAAACATCAGATATAACGGGGTCGCTTGCAAATTAAAGGAGTCTGAGCTTTTAAAAATTGAATTAATTCTTTCAATAAGTGATCATCATTGAGCAGAGACGTAAAATTCATAGAAGTTTAGAAAATGGAATATGAATGCGACGTTTAAAATTGTGCCGCAAGGTTGCTTTAAGTAATTGCTTATAGTATATGTATATAAAGCAATTATTGCACATACGTAGATAAAATTTATCATAAGACTTTTCACTGAGCAGTGTTCGCGTCAACTTATTTTAATTACCAAATTATATTTTTCACATTATTCCGATATTTTTGTCGAGAACGCGTCGCGTCCGCGTCCGCGTCCGCGCGCCGCGGGTTTGGTAGCTACATCAGTGCTGCCGCGCAGTTTATGTCAATTTATTTTTATTGCCAAATTATATTTTCCAGATCATTCCGATAAGCTGTGTCCCGCGAAAGCGTCGCGTCGTTCCACGTCCGCGAGCCGCTTGCACGCACCGAAATAATGCTATTGAAAAGAATACAGATTTAAAATACGTTTACTGCAGCACAGATATTGAGAGCAGTATGGGGAATTTGTTCATTTCTCTTGGGACCTTTTTTTTTAAAAATTTGAGGAATTTGTTCATCGTGAAGTTATTCCTCAATTTTTTGGGGGAATTTGTTCATGCATTACAAATAACTATGTTTATGCATGGATTATTTCGAGTGTATGACGTCTAAAAGTTACGAATTTTAGTTATTCTAGAGCTTTGAGATATACAACATTTCTGGTTTTTCTTCCTGGTGCATATACGAAAAGATTGGGCTGGCTCCCAACTCTGGAGCAGGCGACACATAATTGTCTATGAGAAAAATAGGGAGTTTCTAAGTTGATACCTACTACCGCAAGAGATTGTCCTCTTATGTACCATCACTTGCAATGAAAGAACCAACTTACAAAAGTTTTCTGGTAGGGATATTACAGTCGTTTCAGGAGTTTCACATTCCCTGAAGTCAGCTTGTCTTATCCGTTGGGCCTCAAGACATTGTTGTCTCGTTTCAGGAGTTTCACATTCCTTGGACTCAGCCTCTCATATCCGTTGGGCCTGAAGACGTTGTTGAGTCATTTCAGCAGTTTCACATTCCCTCGACTTCAGGCACTTCCGCTTCTCTTAGCAAAGCTTGTCTTGATCTTTGGGCTTCAAGGCGTTATTGGGTTGGCTCAGGTGTTTCAGCATTTCTCGACTCAGATTGTCTAACTCGTTGAGACTCGATAAGAATTTGGGTCTGATCGGATTCTCTAGAGTTTTGTTTAATCTAAGCCTTTTTGCATTTGAGTTAGTACGGCGTATATGCTATGCTTTCATGTGCAAGCCACAATTGCAAATAGTTATTTTTTCACCTTTACAACTCGTTTATATAGTGAAAAAGATAAAATGGAAATATTTGTAGAGAAAAGGTGAAATGGAAGTAAATGTAATACTTTATTGTTCCAATGTAGTTAAAAAGGCGAGATGGTAATATTTGTATGAATTAATCTAATCGGAGAAACGCTACAGCGGTAGTCAACCTGTATCTATTCACCCATGAAATAAATCTGCACTAATTTTCGGGTGTTACAAGTCATAGTAAAAAAAGGCAAGACGGGAATATTTGTAATAGGTTGATTTACACTATTTATTTCATAACGGTGTAAACTCAAGAGTAGTAAGTAAAGAGATTTGTGCACTAAGTTTAAGGGAAGTCCAATGCGTAATTAAAATATGTTAACAATCACTAAAAGCGTATATAGAAATTTAAAAAAAGTGGGCGTGGCCGATGAAAATATATGATGACCTTGCCTGGCATATGAGAGTAATGTACAGAAAATTCGAGTGAAACCCGTAAAAAATTTAAAAAAATGTGGGCGTAAAATAGGCGTGGCCGGTAAAATGTATATGGTGACCTTCCCTGGACTATAGAGATCGTGCGTGCCAAATTTCAGAGAAATCCGTCAACAAATAAAAATTTGTATTGCGAAAAAACAGAAAAAGAATTGTATACAAAAAGTGAGCGTAAAAGTAGGCGTACTCGGTAAGAATCATATGACGACCTTTCCTGGAGTACAGAGATCATGTGTACCAAATTTCAGAGAAATCCGTTAAAAAATAAAAATTTGTATAGCGGTCAAACAAACAAACAAGCAGAAAATGAATTTTATGTATATATATATTAGGTCTATGGAATAAATCCTTACAGACCTGTATAAATGATATAATTACATATGTACATATATTGAAACAATTAAATAGATTTACAAATAAAAAGAATAGTTAGGAATTTAAGAAAATAATGATATTATGTTTAATTACATCAGTGTTCAACGAAAAATCAATTAATTGCTAAGATTATTAAAATCACAATAAATTCCTCTAAAGGGATCAGCTAGAGCATAGTTGGATTTAAAATATTTAACAAAGAGTGGTTGGAATTGGTGATACTCGTTGAGGAACATTAAAAGTGATATTGTTGACAAGAAAGTCAGAACAGATTTCACCATTAATTAGGTTGATCATAAATGATAATTTTAGCATAGTCCTACGGCTTTCCAAAGTAGGTAATTTTATTAATGTAAGTTGATCAACGTATGAAGGTAGAATAATTGCGGGATTCCACGGTAAGCCACGTAAGCAAAAGAGGAGAAATTGTTTTTGTACAGACTGGTCTTCGTTGAATATGAATGTTATAGTAGGGATCCCATATTGTTGAGCCATATTTTAAAATGGGTCTTACAAGAGATGTAAAAAGTTGTTTGGTTATGTAAGGATCAATAAATTCTTTTGCCCATCGTTTATTATTTGATTTTTATTTTTTTCAAACAAAAATAACAGTTATTTTTAGATTTTTATTTTTTTATTTAGTGTAAAGAGATCCTTTTTAGCCCTCACACTGATTCTAGAAGAGTTGCGGTACAATTTGTCAGTGGAAAATTTGGAAGCACTAATGTCAGTAAAACTAAATTCTGATGTTTACAATATAATTGATATTAGCATTGATATTGGCTTGAAAAAATAAAATTAAAAAATAAGTTTTATTTTTGCTCAGTCTTAGCATTATTCCTGATTAATTTGTAGTAAGAATGTGTAAAGGGCCTCGAAGTTTTATTTGGAATTGAAAGCCAAGGTGTTAATGAATAGCACAAAAAGCTTTCAATGTTACAATTTAACAGCCGCTAATTCAGTATTTTTCTGTTATCTGTTTAAATAAAATTCCACCACTATTTGTTATAACGACTCCAGTTGTAAAAATTATTGACCCATAGCAAAAAAAAAAAAGACACAAAAATATTACTAATTGATCATTTCAATTAAAAAATAAATAAATAAAATGCTTGCTACTTAAACGTAAACAGAATACTCCATTACCTCAAATATTAGGATTATATACATACATTTTCAATTATTTAAAATCGCCTACACATTTTGTTATGAAAAATTCAAATAATGAATGTTTTGTCAGTTGTAAACACAAGAACGCCTTCGTTTATATTTTGCAAAACAAGCGTTATACTAAGATAAAAATAAACAAAAAAAAAAAAAAAAAAAAATATAAAAATAAAAATAATTATACTAAAAAAATTTTATGGTTAAATAATATGTAAATGGACATAATGATTTCAAAAGAAAATATGTACATTTTTTCTACGCACAACAAATTTTGCTGGTAGAATTGATTATTTTAAATATAAATAAAAAAAAATAATGAAAAAAAACAAAAACAAGTAAGAAATTGGAGTCAGTCTAGACCGACTATACGATACCCTATACCATGGTTTAGAGACCCTATCTCTTCGGTCCAACTACTTCGATATATAAAATGAGCATAAACCAAATTTGGGTGGCATTGTTTTTAATTTTTTTAGCTGCAGATATGTAAAAGTTCATATCGGATGCTATATTTATATGGGGACTGGAAAAATCTGTGCAATATTTTTGTTTTTTGATAGATTTAAATGAAGATCTGGCCTATGACTAAGAATTGTCCTCTTGGGATTATTTTTGGACTACTGATTAATGGATATAATAAACACATACAAACCCAATTTGACTGAGATCTTTATGATAATTTGGATCTTATGGAAATTCATGTCGATTTCATAGGGGTAATTTTTATGGGGACTAGGTCTGAACATGGACCGAATTTCACCAATTTCAATAGCATTCATCCTATGGCCGATTAAAGCTTATATACCAAATTTCATCAAAATATATTCATATTTGGGACCTGTTGTTTGATTACAAGGTTTACTTGCACACAGACGGACAGACGGACAGACGGACGGACGGACATCGCTAAATCGACTCAGAAAGTGAAAGTGAGTTGATCGGTATAATAAAAGATGGGTCTAGGTCAAATACTTTTGGTAGTTACAAACAGCAGCACAAAGTCATTATACCCAAACCACATAGTGGTATCCATAATATTAATAGGCTAGGCGATTTCTTGTGACTGATGTTTTGTTCTACCATTTTATCCCGATTTCGTCCAAACGTATATGATTTGAAAGGTATTTCTTTTAAGCGGTTTTGCAGATTTACAGATTTCTTTATTTTTTGTAATTGCATTTAAAGTTGCTACTAACACATACATAAAATTATACATATGCTATGTGTGTGTTTATTAAATTTGTAAATGTGTTTGTTAATGAGCTTGTTTTCTACATTCGCAACAATAATAAACCAAAATAATGTTGGCTAAGTTGAAAAATAAAGTTGCCTAGAAATTGCAGTCGAATTTCGACTGCTGGAATCTGCTAGTAGGGTATAAATACTGTACTATTAGAAAATTATTTTTTAAAAGTTGTCGAAAAAATTTATTTACATTTTCCCACATTGAAACAATTACAATTACAGTAAAGAATACACGAATAACAAATAGCGAAAAATTTCTAAGTGTATTTATCTGCTCCATAAATATTAAATTGAAATGTAAACACACGATATTTACAATTGATGTCATTACTTGTTGTATAAATCACAGCCTTGAACTTAAACTTGAATATAAAAAAAAAAAATCAATTAAATACCAATAATGAACAACAACATCAAAAAAGTATATTATTTTATTAAAGATGATTTATAGAACGATCAATATATCAAAGCTTAGTAAATCAAAAAAAAAAAAACAAAAATGATTTAAATTCCTGCATATAGTTGACAGAAATTTAATTAACGTTTGTATAAATGTACTCATATACAACGAGTTCGTTATTATGGCTAAAGCAAATAAATTTAATTTTTTTTATAATTTACTAGAGAATATTGTAAACATTATTTAATGAATAACAACCACACCATTTAAATACAATTTACACCTTGAAGAAAAATAAATAAAACACAGTTTTGAAAGAAACGAAAAATCAAACGAGCTGTCATATGATTTCAATTTTGTTATTTTCCTATAATGTTTAAATTTTGAAATGATTTATTTCGGTATTTATGTTTTATTTTTTCGATGAAATTTTTAAAGAAAAAAAAATATGACTAATGATAAGTGAAGAAAAATATTACGCTAGTTGTACCGTTCACATACAATTGTCTGAGTTACAGCTATGCTTAAATAAATAGCAGTCTTGGCAAATGCTTTACTTAAAAACTAAATTATGTACTTATTTAAACCATAAAAAATAGTAATAACTAGCAGATCTCTGGCCTCGAAATTCGAGCGCAAATTCTAGGAAATTTTATTTTTTCACTTAATAAATTATTTTGTAAGACCCTAAAGGTATGCTGACCAATTTTAGCCAATTCACAATTCAACACTTTTTAAATATTGATTGTAAATGGTTTATGTTCAACATTTTTTTTCAATTCAAGAAAATTATTATTGTGAATGAAGAAAACAAACTCACAAACACGTTAAAAAATTTAATAAACAAACACAGAACATTGTATAATTTTAAAATGTAAAATGTAAAAATTTTAAAATCTGTAAATCTGGTGAACAGCTAAAAAGAAATGCTTTTCAAATAAGATACGTTTGGTCAAAATCGGAAGAAAACTGTGGAACAAATCATCGGTCACAAGAAATCGTCTTATCTATTAATATTATAGATACTAAGTGTGGAAACAACTGGAAACAACGCTTTCACACTTTTTCGAGTTCTAGAAATGATGGCTTTTTACAAAATTTTTTATTTAAGCTTTTAATTTAATGAATTTTATGGAATCAACTCATTTTTGATTAAGGTGTTGGTTTTGATCGGTAAACTTCCTTCATCGAAGTTCTTCATAATTATCCAAAATAAAAGTGTTGAGAACGTACCAAACCCCAAAATCCAGATGTTGGAGGCCATTTGAGTCAAAAAATTAAAAAAAAAAACAAATAATGTGCATATTGAAAAAGTAAGTTTCCAAACGAATTTAATTGTTAAGAAAAATTTAATACTAAAACAAATTCTTGATATTTTAACTGTTTTTAATAAATTTTTTACAAATAAATTGGCAAAAGGTAAATTTTTTGAAAAGTTCATTAATTTTTGATTACTTTATTCTTGGTATTGGAATTAACCCTTTCATTTAGTAGGAATTTCTTTAATTTTGAAAAAGAATGGGTAAATTCAAACAATTGACTTCTGAACAACGAAAAGTAATTATCAGCCTTTATAAAGATGGCCACAACTTGCGATATATTGGTCAAAAATTAAGCATAGCACATACAGCAGCTCGTAAAGTGATTGTTGCCTATGAATGAACACAGAGTTTGTGCTAAAAAGACCAGGGCGTCCTATAATAACCTGCGAAAGTGTTGACAGAAGAATCATTTAAATCTGCACCAAAAATTCGTTCGCAGTTGCGAAGTGAAGGCAGGATTGCACCGTCAATATACACTACTAAACATTGGCGCGTCGCTCGTAAAATTCACATTAGCAAAGTAAATAAGGCCAAAAGTATGCAGTTTTATGAGGAACACCTTTTAAAATCCAAAGAATTTTGGTACAACATTTTATGGAATGATAGGGCTGAAATTCTCACATGGTATGGTACACGCTGCCTCTCTGCTAGGGGTACTAGTGAAATCAACGCATTATAAGTAAAAGTGAATGCTGCTGTACAATTGAGAATTCTGGTAGCGAATACCTGAGGGAATTCGCTTAATAGGAGAACATTTTATATTTCAGCAGGATAATGCGCCTATACATACCGCGAAAAGGGTGGTGGAATACCTTGCTGATAAAAATGTTCCCATTTTAAAGTGTCCACCCCAACGCCCATATCTTTCTCCTATCGAGAACGTCTGGGCTATACTAAAAATTCAGATTGGTGAGACCGCCCCTCAAAACCTTACTCATCTTCAAGATTGCATTCTTTCGAACTGGAAAAATTTTAGCCCAGCAGAGTGCCCAGAGTTAGTAGGCACTATACAAGTTCGCCTGGCTAAAATTTCTTTTCGAAATGTGGATCATTGCGGTTACTAAGCGAGATGGAAACTTATTTTTTACTATTTTCCTTGAATTAATTTTAGGTTTTTTTTTTATCTGATTCTTTCACATCTACTTTATTGATTTTCTTTAAAAAGTTCCATCAATGCTCTAAAGTAACAATTTTACAATTCCGTTTCCGATTTAAAAATCCTAAATCTTACGGGTTTGTATCAATTTTTATACCCTATACCACTATGTGGTTTGGGTATAATGACTTTGTGCTGCTGTTTGTAACAACCAAAAATATTTGACCTAGACCCATCTTTAATTATACCGATCGAATCAGAATCACTTTCTGAGTTGATTTAACAATGTCCGTCCGTCCGTCCGTCCGTCCGTCTGTGTGTCCATGTAAAGCTTGTAATCAAACTGCAGGTCGCAAATATGAATATATTTTGATGAAATTTGGTATATAAGATTTTATAGGCCATGGGATGAACGCTATTGAAATTGGTGAGAATCGGTCCATGTTCAGACCTAGCCCCCATACAAATTACCCATATGAAATCGACATAAATTTACATAAGATCCAAATTGTCATATAGATCTTACTCAAATTGGGTTTGTATGCGTTCATTACATCCATTAATGAGTAGTCCAAAAATGATCCCTTTGACCCCATACAGAGCTGCTTCCCGATCTTCACTTAAATCTATTAAAAAAAAAATATTGCACTGATTCTTCTCAAATTTTGTTTGTATATATTTTTGCAAAATACAAGAGACTTTACCAAACATGATCATGATTTTGGACCAAGTCCCTATATAGATATAGCATCCGATATGAACTTTTTCATATCTGCAGCCAAAAAAATTAATAAAAATCCCACTCAAATTTGGTTTTTGCTTATTTTCTATGTCCAGTTAGTTGGGCCTAAGAGATAGGGTTTCTAAACGCATGGTATAGGGTATCGTATAGTCGGTCTAGACCGACTATAATTTTCTTACTTGTTTATTAGTGATTTAGTGATCCATATCTCCTAAAATAATAACTCAAGGCGAATGGGCTATAAGGCTATAATTATGTAGAATGGAAAATGGATAAATTATGCCATTAACAAATTTGACCTTAGTATGATCTTTAATAGTGCTTTTAGAAGTTAAATTTAAAAGTTGCATAAAAATTTTTAGGTACGGCTGCCATTTTATCTTATCTTATAACCTTCGATTTCTTTTAAAAAGTATAAACAATTTCTGAAATTCAATTGATGTTTTCTGAAACTCGAATGATGTTTTCTGAAATTATATAGATGTTTTCTGAAATTCAAATGATGTTTTCTGAAACTCGAATGATGTTTTCTGAAATTATATTGATGTTTTCTGAAATTCTATTTATGTTTTCTGAAATTCAATTGATGTTTTCTGAAATACAATTGATGTTTTCTGAAATACAATTGATGTTTTCTGAAATTCTATTGATGTTTTCTGAAATTCTATTTATGTTTTCTGAAATTCAAATGATGTTTTCTGAAATACAATTGATGTTTTCTGAAATACAATTGATGTTTTCTGAAATTCTGTTGATGTTTTCTGAAATTCAATTGATGTTTTCTGAAACTCGAATGATGTTTTCTGAAATTCAATTGATGTTTTCTGAAATTTTATTGATGTTTTCTGAAATACAGTTTATGTTTTCTGAAATTCTATTGATGTTTTCTGAAATACAATTGATGTTTTCTGAAATTATATTGATGGTTTCTGAAATTATATTGATGGTTTCTGAAATTCAATTGATGTTTTCTGAAATACAATTAATATTTTCAGCAATTCAAATGATGCTTTTTGAAATTAAATTGATGTTTTCTGAAATTCTATTTATGTTTTCTGAAATTCAAATGATGTTTTCTGAAATACAATTGATGTTTTCTGAAATACAATTGATGTTTTCTGAAATTCTATTGATGTTTTCTGAAATTCAATTGATGTTTTCTGAAACTCGAATGATGTTTTCTGAAATTCGATTGATGTTTTCTGAAATTTTATTAATGTTTTCTGAAATACAGTTTATGTTTTCTGAAATTCTATTGATGTTTTTTGAAATACAATTGATGTTTTCTGAAATTATATTGATGGTTTCTGAAATTATATTGATGGTTTCTGAAATTATATTGATGGTTTCTGAAATTCAATTGATGTTTTCTGAAATACAATTAATATTTTCAGCAATTCAAATGATGCTTTT
This sequence comes from Cordilura impudica, assembly GCA_963682025.1. Classification (NCBI taxonomy): domain Eukaryota; kingdom Metazoa; phylum Arthropoda; class Insecta; order Diptera; family Scathophagidae; genus Cordilura; species Cordilura impudica. The sequence goes on from OY821520.1 coordinate 158,466,372, forward strand.
TGAAATTAAATTGATGTTTTCTGAAATTCTATTTATGTTTTCTGAAATTCAGATGATGTTTTCTGAAATACAATTGATGTTTTCTGAAATACAATTGATGTTTTCCGAAATTCTATTGATGTTTTCTGAAACTCAATTATTGTTTTCTGAAACTCGAATGATGTTTTCTGAAATTATATAGATGTTTTCTGAAATTCAAATGATGTTTTCTGAAACTCGAATGATGTTTTCTGAAATTATATTGATGTTTTCTGAAATTCTATTTATGTTTTCTGAAATTCAATTGATGTTTTCTGAAATAAAATTGATGTGTTCTGAAATTCTATTGACGTTTTCTGAAATTCGATTTATGTTTTCTGAAATTCAAATGATGTTTTCTGAAATACAATTGATGTTTTCTGAAATACAATTGATGTTTTCTGAAATTCTATTGATATTTTCTGAAATTCAATTGATGTTTTCTGAAACTCGAATGATGTTTTCTGAAATTCAATTGATGTTTTCTGAAATTTTATTGATGTTTTCTGAAATACAGTTTATGTTTTCTGAAATTCTATTGATGTTTTCTGAAATACAGTTGATGATTTCTGAAATTATATTGATGGTTTCTGAAATTATATTGATGGTTTCTGAAATTATATTGATGTTTTCTTAAATTCTATTTATGTTTTCTGAAATTCAAATGATGTTTTCTGAAACTCGAATGATGTTTTCTGAAATTCAAATGATGTTTTCTGAAACTCTATTTATGATTTCTGAAATTCAAATGATGTTTTCTGAAATTATATTAATGGTTTCTGAAATACAATTGATGTTTTCTGAAATTATATTGATATTTTCTGAAATTCTATTTATGTTTTCTGAAATTCAAATGATGTTTTCTGAAATTATATTGATGGTTTCTGAAACACAATTGATGTTTTCTGAAATTCTATTGATGCTTTCTGAAATTCAATTGATGTTTTCTGAAACTCGAATGATGTTTTCTGAAATTATATTGATGTTTTCTGAAATTCTATTTATGTTTTCTGAAATTCAAGTGATGTTTTCTGAAATTCTATTGATGTTTTCTGAAATTCTATTTATGTTTTCTGAAATTCAAATGATGTTTTCTGAAACTCGAATGATGTTTTCTGAAATTCAAATGATGTTTTCTGAAACTCTATTTATGTTTTCTGAAATTCAAATGATGTTTTCTGAAATTATATTGATGGTTTCTGAAACACAATTGATGTTTTCTGAAATTCTATTGATGCTTTCTGAAATTCAATTGATGTTTTCTGAAACTCGAATGATGTTTTCCGAAATTATATTGATGTTTTCTGAAATTCTATTTATGTTTTCTGAAATTCAAGTGATGTTTTCTGAAATTCTATTGATGTTTTCTGAAATTCAATTGATGTTTTCTGAAATTCTATTGATGTTTTCTGAAATTCGATTTATGTTTTCTGAAATTTTATTGATGTTTTCTGAAATACAGTTTATGTTTTCTGAAATTCTATTGATGTTTTCTGAAATACAATTGATGTTTTCTGAAATTATATTGATGGTTTCTGAAATTATATTGATGGTTTCTGAAATTATATTGATGTTTTCTGAAATTCTATTTATGTTTTCTGAAATTCAAATGATGTTTTCTGAAACTCGAATGATGTTTTCTGAAATTCAAATGATGTTTTCTGAAACTCTATTTATGATTTCTGAAATTCAAATGATGTTTTCTGAAATTATATTGATGGTTTCTGAAATACAATTGATGTTTTCTGAAATTATATTGATGTTTTCTGAAATTCTATATATGTTTTCTGAAATTCAAATGATGTTTTCTGAAATTATATTGATGGTTTCTGAAACACAATTGATGCTTTCTGAAATTCTATTGATTCTTTCTGAAATTCAATTGATGTTTTCTGAAACTCGAATGATGTTTTCTGAAATTATATTGATGTTTTCTTAAATTCTATTTATGTTTTCTGAAATTCAAGTGATGTTTTCTGAAATTCTATTGATGTTTTCTGAAATTCAATTGATGTTTTCTGAAACTCGAATGATGGTTTCTGAAATTATATTGATGTTTTCTGAAATTCTATTTATGTTTTCTGAAATTCAAATGATGTTTTCTGAAATTATATTGATGATTTCTGAAATACAATTGATGTTTTCTGAAATACAATTGATGTTTTTTGAAAGACAATTGGAAAATGTTTAGAAGAGAACATATCATAATTTTTTCACAAATACAATCAGATAAAGTCACACCGTTTTACACTTCAGCTCACACCGATGTGTTACGCTATTTTTGCGATTGTATTGTGAAATAGAAATTTACCCCCCTGCGCGTATAGATGTTTACACATAAAAAAAAAACAGTGGTAACCTTAAACAACATATGTTTTAAGTTTCAAGGCACCTTGTTGTTTAGTACTCGTATATTTTTGGTGCCATCAAAAATAAACGATCTCAGAGAACCTGTAAACATGAAAAAAATTGGTCGCCGTTATGTAATTCAATACTTTCATTTGAAAAGTCTCTGTCTAACCAATATTAAAGAAGAGCTAGATTCTACTATGGGCATTCTGCTCCTTCGTTTACGACTATAAATTATTATTACTATGGCAGACGAATACTGACAACCACGGTGTTAAAATAAGGTGATCACGACAGAAACGGCTAAAAAGATCCATCAATTGCTTTGGATGATCGTCGGAAAGTGGCTCCCTTAGAACCAATAAGGTTGCAAAAATCAAAAATTTCATGTGGCTTACGATATTTTGAATAAACTCATCTTATAGTAAATTGTTCAAAGATTACAAATTTGAAACCTTCAATAAAATCAGTTTTCTAGTTTAGAAGATATAACCCTTAAAAGTTGAAAGATTTTCAGTTTTCAAAAAAAAGACACACTTTTTAGACAATTTTTTTTCCAGTTTCAGTTAGAATATAAAAAAAGTAGATATCTAATCGTATTTTTTTTATTTCTAATGATTTATGTAGTTATTCAGTATATTATAGAGAAAAATGTTTCTGTTTGCTTTGTGTTTCTCCAGGTAAATCACTATTTACCAACTGTCTATTTTTTCATTATTTAATAAAAAAATTTTTTTTTTATGGATAATAATTTTAAAGTATAAAAACCTTCAGAAACAAACATAAAATATCAATATAAAATTGTTAAAAATCATGTTTTTTAGTTAACATACACATGATTCTTTTCATACTGTTAACAAATTTCAACTTTGATTGCCCGTAATAAGTAAGCATCTAGAAGGCGTAGCACCCTGTTCAAACACTTATTTCATAGGTTGGACAAATATCTATCATATAACTTATTTGATTATCTCAATCGGCTTAAAAGTTTTAATTTTTGCAACGAAAAAACTCAAATGGCGCCACTGTGCGTCGGTTAAAGGTGCGCGAGCTAGCTGAAATGATAGGCATTTTCAATTTCAAAACTTGAAAAAATGCTCGCTGGTAAAAGATTTGTCATTAATGCAGAGGTGAAGTCAACGTTTCATGACAATTTTAAGGAGTCGACAGTTTTTACTATAAACAGGGTATCAAAGCTACTGAATATCGCTGGGAAAAGTGTTTCGATCTAAAAGGGGATATATAAAGTCGGGTTATTCTGGGACCGCCCTCGTAACACTAAATTAAAAACTTCTTTAGATTATTAAAATTATTAGACAATTATTTTCTCCAAAAAATTAAAGACAGCCGCTCATAAAAAAAATTCTCATAAATATTGAATTTGATTAATGGAAAAAACATTAACGGTCTTATAAAAGCTAAAAGTATATATTGTTACGCTTTTCATAAATTTATCAATATAAAAGTCCTCTGTAGACTCAATTGCCTTAAGCTTTTAATTTAATAGCTATAGACCTATGTCCCATTGAAGGATATTTTTGATCCTCTAGGACCATTTTTTTAAAATTTTTTACCCTCATTCTATTTGAAAATGAGCAAAAAGCGATTTTTTTTTGCGTTTTTTTATACTCTAATAAGCTCTAAAAAGTACTATTTTCAGCACCACTTTTAAATTGGATATAATTATTTTGTCGTTTCACTAATCGATTTCATCATACATACATATACATATATCTTAACAATTTGTTATGCTGTACATTGTATAAATTAAAATATTTATGTTTTGTTTTTAGTTTATCCTCTTTTTTAATATGTATAAATTTATTGTTATTTAAAAAAAATTCAATATTTTTTAGCATTGTATTTGTTGTTCACTAACCCTGGCATTTAAATTTAAAATAATTGAAAAATAAATACAACAATACTAAATATACAGCATGTGGATGTATTTATACTCGTATATATATATATATATATATATAGGTTGGAGAGTTCGTACAATAACGCAATATTAGTGTGGCAGATATTTAGGTGGTGTACTTCTTTTCAGTTTGTGATAAGCTAAATTTGTGAAAGAGTAACTTAGAAGGAATGTATCGTGGAAGTTTCTCTCAGATATCTCTGATACTTGTAGTATATGTTATAGAGGACGGAAAAATAAGAGACGCGTATTTGAAGCTGGGGGGTTAAAAAATTTATTTTTTCCGTTTTTTTATGTCTGCTCCATAGTAACTATATCTGAATTTTGTATCACTTGATCAGTAATGTGAAGACCTTTCTAGATAAATCAAAGGCATGTACAAACAAGCTTAATTTTCTTGTGATATATAAGAAAAGATAAGCGCCCCGGTAGGTGAGTAGGTAGCGTGCTCGCCTATCATGTGGGGGTCGTGGGTTCGATTCCCACCAGAGGCTTTGGTCTGTCGCTCCAAAAACCAGCCAAATGGTCTTTGTCACCCGGCTTATCCCTGGACCCAAAATTAGAATACAAATTTACTTTGTATAAGAAAAGATCAAACTTTTCAGTAGTTTTGTACGTATACAAAGATGGTTCTCGAATTCATATACTATATATTAATCTCCATAATTTTTGAATGAATATGTTTTTTATTTTTTTTTTATTTAATTATTTATTCGATTACACTATTCTGCAAGAAAATCGACCGCGGCATTATTCCTGCTGATTCCTATGTAAAATGACCTCCGAAATCCGAATATCCCACCCATTTTCCCCCGTTACATACTGTTTTCGCGGGAGGCCCCCTCCCCCTTTTGTTATCTTATAGTCTTTTGTTTGTCATAACTCAAGAACGACTGTTCCGATTTTCGCAGATATAAATTAATTTATGAAAAAAAAAAAAAAATATTTATTGCCAAAACAATTTTAATTTTTTGTTTTTAAAAGTCATGAAAAATCCAAAAAGGGAAAAAAATTTCAAGGATTAATACTTTCGCTTAAAGCTACATAGATTGTGAACATAATGAGACATATACCATGAAAATCGATGAACGCGTTCCGCTTTTATTCACAATTAAGCGAAGGTATCTCATTTTGACAAGAATATTGATTTTTTGTTTCAATGAATTTCGATAATATTTATTGTAAATTATTTATTATTAACACGTAAAATTTAAAAATTGAGGTTATTATAATAATAAGTTATAATAACAATAGATTAGTATAATTAAATATAATAAATGCAGCTTATAATAAAGTAGTTTTATCTGGTGCTTGCTTTCCTCTTGTACCCTGAAGTAGAAGTTCTCGTACCAAGGACCAGCAGTATTCTGCCATCATGCTAGTTACCCAAAAAGTGTATACACACGTTTCTAAATGCAAGCCATGCTCGTTTTTCATTGCAATTCAGGTGTTCCACAAACCGAGGAATTTCATAAAGGTAAAGTGGTTTTGCGGTGAATATTACTTTATGAAGAAACAAAAGAAAAGCTTACTCGTGAAATATGAAGTTCCATCAAAGCTTCTTAGTCTAAAAACATATCTAATTATGCTGTTATATGAGGAGCCGCAGAACAAAAGGGGATTTCTGGCATTTTTCAAAGAATTGATTTTATGTTATTTTTATATTATTTGGGTCAAATTCTACCAGAAAAAGTCTTATTAGCATAAGTTTTTATTTTTTCTCACAGAGAAAATACGTTCTTTAAAATTATACATGATCGAAAAAGCTCGTTTTGTTCTGCTGCTCCTCTATAGTTATTTTATTTACACTATACACTATTCTTTGTTTGACGTTTATTTTTGGCACATGTTCGTTTAAAATAACTGTTATATAATAAATGCAATAATTCAACAATTGTTTGATTATTGAGTGTTATTGAAAAATATTTATAATATTTAAATTAAAAAATGGAAGAAATAAAAGATACGGTCGAAACATTAAATACGGGAACTCGTAAAAAGCAAAAATGTAACAAAGCTCGGAAAAAGTAAATATTTCGCGTAATTTTCTAATATTTTGAATAAGAAATATAAATTATGTTTGAGTTCTTATCGTAAATTTTTTTTTTGTTGTAGGATCTATATAGACAATGATGCTGATGGTAAAAATTATAAAAGTAATTGCAATCACAAAGGTACTAGCAAGTTTCAATGCAAAGAGTTTAGACAAGTCGATTATATAAAAAATCGCAGATTATTATACAAAAATACAGATAAGATAAAGCAAGAAATTTATTTAACCAGACTAATATTCACCAAAAAACCTCGTCGAAGCAGCAACAAGGTCCCTCATTTATTGAGGCCGAAGAACAAAACGTCGAGCTTTCATTTAATAAAAAATGGTAAGCGAACATTGGTTTATAAAGCATACTTTATGAAAGTACTTTCAATAACTAAAAGAAGAATAGATTTTCTTATTAAACGCATTTTCAATGGTGGAATACAACTGAGCGAAGAGGTGGAGATCATCGTTCTCATAAATTTGTTGACAAAAAAGAAAGCGTCATAAAATTTATTAATTCCTTTTCTGCTATTGAGAGTCATTATAATAGATCTAAATCCAAACGTATTTACTTAAATAGTAACCTTAACATTGCCAAAATGTTTTCGTTGTACAACGAATTCGTTGATACTAGTTTAAAAGTTAGCCAAACTTTATTTCGTCAACTTTTTTCAAATAATTTTAATATCGGATTCTCATCCCCGGCGTCAGATGTCTGCACTGTGTGTCATTTCACACAAAATAAAATTAAAACTGAGGTTGATCCTCAAAAGAAAGTTAAACTTATGGCAGATTTAAGAATTCATAAGCTTAGAGCTAATGCATTTTACGAGATAATGAAAAAGAAACCGGAAAATACACTGACATTAGTTTTTGATATGCAAAAAGTTCAATTGTTGCCGAAATGTCCTATTCAAGAAGCTTATTACTCTCGTCAGCTTGCGTTTTACAATTTTTGTATTGTTGGTGTTGATAGCAAGAATCCTTCATTTTATTGCTGGACTGAAAACCAGGCAGGTCGAGGATCTTCGGAAATTGGTTCTGCCATAATCCACTATTTAAATGGTATAAATTTAAAAGATATTCATTTTATCAGATTTTTTTGTGATGGATGTGGCGGTCAAAACAAAAACTCTTATATAGCTCGAACCATTTTGTTTTGGCTCCAAACGAAATCACCCTCCCACATCCAAAATATTACTATAACATTCCCAGTAAGAGGACATAGTTTTTTTTACCAGCTGATAGAGTTTTTGGTCGTATTGAAAAGGAACTAAAAAAACATTCTGTCATAACAACAATAGAAGAATATTCTGAAATTTATTCAAATCATGGTCAAGTTTTAATGCTGGAAAGAGACTGGAGTATCCTCAATATAAAATATATTGAATCAATTTATAAAAAGATTGAAAATATTCAAAATATAAAACGCATATTATTTTATAAAAATTGCTTGAAAAATGGAACTGCAAAGTGTTTAATTAAAACTTTCGAGAGTTTTAAATTTGAATCAACTGATGAACGGAATACCAGTTTAGATCTCTTGAAACGCAGAAAAAGTCCATTTGCAAATTTTCGGCTTAAAGAAATTACAACAGAACGTTGGATTAAGGCCGACAAGAAAAAGGATGTAGAAAATCTTTTAAAAAAACAGTTTGGTGAAGATTGGACTGAGAACCAAGGATTACTTTGGTACAAAGAAGTTTTATATAACCAAAACGACAATATGGAGGATATAGTAGAAGACCATATAGAATGCAACTGCCTTGAAGAAGATATGGGAACAAAAATTTAGTTACTTAAACCGTTTTAAAAGTATTATATTTATTATAACTTATCTATATTAAAGTATTTACCTCGTTTTAGAATGAAATGTGTCAGTTGTCAGTTTAATTTTGAACAAATTTACGTATTTTTTATAACATGTAACAAAAAAAATTAAATTGTCATAAATAACAATAAAATTGTTTTTTTAATACATTAGGTCAGGTTTAAAAACATTCAGTCAAAATATTACCGTATGAAAAAATACGCACACCAAAACATACTTTTCCCCCTTCTTTTTAACATAACGTCCTTTTTTACTTTTTTTGTAACAAAACGTACTTTTTTAAGCATAAAAGTTATGGATTCTTATTGCGGTTTGATGTATCTTATGATAAGTAAAAAACTTCTTACTATTTCCAAGTTCATGCTGTTTTAAAAGGGGACGAAAAAAATGATCCTCAATTTCCCAAAAATTTTAAATGAGCGATAAATCCCCTTTTGTTCTGCAGCTCCTCATATATGTAATATAAAATTAATGGGTAAGGCGATTTCTTGTGACGGATATAAAAATTGTAGTTAATAGCCGATTTTGACAAAACATACCTCATTTGAAAGGTATTTCCTTTTAGCTGTTCACAAGATTTACAGATTTTCACCATCTGCAACATTTTGCTACTAGAGCATACATAAAACACATACTGTATGTGTGTTTATTATTTAGGCGTCTTTAAAATTATTTATTATCAAAGCCATTTATACATCTTTTGTGTGTTCAACAAATATTTATAATGGACTTCAATGAATGTTATTTAAAAAGTGTTTAATTTTGAATTGTCTAAAATTGATTTGCATACCTTTAGACTTTTATAAAATTATTTATTAAATGAAAAAATAAATTATCCTAGAATTTGCTCTCGAATTTCAAGGGCTGGGCTCTGTTAGTATACAATATGAATATGAGTATATATGAATCACAATTTTGCAAAAAATTGACATTCGTATAAAATGCCGGGGATTGATCATATATTTTTGCTACAAGTATTCTTATTTTTAAGCGAGTGAAAGATCGAGTAGAATGTAGATTTTTGAGCTTCATTTAGGCTTTAACAACTGCCGTATTAATGTGATTCGACCAATTTAGAGTAGTAGTAAAAATTACACCAAAAATTTTTGTTGATGAAACAATGTAAATTCTCTCGTAGTTAATAACAATTTCATTCCCTAACTGTGGATCTGTATTGCGTTCGCTTATTAGCAGACATTTTGACTTGCTCGGATTAATGAATAAAGCATTTGCAGAAGCCCATCGGTATATTGACTAAGGTCATAGTTAATTTTGTCTATATTTTCATCTATCGACATATTCAAATAACTTGCTTTTTACGTATACGAATTATGTGCGGTTTGTGTGGTAAGATGATATTACTGGACTTGATGATGAGGAAAAAGTAAAGCAGGGAGTTTGGTGATCAACTGTGTCAAACACCTTGGAATGATCTTGAAGTACAAGGAAGGCTATTTTGCTATCATTGTGTGTCACGTCTTATGTTTTCGTAAAAGTCAGTTAAGAAAAGCCGGATTCCGTATATTAGCATGTTTCCATATGGTTGGGAAACTGTTTAAAGTTATAATGAATTAAAGAAATAAGTTATATAAGATAGTAAAAGTGAAAGAAGTATTTTCATTAATTTCGAATATAAATTTTCATATCCTATAGAATTTGACTTTACCATAAAAAGGCATTCTATAATATCAACTTGGTGAACGCATTTAAATTCAAAGGAATTTTCCTCGAAAACATTTGCATTATTCAAACATTATTGTAAAATTCATGATTCTCTTCTACCAAAGTTAAATTCGGGGTTAAATTCGTAAATTTTAAGTTAATTTCGTCAGCATTTATCGAAAAGCTATTATTATTACATTTTCCAATGTCAATTTTATAGAAAAGAAATTACACTTAGCAGTTTTGATTTTTCAGTTAACATCTCTTCTTGCCGGGTGATATTCATCTTCCATGTTAGATGTTTTAAAACTCTTCCCTTCGATAGATTGAGTCTTTTTTAATTGTAGTAAGCCATTATTTAATATTAACTGTTTTAGATTTAGTTTTTAGAAGAATCATTTCATCCAAAAGTTGTAATAAATTGTCTTGTAGTTAATAAAATCCCGCTCAATTTGGAATAAGGCGTAGAGTAAGGCATAGTTTATATTTTTAAAGTCACGGATTGTGTAAAACATATTAGTTGTATGTCAGAAAAATAATATCGTGTTCTGAAAAACATGCTGCTGAAATTGGATTATGTAAAAACATGTTAGACAAATAACTGACAAAAAAATATCGATTAGAGATTTAAATTCCCCAATAGTTTAAGAATTAGCCCACGTGTGTAGTTGCCAGTCTCCCATCGGGCACGTCCCCAGGTGGCAGGGCCTAAATAACCCACTACCGGCGGTTAAGTGTACTGAGCAAGCGGGACCACAGGCGTCGAGATCAGTTGACTGCAAGTCCACTATGGAGGTTGATGAGTTGGATCCGAGAGGGAGCCTTGAGCTACCTCAACCTCACATGAGAGTTTCGGACTCCGATGAATCGAATTCCTCAAAAGAAGGCAATGCCACAATCATTACAACACAACCTGAAAAGGCAAATTTTGATGTGAACAAAATGGTAGAGAAATTAAGCATCAGCATAGCTAAACTCTCTACCAGTAAGAAAAATTTGTCTGAGGATCAACGGCGAGAAATTGCCAAAGTGAAACGAAAAACGCAAAAAGTTGAAGCGACGCAAGATGTTACAAAGAATAATGGAACTACTACACCTGCATCCCTGAGTGCGGGTAAGCGACACATCCTCCTGAGGGACAGAATATTGCAGAGGCAAAAAAGGAGAAGAGAAATTCCACGCTAACCTGTAGACAATTCACCGATAACACCAACCCAAAGAATAGAGGTACCACCACTGGAACTCAATCCCGAGCAAAGGATGTTGGGCCAACGTCAACTGGGAAAAGTAATGGAAAAGGTAAATCTTCACTGCATGTACAGAACTCCTCCAAAGGTGCTAGACAAGCAATGAAGAGAAAACAGATTGCACTATCAGGTAAAGAACAATCTATTTCTCATGGTAATATTGCGGAAAAACCAGCAATGGACGAACCAAGTTATACCATTTTCGATATCAGTAGCACCACCGGTAAAATTTCCACAGCCCAGAGACAAGTACTGGAAGAGGAATTCAATAAAAGATGCCCTGAGGTTCCATGTATGTACTAATGCTACAACTTGCATCCAACGCATGTGGACAAACCTTCGAGAAAATGGTGGAATGTATTCCGGCTCCTTGGAATGGTGCCAAACTGTCCCCCCATCAAAAAGGCGAATATTCTATCCCTAACCAAAACATCTTTCTTTATAAAGGGTTGGGGCAGCAAACTTGCTACCGAAGACGTCCTTAAGGTCCTAATATACGCCTAGCCATTGAGAATGGGAAATATTCCATAGAGAAGAGGACCAGGATGGCACTCTTATCGTTGTGGGTAGTTAGTTAGTTATTTGTTCTTTATTTTCAATTTTCATTTTTCTTTTAACAATTTTAAAGAAATAATAATATAAATTAAATATTAACAGAAAGAAAAAGAGAACATACGACTATGACATACTGTCATCAGTCATTGTGAGTATTGATCAAGAGTCAATGGCTAGCCTAAAATCCACAACAGAAAAAGCCTTCTTCTTAGCAGCAGTCTACTTCAAAGTAGGCAAAACAACTACTGGCTGGGAGAAGTCAAATGATGGAAACAAGGAGGGTATTAGTGAGGGGATTTCCATTGACCCAACATAATCTACCTCATTTGCAAAGGGAGATTAAGACATAACTAACTTCCAAGAGCACAAACTTCTAGCCGAATCATGAGCATGCTTCTGCAGATCAACCTCCATCGGAGCAAAACGGCTACTCTCGCTCTGATGGAAAAACTACGAAAAGATAAGCTACATATCACACTAATACAGGAATTTTGGAAAGTAAATGACAAGGTTACTGGACTAGATGATATTACCGAGAACTTGTATTATTTGTCACCGCAGATGCCACCGTCCTACTACACGGAAGCCAACCGATGCTCTTGTCATCAGGGAGCTGGAAGAGATGGTAAGAACTGCTAAAATAACAGGATTTTCTCATAGCGTGCGATGCGAATAGCTTGCGGTAGTTCGAACTGTCAACAAAGGGAGTATGCATTACTTGAATTCCTTAAGGTAAACGACCTTTTTACCTTTAATACTGGGAACACGGCGACCTTTGTTAACAGATTAAGGGAAGAGGTTTTAGATATTTCAAAAAATCTAGTAGGCGATATCCAATATTGGCATGTCTCTAGTGAGCATTTCTTGTATACATTTTATTTAAACTGATACATTTCATTTAAACTGATACCTCTGAACCCTGAAGTTCAGAAATAAGGCTTAAACTGATTGGTCTAATTTTTGAAGAAATCTACAAGCCCATCTAACTACTCCTCCCACTGGCCTAAAGAATGTCGAAGATGTTGACGGGGAAGTGGACAGATTAACGAGGAGCCTTATTGAGTCTTTCAAGGAATATTGTCCACTCCGGGCTAACAAAGAAATTGATAAATCCGGGATTACAACAAAAATATTCGAGTGGGCAAACGCAACTCCTGGAAACTTTTCTCTGAATTGGTTGATAACGCTAATGATATCTTGAAAATAAAGATATTCTTATCGAAAACCTATTCACAGCCCGAAACCTTAATGGATAAGGACGGAATTGCGCAGACTCAATGGAACAGTCCTTAAGAATAGTGATGGAAGCAAACTTTCTTATCGAAGAACATGGGCCGAATGTCAATAAACTTTATAATTTGATTGATTTTTCTACCAATGTTATCAATATTAATTTAATATTATATTATTCTTAAATACATAGGGCCTATGGGCTGTATGCAAAAAAAAAAATAAAAGTATACTTCAAGCAGACTTTATAAACAAATTTTGTATGAAAAGCATACAATAAAGTCTACTTGAAATATACTCTAATTTTTTTGCATACGGCCCTTAATCTTTTATATAATTATTGTAATATATTTCTTTTTTATAGTCTGTAAGGAATTCTTCCATAGACATGCAATTAATTAAAATTAAATAAAAGTCTGTAGTTAAGATGACAATGCGTCTTTAAATTTTCAAAGTATTCCAAAATTTAAAAAAATGATCACTTACAAGTCAAGTATTAAGGGTGTAACCCTTTGGTTAGGATATGTCATAGATAAAGGGCAAATAAGGCAATAAATATAGCTACCCAATTTCATATTTAGAGTAAAGACGCTGAAAAATCGGGGAGTTTTAAGGTAAGGTATTCAAATATACATAGTAGCATTTGAAGCGCTTTCTGAGAGCTTTTTGAACACTACTCATATATACCATGAACAAAACGGTTTGCGTTTGTTAGGTATAAATCTTCTACAACAATACCAAATTATAGCGCATTCTGAGAGGATCACTCACTTATTGTTTTTTTTTTTCCTTTATTCATTCCACTTGGGAACATAGGGCTTCTACAAGATTATTCCAACTTAATCTATCGTTACATATAATTTTAATTTCATCAAAAGTTTTGTTTAATATTTTAAGTTCTTAGTTAAGTGTTCTGCGCCAAGAGTTCTTTGGACGACCGGGGCGTCGGCTGCCTTGAGGATTCCATTCTAAAGCAGTCCTCGTGATGCTACCGTTTGGCTTTCTTAATGTGTGCCCTATCCATTTCCACTTTCTTTTTGTTATTTGGCAATTTATAGGTACCTCGTTCGTCAATCTCCAAAGATCAGTATTGGTTATTGTTTTCGGCCAAAAGATGCGACAAATTATTCGCAGGCATTTATTTATAAAGACCTGTAGTCTCTGTACTGTTACGCTTGTCATCAGCCAGGTTTCGCTACCGTACAGCAGAGTTGATTTCACGCATGCGTTAAATATTCGAATCTTTGTCTTCTTCGAGATTTGGGGCGACCGCCAAGTTCTATTCAAGCGGCCAAAGGCTGATCTTGCCTTTTTCAGCCTGTTTGTCACATCTTCTTCCACGCCGCCGTCTATCGACATTATACATCCTAAGTAGCAGAATGAGTTAACATATTGTATGCGTTGGTTTTGTATTATAATGTGGTTATCGATTGTGTTGTTGATTCGCATTGCATGTGTTTTTGAAATGTTTATCTCTAATCCAACTTCTTTTGCCAGTGTTCCCAGATCATTCACTTTGCTCTGCATGTCGTTAAAATTGTGTGACATGAGGCAAATATCGTCAGCGAAATCCAAATCTTCTAGATGTTTTTGAAAGTCCCATACGATACCCCTTTTTTTCCTGCAGAGCTTTAACATGACTTCATCTAATACAACAGCAAATAGTAGAGGAGATAGTGGGCATCCTTGTTTCACTCCAGCGTTTGTCTGAAAGAATTCACTGGTCATGCCATTATGCCGAACTTGTAGAGTAGTGTTGTTGTACATGGCTTTAATTATTGTTAGTGTAGGTTAATGAAAAAAATAATAAGAATAAAAACGCCAAATATAACTGGAACCCTAATGTACGATTATATATATATAATTATTAGCATTTAACTCTACCTATTAGTGCTTGTTTGTAAAAAATATTTTATGATAATTTTAAATTTAACACATCTCATCCATTTGCGCAAATAATCACAAGTTTCATGGTTTAAAAAAATATGTATAGTATGTACATATAAACACTTATATTTATATAAATATTCCATTTGAAATATTTTTATTTTTACGTTTAATTTTTCTATTTTCAACATTTACGTTTATATATCTCTTTTATTTAGTTTTTTTTTAATGAATTGTCGTCTCTGTTGGACAGACGCACTGAGTGACTGCTGCAGTGTGTTGTTAAATTTATTTATTTTACAAATATAATAATTTTGATTTAATTTTTTTTGCCTGTGCTCAATGATATATGTAGACAGTGAATTTTATACACTGGGTAGATAAAGTCTGTGTACACGTGATTATGAAAAAATATTTTTGCTAAAATATTCAATATTTGCTATTTATCAATTGTTTTTCCAATATTTTGAATGAGTGTAACTCTTAGTTGAGACATTATAATTGAATTCAAAACTTTAAAATCGAAAAAGAAAAAAACAAAAAAACGGCATACAAAAATAAAAAGCGAACTACGCAAGTATTTTATGTAATATTTATTTATTTAGCTATGTCCGTCCGTCTGTCTGTCTGTCAATCTGTTAGTCTGTCTGTGTGTTCATGTAAATCTTGTAATCAATAAATCGAATAGTAACAGCAATTTATGGAAGAACAAAAAAAGTTTATTAAAAATTGGCAAATCGTGGGTAGAACTCAATCCTTCAACCAAAGCGTGGCCTACACGTACAAAGAAACTCAGACATTTTTCTCTAACTACCAATATGGTTCACTTCCCCTAGCTGACTCAAACAGAAAAACTGTACATAATTAAGTCTGTACTATATTACACAAAGTAACTAAATTAAAATTGGCCAACAATTTCTAAATTTATTTTAATTGAACAATTTCCGGCAATTTGGTACGTAGAATCTTTCACAATGGTTGTCATAGCCTGAAAATCACCACACATTTTGCTAATAAATACACAAAAAGAGACTAGAGTTCGCAAGAGTGTATATTAAAAAATCACTAGAGTTCTGGCAAATGGTTATACTCATATCTTCGGATGAAGGCCAGTTTTATATTTTTAGAATGAAGCGAAGACAAATGGTATGGATAAAAACTGGTCTAGCACTAATTAAAAAAAAAACTAGTAAGAAAATTATAGTCGGTCTAGACCGACTATACGATACCCTATACCATGCGTTCAGAGACCCTATCTCGTATGCCCAAATAACTGGACATAGAAAATAAGCATAAACCAAATTTGAGTGGCATTTTTATTATTTTTTTTGGCTGCAGATATGAAAAAGTTCATATCGGATGCTATATCTATATGGGGACTAGGTCCAAAAATGGACCGATCCTGATCATGTTTGGTAAAGTCTCTTGTATTTTGCAAAAATATATACAAACAAAATCCCTATACCACTATGTGGTTTGGGTATAATGACCTTATGATGCTGTTTGTAACAACCAAAAATATTTGACCTAGACCCATCTTTAATTATACCGATCGAATCAGAATCACTTTCTGAGTTGATTTAACAATGTCCGTCCGTCCGTCTGTGTGTCCATGTAAACCTTTTAATCAAACTGCAGGTCGCAAATATGAATATATTTTCATGAAATTTGGTATATAAGCTTTTATCGGCCATGGGATGAACGCTGTTGAAATTGGTGAGAAACGGTCCATGTTCAGACCTAGCCCCCATACAAATTACCCCTATGAAATCGACATAAATTGCCATAAGATCCAAATTGTCATATAGATCTTACTCAAATTGGGTTTTGTATGCGTTCCTTACGTCCATTAATGAGTAGTCCAAAAATGATCCCTTTGGCCCCATATAGAGCTGCTTCCCGATCTTCACTTAAATCTATTAGAAAACAAAAATATTGCACTGATTCTTCCCAAATTTTGTTTGTATATATTTTTGTAAAATACGAGAGACTTTACCAAACATGATCAGGATCGGTCCATTTTTGGACCTAGTCCCCATATAGATATAGCATCCGATATGAACTTTTTCATATCTGCAGCCAAAAAAATTAATAAAAATCCCACTCAAATTTGGTTTTTGCTTATTTTCTATGTACCAGTTAGTTGGGCCTAAGAGATAGGGTTTCTAAACGCATGGTATAGGGTATCGTATAGTCGGTCTAGACCGACTATAATTTTCTTACTTGTTTTGTTTTTTAATAGATTTAAGTGAAGATCGGGAAGCAGCTCTATATGGGGCCAAAGGGATCATTTTTGGACGTAAGGAACGCATACAAAACCCAATTTGAGTAAGATCTATATGACAATTTGGATCTTATGGCAATTTATGTCGATTTCATAGGGGTAATTTGTATGGGGGCTAGGTCTGAACATGGACCGATTCTCACCAATTTCAATAGCGTTCATGCCATGGCCGACAAAAGCTTATATACCAAATTTCATCAAAATATATTCATATTTGCGACCTGCAGTTTGATTACAAGGTTTACATGGACACACAGATGGACGGACGGACGGACGGACATTGTTAAATCAACTCAGAAAGTGATTCTGATTCGATCGGTATAATTAAAGATGGGTCTAGGTCAAATATTTTTGGTTGTTACAAACAGCAGCACAAAGTCATTATACCCAAACCACATAGTGGTATAGGGTATAATCATCAGGTACTGTGAAGCATAACGTTGCTCGGATACATTGCTAAGCTGAATAAATAAATAATTATCAACACCTGTCCAAAACTAAACCCTCTCGGATTTATTAGTTAAAAAAAAAACCGGAAACATCGAATAACTTCAAAAGCAATGTTGAAAGTGGTTATGCTGCAGGAATGAGGCGTAACACATGCTGAAACTACAATGTTGCTCCCATCTATGCCAAAAACATTTAGTAGAGTCTACCCTACCAGCTATTATTCATAGCAATTTAGTAAATAATTTTGTTTTTACCTTTATATTATTTTAAAAGACTGAAAAAACTGATTTTAGTGGACTGTTTTTATTGATTTTGAATAAACTAAGCTTGTTTACGCAGACTTTTTGTACCAAATGTATGTATTTTGTCATTTGATTAGTATTTTGACTTATGTTTAGGTATGTGTAAAACCTTTTTTTTATAATTATTTTTCTATTCTAATTAAATTTGACAAATTTTTAATTAGCTGAAAAAAGCATACATATGTTTTTGTAGTTTACATTTTATTTATATATTTTTTTTTTGATAATTTAAGTTTTTAGATTGGTCAATGTTTAATGAAGCATGGTGTTATTGCAAACAATAATTGGAAAGAAAATAATTTTTTCAAGGTTTTGTTGACCTTATTCCTTCTGTTAAATAGAGTACAGTGAGAACTATTACATTTAGAGGAATATAATGAGTCATGACTGCGAATCATCTTATGTGAATTGATATTCGATTTTTGTTTTTTAATGAAACTCGATAATTTGCGATGATACAAATCGATCAAAATTTCAAAACAGCGAAAAACATTTTAACGCAAATACACAGTTTTAATATGGTTATAAAAAATATCGCTCAGGTGGGATCATTAAATACAAACATCAAAAAGTGTATCGAAATAAGCCGAAATTAAAAAAAAAAAATTTACAGCGTAATAGATTCCAGAAATATTTGCGAGAAATTTTGTCTGAACATTTAAACCAATTTTCTTCAAAATTATTGATGGCTATTTTAAGGAACGGTTGGTAGCTATTTTAAGGAGCTAGACAGTTCTTACTATAAGCGGGGTATTGAAGCTATCGCAAATCGCTGGGAAAAGTTTATCGAGCTAGAAGGAGATTATATTCTGTTTTCTTTGTCAGGTCCCGTTGTTCTTGGACGGCCCTCGTATGCATGTATGATGTATGTTTTTACTAAATATTAGTAATGAATTCTTTGAAAGGTTTTATTTTGTTTCTTTTTAATGTTAATGCTTCTTTTTTCGTTAATAAAATAGAAAAATAAGAATATACCTTTTCCAATTGTATTTCAGAAAACATCAATTGATTTTCAGAAATAGATATTTGTATTTGAGGACACATTAATTGATTTTGATAAATAATCAAAAAAATTTCCAGAAAATATCGATTAATTTTCAAATGTTTTTCAGAAAGTATCAAATTTATTTCATAAATTATCAAATATATTTAAGAAAACAAGAAATGTATTGCAGAAATAATCAAAAGTATTTCAGAAACTATTCATTAAATTTCAGAAAACACAAAAATAGTCAAAACGCTACACAGAAATACATTTTTTACGTATTTTATTGCAATGAACTTTTTTTTAAGCCTAATTCCGCGAAGCCGAGTGGCTTGTCTGTAGATTCTAATTTTTGGGTCCAGGGATAAGCCGTATTTGGCTAGTTTTTGCAGCGACACACCAAAGCCTCTGGTGGGAATCGAACCCACGACCCCCGCATGGTAGGCGAGCACGCTACCTACTCACATACCGCTGCATTTGTAATATTTCTCATAAACAACATGGTGGGCCATAAGTCACTGAACATTGTATTTTTGTTAAAACTTTTTAATCTAGTATTATTTTCTCTTTTCATTTTTCAATATTAGAAACAATGTTTGAGAGATTCATTAGCCATGTATACAATTGAGGAACGAGCAAAAATTGTTGAGTTTTATTTTGCAAATCAAAATTCAATAATTTAAGCCCAAAGAAAATTTCGAAATTGCATAGACCAAATTTGAGTGACAGTATTATTAATTCTTTTGCTATATTTATCTGGTGACTAGGTCGAAAAATGGACCGATCCTGTCTATATTTGGTGAGGTCACTTATCTTTTGCAAAAACATATAAAAACTAGATTTGAAAAAAATCTGTGCAATATTTTTGTTTTTTCATAGATTTAAGTGTAGATCGGGAATTAGCTTCATATGGGGGCCATGAATAAGAATTGTCCTATAAGGTTTATTTTTGGACCACTGATAAATGGATGTAATAAACATACACAAACCCAATTTGACCGAGATCTATGTGACAATTTTGGATATTTTGGATATTATCTGAAAATTATCTGATTTCTACCAATTTCAATAGCGTTCATCCTAGAACCAATAAAAGCTTTCTCAAAATATATTCATATTTACAACCTGTAGTTCGATTACAAGGTTTAAATGGCCACACGGACGGACGGACGGGCGGACGGACAGACGGACATTGCTAAATCGAATTAGAAAGTGATTCTCAGAAATTGGTTTTGAATCTATTGGTATAATAAAAGATGGGTATAGGTCAAATATTTTTTGTAGATACATCAGCACAACGTCATTATATTCTGACCACATAGTGGTGTAGGGAGTATAATAATTACTGGGATATATGGGTTAGTTTTTTTTTTAATCCTCGACAGTTTCCTCGGTTACAAAAGCAATGTTTTTTTAAAAATCTTTCATTGCAAAAATCATTTATTTATTTTTCATTTAAAATAAAGGAATTTATATTAATTGTAAAACCTATATATTAATTATAATAATAATACTCAGGAGCCCGATTAAGAGACACTGTATATTCAAGATGTTATTATTAACTAGTTGTTTATTATAGTATAATTATGATTATTGTAAATAAAAATATTAAAAAAAAATAATTGTATTAACGAAAACGGTATTTAATATGACAATTGATTTGCCATAATTTGCCATAATCGACGCATTTTTGTTGATAGTTAAAGTTTACTTGATGTATTCTTTATTATCCAGTTATTATCGGCAGAAATTCTCTTCAGCTATTGATAGCAAGAGAAAATGGAAAGAGATCCGTGACATAGGTATTGGGAAAAGAAATCCTAGCACTGTTGGTTCTAATGTGGACGTTGATAAGTTAAACAACAAATTTGCCGAAATCCAAGTGAATATTGAAAACTGTTTTGATTTTCGATGTGTGGATCAATCTGAAGTTCTTAAAAGTATTACATCAATTAAGTCAAATGCTGTGGGCTTAGATGAAATTAATCCAAGATTTTTAAAAATTGTTGTTCCTAAACTTCTACCAGTTCTTACGTATTTAATTATTATAATATTAACAAAATCAATTTTTCCTGATATGTGGAAAAAAATAAAAATCATTCCTATTCCAAAGAACAATAGCGACTTCCGACTAATTGCGATACTACCATTTTTATCCAAGGTTATGGAAAATCGTATGTACGGGCAAATGAATGAGTATTTAAAGGATTAACATCTTCTTATGGATAGGCAATCTGGTTTTAGACAGAATAGAAGCTGCATTACGGTTCTGATCGGTGTAGTAGAAAAAATTAGATCAAAACTGGATAGGAATATGGTATCATTTCTTGTGCTTTTATATCACAGTAAGGCCTTTGATACTGTTGATCACTCGATTCTACTCACTAAACTCAAGAAAATCTTTAATTTCTCTAATTCGGCTAATAAACTTATTTCCTATTACCTTATTAATCGTAAATAAGTGGTTTCTTTGAATGGATTGACTTCTAAAGCAGTGATAGAGAAGTGCCTCAGCCGTCTATTCTTGGTCCATTGCTTTTCTGTATGTATATTAATGATTTGCCTGAGGTTCTGAATTACTGTGTCGTACAAATTTATGCTGATGATGTACAGTTGTACTTAAGCAGCAGAATGGAAAATGTTCAAAATTGTACTGACTGTATTGACAGTGACTTGGATAATATATATAAATGAGCATGTACTAATGGCTTATGTATAAACTCTGACAAATCAAAGTGTATGTTCATTTTAAGAAGTAATAAAAAAAGACTGAATGATAATATTTTTCTACATATTAACAACTCAAAAATCGGCTTTGTTCAATCATCATTGAACTTGGAAATCACATTTAATGCTGAACTTTCTTGGTCTAACCATATAAATGTATCAACTGGTAAAGTTCATGGGATGTTGGGAAACTTGTGGGCTGTGCAATCATCATATTTATACCATACCATCATATTCATACCAGTTATAAGTTTTAAAGATTTATTAAAATGTAAAAGTCTTTTAATGATGCATAAGATTATTTATCTGAAGAACACAGAATATCTTTTTAACAAAATTATTTGTGCACAATCGCCTCGTGGAACAAACTTGAGATCACAAAAATACAAATGTCTAATGTCTAAAAGGCAATTTTTCAATTATACAACGAGTCTTTGGAACAATTTACCATCATATATCCAAGTACAAAGCAAAAAAGAAAAATATTACACTGATTCTTCTCAAATTTTGTTTGTATATATTTTTGCAAAATACAAGAGACTTTACCAAACATGGTCAGGATCGGTCCATTTTTGGGCCTACTCCCCATATAGATATAGCATCCGATATGAACTTTTTCATATCTGCAGCCAAAAAAATTAATAAAAATCCCACTCAAATTTGGTTTATGCTTATTTTCTATTTCCAGTTAGTTGGGCCTATGAGATAGGGTCTCTAAACGCATGGTATAGGGTATCATATAGTCGGTCTCGACCGACTATAATTTTCTTACTTGTTCTTTTTAGCCGTTCTGCAGATTTAGAAATTTGTAAATGTTTTCCTTTATTTGGAGTAAATTGCATTTGATGTTGCTACTACCACATACAATTACACATAAAATTATACGTATGCTATGTGTGTGTTTATTAAATTTGTTAATATGTTTGTTAATAAGTTTGTTATCTTCATTCACAATAATAATAAATCATAAAGGTGTTGATTTCTGAATTGACTAAGTTGAAAAATACAGCTGCTAGAAATTACAGTCGAATTTCGAGCTCTGGAATCTGCTAGTGTTCATTATTATGTTAATTTTTATGGTTAATTTACTTTATTTTTAATAATCTCAATGTTAATATTACAAATGTTACTTGCTATCACTGTAATTTATAAGATTTATTCTTGTTGTGATAGCAATTCAATAAAACAATACAATACAATACAATACAATAATATTCAGTAACTAATAGTAATTAATTGTAAATAACACATCTCATTTAAATTACTTCATATTTATATAGTATAATGGCCATTCACGACCTCACTTCAACATAGTTGGACTTAATACTTCTTGTCGAAACTTATGCCATATTG
Organism: Cordilura impudica; assembly: GCA_963682025.1. Taxonomy (NCBI): domain Eukaryota; kingdom Metazoa; phylum Arthropoda; class Insecta; order Diptera; family Scathophagidae; genus Cordilura; species Cordilura impudica. Next base: position 158,489,214 of record OY821520.1, read on the forward strand.
ACTATAACATTCTTACTTGTTTTGTTTAGTTTTATTAAAAAAAAATAGTTTAGAAAATAATTTATATATGTATATATATTTGACCTTTTAATTAGTTATTCGAAATTTGCAATTTTTAATTAGTCTTTTAATCGAACGAAGTTAATGCGGCCATCGATATACATTATGACTTGTCCAAAATTCAAGGCATATGAAGAAAATAAATCCAATCGATCGCAAACATTTGCAATTTAATAATATTCATGACGAATTTAAATAAAAACATTTATAATCGTTTATAGTTCAAGCAATAAATAACATCATGCACTGGCACGCGACCAAGTTAGTTTTCCTATATACATATACAGCATACACTTACAATGACCTATTTACTAGATATTATTATATAGGTAAGAAGGAAACTCCTTAATACATATGTATATGCACTTTAGCGAATATTGTATGTACTTGCACGAAACAAAAAACTATTTGTCTATATGTTCATTTTATATACAGAAGAAAACTCGAACGCTCCACCTCTAAAAACACATACAAAACAATACAAGAATTAATATTATTAACTACTTATAAACGAAATTTGTATTCAATATGATTAATAAAAAATTATGTGAGAATTGTATTGAATTGAATTGATGTACGCAATAGTGAAGAGCAAACAGCAATTAATATGATGATGGGTATATATCATACAAATGCACAACAACAACAACATCAGCAACTATATGGAAAGTGACCAAGTGGCAACTCCCTGAAGTATATAAAAGTCACACGCAATGTCAGCTGTTTTATTAATAAACCATAAAAATAAATATGCTACATATACATTTATTGTATTAATAATTCAAATTGTGTGTTGTGTGACATTAAAATAATGGAAAACAAAAAAATGCGTTGTAGTACAAGAGTTTCGAAGCATGAATTCGTTTACGAAAAGTTTTCTTGAATATTTTTTTCCATTGATTGGTTATGGCAAATGGAAAGAACTGTGAAAAATTCACAACTGATTATCATTGATGACATAATAGTAATGGACGGCAATTAATTTTTACTAAGAATATAAAATTTTGCATCATGTCAAAGTTTAAAGTTAAATTACGTAATGAATTAATTCTTTGCCAACTCTTTGTGTTTAGCTGAAAAGATACACAAAATTAAAGTGAAACGAAATGAATACACAATAAATACTACATACATGAGGAATCCCTCAATTTTTTTTTTGAACGGAAAACTCGCACAACAATTTTATAGCGATTCTATATAAATGAAAAAATACATGAGTTTTGAGCTTTGTTGCTATCAACTCTTCTGTAGCCCATTAACACATATTAAGTTGGGGATATTTACTAACATCACGTACATATACACCAAAAAAATAACAACAACAATAAAAATAGAACATCCAAATTAAATTAGGTTACGTTGAGAATGCGAAAAGAATAGCAAAAAACGCAAGCAGAAAGGATTATTTATGGGAGTGTTTTAGTCACTCTCTACTAAATGTGTTGAGAGCTCATCTCTCTTTCGATTGCCATATAATAAATATTTTTGTTTGTTGTTGCTGCTGTTGTTATTGTTGTAATTTTAAATGCATTTGAATATAAAAATTCCTTAACAGAAATTGTGTGTATTTTTAAATCCAAAACAACAGCACTTATTTGAGGTATATATGTATATATGTATGTATGTACATATATGTATGTATGTATTTGTGGATGTACGAATATGTACAGTGAGTGAAAAAAAAATATGTACCTATTATGGCAGTATGTGCATATATGTATGTAGTATACTTGATAGAAAAAGCATCCATAGACCTAAATTTAAAAATTTCATACCATGAAATAATTAAAAAACTTAAAAAGCTGAATTATTTTTGATCCTAATAAGTTAATAACCAATTTATTACTTTTTTAAATATTTTTGGAGTTGTATTCCATTTTCGATCGGATGTAAACGGTTTAGATTTTAAGGAAATCAGAGGGAGTGAAGTAATTTTTGCACCGTTTTAGAAAACCAAGACACTTCTTCTTTCGACACTTGAAAAACATGCTCATTCCAACGAACATCACATTGAATTCTCATGCCTAAAACATCAAGAGTATCCGACTCCTCAATACCTATACCACCCATATATACAGATGACATTGTTGAATCCATGGCCCTATGGGTCATTGTTAACAGGTCTTGATTGAGTGTGTCATTCATTGTCCGCCTCTTGCCCCCAACCTCCAAGAGGCTTGGCCTACAATTAAAGGAAAATGAATGACAAATGCTGCTGTCATCTGCGAAAGAGTATATAGAGTTAAAAGTTTATTGACAGAAAACCTTGCAAAACATCTGATTGGCTGAAACAATTAAAGTTAAATAGAATTTCATCAATTGGGACATCAATTTGATTATTGTAGAACGAAAAATTTACATAAGCCATTTCGATATTAACAAATTTTTCATTGTTATCACTGTTCGTTCAGCCTGCTTTATTACTCCAATTTTTCTTATTTCTTTCCACATTTTGTTACCACCAATAGCAACATTTAATTTGTTTTCATAATAGCATTTAGCTTCATTTGAAAACTATGGTCTGTCTTCTGAGTACATTTTCCTTGCTATAACAGGAACTTGTTTATTATAAAGGAGAAGAATATTGTATTGTGGAAATAGACATTGTTCATCTACATTTGGCGTGTATTTGTATGTGAATTTAAACATATTTATATGATTCTGTGAAGACTGCTCGATCCCCATTATTGGAATTGATGGACTTATTGCATTATTTATAACAAATATAAAAAAAAATATTTGAAACAGTAAGCAATTTGATGAACTAATACTGAATAATTGCAACAAACTGAATTTTTAGAATTTTTTTAGGGGCGTCTCCAATTTAAAGGTCACACCCTGGCACAGTGATTTAGTCCACTTTAACTACCAACCTGCTCGAATAATGACAATTAATATCATTTAAAGGTTTATTTTGTGAATGAGAGTGATTCCAACAGACAGGCGGACGGACGGACAGACGGACATAAAACTATGCATATGCTTCATGGGATTGCAAATTCAATTCTCCATGTGTTGCAAATGGAATCGGAAGCTGATATATATTCACTGCACAGTGGCGTGGAAGGTAATAAAGAAACAAACCTTTTATGAGGAGTGCGGAGCGAGATTTTTTCGCTGATTTTTTTTTTTAATTTTATATTTTGACAAATAAATATTTTTACAAATTTTGCAATTATTTTAAAATTTATTATTTTAAAAACTGTGGTTATCGGTTTCGTCATCAGGTTAAGTGTATTTAGCGATATCCTAACGAACAATTTTTTCATATCTGTATAAGTGCGACCAAAAAAATCAATTTGAATAGAGCCCTTCTGGAACCGAATTTGAAATAAAGAAAATCTCCTAAAACTTCACACCACCCCAGCATACATACAGTAGGTGACAATATATTGGAAACTTTTAAAAAATTCAGAATTGTCAATTTTCTTGATTTTACTGCTGGTCTTAAGCAAAAGAAAATAGTGGTAAAAAATTTCAAAGTGTATTCTCAACATTTTAATTAAATCCATGCTTCGGCTATGTTTAACATAAAAAAAAAATTTAAACCAAAAATAGAGGGAAAGTTTTCTATTATTGTATAGTAAATGTTTACAATGATTTGTTAACAGCAGTACTTTTCTTCTTTCTGAATTCAAGCTATTTTGTGTAAATATTTCTTTCTTTTTTAGATAAATAAAACATACGATATTTTTAATTAAAAAACAAGTTTCTAATTTTATGAAATATATTTTGTTAAAGTTTTGTCACCAACTGTATATATAAGGGTGTTTCTAAAAAATTAGTAATTATACCCTATACCACTATGTGGTTTGGGTATAATGGCTTTGTGCTGCTGTTTGTAACAACCAAAAATATTTCACCTACACCCATCTTTAATTATACCGATCGAATCAGAATCACTTTCTGATTCGATTTAACGATGTCCGTCCGTCCGTCTGTGTGTCCATATAAAGCTTGTAATCAAACTGCAGGTCGCAAATATGAATATATTTTGATGAAATTTGGCATTTAATCTTTTATCGGCCGTGGGATGAACAGTGTTGAAATTGATGAGAATCGGTCCATGTTCAGACCTATCCCCCATACAAATGACCCCTATGAAATCAACATAAATTGCCATAAGATCCAAATTATCACACAAATCTTAATCAAATTGGGTTTGTATGTATATATTACATCCATTAATAAGTAGTCCAAAAATGATCCCTATTGGATAACTCTTAGTCATAGGCCCCATATAGAGCTGCTTCCCGATCTTCACTTAAATCTATAAAAAATCAAAAATATTGCACTGATTCTTCTCAAATTTTGTCTGTATATATTTTTGCAAAATATAAGAGACTTTACCAAACATGGTCAGGATCGGTCCATTTTTGGGCCTAGTCCCCATATAGATATAGCATCCGATATGAACTTTTTCATATCTGCAGCCGAAAAAATTAATAAAAATCCCACTCAAATTTGGTTTATGCTTATTTTCTATATCCAGTTAGTTGGGGCATCTAGATGCATTGGTATAGGGTATCATATAGTCGGTCTAGACCGACTATAATTTTCTTACTTGTTTTTTATTTTAGAATGTTATTTCTGATTATTTGAAGGTTTTATCAAATATTGAGGTTATGAGAAACACATTTTTATGTATACTTTTCTCTAGTGTGCTGCAGATAAAATACTTTTGAACAGTATTACCGTAAAAGTACTAATTTAAGGGGCACTACGATGTCCTTAAAACTAAAAATTCAGTATTTTCCAATAACTTAAATAACTCAAGAAAAACCTTAATGAATTAGATAAGTCTTCAAAATACCTCCTATTGTTACCTATTTGTAATATTCTGGCTCTTAAAACAATTCAAGTTTTAGTCGATCTCTTTTTTACATTTCGTTATTTGAAGATCTGGTTCTTTAAATTATCTATATATTAATACGTGAAGGTAAATTTTTAGTTCCCTTTATAAGCAATATGCGGGCACGGAGGAGTGTGAAAATTGGCATAGTTATAGCTCATATAAGCAGAAGCTGAGAATGATGAAATTTATGTTTAATCTGTCTTAAAAATATATTCAGTTAAATAAAATGAAATATTCATAATAATTCGTTACACCCTGTTAATGCGAATGATTTAAATTATATATCAGACGCTCTGTGTTGAATTGTGAATTGCTAAAATTGATTAACATACCTTTAGGCTCATTTAAAGATACATAAATTTTTATATATATTTAGATTAAAAAAACATTGGAAGACAAAATCTGAATGAAAAAATTATATTTCCTAGAATTTGCACTCGAATTTCGAGTGCTGGGCTATACTGGTATATATAAATTTAAAAATTTTTAAATAATTTCTACTAGCGAATTAATGTGAATGCTGGTGTTTACTTGGATGCTTTAATGTAAAACGATGTAACAAATTTTCAAAAAGTATTAGTACAGTACTGAAACAAGGTTATATACAATAAAGAAATCGTCCTTTTTTAAATCGGCAATTTTACTCTATACTAGAAGTGACACCTCTAGTTACTTGGTCTAACTCTAGCATACTAATTACTAGAAATAATTTTCATGGAATATTCTGTAGAACCAGTGGCAAAGGAGCCTGTTCCGGCACAAATAATATGGGCAATTAGTCTGATAAAAATATTTCTCAACTATATATTTCTGTGACCTTGGTGACATTTATGTGCCTACTAACCCTCGTTTGTTTGTAATTCGATTATGGGTCATGTTGTCTGGTTGTAATAGAGTTTATGTTCTTAAAAATTTGTTCGGTGGCACATCACAATTTGTATTTAAAGCCTCTTATGATACCGTCAAGTGATGGGTTGTATTTACAAAAAAAAATTATTACAATCTAAGATGGTTCACCATTTGTTATGGGCCGGTTATGTGACTAAATTTGTACCGGTTCATTTCTTTATATGGTTAAACAAATATCTAATTTATGGGCGTTTAATAAATGAATCGTATAACTTTAGCTACTTGTACTAGATAACTATAGATTAAGGTAATTGCCTTGAAAGTTATTGTTATTAGACTGATTTTTATAAAAAAAAACATCCCATTTATTGATATCTTTTAATGGTGATAACAAAATTGTAAATGTTCTAATTCTTGTAACACCCACTGTATGCTATTTACGTCTTGTTATTGTTATTTAAAAAAAAATGTTTTTTTTTATATTTTTTTAATGTATGGGTTAGTGTGTTAGTGGAGTAAGTGTTTGAGTGAAAAAGTAGGATAAATGCATTAAAAATGTGCAACAAAACTACAAACGACAGCAACAATAAAAACAGCAGCAATATAGGACATTATGGTCATAAATAGCGTATGCGCAATAAAAACTCTTACTCAATTTTATTCGCATTTACTTTAGTAACTCGCCAAGAACATTTAACATTTCGGTTTGGTTTGGTTGTTGTTGCTTTCATTATGTATTAAATCAAACATACATACACATACACACAAACTCTCACTCTCACAGCAAAAGAAAATAAAAAGCAAATACATTTAACTTTGTATTTGATGACATTTCACTTTCTTTTTGTTATTTTGAGTGTGCAAAAGTGTGTGAAGAGGTGGGTGTGTGTGTATGGATGTGTGTGTTTTAAATACCTTTCTGTGAAAAGTTTTTCAAAGTGCATTACTTTATGTTAAACCTAAAGTTACAATATTTTTTTGACATTCTTACAAAACAGAATCATGTTAAATAAATGTTATTTTAACAGCATATGAATTTAAAACATTTGGACTTCTTAAGAAAATTGTCCCAGATTTTATTGATTTTCTAGAATTTCAAAACAAACAATAAATTTATATGGTATAAACTCGCATAAATATTTGAAAAAGAAAAAAAAAACAAAGAAACAATCAACAAAAAAGATTTAATACATTCTAAATGTCAAACAGTCAAAAAGATTTTGTATGTATCCTTAATCGAATAAACGAATCCATGACGAAAGAGTTTTTTTTTTTAAATTCATACGTAACTTGGTGTTTTCCAAATATGAGTTTTATTTTAATTTTGTAGAAACACACTCTGTGTAAGCAGGTGTTTTGTTTGTTTGTGTGTTATTGCAGTTATTGGTGTGTTGTTGTTTAATTTAATTAATATTTAACTGCGTATTAAAGTTCTTTGTTATTTTCTAATATAGAGAGTTTTATCTAAAATACTCGTTATTTTACTCATTCCTTATCCTAGCCTAGTTTCGAATGCTCAATTATTTTTCTGTACACTTTTATCCAATTCTAGTTTCGAATGCGATTTTATATTTTAATACGTTTAATATCGTGTTCTCAATGTGTTTGTTTGTGTGTGTATATGTATGTGTGTGTGTGTGTGTGTGAGTGTGTATCTGTGGACGTAATTTTAACCTTTTTCAATGTTGTTCATTGACGTAAGAGCCCATCGCCATCTCTCCTCATTATGTAGTATTATCCACAACACATTTCAAAAAACCAGACTTTGGTAGGCTTTCAATAAAATGTTTTACTGTTACCTTTTTTTCCATAACCTCCTTTAACAATGTTGTAGTTGATGTTCTCGTTTGAGTAGTTTTTCTTGTTGTTATTGTTGGTATATCAATCTACGTATGAAAAACAGTTGAAGTTATCGTATTTTTAAAAACATGTCAATTAGCACGCTACTCTATACCATGTGCTGTGAGCTAAATGATGATCATTATCATGTTGATTTAAAAATTTTTAAGATCAGATTTTAAGTATATAAATCGTAAATATATTTTTTTGTTTTTATTATTTTATTTAAATGTTATTAAAATGGCTATAAAAAGTTATGTATGGACTTTTACCAGCAAAATTACCAGTCACTCTTTTTTACGAGATAGCGACGTACGTTCATTCATTTGTCTGTGTGTTGAAGTATAAAGATATTTTAATGAAATTTGGTGCCTGAACTTTGGTCGATTTGCGAGCGATTGTAGTTGAAAACTGAAATTGGTACTCCCATACAAATGGCTGCTCTGATTTGAACTATTGTTAATTATTGTTAAAACGCACATTATTATTTATTTCCATACATCAGCAGCGATAAGAAACAATGCTGACTCCTACTATTCGGTAAAGTCTGTCTTAAAATATACAAATATTTGGTCATAATAGGACATCCTATATGAATTTGGCACAGGAAGGCGGATCAATAGGACTATGAATCCGCACCAATGAATTCAATGGTAAACAAATAAGATTTCGTTGGCAAATATTCTGGAGATCCCTATTAATGACGCCACAGGCTCTGTGATTTTGATATTAAATAAGCTATTGGTTTTTAAAGAGCTGTCAGCAAGATGGGTGACATGTTTGCTCACAACTGATTATAACAAAATTCCTTAAGTTCGGTTACGAATTGCTACTTCATCCGTCATGTGTCCGTGACTATTTTATATTTGCAAACATTAAGCGAATTTTTCTAAGAAAATGTATGATAAAACCAATGCCTGTTTCAAGGCCCTTGAGAAATTCTATTATTTGTTGGACAAATTGTATTGCTAAAAAAATGGCTTATTTTCAAAAAGTCCGCCCTCGTATCACCAGTCATCAGAGATAAAGATGATTATTTCATACTGTGTATATGCTTGTATGTTTTGTACGTCAAACGCAGTATTGTTGGGCCCTACAATGTTTTTTTAGCTTCTATAATAGAGATTTTTCCTTTCTAAACGTTCATAAAATTCTGGAAAATTTAATTTCTCCCAAAAATCAGTTGTAAATGGCCTATAAGGAAAATACAGTAATTTATTACTGTTATTTCTGAGTATTCTGAAAATAATTAAATTTAAGAGTTATTATCTCCAATTTGAATAAAAATCACTAATACACATTACTTTTCGTTTGTAGTCACAAATATATATTTTTGCTTCCATCTACATATATGTATATCAATTTCATGCGTAAAAACAAGTAAGGTCCAAACAATTAGGTCCAACTAAGTAGATATAGAAAATAAGCATAAACCAAATTTGAGTGGCTTTGTTATGGATTTTAAGCTTTCGGATATGAAAAAGTTCATATCGGATGCTATATTTATATGGGGACTGGGTCGAAAAATTTACCGATTCTGACTCTATTTGGTAAGATCACTTATTTTTTGCAAAAACATATACAAACCAAATTTGAGAAAAATCTGTGCAACATTTTTGGTTTTTTGATAGATTTAAGTGCAAATTGGGAATCAGCTTTATGTGGGGGCTATGACTAAGAATTGTCATACAGGGTTTATTTTGAACTACTAAATGATGGATGCAATTAACATATACAAACCTAATTTGACCGAGATCTATATGATAATTTGGATATTATGGCAATTTAAGTCGATCTCAAAAGGGTCACTTGTATGGAGACTACGTCTGAACATGCATTGATGGCCGGTAAAAGCATATGTACAAAATTTCATCAAAGCATGTTCTAATTTGCGACCTGTGGTTTGATTACAAATTTTACATGGACACACAGACGGACGGACATCGCTAAATAGACTCAGAAAGTGATTCTGAGTCAATCGGTATAAAAGGTGGGTCTACGTCAAATAAAGTCACACATAGTCATGTAGGCTATAATAATAAGATATAGTCAATTCACTTTATAATTACATTAGGCTTATATGCAACCTAGTTGTATGCAAAAAATTCACCACATAGTCACAAATAAAAACAAGTAAGAGTGTTAAATTCGGCTGTGCCGAATCTTTGATACCCTCCACCTCGGTTTGAGTCTTGATAATAAATGTAAATGAAAATGTAAACAATTTGTTAAACTTAATACCAAATTATTTCAGCAAATTCTTTGGGTTGGTTTTCGTCTTTTCTATTATTTCGGATTTATTTCGGTGTTATCTTTTTAGTCATCGTGGTTGCTGATCGCCATGCATTTACGTTATATACCTATATGCATGCGTTTCCGGTTATATGACATAACTTCTCGTTTAATTTAGTTTTTGCTAATTAAATAGCTCGCCCTAACCTCCATTGCAAAGGTAATGGTTGTGTAGGGTGGCTATATACATTAAATCGTTCTAATTGGAGATGGCTGTATAGTTTCTTTTAACTGGCCAAATATTTCTTCATTGCGGCCATATAGGTCGGAGTAACAAAATAATAACCAAAAAAAAAACTCTCTCAATTTTTTTATTAAAATATTGCCATATTTGGAAAACATAGAGAATAAATTTATAATAATAAATATTTAAATTAGGGATGCCAAACGCAAAAAACCAAATGTCCCAAACATTTTAAATAATATAATTTGTTCTCTTTATTTTCTGAAAAACTTCAAATTTTCATCCAAAAAAAATTGTGAACATTTATATATAAAAATAACATTCTCATCAAATTGCGTTTATTTATGTAACAGTTTTTATGTTCGCAATTCTTAAATATCATTTGACGATTTCTAAAATTCATTGAATTTAAATTATTGTTTTCTGTAGTGTGATTCTGTAAATTTCAACGATCCGACAATCGCAAAATATATCGACAGCTATTATTGTTTGCACTAAGGATTAAGTAATTCACTAAGTATATACATCTTAACGACAGTCGACAAATATATTTTTCTATTTATTTAAATTGTAAACGAGTGGCATCTCTGTCAAAATAAGCGAAAAACACAAAGAAGAATAGAAAAAACAAATTACTTCGTGTTTGACAGGATGATTTTATGTTTATGTTTAATATCTCTATTTCTTTACTAATATTTCTGTTTATTTATTTGAAAATGAAGTAATGAATTGAATATGCTATTTAATTTTTTTATTTATATAAAAAAGTTTTTTAATAGAAGCAAAATATTTTCACTATGTTATGATTTTTATTTATGTATGACGACATTTCAACCTAAAACTTTATTTTTATCGATTGAATAAATAACACAAAAATGGTTATCGTTTAGATAACAACAAAAGCTGACTTTAACAATAGCGAATATCGTTTAAAAATTTTACTGATAATTTTGCAATTTTCTTTTTTTAACGATTCGACTATCGTTAAAAGAAGTTACTGAATAGCGGTACTGAAAAGCTATTAATTTCTCCTGAATGTCAATATTTTTTTTAAATGTAAACATTTTTTAAAGGTAAACATAGGTATTTGGTGTTTTTTTTTGGAATTTCAATTTGTGTTTAACGAATAAAATTTATATGTATATTAAAGATGCAATTGATGTCTTCTAAATTTAAAATTATAATTTCCGACGTTTTGATATGATTTTCTGAAATTCAATTAATTTTAATTTATAATTGGAAAGTTTTAATTCCTGTTTTTAGAGTTGATATTTTCTTAAATTTGAATGGAAAATTTAAAAAGTGCAATTTTGTATTTATGTGAATCATAATGCTTTAGTAATTATAAACAATTTTTAAAAATTAGATGTAATCGCAATCAGATATTTTTTAGGTAAAGCAGAATAATAATTCTATATAACTATGTAGAACTGTTTTGAAAGCAAAAAACTCATTGATGAACTCGGTAACTCTATTTTGTAAAGACAACAAAAAGTTAATGTGCCAAACTTATGTTCATATTTGTAAAAGAATAATGAAAATACGTATGAAATAAAAGACCAGCCCGTGTATACTCTAAACATTGTTCTGTATGAGATCCAGTTGAAAATATTAACATTCATGTTAAAATAGACATAAGTATTGCAAAGCTAATTAGAACAAACAAAAATTGTGGCGCCATCTACTGTGGCATAGTCACGCTGAGCAAAATGAAGTGACACTCTGTTAATACAAAAGAAGTGTATTTTCCCCACAACAAAATATTGCAGAATTTTATGTAAATAAAATAATATACCGATTTATTTCTAACATACAGTTTTTATGGATATACATATATAATATATGTATATTATTTGTATTATTTAATATGTTTATATAAATTTATAAATAAATTTATACATAATTTTTTTTTTGCTATATTTACATTGTTTTTTTATTTTTATTAACAACTAGGTATTTTAGCATTATTTGCTTTAGATGTTGGTGAATTTTTACTCCCTTTATATTAACTCGTAGTGTCTGCTTGTCGAAAAATATTTTGGATTGATTTTAACCAATTTCCTGTGAGTCATTCGATCTGAAATTTTGCAGGCAGGCTCGTGGTAATAACAGAAATGACCTAACAAGTTTTTAGAGTGATGCCAAAACAATGGAAACTTTTAAATTTTTCTACCAGAGTTAATAAAAAAATGTACAATATGTTAGTTTTTATTATATTATTTCCACAACGACCACAAAAACAACAAGTCCAGCTATGACAACAACACAACATTTAGAATAACAACAAGAACAATATAGAAACATCATATTTTTATTTTTTTTTTTAATTTTTCAGAGATTTCCCTGGACCTGTTCCACCGATTTTAATGATTTTTGAAACAGAAATCTTCCCATGAATTTGGTGAATCATTCTCGCGAAAAGTGATCAATGTAGCTACACTATTCAGGGCGTGATCGTGACAAGAACAACATAGAAAATTATATTTTTTCAAGACTTTTTTTAGTTCTTCATTCAAATCTCGGGCCCTAATCGACCGATTGGGACGATTTTAAATAGCAAACTTTCCAGGATGTTAATGAATCATTTTTTATGTCAGCGAGCTCCCTAGCTGCCCGATTGATGCCGTCATCGTGATTTCCACAGACGGACAGACGGACATCGCTATATCAATTCCGGTTGTTATAAGGATCACAAATATATATTTTATGGGGTCCAAAATTTTTTTCTAATTATTACAAACGGAATGACAAACTTATATATACCCTCTGCACACTGGAGTGGAGGTTATAAAAAAACATTTAATTACATTTGAAGACACAAATTAAAAAGAAATCAAAAGCATGAGAAAATGCAACATGGTTGTATATTTTGACATTGCCTTTTTAAAGTTATCTATATTATTAATAGGCTACGCGATTTCTTGTGACTGATGTTTTGTTCTACCGTTTTATCCCGATTTTGACCAAACGTATATTATTTGAAAGGAATTTCTTTTTAGCCGTTTTGCAGATTTACAGATTTTTTAATTTTTTCCTTTATTTTGAGTAAATTGCATTTAAAGTTGCTACTAACACATATATATAATTATACAATGCTGTGTGTGTGTATTAAATTTGTTAATGTGTTTTTAATAAAAATGAGTTTTTTTTTGTGTTGATTTGTGAATTGGCTATAATTGATTCGCATACTTTTGGGGTCTTTATTTAATGAAAAATAAAATTTCCTAGAATATGCGCTCGAATTTCGAGGGCTGGAATCTGCTAGCGCAAATAAAACTGTTATGAGGAATAGGTCTAATTTATGTAATAAAAGATACTCTAACTGGAAATGGATACAGGCAAATTCTAAATGACGTAATGTATCCATACGCGTAATATGCCCCTGGTCTAAAAGTTTAAACATGGCAATAACCCAAAACACATTTCACAAAGTTATAACCGAATGGCTACAATTTAATGCAGTTAGTGTCTTGTAGTTTAGTGTAGAAAATCTTTGGGAAATCTATTGTAGATCGAAAAATATGGATACGAAATTACACAAACAAGACAGATCTCATACAGGCAGTTCATTCAGAGTGGCAATGGATACCATCAACAATCAAACAGTTCTAAAAAATGATGGATACCCAACAAAATATTCAAATCAAAAATAGAGGGGAAATTTTCAATTATTGTATAGTAAAGGTTGGCAACGTTTTGTCAACAGCATAAAAATTAATACTTTTAAGTTTAGTTTTTGTTTTTTGAAGTTAAGCTCTTTTATGTTAATATTTTTTCTCTTATAAATAAATAAAATAAACAAATTTTTTAATTCATTAAAAGTTTTTAATTTTGCGATCTAATTTGGTGGTACTAACCATTCCAGTCCTCAAACATATATTTTGTTAAAAGTTTCCATTGCATTATCACTCACTGTATGACAATGGAAGAATGTCGAGCAGCAACACATCATCATCATATCACATCTCCAGCATTCAAAGCAATTTTTGTTCAAAATGAGCCCTACTTTTTATGCGAGCCATGATTTTGAAAATTAAGCTTGGCTCCTATAAAACCTCCAAAAAGTTTAAAAAATAGAAGTCCCCAAATGTGGAAAATATCCCAAATTAGCCAAACTTTTCTCTAAATATTTTTTATCTAACAATTTAGTGTGTTTTATTATCGGTGTCTGCTAACGAATACTTTCTCATTAATGGAATACTACATATATGGTTTCGGTTTACCTCAGATATCAAAAAGAAATAGAAAAAATATATTGCTTTTTTACGATAATATTTGTTTTTTTTATCTTAAATATTTGTTTTTGTAAATAGTTCTTAACCAAATATTATTTCGTTTGCCACTGGGCCTTCGAAAAGAAAAAAAAAACAAAAAAATAATAATAATAATAATTGGTTGTGTTAGTATTTTTATACATACATATGCATGTATATTTACTTCAATTTAATTTCATATTCACGTGAGTTTACTTAGTTCTTCATGTGATTGGTGTAAATAATTGTTGTCGTTTTGTTGTTGTTTTCATAATTTTGTTTTAGTTTCTAAGTAGTTAAGCATTAATTTGTCTCTTTTTTTTAATAGTTGTAGTAGTAGTAGTTATAGTTTGTTTTAATGCAGATATCATTCATAATATTTTGTCAGGGTTGAAGGCTAAGTGCGTTTAGATAAAATTATTATGTCTATTAGTACGTACGATAGTTTTTTTTTTTATTTCAGACGTAAATACACAATAGAATTTATGATAAATTAAATAAATGACTATGAATATTATTGATGTTGAAAAAAAAAAAGATATTATGAAGTTGGTGTATGTGTATTTCTGTATGAAAATAAGCAATGGACACTTGATTTAAATCACTTATGCTGATGAAAACTTTTTTTTACTCATGCCAGTAAAATTAGCGAACTAACAATTTGCTTCACTAACAATTTACTTGGATCCCGCATATTATAAAATATGACTAATTAACTTTTTTTTTAAATTACCATCTGTATTTGATTTTTTTTCAATCCGCGTTTTACAATAATTATTCCTGAAGTTAATTAATTTATTTTTAATCTATTTTTGTTCACCTTTCGTTATTGTTTATGAATTAAAGATAAATTTATTTGAGTAAAATTTAAAAAATACAGTGATTGCCAATAAAATATAATCACTATATCAAAATTTGTTTAAAGTGATAAATATGTATTTTTTATACCACCTGACTACATAAGTCAGGCTGTAATGACATTGTGCTGATGTTTGTAACTATCAAAAATATTTGACATAGACCAATCGTTTATTATAATGATAGACTTAGAATGACTTTCTGAGTCGACTTAGCGATGTCGGTCCGTTCGTCTGCGTGTCCACGTAAATTTTGTAATCAAACTACTTGTCGCATATATGAATATGTTTTGATGAAATTTGGCATATAAGCTTCTTGACCATAGCATTAACGCTATTGAAATTGGTGAAAATTGATGCATGTTCAGACATAGTCCCCATACAAGTGACCCCTATGAAATCGACATTAATTGCCATAAGATCCAAATTATCATATAGATCTCAGTCAAATTGGGTTTGTATATGTTTATTATATCCATTAATTAGTAGTCTAAAAATAATCTCTATAGCACAATTCCTAGTCATAGGCCCCATATAGAGCTGCTTTTCGATCTTCACTTAAATCTATCAAAAAACAAAAATATTGCACAGATTTTTCTCAAATTTGGTTTTTATATATTTTTACAAAAAACGGCGACTATAAGTTTCTTACTTATTTTATTTCAAAATGTGTATAAAAAATAAACAAATAGCAACTTCTTATATTTTAAAAAAGTTTAAGTGTGTATGCGACTGTGTATAAATATTCACGAGTTCAGAAAAATATTTTTTATTTTTTATATATATAGTAGTTGCGGGGCTTCTTTTTTAATTTAGAGTTACACATCTTTTGGCTAATGAGTTGAGGAAAGCATCACATGTGTTCAAAGGAATCGAGTACGAAATTTATTTAACTTTGTTTTTTTAGCTACAAGTTATCGTTTACTGTTTTTCACGAAACCTCTATTGGACTTAAATCTGGAGATCGAGAGGGTCATTCAATAAAATCAATGCTGGTGATTTGAGCATATACCATTCATTATATGGTTTCATTATACTCTCTACTAAGTGGATGTGGAGATGCCTGATCATATTTTCTTGAATACAATATATTGGAGTTACGTCATACCAAGATTCCGCAATTTTTGGACGTGCAACAATGTTTTTTCGAGTCATTGGTCCACAATACATTTTGCCAATTTTTGAAGCCCTCTGGGATACATCACATCTTTTTAAGTTCTTCCGGATTTCTTTCTGTTTTCTACGTGTTTTTATAATTTTAACACAACTATCACACATTAACACATCGAAATAAATTCCGAAGACCCCATAAACTACATACATATATTCTTAATCCTTATGAAAGGAGAATTTGATCTGACATTGTCTGTCTGTCTGTCTGTTGAAAATATTTTCCTATCCGCAATAAGTGGAGTGGGTCGCACTACTTAGCCTTAATATGTTTTTCATAACCTACGGCAGTTTGGTATTGAATTTGGAGCCTCAAGACCGTATAGGTGTGGAGTGATGTATGCAAATATTAAGATGTTCCGATAAATTACATATAAAAAATAAAAAATAGTGAAAAATGTTTCTACATAACAGAACATGTGCATACATGTGCTTGTTGTACATGTGAACGTTCACATGTACAAGGAAAAAGCAACAACAAAAAAGGTGTATGAATCGCTGATATTCAAACAAAGAAGAACGTAATTATACAGTGGTTCAATCGTATAAGTGAACACTGGGTATTAGATTATTCAAATGCCGATTTCTTCATTTCAATGAAAATAATTCTAAAAAACTTTGATGTAGAGTTGTAGATCTAAATTATTAATAGGTTAGGCGGTTTTTTGTGACCGATGTTTTGTTCTACCGTTTTATTTGGATTTTGGCCAAACGTATATTATTTAAAAGGTATTTCTTTTTACCTGTTCACCAGATTTATAGATTTTTAAATTTCTTCCTTTATTTTGAGTAAATTGCATTTAAAATTGCTACTAACACATATATAAAATTATACATATGCTATGTATGTTTTATTAAATTTGTTAAACCATAAAAGTGTTGGTTTGTGAATTGGCTAAGTTGAAAAATAAAGCTGCCTAGAAATTGCACTCGAATTTCGAGTGCTGAAATCTGCTAGTTATTATAAAAACCTTTAAAACAATGTATAATACTCACAATGTATAATACTTTTTTTTTAAATGAGTAATACATTGTTTTAAAGGTTTTTTAATAATCTACATTACTGCATCTAAGTTCTTTACAATTATTTTCATTGAAGTGAATAAATCGGCATTTGAATAATCTCATATCTAGTGTCCAATTATGCGATTGAGCCACTGTATGTGTTTACTTGTATGTTCATTGCATAAATGATTTCAATTGATGAACCAGACCATTACAATTATAATTTTATGTCTATCGATTTTTGTCTCTCAGTGTTGTCAACCTTGGTTATAATAATATATTTAGAAGACGGGAGGAGGACATCAAAGACTTTGTTTTCTCTTCGCTATAATGCTTTGGTATTCGATTCTCCAGTTAACTCCAGTTAACTTAATGGTCAAAGGATGTGATGCAGATAGTAAACAAATTAGTAATTAGTCAATAAAATATTAATTAATAAAAACATTGTTCTCAACTTTTAAATATTTAAAATTTTTTTAATGATGCCGAAAGTCACAAAACGTTTTTTTTTTAAATTTTTTTTTTTTATTTGTTCACATCATAAATATTAATATTAGAAAAAAAATTAATTAAAAAAAAATTAAATAAATTGTTTTAACTACTTTAAGCAATTTTGTATTTAGTGATTCTATTGTTTTGTCCGTCACTGTATATGTATTTTTTTTTTGCTTAAATTTATTGTTTTGTAATGACAAAACTATTTTCATTTACGAAATGAAATTTTTTGTATAAGAAATTTTAAGTATGCTTAATTTTGTGGCAATCGATACAACTTCGTGTTTTCATTTTTCAAATATATTTTCTTAGACTTGCAATTAAGAAGCTATGAAAATAAATTTTTAACATACTCTTTTTTATTATTTTTTGTTTTTATAAAAAATATAAAATTATTTTGGCAGAATAACATTTTTATATGTTTATCTTGAATAACAACAAAAATATTTGATCTCGAGCCAGAACAATATTTAATAATAATTTTTGTTTTTATTAAAATTAAATGTATGAGAGCTTATTCCTAAGTAGATGAATTATTTTGGTTGTATATACAGTGAAGCATTGTTTTTAAGTGTTATGTGCATAAAAGAAAAAGTTTAACTTTTCTCCGTCTTAATTGTATTTAACGAAATTTTAACTAAAATGTTACCAATAAACTTAAAACTCATAAAAAAAATCTAATCGTTTGATATGTTAAATATACTTATATACTCGTATGTATTAAAGGGTAAAATTTTTGAGAATGTAAATGAAAAGAAACCTTGTAAATATTTCCATTATTTAAAATTACTATAAATTTTTAAGAGCCAAAAAATTTTTAAAGCTATAAATATTATCTTTTTGGACATATTTATAGTAAATAAATATAAAAAATTGTTATATCTTTCGAATTAAAAAAATTAGGTGAATTTCGACGGTCAAAGTGATGATGAAGAAGTAGAAATTAACAAAAAAGAAAAAAAAGAATATGCACCAATCTTTCTGAATTCAAAAGACAGCTGAGCTGTGTTTGCTGAAACGATCGTGAAAGATTCGGATTGAGTGCAAACTCATGTATGAAAATTAATGAAATAATTAATGTTAATAATTGGTTTTTACTATTACTAAAATTTTATTTTAATTTAACTTACAAATTTAAACAAATAATTAAATTTAAAATTTTGTTACGTATGTTAAGAATTAATCAAAGAAACGAAGTTTAATCATTAAATTTTAAATACAAATAGAAATGTATACCACTATTGCTACAAGCAACATCTCACTACTGACTGACTGGGGCATCGCTCAGTGGGTGAGATATATACAAACCATCATAAAAATACACGAGCTGAAATTCTGACACGAAAGGTTTAATAAATCGTGTCCTTAAAAATTAATGAGGAAAAGTTATACCTCAAATCTAATCGTCATGTCTTGTCTTTGAATCTCGATCGGTTTATTTAGCTAAGTAACCTTAAGCTATAAAACATATTAAGTATAAAATATGTTGTATAATTTCTCCTTATAGCTAGCCTTGAATCGACTTTAAACCAAAGTTTTACAAAAGTCTTTGCTTGAATATGTTTTTCTTTCTTTAATATAAAATATATCTTCCTATTGTTTTATTTAAGAGTATTTGTGTTTTATATATATGTTTTTGAATCGAAATATTATACAGATGTATTTGCAAATACCAACATAATTGGCTTCTTTCATTTGTTGTAATTTTTTTTATTAAAATTTGCTGTTGTAATATATCATAATATATTTTTAATTAATATTTATTTCTCCGTGTTTATTTTTTGTAACAAGTGTAGAAACAGCGACGCGACACTTATTTACTCAAAAACAAGCAACTGTTTACTTTAGCAAAAATAAAATAAAAAAAATTCAATAGCACAAGTAAAAATGTTTGTTACATAACTGCCAGGAGAATTAGTTTTTAGTTTTGTTTTCTAACAATTTTTCATTTTATTTATACTAAGGGAACAATTGGTGGTAGAGCATTGTTTTCTTTATAATTCTTTATAGGTTGAAAAAATAAAATTATAATTTATTGTAAATTATTAATTAATAATATTTAATAAAATTACAATTTATATTATTTTTTATAAAAATTTATTGTTTTGCTCGTACGAGTATCTATATTTATTCTATTTATTTTACTTATAACTTCTTTTTTCTTTTTTAAATTCTTCTATTTCCTCTTCGCATTGGTTTATTAATAATTGTTATTTACGTAATAAAATATATAAAAACAATTTGAATTTTCTTTAACACAAACCTTTTTCGTTACTATAAGCTTTAAAAGCCTTACTATTAGCTTTAAAGCCTCTAGACGTATGAGTGATTTCTGGTTGTTTATTAAGGAATTTTGTTGTTTCAATTTATTTTTGTTGGTATAACAATTTAAAAACTTTATATGCACTTTTCCGAACTATTCGTTAAACATATATTAATTTTTAAAACTTCAAATTATATACAGAAACATTATATTATTTATAAATTTAAAATTTTTGATTTTTTACTTATAAAAAAAATATTTATAAATAAATATTTGGTTTTGATTTTTTATTTTTCATCAAAAATTGAAATTTTCAGGTATAAAATAATATTAACTTGAACAGCTGAC